>BPTQ01000003.1:184453458-185193309 GCA_019973895.1 Chrysanthemum seticuspe
TTAAAGAAATTTGGATTTGATTCAAGTGACCCTGTTGACACTCCCATGATTGATCGAACCAAACTAGATGAGGACCACTCAGGGATCATGATTGACCAAACAAAATATCGTAGTATGATTGGATCCCTGATGTACCTCACAGCTAGTAGACCAGACATCTTGTTCGCTGTTTGCATGTGTGCTAGATACCAGGCTAAGCCTACTAAAAAGCACCTTGAAGCAGTTACACGGGTCTTTCGGTATCTCTAAGGAACCATCAATATGGGTCTTTGGTACCCGAAGGACACCGGCATGTCACTAACAGCCTATGCAGATGCTGATCATGCAGGGTGTCAAGATACTCGTCGAAGTACATCTGGAGGTACTCAGTTTTTGGGTGATAAGCTTGTGAGCTGGTCTTCAAAGAAGCAAATGAGTACTTCTATTTCCTCTACAGAGGCTGAATACATAGCCATGTCATCCTGTTGTGCTCAAATCTTATGGATGAGATCTCAATTATCTGACTATGGCTTTGAATTCAACAAAATCCCTCTGTACTGTGATAATAAAAGTGCTATTGCTCTCTCATGCAACAATGTTCAACACTCAAGAGCAAAGCATATCGACATTCGACATCATTTCATCAGGGAACAAGTGGAAAAAGGTGTGGTGGATCTCTATTTTGTGAGGTCTGAATATCAGTTAGCAGACATCTTCACCAAAGCTCTTCCAAGAGAACGTTTTGAGTTTATTCTTCCACGTCTTGGCTTGAAAAGCCTTCAACCAGAAACACTCAAACGTCTTCAGGAGGAAGACGAGGAGTAAAGGTATATCTTCATCTATCTCTTGTGTATATCTATTCGAAAAACAAAATACAAAATTATAAAACCTTCAAAAATCAAATAGAAAAATATAAAACCTTCAAAATCCATAAAAATTTGAAAAAAAAATCTTGAAAAATTCCAAAAAAAAAAAAATATTGTCCTTTGGTCATGTTTTCCTCGATTCGATAATATCTACGGTCTTTGAGATGTCATTCAAAGAATGACACGGGACTTTAGATGTTGTTCGAATGTTAAAAAAAAAAAAAAAATCAAAAAATTATTTTTGGGAGAAAGAGAAACAATGGTTTATTGTCTTTTCAGGCAGTCACCCGCTTTTCAAAGAAAGAACAGAGCCATGCTTTACCATGTTTTCTAATTCCATGCTCTGATTCTATAAACATTTATCTGCTGAAAACTAACTGCTTTGAAAAATAACTCGGTCTCTATTTTTGATAATCATCAGGACTTATTTGTCAAAATCTCTATCTCTCAATCAACAACCTATGTCATTGATTGAGGGGGAGAATGATTTCAATTAAATTAAAAAGTTATTTGGCATTTAATTGTTTTTCAAAAGATGCACATGCATGTTTTATCAATGGAGTTTAAAGTCTTAAAATCCGATCCTTATCAGTTAAAACGCTTTCATAATCAAGTCACAATTCTCCTTAAAAGCTTTCAAAATCAATTTAAAATCTATAAGAGATCACAAATCTCAAATGATTTGATAATTGTGATCGGGGGAGAATGTGTGATTTAAATTGGATTTAAACTGATAATTCGGTAAATGGTTTTATAAGGATGTACATGCTATCCTTCCCACATGTGACAAACGATTTCAAATTTTCCATGCACATGTTGAGGGGGAGCATCTATCTTAAACCTATGATTTGAAACGTGATCATTTATCTCAATGTGCAGGTTCCCTCTAGTATGTGCAAAACTCTTTTCAAACCTCAAGGCACATATTGAGGGGGAGCAAACTTATGGAAACCTCATCCTTCCCGGAAATGCTTTATCTACTTGACTTGATCAAGGAAGTGATGGTGATATCTTTTAGAAAATGGTAATCAAAGAAGTAATTTCTTCCTCTTGCCTCCGTGTGCAAAATGATTTCAAACTATTCATGCACATGTTGAGGGGGAGCACTTATTCTAAAAATATCAAAAACAACTCAGGTACAAAATGTTTTGATTATATATCACAAGTATCTGGATTGATTTTCAAATGGTTTTCAATTGGTTCCAATGGCAGATGAACAATACCAAATAGACCGACCAACTTTACTTTATGTACGGTGATATAAGGATGATAAGGTTAGGTATGTGTTCCCATGATCCGCCAGAACCGGAGGGATCTACCCAGGGACTATCCACTAGTTAGTGTAGAGTTCTTAGGTATGATGATAAAATGAGAAAAATGAGATATGGGAAGAGTGCGGACTGAGACTGAGCTAGTACTGAAATAAACCCAACAAGGTTCTAGCTATGAAGTCTCGGTAAGCACTGAAGGGGTTGAAGAATTAAAAAGAATTGAATGAGAAAAGGGTGAAAACAAATAGCCCTCCATTTATTCAACCTTAGGGCAGAAACCGGGTTCAATTCATATGCTACTGATGGTAACATCAGTATTGAAGACAAGACGTCATGGACCCAGTGACGCACTACACTTCAACTTTCCAAACCACTCAAGTTCCTCTTAAAAGGACTTGTTTCATTCTCACGGGGAACCAATATTATCTATCGACTTTCTCTTAGAGATCATTGATATTGAAAAAGGAGACCCTCTCTCTAGTCTCCGGCACAGGATCCAAATATGCACAAAATTGAGTCTAGAGCCACGAGATCATCAATAAATCTCATTAGGACACTTTCAATGAAGACTCTCTGTTTCACACAATGTGGAAAGAGAGATTATATCTTGAGTCCTACGCATTATCCTTGTGGTATTGCCAGAACATCTGAGTGATGTGTATACATATTCACAATGAAGATGGAAAGCCTTCTGGAGCCATCATCAAACAAGCTCCTGGTAGGTGGCATGTGAGATCTATTATATAGATCAACCATGTGACAACTGAACAGAAACAATGGGGCGATTCAATCTTTTGAATCAATCCTGGTTCAGGTTATGGATTGACGGATACCTTTGAAAAACCGGTCTTTGTGCTTAATAACTCTTTTCTTTAGCACATCGACCGTGTACTAATTTTTCAAATCAAAGGGTGTTTTTATGATTGATAATTGATTTTCAATAAAACCTTCGTTGTATTGCAAAAAAAATTTCTATTGAGCAATACACGATTGTTTTTCAAATCTCTTTTCATCAATCAGTGGACTTAAATTCGCTGGTTCACTCACTCCGTGTTGTCTTCTTTGAGACGTTCCAGTTTGAGAACAGCTTGAGCAGCTGCGAAACCCTGTCAAGGAAATTCTTCGGAATTATACCTGATCACAGGCAATACTTGTACTGATCAACGGGGAACCGTGGGCCGTGTACCTCAATTCAACTAAAGTGGTCAAAGACACTTTTGTACGCTTTATTGCTAACTGTTGTATGCAGGTACGCCCGACGTTTGCAGCTGATCAGAATGAAGCGGTCAATCCATAGCCGCATGCTCACACAATACATTCATCTCTCAAGAAATCATGATAAGTGCATCAATGACTCTGATATTTTCACTCCATGCTTCTGCTACGCTGCTGCCAATATCATGAATCAACGAAAGCTTCCGCTACTCTGATGAGAAGATATCATGATCCAGAATGTGAGCATGTCGGTCCGAAAGTCACAACATCACATAATACCAACACCACAATGAATGTCTCAGAGATTTTTGTTAGCTGATGGTCTCAAAAGCTGGCTCAAAATTATTATCACATGGATTAGTAAAAGACCTCCACTTGGATTTACCAAACATGCAATGAGAAGAATCAGTGACTACGAGCCTCAGAGCGAAGTACTACATCAAGAATGCAAGAACAATTTTTTTGTAATATCTGTTTGTATTCAATGTAATTTTAGTACATGATTGAGGTGACCTCCCTTAGGGGGAGATTGTTAGGAATTAGAAATTCCAGGTATTAAAGAGTCGGTCACCTCAAGTATATGTAATCGTTAGAAAGCTCGTAGTCATAGTTATTTTAAGTTAAGTAGTATTTAGTTAAGTAACACCGTGGAGGACGGACGGGTCTTTACCCACTGTATGCCTGATCCACAGCCCGTTGTGTGGCGTTTTATGTAAGACTATAAATACTCTCTACCTCCCAAGGTAGAGAGTTGGAGCTCATAATAATATCTTTCACTTTCTCTCACTAAGTTCCCTAAACCTCTAAATTTCTCTCTCTAGAATTCCATTTATACGCCAACTTGGTGTTTTGGTTTGATGTGTAAGTGAAAACTAATATTCTACATTAGTAGTCCACCTCGTTTAGGTTTCTTTACTTGATTCCTATCAAGTAAACTTTTTTCTCATTCTTAGCTTTCTCTTAGTCTATCCCCCTTCTTCATGACCTTTGTTCGTAATCCCATCACTTTTCATCATGGAAGGTGATAACCAACCACCACTCATTAACCCACCACCAAATGACCCGCCAAGAGCCCGTACTCTTGGTGAATACTCGAGACCAAGCCACTTAGGTTACAGGAACACCATTGAGCTTCCGACCAAGCCCAAACTACGGCCCTGCGATCCGACACCATCCGGTTGGTGCAAAACGGATGTGCATTCCATGGACTTCGTTCCGAAGATCCAAATCAGCATCTTAGGGATTTCCTTAAAATTGTCGATTCCATCGACCTTGATGCTACTACTCGGGAGACCACGCGCCTGCGTCTCTTCCAATTCTCTCTACGGGACCAAGCTAGTAATTGTCTTGAGCGACTTCCCGCCGGCTCTATCTCAAGTTGGGATGATCTTACCTCTCGCTTCCTTGCTTAATTTTTCCCACTGGGGAGAACCACTAAGCTTAGGAATGACATCTTGATGTTCCAACAACGTCAAGGTGAATCTCTCTACGAAGTATGGACTCGATTCAAGGACTTACTTTATAAAGTCCCTCATCACGGCATTGATCTTTGGCTCCAAGTCCAATTTTTTTTTATCATGTCAACTTCCCCACCAAGCAATCCATTGACCAAGCGGCCGATGGAAAACTTAGTGATCTCACCGCGGAAGAATCATGGGGTATAATAGAGGACCTTGCCCTCTATGACAACGAAAGTTGGGATGACCCCCGTGAGCTGCCCAAAACCGTTAAGGCAATCTCCTTGCCTCCCATTGACTCGCAACCTTCCGACCGTAGGATGATCGAACTTGAAGATCAAGTAAAATTCCTAATGAGTTCCTACGAAAATCCTAAGTCTTCACACCATGTGAACAAAGTTTCTTCCTCGTGTGAGCCGTTTTGTGATCCTCATAACACGCGCACTAGCACCCGATCCCCCGAATATGCCTCCGTTGACTACGCACCCTCGCGTATTAATGGAACGGGAGGAAGATTCCCTACAATACCCGGACCTAGGAATTTCAATGAAACCCGAGAGGCATGGAAAGGCAAGCCCGACTTCTACTGGGGACAAACCAAAAAATTCACTTCCAATGATTTTTCATGGCCCCCACCTAACGGTCCTAACCAACAAAACATCGAAGGGATGTTGCAGAACCTAGTTGCATCCCAAGAATCCCAAATAGCTAAGCTCTCGGACCGCTTTAACCAACAACAAGCTGAAATGAATAGGAAGATAGACAACCTTTTGAAAGCCATAACCAATAGTGATAGGAAGGTTAGTGCTATCTCAACTCCCGAGCCTTCCGGTGTAGAGATTAAGGACCCAAGTAAGCTAGCTAAGCACGTTCAATTCGTCAATACCATCGCCTTAGTGAAACCTAATGGAACAAATGACGAAGAGGACCATACACTTGAGAATAATGAAACAACCGAGGAAGTAGATGATAAGTTTCCTACGGAATAAGAACTATCTCGCCACCCTCACTTAGTGCGTGACCTCCGTCACATGTATGTTAGGAAAAGCCCTAGAATCAAGTTTGGGAACCCTTGGAATCTTAACATACCATGTTTCATAGGATACCTTTTTGTGGCAAAGGCCTACATTGATCGCAAATCCCCAATCAACATAATGACTAGCACCTACTACAATTGGGTAATGAAGAAGCCTATTCCAACTAGGCAAGACCCCAATGATCCTAATGTTAGTTGCAATTTTCTCGGTAGAGTTAAGGGATTTCCCGTTTATGTAGGTAGTTTCACGTTTCCTACCGACTTCATAATTGTGGATGATATTAGCACGGCTATAGATCCTAGCTTGTCCCACGTTATTCTAGGAAAACCTTTCATAGAAAACACCGGGATGACTTATGATCCCTCATTAGGAATAGTGCGATTCAAGGATGAGACCGACGACATAGCTTACCAAACGCCGTTTAAGATTGAGAAGTTTTCATCACTTTCTAATGATGAAAAGGAACTTAAACTGTCGGTCTATTATAGGAATAATGAGGATAAAGAAAAAGGAGTAGAGTATGTTATGGCTAAGATTTTCGGATTCTATAAGGATTGCTTGAACCTAGGACCGGAATATAGGACCGATTGGGGAGAGGATGAACTCTTAGAGAAGTGCATCATAGGGCACTTCTACAACATGGAATCCCCCAATAGAGACCGTCATGAGGAAGGAGATGGCGGTAATGAAGTAACGTAGGAGCACGACTACGAGTCTAGCTACAAGACTCTTAAATAAAGAAAAGCGCTTCGTGGGAGGCAACCCATGCTTAATTGTTTGCTTGTTAGTGTCATATGTCTTTTATTGATTGTTTATTCTCATGTTTAAATTTGTAAAAATGCTTTATTTTGTTTTTAACCTCGTCTTAATTGCATATAAAGGTATTTTACATAAGGGATAAGTGTAGGGAGGATTACACACGTTTTCAAAAGAAACGTAAACATGAGAATAACAATTTACTAAAAGATATATATGTGTGTTTGTTCGAGTCAAATGCTTGTATCGAGTCATAATGGATGTTTTGCAGAAATTTTTCCAGATTCTAAAGATGTAAATTTTCCAGAATTTCTTTCAGAAAATCGCAGACCAATTTTTGTCAGGATAACCTGACGGCGTCAGGATCGCAACCTGACGGCGTCAGGAAGAAGTAAAAACAACAGATTACTTCTTTCTCGTTTTCTGAGCTACTTATAAAATTTTTGGAATTTTCCAGGTCTTAATTTTCCAGAAATTCTGTAAACATCCATTCCACAAGCATTATATCCTAGTTTAAATCGAGTCTTATATATATTATTACCGCCGATTTTACGCGAAGGTTTCGTTTGTTTTCTTCAAGTGTGCAGGTTTAATTTATCAAGAAGAAGTTACATAAGATTGGAACGAGCTTTTCACGCATAAATTCTTCTTGGAAAGGATTTAACCACTACTTCACACACGGATCCTACCGAGCTAATCAGGGGAGTACTAGTTTCTTTCATTTTTAATTACCTTCCATTATCATAACTTTGATACTTTCGGGGAACATTGGGGACAATGTTCAGTTTAAGTGTAGGGAGGGAAAATAAAACGGGAACTTTGAAACTATGCTTATCCTTGAATATTTGCTTTGTCCAATTGTATGTGTGTAATAAACCATGAGAAAATGTCGGTTAGGGTAATTTTGGCACCAAATTTTAAATTTTTCATGATATATAGGAGTGGGCCATTAGTCTTAACAAAAGCGTCTCACGGATAGGAAGTTGCATGACTAGCACAAAAACCCTTTACCACCTAAATTCCACCCAAAATATGAGGATCACCTTTAAATTAGTAAGAATTAAAGCATTCATCTTTAATGCTTAGAGTGTGAACCGATAGTATATTAGATTCTAGAACTTGTTTTGTGATGCATCCCGAGATCGCTAGTAAGACTACACTTGTGTAGTTAGGAATAACTAAATGATAAGAGGCATTAGGATAACCCTTGTTTGATACCCGTAATATAATTACTTCTTCCATTTCGGTTGAGTAATTCCCCCACACCTTTTGCGTTGTACTCATCTTTAGTACACGATACCCCTAGTTAACCCCTCAGAGCCTATCCTTTTCGCGGTTCTCGTGATGTTTCGGTTTTTCCGGAATATCAATGAAGAGCATTGTTTACACCCCACCCCCAAATATACACCCAAATCGCCTTAGCCTACCTTGTATGCACTCACTTTTAGTGCATTATTGTTTTCACCCTAAACCCTTAGTTCAATTATCTAGTTGCTTGCATGAGTTGCTAAGTCGAGTCATATCCTTTGTATACAGTTTTGGGACGATTGGGATTCATGGGAAAAGTTAAAGTTTATGAAATGATGGGAAGGGAACGTTAAATTCCCTTTGTTTGCATAATAATGTACCCCAAGTGTTTTGATCTTTTCAATTCGGGTCAAATTAGTGTTAGAGTAATAAAAACTCAAGTGTAGGGATGTGCCTATAAATCCCTATCATTTTGATGTTACCGTAGAGGATGGTAGAGTAAAAGTGTATGAAAAAAAAAAAAAAAAAACACACACATCGGGCTACCATCCTACATCTATCCTTTAAATTTATGTTTGTTTATTTCAGTTAGCTAGAGTCTAGAGTGTCCAGTCTTGGCTTAGCAACGCCATTCTTCGTATGCTTGTAACAATAAGATTTTTGACTTGCCACCACTATATAGCCTATCCCACCAAACCCTTTGTTTCCCTACCGTAAGCCTAATGTTAAAACCCTTTAAAGACCTCTTTGATAGTCTTTCCTAGGTGCTTACGCCAAAGCGATGGAGGTTTGATCTATTCTCAAGCCTATGGTAATCTATGTACTAGGACCGGTTAATGAGTGTTTATCTTCCATTTCCAATTTGTTATATTTCATATACACCCGAGAGAGATGTGAGTATCCAAACACCCCATGAGAGGTGCTAGTATGTGATTTCCGTGCTTGTTATGACTTTTGCGGGGCTTATATGTGTTGTGGACTGTTTTAAACCAATGCTTCATGACCTCTAACTTATAAATTAATTGGCTAAAAGCACATTTCCTTGAGGACAAGCAAATACCAAGTGCAGGGATATTTGATAAGGTTTTAAAAGGTACCTTTTTGAGGGGTCGTTTAAGCCCTTATTTGATCACTTTTGTATCCGTTATTGCTTAATATCGTTCATTTTCACTTTTTAGGTCTCTTGAAGGCAAAATGCTGGAATGACACTTATTTGGACGAAAAGGCGCGAATATACGAAGAAAATGGCCAAAGTCAGAATCAAGACACTCAAAGCTGCTGAAAACATAAGGTGACGGTGTCACTGCTTAACTGCGACGCCGTCGGAAGATTTTGTGACGGGACAGAAGCCAAAACTCCTATTTTCAAGTGACGACGTCAAGTTATAAAAGAGTAGGCCGTCGCAACTCAGACGGCCTAGATGCAATCCAGACGGCGTCAGAAGCTGAAGAGGACGGCGTCACAAGCATAAGGTGACGCCGTCGCAAGTCTAACGTGGCCAAGACGAAACCCTAATGACGGCGACCCGACGGCGTCACAAAACATAAGGTGACTCCGTCGCATGTGTAATCTTATATATAGAATCCGAATTTTTCAGTATTTGTGGGTAGTCTTTTGGAGTAAAAACCTAAACCGAACCAAGGCTGTCTTGTACAGTATTTTAGGGTTCCAAACCCTATCTTACACCAAGATAAGTGTTTTACTTCATTAATACAATTATGTCTTTGATTATTTGTGTGTATGCTTGCATGTTCTTCATGTCCGGCTAATTTACTTGTGTGTTTGCTTAGGGAATATGAAACTTAATTATTGAATATTGATTGGTTGTCTCTTATCTTAGTTGATTAATGATCTAGTAATGCGACAGGTCATTCATTGTGTACTTAATGCTTGATTAAATCTTTGTGAACCTTAGAATATGACTCATTGAGTAGTTGTAAGCTAAACCATCCAAATAGTGCCTTAGAGTAAGAGTTTATTATCCCTAGTGGGTTTTGTAGACGAGACCCTTTGGTAAGTTCAAAGAGTTAGGGAGAAACACATACCCTACAACTTTAGACACACAACGCAATTAAGAATAAGGACGTGACAATTCAACCACCAATAAGAGATAATTAAGGAGTAGTAAAACCTAAGTAAACACATCTTTAAACTATCATACGAGCACACAATAATTAGACATATACTACATACACCTTAGATTAGATAATTAGATAAGTAGAGTAATCGGTAGCAATACCAACCCCCCAAATCCAAACCCCTAGATTCGTACCTTTCCTTTCCTTAAAAAAAATTATAAAAAGATAAAAAATAATCTTCCTCAACCCCAACCTTAGCGTAGTAACTTCTCACTAGCATTCCTATTCCCCTAGAGAACGATATCAATACCCGTGGCTTACCCTAATACTACACTACAACGATTAGGTTCACTGCCTAGGGTGTTGAAAAACTTGCTCAACGAAAAGGAAGTTCCTTTGACCCCGAACGACGCATGTAGCGTTATCATGCATCTGATTATATCTCTGCTGATACTGTTGATAATGTTGTAACTGTTGAGAATACTGATAATGTACTTCAGATCGAGTCTTTAAAAGTTGAAAACGAACGTCTCTTAAACGAGCTTTTAAATGCAAAACGTCGTTTTCAATGGTGTCAAAAAGATTGTCAAAATCGTGAACTTGCTTTGCAAAACAAAATCCACCAGTTGCAATCAAACAATTTTAAACCAAAATTTGAGCAACTGGATGATCAAAACGTGTCTTTGAAAAGTCAAATCTCAAAATATGAACAAGAACTTGTAAAAGTTAAACAGGAATATGGTGTCATATTTGATTTACTCAATAAGACTCGTCATGAAGCATCAAACGAACTTGATCACTATCTTGCACACACTAGAGAAGTAATGAATTTTGCTGGTAATATTCGTTCTGAAAATCAAGATTTGATTCACACTATCTTTAAGTTAAGAGAAATATTAGGAAAGTATGAACAACTTCCGCCTACTGTGATTAAGAGAATAGCACCAGTAACCCTTAGTAATCGTGAACCTAGAATGCCTACTGCCAAAACACAAGTTGCTAACGTGCTTCCTTCTACTAAAACAGGAATAGTTGCCTTTTTTCCAAACGTCCGCACTTCACAGCCTAGGAGCACTACATCGAAGAATAGGAAGTTGCGACCTAAGAAAAGATCAATAAGGAATGCTAAAGTAGAAGAACACCCTAGGACTATGAATAAGACTCACGTTGCTTCCACTATAGATATTGCGTCTGGCAAATGTAATAGAAATAGTGATGTAACGAATGCTAAACCTTTAAGTACTTTTGATATTCAGTCTGATGCACCTTGTGTTATTTGTCGTAAAAGTATGAATTCTGATTGTCATGACAAATGTGTTGCTAAAGCTATCATCTCTCGTTTAAGGAATCCTAAGAATCGGAATACCTCTAGGCCCACTAATCATTCTAAGTCTGTGCTTGGTAGACCGCCCTCTTTAGATTCTAAGAACCGCATTGATGTCCCTGTAGCTCCAGTTTCACCTCCTAGGAATGTAGTACCACCTAGTGCATTCACTAAGACTAAAGCAAATACTAGTTGGAGATGGCAGAAATGGATATATAACACACTAGGATTTAAATGGATGCCTAAAGTTATTGATGTGTGTATGTCTACTATAACTGCTCAGGAACCCTTTAACATTTCGGGTTCCACATCTACTTCTATTCCATCTGTGTCGTCTGTGTGTAATGCAGGTGATACAGATCATTCTCTGGATTGTTGATAGCGGATGTTCCCGACACATGACAGGCAACCTTACACTGTTATCAAACTTTATTGCAAAGTTCATTGGCACTGTCAGATTCGGGAATGATCACTTCGCAGCTATCATGGGCTACGGAGACTATATCAATGGGAACATCAAAATTAGCAGGGTTTATTATGTGGAAGGCCTCGGTCATAATCTGTTTTCAGTAGGTCAGTTCTGTGATGGAGATTCGGAGGTTGCTTTCAGGGAGAAATCTTGTTTCATTCGTGATCTACAAGGAAACGACCTTATGTCTGGCTCGCGTAACTCAAGTCTTTACACTATCTCTATGCAAGACATGGTTGCTTCATCTCCCATCTGCTTACTTTCAAAGGCAACATCAACAAAATCCTGGCTATGGCACCGTTGTCTCTCACATTTAAACTTTCAAACTATAACCAATCTTGCTCGACACAAACTAGTTGAAGGTCTCCCACGATTCCGGTATTCTAAAGATCACCTTTGCTCAGCCTGTGAACAACGAAAAAGCACTCGTGCTCATTTTCCTTCAAAGGTGGAACACACCTCTCAGCATGTGCTTCATCTTCTTCACATAGATTTGTGTGGCCCGATGCGCGTGCAAACGATCAATGGCAAACGCTACATCTTAGTAATTTTTGATGACTATTCACGAAGGACTTGGGTCTACTTTCTTCGAAGCAAAGACCAAGCTCCACAAATGATCATCACCTTTCTCACGAAAATTCAAGTTCAGCTCCGGAACACCGTCCGCCAAATAAGAACAGACAAAGGAACTGAATTTGTTAACCAAACTCTTCGAGAATTTTATGATAAAGTGGGAATTGAGCATCAGACATCTATTGCACGTACACCAGAACAAAACGGAGTTGTTGAAAGACGAAACCGAACGTTAGTGGAAGCTGCAAGAACAATGTTAATCAATGCTAAACTTCCAGATTACTTATGGGCGGAAGCTGTATCTACTGCATGCTATACTCAAAACCGTTCTATGATTACTAAACGCCACAACAAAACACCTTTTGAGCTTCTCCACAACCATAAACCGAATCTCAAACACTTTCATGTATTTGGATCCCTTTGCTATCCGAATAATGATCGTGATGATTTTGGAAAGCTCAAAGCCAAAGCTGACATTGGAGTCTTTATTGGATATTGTGAGAATTCTAAAGGTTACCGGATCTGGAATCGTCGTACAAAGCAGGTTATGGAAACGATTCATGCTCATTTTGATGAACTTACGGAAATGGCTTCTGAGTATAACAACTTGGAACCCGGTCACAACCGCTTAAACTTCCCTCAAAACCCATCATCAGCTGAACAAAGCCCCCAACTCACTCGTCAACAAATGGAAAGGTTATTTGCTCCGCTGTTCAGTGACGATATTGATGAACGTGCTCCAGGTGTATCCGCTGTTTCCGCTGCTCAACCTGATACTACTCTTATACCTGATACACCTGCTACAACAACTACTGTTGAAGAAGCACCACCAGTTGAATCCACCACAACAGTTGAACAAACCGCTTCCAACAATGATGAACCGGCTGATGATGTTCTTAATGAAGTACCCCCACCTGCAGATTTTGATCCAAATGCGTTCTTTAACCCGTTTGCTAATGAAACTGCTGCACCTGATGTCGCGGAATCATCAACAAACCATTTGAATCCTCAGAATCTGCATAATGTATACCAACATCAACCCTCTACACATCGATGGACAAAAGACCATCCTCTGGAAAATATTATTGGCAACCCGAATCAACCAGTCGTTACGAGACAACGTCTTCACTCAGATGGTGAACATTGCATTTATGCACTCACTGTCTGTCAATCTGAGCCTAAAAACATTAAAGACGCAATGACAAAAGACAACTGGATTGAATCCATGCAGGAAGAACTCAACCAATTCAAACGTCTTGAAGTATGGGAACTGGTTGAAAGACCAACAGGGGTCTACGTCATTGGTCTTAAATGGATTTGGAAGAACAAATTGGATGCTGAAGGGAACGTAATCAGAAACAAGTCACGTCTGGTGGCTAAGGGTTATCGATAGGAGGAGGGTATTGAATTTGAAGAATCATTTGCTCCGGTTGCTCGTCTTGAGGCTGTTCGGATATTTCTCGCGTTCGCGGCTCATATGAATATGACGGTCTTTCAGATGGATGTCAAAACTGCGTTTCTCAACGGACAACTTAAAGAAACGGTTTATGTCAGCCAACCAGAAGGATTCGTTGATCCCGAGTTCCCGAACCATGTCTACAAACTGAACAAAGCCCTGTATGGTCTCAAACAAGCTCCTCGGGCATGGTACGATAAGCTATCATCTTTCCTCATCTAATAATTTCACCAAAGGTTCGGTCGACCCTACTTTTTTTATACAATATCACGGGGCACATATCTTAATTGTTCAAATTTATGTGGATGACATCATTTTTGGGTCTACACATAAAAAGTACTCAATCGCTTTTGCAAAACTAATGAAGAAAATTTTTGAAATGTCCATGATGGGTGAACTTACGTTCTTTCTAGGACTGCAATTTCATCAATCACCCCGTGGTATTTTCTTGAGTCAGTCCAAATATGCCCTTGAATTGTTAAAAAAATTTGGAATGAAAACCTGTGACACTTATGCCACACCAATGACTCATACCAAGAAGCTAGACGCTGATTTACATGGGAAATTATTGGACCCTACCAAATACCGAAGTATTATTGGGTCTCTCATGTATCTAACAGCTAGCAGACCTGACATTGTCTTTTTCGTTTATCTCTGCTTACCAACTGAAACCCACCTCTCTGAGGCTAAAAGAATCCTCCGATACATCAAGGGAACCATTAACTTGGGGATCTGGTATCCGAAGGATTCTGGTTTTGAACTAATCGCTTTTTCAGATGCTGATCACGCAGGAAGTTTAGATTCACGGAAAAGTACTTCAGGAGCACTACAATTTCTTGGTGATAAACTGGTGTCCTGGCAATCGAAGAAGCAGGATTGTACCTCGCTGTCATCAACCGAAGCAGAATATGTAGCCATGTCAGCGTGTTGTGCTCAAGTCATCTGGATGAGAACACAACTCAAAGACTATGGTTACATATTTGACAAAATCCCGATGTACTGCGACAATCGGAGTGCCATTGCGATCTCGTGCAACTCAGTTCAGCACTCGAAATCAAAGCACATCGATCTTCGCTATCATTTCATCAAGGACCATGTGGAACAGGGTACAGTTGAATTATACTTCGTGGGTACAGAATACCAATTGGCATATCTACTCACCAAAGCCTTGCCTCCCGCTAGGTTTAATGAGTTGGTCCACCGGATTGGTATGCGGTGTTTGACTCAAGAAGAATTGGATGAACTCTTAAAACAGTCTTAAAAACCAGTCAAACACCAAAATCTCTTTTGTAAATAATTTTTCAAAAACAAAATACAAAAATAGAAAATCAGATAAAACAACAAAATATTCTTCTATCTATATTTCTTCAAACATGGAAAGTACATTTCTTCCGTCAACACTCTAATCTTTCAAAATTAAGTATTTTTTCGATCAAGTGTTGAGGGGGAGAAAATAAATTCTTAACTGTTTCAAAATAACCGTGTACTTGCATGTTACCTTATCCCGGTTGTTTCTTTAATATTGGTGGTCATATTTCTGGTTTCTGACACTCCTCGGACTAAAATTTATAACCTTTCAATATTTCTTAAGTCGAGGGGGAGTGTCGTCAAAGTTATTTCCAAGAATTCTTCGTTTGGTAACCAAAATGGAAGTTAAAAGGCTTTGGATGAAAATGGAAAAGGTGGAGGGACTAAAACTGCCAAAAGATTAAAGTTATTTTAATAAAACTTCTCCACCTAACTTCACCACTTCATATTTATTACAAACACCAAACTAATCCTACGCCTATAAATCGTTCAACAAATCTGAAGTTTTGATCATCGATCTGTAAGTGATTTTGTGTTTGTAACACGTTTTTAAACATTGGTTTTGATTTTCAAACGAATCCAACAGTTAAATTTACGTATATGGTTGATTTTGTGTTCTACGCATATGCGTAAGAACACATGATCATGTTTGTGAGTTTAAGGTTAAAAGGATAGTGTCAAAACGTTTCTTTAACATCACTAATACCATTTTTCTACTCAAAACGCACCCAGAATCACGTATTGGTTGAATTTGAAAAACTAGGGTTTATGCGTGGGTTTGGGTATTTTCAAATGTGAATGTTTTTGGTCAAAAAGATAGTTGTGTGATGTTGTTATCATGGTGAATTGATGATATGTAGGATTTAAAACAACCCAGAAACTCTAATTGATTAAGAATTAGAGATTAGGGTTTAATGTTCTTGAGATTTGGGTATTTTTGATTCACTGCAAATTGGATGTTAATACTTGGTTATATCACTCACATGACTTCTTAGAACTACCAGAAAAACTTTGGTGCAAATTCCATGGCTAGATTTCTTACGCGTAACTCATAAACTTTAGGGTTTTAGTTTACGCATAAGGTTCTTTACGCGTAACTGTTTGATTGAGTATTTATGAGTAAATCTGTTATACAATGAATGTGGGTGTTAATATTGATGTTGTGATGAATTTATTTCATGTTTGCTACTCGTAAAAATCAGAATCAAGGTTGTTAACCATCTACGCATAAGGATCACCTTACGCGTAGCATGTTATGCGTAAGAGAAATCTTACGCGTAGCGTTTACGCGTAAGGTTCTACAAAGGGACTATGCGTATCCTGTGAAGGATATGCGTAAACAGTGACCTCTACGCATAAGGTCTACTCTTACGAGTAAGCCTTACGCGTAAGGTTTTATATACGCCTACGCGTAGCTTTACGCATAAGGTCCCCTTTTCCTACGTGTAATATTTCTTACGCGTAAGTAAGGATCCTACGCATAAGCTTGCGTCTACGTGTATACCTCTCCTGTTTACGCATAAGCTACCATTTCTACGCCTAAGCCTTGATTAAACCTTCATTATGAATTGTTACGCGTGCAAACTTGTAAATAAATAAATCATGACGTCACGATACCAATAATGTCACTAATAAACTTAAACGTTTGGTATGTTGTGAAAAATAAGTGATAACATAAACTTTAAAACTTAAAGTTAACTAACTCACGAAACTTATCATGACTTCATTAGACTATTGGACAAACAAGTGACTTTGAACTCGTAACAATCATTGACTCATCACATTCAATAATTAGACAATAAAACCCTCTGTTGACTAACATTATGACTTTCGATATGTTGGTTCTTTTGGCTAAATGTGTTTCAGATCACCACATGGAAGCTCAAATGAATGTGGATGCACCAAACGTTCTCACCATTGCTGATATTTTCCCGCATGGCTATCCAATGAAGATTGGAAAGAACAATCTCAGAGTTGACTTTGAAATTCTCACCTGCTCAGAATCTTCTTGTCTCATTGCAGTGGATATTCTGAAGAATCATCCCTATCAGAACATGCTCACCAACTCTGCCACTGTTCCGGAGATCTACATACAGCAATTCTGGAATACAATGCACATGATCAAAGGTCAAAATGCTGTGACGGTGACGCTCAATCATAAGCAAATCACCATCACTCCTGCAGACTTACGGGCTGTTCTCCTCATTCCTGACATCATACAAACTGAATACTCTGCTGCACCTACTGAAGAGACGGTTCTGTAATTCTTGATTGATATTGGGTATGACGAAGCTTCAAGGGTTATTAATAAGCATTCTCACGTGGATCTTAAGAACATTCCTCAGCCTTGGAGAACCCTTTATATCATCATCACAAAATATGTTTCTGGTCGTGACAGTGGCTATGAGCATCCCAAGCTCGTGGAACTGCAAATCTTTTGGGCTCTGATCAACATGAAACACATCGAAATTGAAGCTCTGATATGGGATGACATGATGACCTTCCTCAAAAAGCTTGGCTCAAAGATCCCTTATATCAGATACACAAAACTGTTGATCCAAAGAGCTCTTGGACTCAATTCTGATATCCCCAAGAGAATCAATGACCCCGAAAATCTTGACGTGTTGTCCGAACCCACTCTAACAGTCAGATTTAAGGAGTCAACTACCAAGAAACAAGGTGCTGTGTTGCCGGATCTCCTTCTCTCAGATGAACTCAAACAGCTCTATTCTTATAAAAGATATTTGGTAGCTGTGAAAGAGAACAAAGTTGGTTTTCTCGATGAAAAATCTTCTGGTACACCTACAAGGAGAACCAGAAGAGGGAGTGCAGGGAGTGCTGCAAGCACTGAGAGTCAGAGGAAGTTCCCCAAGAGGAATCCTCCACGAAAAAGGACTGTTCCTTCTAAGGAAGTTGTTCCCATTCCCGTGCCAAACCGCCAAGAAAGCTAGTGGACGAAAGCTCTGAAAATACACAATCAGACGAAGAGGTATTCTACTCTGAATCTGCAACCGAAGCACCTCCTTCAGTAGCAAAACCTCCCAGTCCACCAGCAGATATAAGTAAAGGGAAGACTCCAGTGATTGAGCACGAAGAGGAAAGCTCAGAAGAAGAGCCACTGGAAACTGATTACAGGAGGAAGTTCAAATTTGTTAGACTCCAACACGTTGCGAAAGAATTTGCTAAGGATCAAATGGGTGGCCCCGTAGGGTCAAGTGGTGAAGTTCAACCTACACCAGATCCTGATGCGGTTAATCGACCCGATAAGGGAACTGGTGCCACCACTTTGGAGCAACAACAAAAGCGCGTGGAAGATTCTATTGAGTATGACATTGAAGAACCAGAAACTGAAAAGTCCGAGAAAGATAAAGATGTTGATTATGATATGTTTCTTCTGGATAGTCCTACACGCTCAAAGAAGGAAACTTCTGAACCACCAAAGGACCCAGAGTCTCCTCACATCTCATCATCATCGGATTCATCTTCTCACTCCTCACCACCACCATCAAAAAGAACAACCAGATCCACATCCAGATCAGTGAAGAAGCCAACTACCTCTTGGATTTCTCAAGCTAAGACACGAATCGTTAAAGCTGTCAAACAGGTCCGAAAGAAAGACGTGCTTTACAAGAAGCTGAATTTTCTTGCTGATCAGGTACAGTACCTTCATGACAAGAATGACGAGATGAAAGTTGAAAGGGAGTATGTCCAGAAGCTCATGAAAGATGATCTTCAAGGGAAAATGGACGAGATGATCAAAGGATACACTCACAAGTTCCTTCTTGACATCGTTCCTGGAATTACAAAGGAGATGTTCACCAAACAACTCTATCCAAATCTCTTACACCTGGCCAAACAAACTATGAAATCAACTCCAATGCATGTGAACATCAATCCAGTTGATCCCATAATCTTCTTAGATGCTGAATTGGTTAACCGGCTGGTAGCTCAAATGTCGAAACGATCTGCAACATTTGCCTCCTACGAAGGTAAATTGTTTAAAGCATTGCTGGAATACCAACTAAAATCAACATGCAGAGAAGAAGCTGAAAGGCCTAAGCGTCCACGCGACGATGAAGATAAGGATCAGGATAAGAATGACGAGCCTAAACGCCCGAAGAAGTCTGGTGAATCATCTTCTATGCAACCTCTACCCCAACGGACTCCAGCTCAACAAAGGTCTCCTCCTCGCTCTTCTACTGAAAAACCTCAGGATTCTTCTGAGTTACCACCCCAGACTCAGAAAACCGGTGATCACTTTGAGTATACGGGTGGTGACGATGAGGAATACCATGAGCCCCAACAACAACCCGCCTCTCCCGACAAAGTTAAGAAACCAGAATCCTCATCCATGCCTAAGAAAAAAAAGAAGAAGGCGCCTAAGGCTGACGTCGTATCATGGCTAGATGAAGATGACACCGATGAATACGACTGGTTTTCTACACTTGTTAATTCTACTCCCTACCCACCTGAAGGTCAAGATCTGGAAGACGGTAGTACATTGGAGCATGCTAAGTTCTTGCAAGATAAATTCCATGTGAAAAAGATGACGAAATCCGAGTTGAAGCGCATCAAGAATGAAGCATTTCAACTGTTCAAAGACAACTCGGAAAGTGCTATTGAAGTTGAGTATCACCTTGATAATATAGCACGAGATATGTCTAACAACATGGATTGGCTCAACCCCGAAGCAAACATCGACTTCACCAAACGGGACAACCCTCCATATTACACCGACTGGTCTAAACCTCTACCAACAATTGGCCAACTAGATCAACCTAGGATTCCATTCCGATATTTCTTCAACAAAGACATGGAATTTCTTCTACACGGTGGCGATGGTTCGAGGAAATACACTACATCTCTGACACTTCCATTCCCGGCAGCCATATACTCTAACTGCATAGCCATCGAGGAAAGGGCTAACCACATGTTCTCCAACAATGTGGTAGTATATGACCGTGATGCATTGTATGGGATTCACCATTGGCCGGAACGCCGACGAATCTACTACAGAAGCTGCCAGGTTCAGAAGTCTCAACATGAAGTGTTCAGTACTAAAGCAATTGTGGCTATTAAACATGTTGATCTTTCGTCTAAATGGGACTACACTTTCCTACGGAATATCGTGGTCAAAAGGCAAGACAAAAGGGATTATGCATTCTCTGAAGCGGACTTTGAGAATTTGTCTATCAACGACGTTGAAGACATGTACCTTGCCAAAGTACAGGGTCGCATGAGACAATTCTCGACTGAAGTGCAACGTGAATACATCAAGTCCTTGCTTATCTTCATCAAAAGAATAGTAATCAAAGAACGTGTAGAAGATCTCCAGCTTGCAGTTGAATCATATCAGACCCGTGTCAACTTCACTCCACCTCAGCTAGATCTTCCCGAAATCAACCAGCTTTCACAATACACCCTCGTCAGCAAACCATTCGGCGTCGTTTGTCGCAGTGAACTTCAACGAAATTGCTTGATGGCGTGTAGAGATCTTCACAAGTTTGGGGATCACACATTGAAGAAGGTTAGGGATGGCTTGGCTTATCGGTTGAAGGCGATACATGAAGGCATTGGGTCTCCAAAGCGATGGAATTCTCATGACAGAAGGGATGTGAAGAGGATCATCACCATGATTGATGAAAGGTTGTATCGAAGGGACCAGTTCAGAACTCTGGAGAGCTTTGTAGGTGGTCGTCCCAGGATTGCTCTTGCCAGCTATCAACGCCCTGTTCGCATTCCTGGCAAGATTGATGGACTACCTGGTACCCCTTGAACTGCTTCTATTTCATAATATTTTGGATGTGTGATTTAATTATGACGATGGTTTGTGCACACATAGCAGTGTACAACCCGTTCTTGTAATGAAAGGACCCTGTGGTACGATTCAGTGCCACAATCCTTACATAAGGAGCGAAAGCTTCTTACTTTTGAGTAAACCTTATCAAACCTTTCACTTTTCAAAGGTTTTACTCAAAAGAACAAGTACTTCCCCGTATGATTTTCAAAACCTCAACCGTTTATATCACTTGTTGAGGGGGAGTATTTGAATTAAAACTTTGTTCGCCAAAATGTTCTTTGTGTCACTCTTCCCGCAACACTCGAAATGGTCATATTTATTCTCAACTTTTCAAAAATAACATTTTATATGCCATTTTTGAGGGGGAGAAAATTATGTGATAAGAAATATGTTGTGTAAATGCAAATGAATCTTTGTGCTATAGACTTAACCAACGAATTGACGATACTTAACTGTTAGTAACTCGAAAAGACTTGTCCGGGTCGGGTAATAATTTCAAGCTAGTTCGCTAGTGATGTAAACGTGTCTCGCAAAGGACTTGTCCGAATAAAATGTACCATTCGAGAAACTCTTGGTAGACATGAACTCTGACGGGTTTGACAATCTTTCGAGGTTTGTCTACACCTTCAAGGTAGTTATTAGAGCTAGTTGTCACCTAAAAGCTGACAATGTAACTCTTTAACTATGCAATGTAACCGTGTCTCGCAGGGGATTGTCTATCTTGAGTTGATCAATTCAAAAGGTGCGCGCTCTTTCCTCACTGTGCAGATTTCCGTAAAAACTCTTAAGCACATGTGAAGGGGGAGTATTTATGCAAAATATTTATCTCTCAATAGTGGTACTAAAATTTTTTTCATTCACAAACACTTTGAGAGATTTTCATGAAAATGGTTTTATGGCAACATAGGTTAGTCATGGAGTTATAAGGTGACTAAGGTTAGGAATAACCGTCCTATGATCCGCCAGAGCCGGAGGGATCTACCCAAGGACACTACCAATAGTTAGAATTAGAAGTCCTTAGGTATGATTGGAAAAAGGAGAAAATGAGAATCGGAGAAAGAAGGAGTTGAAGAATCAAAAAGAAATGCAAAGAAAAGGGTGAAAAGAAATAGCCCTCCAGATTATTCAACTTAGGGCAGACACCGGGTTCAATTCATATGCTACTGGTAGTCACTTGATGACGCCGGTATTGAAGATTAAAAGTCGTCATGGACCCAGTGACGCATGCACTAAATCTTCTTAGCCACTCAAGTTTCTCTCAACAAAAGCTTGTTTCATTCTCACAGGGAACCCTACATAATCTATCGGCTTTCTCTTAGAGATTGCTGATATTGAAGAAGGAGACCGTCTCCCTAGTCTCCGCTCAGGAAAACCAAAACGCACTATTGAGTCTAGAGCCACGAGATTCATCAAAAGATCTCTTAGGTACACTTGACATTTCATCACTTGTCGTTCAACATTAAGAACGTCAGTGGTACGTTATCGAGTCCTTCACAGATCTTAGCAATCTGTCGAGAACATTTATGAGAGGTTCACAACTGTGATCCTCAGTGATTGAATGGAAACTCCTGCAAGGGTCAACATCAAACAGCCCTGACAGCAGGTCACTTCAGTAACTCCCCGCGGATTACGCTTCGTGTGTCTCAAACGTTCTACAGTCGTGAGGTGATGCTTCGGTGTACCTCAGCGACTCATCTGAACTGTAGGTGTACTTCGGTACATCGCGTTATCTCACTTGTGGGACTCCAGTTCAGGAACGGCCTTTGTGAGAATTAGAGTTGTGTTTTCACACTATGCTGTTAACACTCTCGAAGTTCAAACTTGTAAGTGCCGGAATCCGCTTATTACTAACCGTTTTCATGTTTTCTTTTTATGAAAGTTCTGGAGCGGAACGATCGTGCAGATTCTTCACATGCTCATGCCAACATCATCACTAATGGAAGTTCTATCTAAAAGCAACACAAAAGTCAGAATGATTCTTCATCAAGACAAAGAATCTACAAAGTTAAAGACTTAAAGAACTTCATCAGTACTGAAATCCAACGTCAAATAGCGCGTGAGCATGTTGAAGAATGACGTGGAGACACTGTAGCAGCGAAGCAGACCTGAGGCAGACTTGATGCAGACAACAACAACATACTATCACTACCATCACAAAGAACAATGATTAAAGAACAAAATTAATGATGACGTCAAAGCAGAACTGTTTAAAGAAAACAATTTCTCTACACTGGGGAGATTGTTCGAATCAAGGCAATTCTTCTCACAAGAAAGAAGAATGTCAGAAGACGTCAAAGCTACTATTACATCAGTACCTTCACCGTTTACATTCATTTATCACCAACACTTAGGGGGAGATTGTTGGAATCACTCCTAAACCTAAATCAAGTGTTAGTGATTCATATGTAATGGTTAGCTTAATTATGGCCTTTATGTTTGGTATTAGCTTAAGCTTATGTAGAAGGCCCATGAGCTTAGGCCCATGTCCACTAAGGAAAGGAAGGGACTAGGAGTGTTGCCCTAGCTCCCTCTCCTATATATACTATGTAGTAACCCTCACTTAAGGGTTGGTTGTTCAATTCATTTCTCTTTCACATGTGCTACGCCTAACCGTTCTTTGTTTTCTACGCATAGTGTGTTTGTGAGTTGTTCAACCGATCTCTCTCTTCTCTATCTCTTCTATTGATGCTTGTGTTGTAAACTTAGTGACCTAACAGAACCACAATAAATCCTTGTGTCAGAGTTCTATCTCTTATTTACTTTACTTTATTGTATTTATTTCATTACTTATATATTCTTACATTATCAACACTTCACTATCCAAAGGGTTTCACATATACTCGATCTACTTGTTTCTGAAACTAAATTTTAATCGGTAAAACAATTCAACCATCATTCTAGTTTTCTACACATCACACTTTTTTCAGTCATACTAGAGTATATGAGCATCTATTTTTTTTAACTTCAAGTATTGGATAAATGGTTATTGAGAGTAAAAATAGTACTAACATTATATTTGTAACATTGTTTAATTGGTATTTTTTTAGTATATTGAGTTGAGACACATATCTAAGTAATAGTAACCACTTATCATAAAGTAAATTAATAATAGTAAATTTCTTCTTATCCTATTTTAAATCAGCCATTAATATATCTTCAACTACCTACAATTTCATCTTATTTAAATACCCCCGTTATCCAACCTTGAATCAAACCAATTATTTTAATGCAAATAGGAACAATAATAATCATAAAAATATATTGTAAAATAGAGAATAAAACAGTGGTGAAAAATGATGTTAAATCCTCTTTTGATTCTGTCTATCTTCATCAAAAGATGCTTTTCTATCAATTCAAGTATACTCTTATTCTTTTTGTAATTTTGTGGTGAAATTTCTTGAAAGTTTTGTGATAAAAATTTAATTACGAAGTATTTTCAATTTTTTTATGAAAGCATCGGATGATGACTCATGTTCTCCATTGGAGTCAAATTTGATCCATCGGATGTCTAGTTGTTGGAGCATGTAACAAAAAATGTGTACTTAAGAATGAAAAACCACATTTATACATCGATGTGTTTTTGTTCAAATATCTTTCAGAATTTGCATCTATATAAATGTTGTTTTACATTTTTAATCTCATCCGCTATAATCTCGTGACGTATAGTATGCAGCTTTATACAAGGCAAGAAGATGATGTTCGCAATAAAGAGGGTGATTATTGTATTCCTTTAAAGTTCATATTTGATGATAATAAAGAATATAAACATTTAGATCAAAAAAATTATGTATCAGAAATGTATCTTATAATAAACAACTACATTGGATTTAAGATGATTGTACACTTTTAAAGTTTAGTTTTCGATGATAATGAAGAATATAAACATTTAGATCAGAAAAATTATGTATCAGAAATGTAGCTTATAAGAAACAACTACTATTAATAAATGAGAATATTAAATATATTATATTTTAATTGGTTTTTGCAATAATTAAGACTTGAGAACATGAAATGATGAATATCAGAAATTTAAAATTTTCATTTCTGATGGCTTTATGTTGCTAACGAAATAATTTTATTAGTGTCAGATGTAAGTTGTATGTTTGTGTGGTTGAAGATTCTATGGAATTTGAATTGATGTCTAAGCAATTAAGGGCATGTTTCTTTTTTTTCGGAGTTAAGTGGTTCTAAAAGTAAAGTGAGTCCCTTTCTCTTATTGCCTCAAGTTAGGGAGGAGTGACTTTTCTTTGCCTTACGCTCTGTTCTCGAGTTTTTTTTATAATGGAAAGGTAAGGGAAATTGAAAAAAATTGTGTTCTTAAGTTTTTTTTAAGAGTGAAAGGTAAGGTGCGGGAAGGGGGGAGGGAGGGAATGTATGGGCTTTTGTATGTATATGTGTTCCGTCCAAATTTGGGGGGGGGGGGTCGGGAGGGGAAGTGGGTAACTAACAACATGGGCCTTTGTTAAATTACTATTATATCCTCATTATCTCATGCATGATCCATAATTTTGACCTAGTTACAGCAGCTGTATAACAAACAACCACAAACACAAGCAGTTTTCGCACATTATTCTCACAGAAAAATCACAAGGTATCAAATGTGTCTACCCTAATGTTTATGCTTATTATCACCACAAATTTTTTGTTATGGTGTAGTTAGTTAATATGTGTTTATCTGTATATTGCATGTGTATATGTTTTGTCACGCATTAACAGTGATTCTGTGGTGACATACTATGTGGATTTGTGTTTGTTTGTGACATACTTTGTCAATGAAACTACATATTTATATGTCACTTTCCTCATACCACAACGTCACACATATTGATTTTTCACTTATTTCTTTAGTTTCCAATTTGTTTTATGTTGGTACTTTGCCTCATTTGTAAACTGATATAATAAAAATGTATAGTTCGTTGTTGAAGTGGATACAACTAAATGTGATAAGAGTAAATTATGTTTTGAGGGTATATTGGTAAGTTGGGTAGCTTTCTATCCTTTACTTCTAACTTAAAATAAAAACACAAGAACACAAATAAAAATAACCACTTTTTTCACAATGTCATTTATTACTTTACCCTTCCCATCTCATCCCCTTCCATTCTTTAAAAAATTGACTTGAGAACAGAGCGTTAGTGATATAGACGATTTAACACAAATGAGTGGAACCCAACAAAAAAAGAAACACTAAGGGTGCGTTTGGAATCTTGAAATGGGAATCACGGAATGAATTTTCATTCCAATCAAGGTGTTTGTTGAAGATGAGGGGCCCACCACTATGGGAATGAATGATAGATTTATTTCATACTCCATATACATAAAGGGAGCTAGGTATTGATCTTTCATAGGTGAGGGGCCCACCACTACTATCAAACTTATACTCATTGTGATTCATGGCAGCATACCAAACGCACCCTAATATATATCTTGTGTACCCAATTTCTTCCCATGTGGCCTATTAAGTTAAAAGTAAACATCCCTTAAGTATGATCTATGTGGGGACTAATGACCAATATATGGACTAGTTAGTATGATTTATGTGGGGACTAATGGCCAATAAATGTACTAATTTGTATTTTATGTTTAATGAACGATGATAGTGTGTAATAATAGAGATGAAATAAAATAGGTTTTAATAGCGTTGGAAAAAAATGGATTTAAGTACCTAATGCATAAATATAAAAATGTGACGAGGTTTAAGTTGATGATATTGAGAAGATGAAATTATGTTACATAGAAAACATGATAATTAAATCGTGATAGTGAAACGTGAGTAAATGTGATGAGTAACAATGATGCATAAAAAAGGTTGTGCTAGAAATCTTAAGTGATATAAAATGCACAAGATGAATTATAAAACATGAATAGAATCATGTTAATATATTTGAATATATGCATGATGAGTAAAATGAGGTAAATGAGTGTGTTATAGAAAAAAACAATGTAAGGTTTATATGCGGAAAAGTCAAATAGACTAAATATGTAATAGTAGAAATGGTGAATTGGCCAACTAGGGGTTGACGGGAAAATATAAAGTGCAATGAGAGAGCACGTAGAAATGTGCGAATTATAAAATAAACAAGTATCATATAGATATTTTTTTGAATTAAAATGGACGTGATGATGTATATGTGTTAAAATTGCTTAAGGCAATAGGTTTTGGAAATGGTTGAAGTACAAAGTACATGAATGATAAAATGTGTAAAAATGTGAATGTTTTAAATAGTTTGGATCTATTATGTTATTATAGATGACTTGGGGAAGCGTTATAGTGTTTGTTATAGAAATCATCCGCATGAATGTTGTTGTGTTGTATCTAAGCTTTAAATTTATACTATATTGAATCCTTTAGTCAATCAACAACGAGCAGTGTACGCTTTTGTGTAATTTAGTGAGTCGGCAAGACAGGGTCGTTCGCAGGGAGTGAAGAGATATGTCTAGTAGTTTTTAAGGTTGTCACGTACGTTTTAAATCCACTGATTATGTTTCTAATTCTAATTAACTAATAAACTGAAAATAAAATAAAATAAAGACAATACGATAGTTCTGGTGAAAAGAAGTTCAAAGTTAAGGCATGTTTGTCTTGCTAATCCCTGATTCCATTAATGATATAGTTCTAAGTGCAATGCTCATATAGTGTGCTTTGATGAATCAAAGATATAGGGAGTCACTTGGTTATCGATTTTCCTCCTAACCTTCTTACTAAAAGCTGGCCACGCCTTTTGTTCCTGCTACCATAACTAATATTCCAAGCATTAAGTGTCATCCGTTGATATATATAACATACAAGACTAGGGGGACTCAGTTATTTTAAATTCTAGCATAATCTCAATTGTACATGATATAATAATAGACTGGGGGACTTGATAGCGTATCATTATTAGTGGCTCAAGCCCAATAAAAAAACGTTTAAATCAAGCCCAAACAACAAAAGTTCGCGAGTCAATCTTGACAAGAACTATGTAAACATAGGCAGAGCTAGGCCTGGTAACACTTCTCAGGTAGCAGAGTGATGATATCAAATAACAACATATTATTAGCATCATTTATCCTATGAATATTACTTGTTTTATATTACTTTGTGTGAGTATTGCTACTTAATCATTTACTTTTGTATTTCTTAGTTGAAAACAAGCATTTGGTGAAAGTTAGGTATTTTGGACGAAAAATTAAGCAAAATGGATCAAGTTATAAAAGTCTACTGAACTGAAGGTAGATAAGCCGTATCATTCTAGACAGATAAGCCGTACATCAAGACTTATAAAAGTCGTTGTCAACTTAGTCAAATGGCATTCTCGTAATAAAACGCTTAAGCCCAGGTTCAGGGTGTCATAAAGGTCGTGTCCTAAAGGTAAGTGCCCTAAGGCGGCATGTTATAAGATTAAAGATTAATGTCGTGCTTCTAGGTGGTGAGTTACGAGATGACATAGATGTTCTAAAGTATGGGACGATTGTTCAAACTAGTCTTCAGAGGCTGATAGTAAAGTACTCGGGGGAATCGGTAGAATCTAACGGGTTTTAATGTCATGTAAAATGATATTATGTACGATTATCCAAAGATTTAGAGATCATTTGTATCAATCACAATGTCTTGGAAAATTTTTAAAGACCATTAAAATGCATGAGTATGTATATCAGTTTTGTGACTTAGAGCGTGGAATGCAGCGGAAAGTGTGTAAGGTAATGAAGGAAGTCCCATTGTATATAGTAGTTATAGTATAGGTCCTAAATGCAACCTAATTCACTATAACATGGCTCTAATATCAATCTGTCACACTCTCAAAATGGGTCGCAGCAGAATGATAACCGGGGCGTGACGTTCATGATACAAAGTTATAGTTATATTAAACGACCTACATGCGGCGTTTTGAAATATACGTTCGATAAAGTTTAAACACGGTTTTGAATCATTACAATTGTAAGGTCTACAATAACAAGTGAATACGCTTTTGAAAAATTTATCGAACAATGAATAAAAGCACAAGTCTTCAAAGATGCGGCTCGAATACACATGCTCCATGGTAAGTCAATCAACTATTGCAAACCTGAGAAAATACATGTTAAAAAGGTCAACATAAAGTTGGTGAGTTCATAGGTTTAAGTATTTGTAAATGTGGAACACAAAATTTATAATGTTTGGCTAATCGGTACACTCGTAATGACCATTACACGCGGTCTTGTATGTACATGTAAGTTCTTCCAGTACACCTGGTCAATGCATGCATTTAAAAAAAATAATTATGTGCATAAGTAAAAACAAGCAATGTATTCTCGCCTCAAAGTATTTAAAAACAAGTATAAACGTGTAAAAGTGGGGCTATGAAACTCACCTCGAGTAGTAAATGGGTTCGGTAAAGTGTAATGTAGAATAATAATCAAGAAATCCTAACCGCGACATAGGAATATAAGTCGACTCAGGAAATATAGTATGAAATAAATGCGTCTGAGTTCTAAAATGTGAAATAGCTCTTATACACTTGCCTCGAGGTTTTACGACGAAAGATATAATAAAAGTTTCGATGAAAATAACCAATTATTAGTAATTATATATTTGTTTTTATAGAGTTTTGGGATGTTATAATGAATTCAATTCTCAATGGTTTTACAAGATTCAAGTCCTTACGTTTAGTGTGCCATGAGGATAGTAAGGTTGCTCGAAAATTTTCTTATCATATTGCTTTGAAATGTGTGAAAAATAAACACGAACATGTGTCGTTGGAAGTATATAACATGCACGCAGATAATTAATAACTAGTTTTACGTAACTTCAAATGTCCGTAACTTGTTCATTTTTAGTCCGTTTTTGCTCGTTCAAGTCTCCAAATTTAGCTATTTATGTCTACTCTCATAAAACGAGGGCTAAAATATTTTAGACACGGTTATCGTATAACATATATTTTATGTAAACTTGATTGAAATGATCATATAAATCTTTTTTATGTAAACTTGATTTTGTATAATGCCGGTTTACGTTAAAAACCGTTTTCCGGTTTACATGATTTAACTAAAAAGTCATACGTAAAATGACTCGTGTAAACTTTAAAATAATTAATTTGAGTTTAGTAAATAATATTGACCAGGAAAATAACAGGTTGTCATATTAGCACTAGCACCGCGGGGTTATTAGATGAGGATGCCTACATCTTCAACCAGCGAAAAGAAGAAATCCAAGAAAATATATAATAAGAAATTAGTCGTCCACGTTAATTTTCTTTTGCATTTTTTTTTATTTTCTTATTTTTTTATATGCGTATTGTAATTTGTATTTTTATTTTAATGAATGAAAAATTAGTTGGTTTGAAAAAAAATAGAAAATAAAATAAAGAGTAAATTACACCATTGGTCCCTGAAGTAGTAGTGCCAGATTTCATACTAAATCCAAAAACGTGAAATCTTGCATCGTTAGTCCAACATTTTAAAAATATTACGCCGGTGGTCCAATTTTCATTACACCGTTGGTCCCTGAAATAGTAGTGCCAGATTTCATACGATATCCAGAAATGCAAAATCTTGCATCGTTAGTCCAACATTTTGAAAATATTACGCCGGTGGTCCAGTTTTTTAACGATCGTTAGATTTGGTCGTGATTTCGGTCCGCACGTGCAAATCACGCGAGGGCTTTTTTGTTCGAACACTTTTTTGTACTTATTTTTCAACCTGAAGTAGTTTTATCCGACTACTGTTCACTTTGTACTATAGAACACGTTTACATTTTTACATATCCCGATATATGTTGTACATATCTCAATTCATGCAAGAGTATTCCACAATGTTTTCACTCAATTATTTCCATCACTTCCTCTCTTCCGCTTTTGTTATTTCTTCCCCAAAAACTTAAGAACAAAAAAATGGTGGCATGTTGGTGTAGAAAAACAATAGTAATTCGCACATCATGGACAAATCGAAATCCATGACGTAGGTTCTATGGTTGTCCAGATCCGGGATCTGATTGTGAGTTTGTTGACTGGCCCAATCCGCCAACGTATGTAAGATCAGTTAATATCATCCCTGGTCTATTAAGGGCAAGGAATGTTATGGAAGCTACACTAGAGGAAACAAGACTTGAAGCAATTTTCGTGTTTTCTTAAAGTGAAGCAGTATAACTTAGCATTGGGGAAGGGATTAGGTGATGGGTTTTGATTTTTATTTTTTTTATTTTTTATTTTTTTTTGGTAATCTGATGTAGTTGATGACTAGTGTAACAGTTTTCTGATAATAAATATTAGTTCAATGCTACCATTGCTTCAATTGTGATTGTTAGTGTTTTAGGTGTTGATGAACAATTTTTTTGGTTGTTGACTTTGATTTGAGTAAAAATAAGTAGTCGACCATTTGGTTAGAGGGTTAATTTTGACCTATTTTGGCACACCAAACTGATAAACAAACGTTTTTGCATACTAAAAGCCAATATAATGGAATATATTTAACTTGTTGACTTTGTTTTGGTTAAAAAGTTGTAGTTGACCATTTCGTCAGTGGGTTAAGTTTGATTGTTTTTGGTATACCAAACTGATAAACAATGGTTTTTGCATACTAAAAGCCAACTTAATGGAACTTTTTAAGCTTGTTGACTTTCTAAATATATAAGAAGTTGCATTTTTTGCATACGCATAATGTAGATGCAAGTAATTGGCACAAATAAAATGACCTAAACATGTTGATAACATCAAATAATCCTGAATATTTAGTGTCAAATTTCCCCGATAATGCTCGTATTTTATATCATTTATATGGATTTACGCTTGTTTTCCTCTATATTCACTTTCAGGTAAATTACGAGCATTGGAGCTAAAGAGACGCGGATTTGGAGAGTTTATTGAAGATATATCATAGTATGCTCATTTTGAAGAAGTTACGGCGTAACTCCTCTCTCACATTACGCCGTAACTGAAGCGTGGCTCAGAAAATCAACTCAACAAAAGATGACGGCGTAACTCTCCCAAAGATTACGACGTAACCAACTAGGTCAAATGAGGTTCCGCGCCGCTGCAAGCTACGTCGTAACTATTGTCTCAATTACGACGTAACCAGTATTTATTGAAGATACGGCGTAACTCCTTCCAGATGTTACGCCGTAACCAACATTTTTAGTGCAAAATACGAAGAATTGGATGTTACGGCATAACTCTTAACATTAGTTACGCCGTAACCATATATGGCCTATAAATACCCCTCGAATTCCAGCATTTCAAAGCATCCCATTTCACACACAACACCAAGTGAACGTGAGTAGAAGTCGAAGGTAGATCTAGAGGAGCATACAGAGCTATCTCCAAGGGACAAATCACTCCCCTACGATAAGCATTAGCATTTTATCTTTTCTTTACTTTCAATTCATGTATTTCGTAATGTTAAACATTAAATCGATTATTTTAGTTAATATGAGCGGCTAAGCACCTCTTTAATTGTTTTGTTTGCGTTTACATTGCTTCCGTATAATTATTTCTAAGTGTATGCATGCATAGTTTGTTGGTAGCTACCATTGTTTCGGTAGTTTTGAATGGCGGTAGTGGCTAGTTACTTAGGAGATATGACCAACTGACCCTAAGTAGGTAGACTGAGTGGGAAGAGTAAGATATGACCAACTGACGACCCTTTTTGCTTGTGCGATTTGACCAACTGATCACCTACCGTTTGGATGAACTTAAGAAGTCGGGGATGAGTGTTTAAGCCTGGGATAGATAAAACGATCTTCTTTACAAGTGTCCTACACATGATCTAAACAACCAGCAAAAGGTCAACATCTTCTACAAAGGAATCAACGTGACTACAAGACAGATGTTGGACTACCAACGACCAATTCCGAGCATGACTCCTACTCTCGCGATTGAAGCCATCCAAAAAATGGCTGATCATTCCCAGAAATGGCACGATGGAGGGAGCATAAGGAACCAAGGCATCAATCTTGATGGAATTGCCGCCATCACTAGCAAAATTGAAAATCTTAGTCGAGATATGATAAAAATCAGAGAAACTGTTCATGCCATCCAAGTAGGTTGTGAAAGCTGTGGAGGAGGACATCTCACCAAAAATTGTCCTCACATTAATGAAGAAAACACAATCGAAGAAGCTAAATATGGAGAAAATCGATCTTTCTATGGGGATAATAGGAATAATAATGGGTATCGTGGAAATTATAACCGTAGGCCTTATGGAGAAAGAAGGGCCAACATTAAAGAGACCATAAACCAATTCCTGGAAAGTTCAGCCTAAAAGCAAAAAAAAAACAAGTTAAATGGCTCAAGGATTTCTAGGAAAACACAAATAAAAATCTCTCCAGACACGACACAACCCTAAAAAACCTTGAAGCCATGGTGGAAAATCTTAGTGCAGAGATAGAGATGAGTAACATTGAACCTGAGGGGACTAAACCTATGGTGGTATGCAATGCCATTTTTGCTGATTCACAAAAAGTAATTGAAGATTGTCATTCTCCAACCGTAAATTTAGAGAAGCCGACTGTCGACAACCAGGTGCAGTTACGCCGTAACTATTTTCGTGAGTTACGGCGTAACCATAATTCAGAAATCTTAAACAGGTCAGAGATTGGTTTATTTTCAGTTAAAGATATTAGCGCAGAAAGGTTAGTCATTCCATGTTCAGTTGGGAGTCATAATATCTTGGGGGTAGTAGATTTTGGGTCTAGCATAAACATCATGCCACTTTCCATATTCTTAAAACTCAAATTGATCCATCTTTGGAAAACGGATATAGTGATTGAGATGGCCAATTCGACCAAGGCTATTCCCTTAGGAATTACAGGTGGAACTTGTGTTAAGATCGATAGGTTTGTTTCAGCCCCAGAATTTGTGGTTATGTATATGGAGAAAAACACGAAGGAACGTTTGATTCTTGGTAAACCGTTCCTTGGCTCGTTGGGATACTATTGTGATAGAGTAGAATTTAAAATGGATAAAACTTTGTGCCATAAGCAGGATGAAATAATGACAAGCGAGGATCCAAAGGAGATTCAAGTGGATTATTCCGATAGGTTCCCTCCTTCACATTTTGGACATTTACAGAGGACCGAGTTAAGTGATGATGACAACAGTGAAGGAGAAGATGATGATGTCCGACCTTCGGTACCGAGTTATGTTGTTACTGGTAAACTTCACTGTTGTACTCCTGAAATTTCTTTGATTGAGGGTTCTAAAGTTACATTGCCTACGTGTTCCCCTTTTCAAAAAAGTTGTAATGGGGGAGGAGAGTTTCTCATTCGAAGGATAAAAAAAAGCAGCAGAAGTTTGGTGGTGTTGGGAAGACGAAAAATTAATCAAAAAGCGGTGGATTCAAGGACACGATATTATGAACGATTGGTTCACTGAGGTAGATTGGACTATTCATTTTTGTGAACCGGCTATGATGTCTAATGATTTCACCAGCGCATGGCCTACGTGCGACCCCAACCGAAAGATCTGCGATGGAGGAGAATTCCCCGATCCTAATTGGCTCAAATGCAAGGAATGGGTATGCTTTGATGAGGAAAGAAGAATGGAAGTTGGATACAAGGGAATCTCATTTAAGAATTGGTTAAAAGTAAAATTTGGAGCTGTCAAGCTAAAATGGGAAGTCGAGGCTAAATTTCGCTACGAATGGGCGAAGGCTAACTTTTTGCAAGAAAATAGATATTCCTTGACTCCGATCGTTCCTCCGTGTGTTTGGGACCAACCGTCTTCAAACAAAAAATCAGACAAGGAGGAAGTTGGCCAAGTTCAAAGGCCACCATAAAGCCTCGAGGCTTTGAGTCTAACTTAAAGACTCGTAAATAAAGAAAAGTGCTCTTTCGGGAGACAACCCGAATTATCCCTTTCATTTGTTTTATTTCCATTTTTGTTGGGTTTTGTGTTTTTAACCATTTTTGCAGGATTTCGGGAAAAGTTGTTGCACCATGCTGAATGGGGACCTGATCTGTCCATAGTTACTGCGTAACTCATTCTTATGGTTACGCCGTAACATACATTTTTGCTACAGTACTTCAGAGCATTACCAATTACGGCGTAACCCCGGGAAATGGTTACGCCGTAGCTACACTCCTGTAGCGTCTGCCAGGTTTCGCTCAATTACGGCGTAATTCCTTATGAAAGTTACGACGTAACTTCCTCTGTAACACTTCTTTCATTTTAAACACAATAACCTTGTATTAGTTTTCAAATGAACTTTGTAGGTATGTTCCCTGTAAGCACTCACAAGACTACACTCGTCCACTTGGGACACCAAGTGGTTTAAAAGGCTTGTTGCATACGTTAAATGCAACCGTGATTCCTACGAAAGTGAGTTAGGGTTCTTTTTCATTTTTCTTTTTCTTTTTTAGAATTATGCTTGTCGGTAGTGTGATTTCAGGGATTGAAGTTTGATCGTGGATGCTTATGCGAAGGCACAACTCTTTTCGTGGGCCTTCTTTATTTTTGGAGGAAATTTCAGGGAATTTCTCGCTCTAATTCTACTTTTCTCTTCACCTTTATTTAACGCTTAGTATAAAAGGGACTTTGTACATTTCAAGTGGGGGGACGGGAGTAGAATTGTCTCTTGAACTTTATTTTGCCCTCGTTTTTCTAGTTTATTTTGAAAAATTATGCCATTTTTAAAATTTTGACATGTTTTTCTTAACCTAACTAGATTAGACCTTAGCCGAGCACATTATAACCCTTGATATTATATGGTGAGATTAGCCTTATTCGTTTCCAAATTTTTACCCAAATCCACCAAATTATGAGTGTGCCGGTAGCTTGTAAACTTTAGAACTTGGCCTTTACATCATTTCGAGACAATAGATGAGGTATGTTGAGTTAGCTCGATGTATTTAGACTTTTCAGTTTAAGAAGGCAGTATTATAGGATTATCACCCAAATAGCCTATCATTGTGTGTCAATCGATTAGTCACCTCGACTTCTCGACCCCCATGTTAAACCCTTCTGTTGCACTCACCTTTAGTGCAAGATACCCCTAGATACACCCTTCTGAGCCATCCCTTTCATTTTATTCACCCAAAATATTGTTTCGATACACGATTACACCTTAGCCTACCATGTTGTCTTTATTTGTAATTAGGAAGTCATTATTTGCCTAAGTTCAAGGTTCAAATGGAAAGGTCCAGGAATCACGCTCTCATCGACGACATATCCTTAAAGATCATTGAAGACCCCCTTCCCCCCAAAATTCTCTTATTGTTCATCTCAAGTGGGGGGATGTTATGTTTTATTATTAGGTTATGTTGAAGAAAAAAAAAGGAGGGGGTGATTCGAAAAAAAAATGGGAGTTATTGTTTTTTATTTGATTGTAAAAGTGCGATGTTATAAGCACTATAAGCTTAATATAGATTTAGTATCGAGGAGGCCACCTCGGTCACATTTGAAGAATGAAGTTGGAAGTGTGCCCATCATGACGTCCTCTAATGGCACATCTACCTGGTAATATCATGATCCGGTTTCTTAACTTCGCAACTTGAACTTTGGGTGAATGGTAAGTGGTGGTGATGACTTGGTTATAGATTTAGACTATATGCTTGATTTTATTTTACACCAATTTTATCCCATGTCTTATCCTACCCTTAGTCATGAAGCGTGTCTAGGTGATGCAGCGAGCAATCTTTGGTGTCTTGGCCATGGATTTGGTCATGTATCATTGATTTTTTCCACTTCGCCGTGACATGTTAGTAATGACAAATCACCCTTAACCTTTGTCGTGTCTACCCATATTGCCTTCGAGAATTGTTTTGTCCTTAACTCTAGTGGTGGAGATTTGTGTAACCGCCAAGCTCATGATAGAATACATGCTATAACTGTGCAATGAGTGATCACCCCGAAATTGACACTTAGAACAGTTGAGAGATTTGAGTGTTTTGTTCCCATTTTGTGAGGTGTTCGGCTTTGTTTTATTCTAGCATAAGGGATTTGTAAACTTATATTTTCCAGGTAATGGGAGATATCTTTTTAGGAATCTATCTAATAAGGTCTACTTGAGGGCAAGTAGAGTTCAAGTGGGGGGATATTTGATAACATCAAATAATCCTGAATATTTAGTGTCAATTTCCCCGATAATGCTCATATTTTATATCATTTATATGGATTTACGCTTGTTTTCCTCAATATTTCACTTTCAGGTAAATTACGATCATTGGAGCTAAAGAGACGCGGATTTGGAGAGTTTATTGAAGATATATCATAGTATGCTCATTTTGAAGAAGTTACAGCGTAACTCCTCTCTCACATTACGCCGTAACTGAAGCGTGGCTCAGAAAACCAACTCAACAGAAGATTACGGCGTAACTCTTCCAAAGATTACGACGTAACCAACTAGGTTAAATGAGGTTCCGCGCCACTGCAAGCTACGCCGTAACTATTGTCTCAATTACGGCGTAACCAGAATTTATTGAAGATACGGCGTAACTCCTTCCAGATGTTACGCCGTAACCAGCATTTTTAGTGCAAAATACGAAGAATTGGATGTTACGGCGTAACTCTTAACATTAGTTACGCCGTAACCAGATCTGGCCTATAAATACCCCTCGAATTTCAGTATTTTAAAGCATCCCATTTCACACACAACACCAAGTGAACGTGAGTAGAAGTCGAAGGCAGATCTAGAGGAGCATACAGAGCTATCTCAAAGGGAGAAATTACTCCCCTACGATAAGCATTAGCATTTTATATTTTCTTTACTTTCAATTCATGTATTTCGTAATGTTAAACATTGAATCAATTGTTTTAGTTAATATGAGCGGCTAAGCACCTCTGGTGCTGGCCTAGTTATGAGTCCTTAATTGTTTTTTTTTATGTTTACATTGCTTCCGTGTAATTATTTCTAAGTGTATGCATGCATAGTTTGTAGGTAGCTACCCTTGTTTCGGTAGTTTTGAATGGCGGTAGTGGATAGTTACTTAGGAGATGTTAGGAATCAGAAATTCCATAAGTAAAAGAGTCGGTCACCCCAAGTATTATCTAGCAAAAGCTAGCTCGCAGACTTGTCTCTATTTATGTTAGTTATTAAATATGTAGTAGCGTAGATTAGTATAGTGCAACACCGTGGAGGAATGACGGGTCTTTACCCATTGTATCCCTGATCCACAGGCCGTCAGGAGGTCGTTTAGTCTGTAACCTATAAATACCCTCTACCTTGCAAGGTAGAGGGTTGGATGTTCTTTGGTAATCTAATATTCCACAAGTTTCTCTTACTAGAATATCCCACTTTCTCTCTCTCTAAAATCATCTATAAGCTCATTGTGTTAATGTTATGATATGTAAGTGAAATCCAATATCCTACGATTGGTATCAAGAGCCATGGTTAGATCATATCTTACACATCTTTGGACATCTAGTGGTTTTTAGGTGGTTTTTGAGTTTGAAAAAGTTTAGTGGTTTGTGCATCATTTGGTTGATTTCTTATGTTAAAGCTTGGATTTTGTTAGTACTTTTATGTTTAGAATCATCACAAGTGTTTAGGTTTTCATTTGGTAAGCTTGAATCATCTTGGTTGGGTTGTTTTTGGATTGAAAAGTGATGTTTATGTTGTTTTTCTTGCTAGCGACTTGACCTACGGAATTGTTTCTTAGTAGCGACTTGCTTTACAATTTTGTAGCGAGTTGCAGTTTTTGGAGCTAGCGACTTAGGCCTAGCGACTTACAGTACAAGTAGTGGACTCTCCACTACGGGTAGCGACTTGGTGTTAGCGACTTGGTCAGTAGCGAGTTGCTATTTAGCGACTTGAATCTTTAGCGACTTGATTAGCGAATTGCTGCCAAATTTTTGCTAGCGACTAGAGGATTAGCGACTTGTACTTAGCGACTTGGCTGCTGATTTAGCGACTTGGGAATATAGCGATTTAGTTGATAGCGAGTTGGTTCAAAATCTCTAGCGACTTGGGGGTTAGCAATTTGATACTAACATCTTAGATACTTGGTATTTTGCTACTGGGATTTCCAATAACTTGGGGAGTAATTCAAAATAACACAATGTCAGTCATCACTGATCCTTTAATCATCAAAGTACTTGCTCTCTATGACACAACACAGAATAGTGAAACAGAATGCTTCCCTGAATGCTCTACATTTAATGATTCAGCATCGATTAATCAAAACAACTCAAATGACTCGCTCTTAATGTTTGCAAATGATGCTAAGAATATGGAATGCACTAGTGAGCCCTTTCAACGTCTCAGTCAGCTTCTCAAACTACTGTTATCTACAACTATGGATCGAACAAGTTGTGCCATCCTTCGTCAGGATTTTCCCACTGTGACAAGAACTGTTTTACTTAACTTAGAACGACTGAGGATTCAAATTACCAAAGAAAAGTTCTCAACTGATGATTCTCATGCCGCTCTTCAAACTATCTTCAATCAATTTCAGCCACTTATCCGGGAAGAATATTCCTCAGATTTTGATGATATCATGACTGGAATATCATTCAAGAAACACACGGGAATGGAAATTCATGAGTTCAGAAACTCATTTATTCAACTTATGAGTAATATGGAAACATACATCAAGGAAGCTGCAAAAGAGAATAACAAGCTGAATGAATTGAATGAGTGCCAAGAGACACCATGGAGCAATTGTGACAAGTCATGCAATATTCCAGTTGAACCAGTGAATGACACTGATTGCAGAATCTCAGTTGTAATGAAAAAGGATGAAGACAACAGCACTGATCTCAAATACTCAGAGTCAGAAAAGGTATCAATCGATAAGGTACACTTAACTGATCACATAAATTCTCATGAAAAGGTACCTGACTCTTACTCTGAACATAACATCGTAAAATCGATCTTGGTTGTGCCTGAATCTAATGCAAATAACATGATTGAAAAAAGGGTATATGATGAGCTTTCAAACAAATTTTCAATTCTTGAAAAGCATTGTATCTCATTGCAAATTGAAATACAACAAAAGGATGAAATGTTTTATGCAAAAAAACCTTGTACTAATCAGGAACTTCCAGAATTTCGAGAATTTTTTGAAATTAATCAGTTAAAATCCCAGATTCAGGACAAAGATTCGACCATTAGCAATCTGAAATTACTTCTTTCAGAATTCCAGAAATATGACTGTCATGAGATGAGTGATACACTAGAATCTAGAAATTCTGAACTAGCTCTATGTGTGTCCAACCTACTAAGAGAAAATGAGCATTTAAGAAAGAACCTTGAGGAAACAAATTCTAAGTTAGTAAATCAATCTAACCTCTTGATGACCTCAAAGCCCAAATTCAGGATAAGAGCTTCAATATTGTTGCCCTAAAAAATGAGCTTAGGAAGTCTATTGGAAATAGGATGAACACTAAGTTTGCAAAACCTTCAACTTTGGGAAAGTCAACTTTTCAGAACCACTCGAAACGAACAGTTATTAAACAACCTAATGCCTTTAGGTCTGAAAGAGTTAAACCATCGAAATCTAAGCTTACCTCCCAAGTTGATAATATGTCTGTTTTGTCAAAACCAGTCACTTCATTGCCTAGTTCCGATATGATGAATCTCAAACCTCAGACTTATGTTCAATACTCTCATATCAGAAATGCAATAAGTACAACTAGCTCTCATGCAAAACATCATTTGACTGATCAATCCCTTAAGAAATACTCTAATCACAAAAGGACAAATAGTCAAAACAAGGCTGTGCACTCATTTAGTTCAACTAACAGTGGTTTCAAATGGATTCCCACTGGCAGATTTTTTAAGTTTACAGGACTTAAACGAACTTACATTCCTAGATCATGCCTCAAGTGGATTCCCACAGGAAAACTCTTCAAGAATGTCGAACCTAATAGGATCCCCATTAATGATACGTCTGTGTTATACTGTGATGCATCCAAATGTGAGATTAAACATGTCACTAACCCTTCTATGTGCAATTCTACATGTGCTTTCAGTACAATGTGCTCTCAGTCTTTTTCAGGTACAATGCTAAACTCAATCAGGAACATCATGACTTGGTTTCCATCAGAAATGAACATGGCTTATTCAGGAGCTATAGCATGCCACAACTAATGAACCTATTACTTTGACTCCTATTCATTTTGAATCAGGACTCGCTTCGTTATATCTGTATATAATCTATCTTTAAAAAAAAAAAAAAAATCATCCATCAAATAAAAGATTTATTCGCTGTCATCGATAACATCTACGATCCTAGAAATATCATTCAATAATGATACGGGATCATAGATGAAGTTCGAACAACTATTATTTCTTAAAAATATATATATATATATATATATATATATATATGGGTTGGTTAATGTCAATCAATGGTCTTTGTTGACATTGATTGAGGGGGAGATTTTTGTTGTGTATAAGTTTTTCTTGATTATCTATGCCATCGGCTTCTGTGCTGATTATGATGTTTGCTCAGTTGTAGGTTGTGGTCGTGTCTTGCTTTTGTGACTATCTGGTTATGCTTTTGTGCCTATCTGGTTATGGTGTTTTCTTAGTTGTAGGTTGTGGTCGTATCTTGTTTTTGTGATTATCCTTGTGTACCCATGTATTGAGTGCCTTGCATTAAATGTTTATTTGATTCATGGTTATCATTGTGATTATCTATGCTATCTGATAATTATGATATGGCCATGGATTATTTATGATCACATTACACCATTTAATGACCATGTTTGCAACTTGCTTTTAAAAACACTAGAGACTTAGTCAAAAATCCTTGTTAGCGACTTACCACACTTGCCTCTAAACCACAGGGACCGAATGTGTCAAATAGCCAAAATCTCCTCCTATACCCCTAGCGACTTAGCACTTTTTCATATTTCTTAAATAATTTTTTTTTCTCTTTTCTCTCTTTTTTTTCTCTCTTCCTTCACGTCTAAAAATCACTCGACTTAGCGATTTAACAGTGGTATGACTCGAATCTCTCTCTATTTGTTCTCACATACGTGTTTGTGTTGCGTCTCTAACTTGTTCTTTTAACCAGATCCCTTCGAGCTCGTGAATTGTGACTTTTGATTCCCACCTAGGTTCGATTTATCATGTAATAGTGTTTTGTTGTAATAATGATGTTGCAAGTGTACTAATTGTTTGGTATAACTTATCTTGAGTGGTTGTTAATCTGTTCCATGTACTGGTGATGTATGATTGGTGGTTTGGATCGTTTATTTGTTGAGATGATTAGTGTTCTTGGTAGCGACTTAGGTAGTGTTCTTGATAGCGGTTTTGTTCTTAATGGCGAGTTAGAGCGGTTAAGCCTGCTCAAGATAGCGACTAAGGTGGGTAGGTCTGGGTTTATTAACTGTTGCAATATATTGTTCTTGATGGCGACTTAACACTGTTCTTGGTAGCGAGTTAGCTTAAATGTTCATCGTAGCGAGTTAGCACTCAACTTAGCGACTAAGCTGTTGTGGCAACTTAGTGTATTACATTCTGGCGACTTGGGTAGCGACTTAGTTGTATCATTATTATCAGCGACTTGTCTTTACAAGTTAGCGAATTAGTAACGTTAGCGACTTAGTTAACAGATTTGTAGCAACTTGGTTATATTACTGTTCATGGCGACTTGTCTTTACAAGTTAGCGAATTAGTAACGGTAGCGACTTAGTAAAACATATTTGTAGCGACTTGGTTATGTTACTGTTCATGGCGACTTGTCTTTACAAGTTAGCGAATTAGCAAATATAGCGACTTAGAGAGCTAAACTGTTAGCGACTTGACTGTGGTACTGGTGATGGCGACTTGTCTTTACAAGTTAGCGACATAGTTCACTTTCATGTAGCGAATTAGTCCAGTTTGACAGCTTGTCCATTTATGACTTTAGACATGTTTGGTGGATCTTTTAGGGTCTAGGGTTATTAAAATGTTTAAAGGTTATTTGCTAAAGTTGATCTCATTCTCACAATACTTGACTCAGGATCTCCTGATGCAACTTGTTGAATCAACTTACTCTATGTAATCTGCTATGACATTTCTGTTTAGACAAGCGGTACTTGGTTTCTCTCATGTCAACCAAATGTTACTTTTTGCTTCATACATATTTGTTATAACACTTCTACATTTGTATCTTGACTCATGACATGATCCCTTTGCAATGCACTCTTTAACCTTTTAACTCATTAACAACTCGTCTCGTGATAACTGTATCAAATGGTGTATTCAATGTTGTCTCACTAATCATTTATTATCTAATTCGTTCCCAATCATTACTGTTGATTGTATGTATACTCAGATCATCAATGGCAAGTTCAATCCCTGATAAGAACGTTACCCCTTCGGCATCACCCAAAGTTCTCTCAGACGAAGAAATCCTTCCTAGGAGTCAATGGGCTGATATTGGAAAGAGTAACTGTTACGTGGACCTACAAAAGTTGCAACAAAATCCTATACTCAAAGTGTCTATTGATATCCTCAAGAACACTAACTTCTTCAGTGCCATTACCAAGCAATGCTCAATTCCTACCATTTACATTCAACAATTCTGGAACACCATTCAATGGGACAAAATCACAGCTCAATACTCTTGCAAACTGGATGATAGGGAGTTCACGATTGATTCAGCCATTCTTAGCAAGGCTCTTGGAATCACATCATGTAACCCCAACCTTCGTTCCGAATCTCCACCTGGTGCTGACGATCTAATTGTCTTTCTAATTGGCTTGGGTTATCAGAACAACATCTTAAGGGCTTTCGACATCATCACTGGACACATGTATCAACCCTGGAGAGCTATTACAACTATTCTCAACTTGTGCTTATCTGGCAAAACATCAGGGTTCGATAAAGTGAGAATTCCCATCTTGCAAATCCTATGGGGAATTGTCAATAGGGTTGATGTGAATGTCTCAGATCGTATTTGGGAAGAATTTTTTTTATCAATGCACGCATTCATATCTGATAGAACAAATTTCCAGAACAAAGCTCAAGGCCGAAAGAAACAGAACAAGCTTGTGATTCCCAGCATCAGATTTTCAAAGCTTGTTATCCAGTACTTGCAACAAACTCACAACTTCAATCCTAGGATTGAATCAACTCTACATAAAGCAGAAGATGAATTTGTTTTAGGAAACCTGAAATATGTTCCTAGAGGTATGGATAATGAAATATTTGGATTGCCAATTCCTGATATTCTACTCACGGAAGATATCAAGAAGAAGGACTACTTCAAACAATACAAGAAAAGAGCTACCAGTTCCTCTGCTGATGTCACACCCTCTCCTCCACAACCCAATGCTCCCAAGTCCACTTCAGCCTCACAAGCATCCTATGCCTCTCTTCCTAAAAAGAGACTTGAAAGGTCACAACATTCAGACACCGCATCCAAGAAGCAGAAAGTAAAAAGGAAGAAAGTGGAAAAGGAAATTGGTAAAAATACTGAGGTATCAAGGGATATTACAAGGTTAGTTGATGATGATGATGCTGCTCTGGAACTTGGAATTCAGCAGAGCCTAGAGAGTCAGAATATGAAAGCCCCAGTTGGAGGAATTGTGTTAAGAGAACCTGATCAATTTCCTCGGTAATCCACATCAAACACGAAAGACAAAGGAAAAGGGGTTGCTAGCGTTGAAACTGAACAAGCCGCTCACGTGCTTTTGACGATCTCATCATCTCCATCAAGCACCACCAATCAATATGAGCTAAAGAGAAGAACTGAATCATCTCCTGCTAAAGAACAATCTGGATTGGACAAAGCACCTGAAACGTTTAAAGAATCTCTTACACTAAGTGAGACTCAGTCTGGTCAGAATGTTGACGCTCTGTTGCAAAAAGGCTCGCAGGAGAATCTTGAGACAAGATCTGATGAGACCTTGCAGATGGATGAACCAAATCTGTCTACCAACTCTCTATCTTCACTTAAGGATCTCGATACAGATTTCACTTTCGGAGATCAATACATAAATGACAAACCCTTAGATACTGCACAATCCATGTTTACGGTCAACATTCAGCAAGATACATCAACCATTCCTCCGATGTCAGCATCTTCACTCACAACTGAACTTCCACCTCCCAAACCTGCTCAATCAAATGTACTAACACCACCTACATCTTCACTTACCCCTGAACCGGTCATTACAGTTGTTGATACGGATGCTCCACCTGCGTCACCACCTCAAATTCTCACTTCAGATCAACTGCTTGACAGAGCGGTAAAAAGGATAGAAGCTCTTGAAAGGCAACTTCCGAAATCTGTTGATTCTCTTGAGGATCGTGTCTATAGATTGGAGCATCTCAACTTCGATGAAGGGGTTGTAGCCGCCATTGAAGGGGAAGTTAAGGATGTTGTGGAATGGGCAATGGAAGCTCCTCTTCTTAGACGGTTCAAGGACCTTCCTATTGCCGATATGAGAGCTGCTCTGTTAGAAAAGATGTATGACTTTGAAAGCATGAGGTCCACAAGAAGCTATATGAGGCACTTGAAGAATCAATTAAGTACGACAATCATGAACAGTACTTGATTGACATCAGGGAAAAGGAAGCTAAGAAGAAAAGGAGGGCCATTGTGTTGGAAACACTACGGAAAGACCGTAAAGATCCACCTCCACCTCCAACGGGGGGTGCTGGAATCTCTGGAGCCGGTAAATCTTCTACGACAACCAACACACCTCCACCACAACCACCATCATCACCGCCAAAACCTTCCAATCAATCAAGTCCTACAAAAGAACAGAGTACTAAGAAGAAATCTGCTGCTTGGGCGACGGTTGATTCTAGGTTCACATCCACATCCACCTCTATTCCTGATGATCAAATGGTTCACGAAGAGTCGCACGTCATGGCAGATTCAGAACCAGATGAAGATGATGCATCAACAAAGCATATTCCTAAGCCATCAGAAGACTGGTTTGATGCTTACATGGTTGGGAATCGCACTAGCACATCCAGAGTGGCACGTTCAAGGGACACAATTCAAAGTTGCATTGTTGAAGATAGACCTCCTTCTCCAGAACCTACATGGACCATCCCAGAGTCTGACTCGATTATTCCTGACAACAATTGGGCATCAATTATCACCAATAATTATAAAGTTCCAGCTGAAGACTCTCTTCTGCACTACACTGGTGATAAGAGAAGCTTCATTAGATGGTTTTGTGAATGGAAGAGTATCTCATCCATAACTCCAAGAGATCTCGAAGGACAAGCTTATGAAATTATCAAAGTCTTCCACTCAGATGCAAATCATCTTCAATATCAGATGGAAGAATGCCATAAGATGCTGAATGACCAAGTCAGTGAGCAAATCAGTCGCTTCAATGTCAACAAATCTCTTCCTCTTGGTGGTGAACCTGGTTAGATGACCATTCAGGCTGAATTCTTCTTCAATCATGACTTGGACTATCTGTGTGCTCGCTCTGCTGAAAGAAGACCAGCTCTATCAATTTCAAAGATGAAAGCTGCAACCTACTCTGATCAGGGGCTTGAACAGATGGTTCCTGATCAATTCTGGGCTGATGAAGAACGAAAGTATGATATTGCCGCTTCATATGGTATCTCTCACTGGTGGTTCAAAAAGAAGAAGTTCTACATCGAAAGACATGGTGCTGATAAAAGACACAATGATGTTCGATCAAAGCTGCAAATCTTAAGTGTTGTTCGTGTAGAAATCTTCCCTATCTATGGATATGAGTATTTGAAGAAGATAGTCCTTAACAGAGCAGACTTCAAAGAGTATACTATTGAGGAAAACGACTTCAAACATCTTCTGCCAAATGATTTCGAAGATCTCTATCTCTTGAATCTTCAAGGACACCTTGAGCATTTACCTGTCCGTGAGAAAAAGGCCCTCTCTGCAGCTGTCACTCTTTGGATCAGGGGCTTAGTCATTCGAAAACGAGTTGAGGACTTTCAGCTTGGCATAGAAAGCTACCAAACCAGGATCAACCTTACAAGTCCACAATGGAATGCAACTGGGCATGAATTTCATCGCGAATACAAAGTTCTTGACACCCCTAGAGCCGTCATCTTCACCGACAGATATGGGTCTCGCATGCTTATGCGACTATGTGAGCTCTACAAGTTTAGTGATGGTACTCTCAAATTGGTTGAAGAAGAACTTGACACCAGAGTGAAAGAAATCAAAATTGACATGAAGTCCTGGGAAAAGACTACCTTTTGGACTGATGATGACAAAAAGCGGTGTGAAGATTTCATTGCTGCAATCAGGCGAAGACTCAATACTCGAAGGATCTTCCGCAGTCTTGAAAGTTTTGTTGGTGGTAGGCTTCGGGGTGGTCACTACAAACTTCTTCAGAGAACTGAATGAAGACATCTTCGGGAAGCAGCTTATGTTGTGTTTTAAATATGTGTAATATGTGGTGTACTAACTGTGAACAACTGTAATGCATGTAATAGTGCTAGGTTATGTACTGTGGTTTCCCCTTGTAAAAAAGGGAAACATCTGTGTTGTCCACTTTTGATCATATAAAACCGGACACATTTTTCTCCAACAAATATTTTGTCTCATACATATTTAAATCACTTGAGATCCAAAATCTCAAAGGATTTAAAATTTTTGATCGGGGGAGAAAATGTGATATAAATATGAAAGATGTTAAAAGATAAGATGACCAATTTTTTTGTGCATACTTCTCTCTAATATGTGCTAAACAATTTTCGAATCTCGAAGCATATATTAAGGGGGAGAATTTTTTTGGGCAAATTCAAGACATCAGGGTACACAACTTTCAATTTTTCTAAGGTACCTTGATTGTATGGCTTCTAATCTTTTGGTGATCATGTCTGCACTTCATAAAGGGTTCCCTCCAGTATGTGCAAAACCCTCTTTCAAACTTAGAAGCACATATTGAGGGGGAGCAAAATCATGAAAATCTCATCCTTCCCTAAAATGCTTTATCTACTTGATTCGATTTGGGAAGTGATGTTGATATCTTTTAGAAAATGGTATTCAAAGAAGTTAATTCTTCCTCTTGCCTCCATGTGCAAAACGATTTCAAACATTTGATGCACATGTTGAGGGGGAGCACTTGTTCTAAAAATATCAAAAATAATTCAGGTACAAAATGTCTTGATAATATATCACAAGTATCTGGATTGATTTTCAAATGATTTTCAATTGGTTTCAATAACAGATGAACAATACCATACAGACCGACCAACGTTACTTTATGTACGGTGATATAAGGATGATAAGGTTAGGTATGTGTTCCCATGATCCACCAGAACCGGAGGGATCTACCCAGGGACAATCCACTAGTTAGTGTAGAAGTCCTTAGGTATGATTATAAAAGGAGAAAAATGAGAAATGGGAAGAATGCGGACTGAGATAGAGCTAGTACTGGAACAAACCCAACAAGGTTCTAGCTATGAAGTCTCGGTAAGCACTGAAGGGGTTGAAGAATTAAAAAGAATTGAATGAGAAAAGGGTGAAAACAAATAGCCCTCCATATATTCAACCTTAGGGCAGAAACCGGGTTCAATTCATATGCTACTGATGGTAACATCGGTATTGAAGACAAGACGTCATGGACCCAGTGACGCACTGCACTTCAACTTTCCAAACCACTCAATTTCCTCTTAAAAGGACTTGTTTCATTCTCACGGGGAACCGACATTATCTATCGACTTTCTCTTAGAGATTGTTGATATTGAAGAAGGAGACCCTCTCCCTAGTCTCCGGCACAGGAACCAAATATGCACAAAATTGAGTCTAGAACCACGAGATCATTAATAAATCTCATTAGGACACTTTCAATGAAGACTCTCTGTTACACACAATGTGGAAAGAGAGATTATATCTTGAGTCCTACGCATTATCCTTGTGGTATTGCCAGAACATCTGAGTGATGTGTTTACATATTCACAATGAAGATGGAAAGCCTTCTGGAGCCAACATCAAACAAGCTCCTGGTAGGTGGCATGTGAGATCTATTATATAGATCAACCATGTGACAACTGAACAGAAACAATGGGGCGATTCAATCTCTTGAATCAATCCTGGTTCAGGTTATGGATTGACGGATACCTTTGAAAAACAGGTCTTTGTGCTTAATAACTCTTTTCTTTAGCACATCAACCGTGTACTAATTTTTCAAATCAAAAGGTGTTTTTATGATTGATAATTGATTTTCAATAAAACCTTCGTTGTATTGCAAAAACAATTTCTATTGAGCAATACACTATTGTTTTTCAAATTTCTTTTCATCAATCACTGGACTTAAATTCGCTGGTTCACTCACTCCGTGTTGTCTTCTTTGAGACGTTCCGGTTTGAGAACAGCTAGAGCAGCTGCGAAACCCTGTCAAAGAAATTCTTCGGAATTACACCTGATCACAGGCAGTACATGTACTGATCAACGGGGAACCGTGGGCCGTGTACCTCAATTCAACTAAAGTGGTCAAAGACACTTTTGTACGTTTTATTGCTAATTGTTGTATGCAGGTACGCCCGACGTTTGCAGCTGATCAGAATGAAGCGGTCAATCCATAGCCGCATGCTCACACAATACATTCATCTCTCATGAAATCATGATAAGTGCATCAATGACTCTGATATTTTCACTCCATGCTTCTGCTACGCTGCTGCCAATATCATGAATCAACGAAAGCTTCCGTTACTATGATGAGAAGATATCATGATCCAAAATGTGAGCATGTCGGTCCGAATGTCACAACATCACAAAATTCCAACACCACAATGGATATCTCAGAGATTTTTAAGTAGCTGATGATCTCAAAAGCTGGCTCAAATTTACAATCACAGTGGATCAGACACTCTACCTCCACAATTACTCACTTCTGTTGTTCAATATTGCACTCTCCACAAATGCACTTGGTTTGATTACTTTGTTGAAAAGAAGTCTACAAGCTCATGAATGAAGACTTACTTAAAAGCTAGGATACACAATGTAATTTATGGGGTGACCTCCCTTAGGGGGAGATTGTTAGGAATCAGAAATTCCATAAGTAAAAGAGTCGGTCACCCCAAGTATTATCTAGCAAAAGCTAGCTCGCAGACTTGTCTCTATTTATGTTAGTTATTAAATATGTAGTAGCGTAGATTAGTATAGTGCAACACCGTGGAGGAAGGATGGGTCTTTACCCATTGTATCCCTGATCCACAGGCCGTCAGGAGGTCGTTTAGTCTGTAACCTATAAATACCCTCTACCTTGAAAGGTAGAGGGTTGGATGTTCTTTGGTAATCTAATATTCCACAAGTTTCTCTTACTAGAATATCCCACTTTCTCTCTCTCTAAAATCATCTATAAGCTCATTGTGTTAATGTTATGATATGTAAGTGAAATCCAATATCCTACAGGAGATATGACCAACTGACCCTAAGTAGGTAGGCTGAGTGAGAAGGGTAAGATATGACCAACTGACGACCCTTTCTGCTTGTGCGATTTGACCAACTGATCACCTACCGTTTGGATGAACTTAAGAAGTCGGGGATGAGTGTTTAAGTTGCTAGCGCCCGTGCACTCATTGTTATGAATCTAGCATGTAGCGGTACTTAATGACTTGGCTTAGGGGACTAAGAACAACTGGACTTATGACGGGTCACCTGATTTCTCTAGTGGGACCCTTTGCTGATAGGTTAGGACGAACTGACCAAATGTTGTCCTAGCGACTTTGACCCCACCTGAAGTAATTGGAAGTAATTAAACGTAAACATAACTAGTTAGGATGAATAACTAGGTTAGCACCCCTCTCCTCTATCGATCACAACCCTCGCCTTTATTTGCTTTCATATTTTAGTAGTAATTAATCATCTCCACTTTAAATCATATTAAATTCTGTGACACCTAGACTTAGTTTAAATCCGCACACATAGCTCTTGGGACGACCTCGGTTTTACCGAATACTACACTACACACGACCGGGTACACTGCCCGTTAGTGCATTAGGGTAGACCATAGGTATAACAAGAAATTATAAATATTAAAACCTGATCAGTAAAACCTGCATCACATGTATACTTTTACTAATAAAAGCCTTTAGTTGCATATTGTCAATGCAACAAGTTGCAGTGACTTGAAAATTGAAATTGGCTACCATAGTTACCAAAGTTTAACATCCACATACAGAACTAAAAGTAGTCTTAAACATGTTCAAACATCTCACATAAGTTTCAAACACCAATCTAATCCAACCTAAGCTTGTTTTGGTGAATCAACTCCAACTCTTTTACTCTTTATCATAGATTTGCCAGGAGCATTAGACTCCGTTGGTGAACCAGACACCTGACTTCCACGAGCTCCAAGTCTTTCATTCCTTATTGCACTTCTGCTCCATTTTGGTGAACCAATTCTACTTCCACTAGCATTTCTATTTTTACTTACATATGCACCACCATCACTTTGGCTTTGATTGATCTTGCCATCATCACTTTGTCTTGCACCACCAACCACAGAGCTTTAACCACTTTGACTTGCAGTAGGATGACTTTCATTCTGTCTTGCACCAGAAAATGCACCTGAGTCAATGTGGGTTTCACCACCAACCACTGAGCTTAAACCACTTTGACTTGCAGCAGGATGACTTTCATTTCCATTACTATGTCTTCCAACTGTATTATCAACATTCATAAAAATTGGTAACAAGAAATGAAAAGCTATAAAATAGTAAGAGTATGCAGTTTCTTACCTTCTTTATCCCTTGCAACTACTGAACCTTGAATTTCATAATCCAAAGAAAATCTAACTCTTTTTAGGGGTCTTGAACCAGTAGATGCACCACCAGAAATATTAACATGTTTCCCTTTTCTTTTGCTTTTTTTTAGACCCAGAACTTGATTCACCACCTTGACCCTTACATGACTGCTCATTGTGACTCACATTTCTACAAGAAGAACATTTTACACTTCTCCATTTCTTATTCAACTTCCCATCCTTAACACATGGTGTGTCCTCCATTTCTCCTCTGACTCTCTTCTTCCTAGGCCTACCTACTTGAGGGTGACGATGTGGAGGAGTTAGCGTTGTAAGACATGTAGATTTATTCCTGTAGGATGGACCACTAATTGGTTGTATCCTAAAACTGTAAACTTTTTTCCATGTTTCTAACCAATAACACCTATCAGTCCATGATTTTGGTATTTCAACAGGTTGGCCATTGATAGCTATATTCCAGTTTGCAGCAACTGTATACTTACAAGGAATCTTTGTAATCTCCCACCTTCTACAAGTACATGTTCTCCTATCAGCATTAACTACACATTGAACCCCCCATGGCCCATTAACCTGATACTTATGTTCCTCATTCCACTGAACAATATAATTACTAGCATCTTCTTTAATTTTGGCTAGAATAGTAGTTGCAGTAGGGTTAGAGGAACATAACATTTTTCAATGGCTTTTACAACATTCACAATTCTTTTCGTGTAGTACTCCCTGATGAACTCTAACAGAGTGATAATTGGTTTATCCCTACCATGGACAAGCTTACCATTCAACGCTTCACGCATATTATTTGGCAAAAAATCTGAATGAGCTCTTCCTACATACACAAATAATATATTATACTAAGGAATTAATGGTATGTATCATGATTAATAATTCACATAAGCTATAACAGGTTATCTGAAAAGTGTATTCTGGACCAATTTTCTGGTGGAATCCGTGAAAACCAAGCATGTGCAGCAGTAGATAATTCTCTAAGTGATTTCGGTGCAGCTTCAAATCAAATAACTGTTTTAGATGTAGCATATCTCCATAGCAGTTTCTTGTCTGCAAGTCTATTCCATTGCTTCTTCATGTTTTCACGGATATGCCTTAAGCAATATCTATGTTCTGCACTTGAAAACACTTCATTCATTGCTTGAATAATACCTTTTAACAAAAAAATATAATAAAATTAGAACAACTAAAAGACTATTGATATAGTAAAAACCATAAAAATAAAATAACGGTTACCTATATTGTACCTTTTGTCTATCTGATATGAAAGTAATTTGGAGTTTTTGTATAGATCTAGGTCATCCCCCAAAATGTTCAAAAACCAAACCCAAAAATCTTTGCATTCAGCTTCAACAAGGGCATAAATAACATGATAGATGCCATTGTTAGCATCAAGCCCCACAACTGTTAACAATTTCCTAGGGAATGACCCACTTACAAAAGCCCCATCCAGCCCCAACATTTCACTTCCACTAGCTTTGAATCCTTGCTTTAATGCATCAAGACAGACATATATTCTCCTGAGACTCTAGTAGGACTATTATGATCTTCAAGCATTTCTACTTAACATTTGACTGTGATTCCAGGATTTTGGGTTATCAACTCTTGAACATAATCTCTTAACATAGAATACTAACCCTTGTGATCACCCATTATCAGTTTGTCAGCTGCTTCCTTGGCTCCGAATGCCTTCATGTGAGAAACATTTAATTCTCATTTCTTCTGAAGTGCATCTTGAACTGTTTTTGTAGGAATATTTGGATCCACAGATACTTCATCCATGATTTGCATTGATAGAAACTTGTAGTTGCAAGCTTAATGTCCATTGACTGTAGACATAAATTCTCACTTCTACGACTCTTGCATATCCATGTTTCTTTACCTGACTCTTTAGTACAATAAAGTTCCCATGGACAACTTTCATTTCTATCATCTTCAGTTCTTCTCTTTTGTTTGTCTTTGTCCGCAACACCACTTTTGACTTAGACCAAGTTCTTGGACCACTGGACTGACTTGCACATTCTTTGTCAGGCCCATCATCAGAAGACCCATCATTAAGGTCAAACCGGGATATGCCCAAAACATTCGGCCCTAAGTCTAATTTTGTCATTCCTTAATAATTTTGCCATTCCTTCTACTTAAACCAAATCTCTGTCCAGCATAAAACCAAACTTCTTGACTACAAATTCGTCTTTTTTTGTCCTTTTTGAACGGCCTAAGTTTTTTGTTGAAAAACACTATCCATTCCATCCTCTTCTTCACTATCAAATTCTTCGTTATCGACAACATCTAACACACTCTTACGAGTCTCATCAAACGAGGAATCTAGAATTTGATTATTTAAACCTACCAAAATTTCAGGTGATTCACCCTAATGATAAACACCAAAACAAAAACGTACATTAATATGAGGTTCGTGTATAATGTTATTCTCATCAGCAAAGACATCATTTTCGCCCTCACTTTCACTATCATCCTCCTCACTATCTCCCTCATAAACATAACTTTCATCATCAACCATATCACTTGGAAACACATCATCATAACTATCCTCTAAACCCACATCATCAATACCTACATTATCATTCATTTGATCATGAGTTCCATTTAAACCCGCAAAATCAACACCTACATTATCATTCATTTGATCATTAGTTCCATATAAACCCGCAGAATCAACACCTACACTATTAGCATTCACTCGATCATTAGTTTCCTCTAAACTAGCATGATCATCAACTACCATATGATCCACATTATCAACGTGTTGTTCATTTTCATGTACCCTCACGTTATCATCAACAACCATATCATTCAACTCATAATACTCTACCCTCAAAGAATCTTCAACTTCATGTTCCTGACTAACATTATTAGCAAACCGACGTAAGTTAATACTAACAAATACCCCATCGATTCCAGCTAGTTCTGCTTCTAAAGCTGGAAAAAAAGACTCTCCAGTAGGTACCTGAGTAAACCTAGACTCTTGAGTAGGTAACTGAGTAAACCTAGACTCTTGAGCAGGTAATTCAGTTAACCTTGACTCTTGACTAGGTAATTCAGTAAACTTACTAATTTCATTACTTACTTCTGGCCGTTGAGGTACAAAGTATTCCAATTGTAGTCTCTTAGGACGTTTTCTTATAGAACTACTACTACCAACGACTAGGGTTACTAGCACCAACATCATCATCCTCATTTATTTCATCAATAACAACACCCAATGTCTATTTTGGCTTGAAATAAGTTCCTACTTTGGACACAAGATGTTCTATGTACACTTCAATGTCCTTATACTTACCTAGACTTAAAAACGTACATCATCATCACTACATAAAGAATGAAACCCTACATCAAGTTTCATACCAGGTTGAAGAAAGTTATAAAACATTATCTTTCTATCTGTCCAACCCAGATCCTGAACCATATCATCTAACTCGAGAATGGAGAAGGCTTCAATATCGACCATATCAACAATACTTTTCTTACCCCACGGTAGACCCTTCTTGGAAAAAACATGAACTCACCACCATGGTGTATCCTTATTGAAAACACAGTCGGATGAATTTTTGCAAAAAGTCAAACCATAATTAGAACATAATCTTTTAAATATCAAGCAAATTACACCAAATGGAACAAACTAAAAACCAACTAAACCAACAGACAACACTTACTATAATCCTCCTTTACAAATGTGTATAGATCTTCATCACTGATATGAAAGTCTGAACCTTATATCTTCCATTTTAGAGTACCGATTTTGGGAACAATCATTGAAAAATTATGAACTAAAATTTGGGGAAAAAGATTGAGGTTTATCTGTGTGCTTTTGAGAGAAGTTTTGAGATGATCTTTGTGAAAGAATTATGTGAAAATGTGTTGAAAAAAGGTAATATATAGGCGGGAACATTGATACTACAAGTAGTCAGAAAGTAGTTGGGAAAGTACAAAAAAGTGTTCGGACAACAAAGCACTCGTGTGATTTGCACGTGCGGACCGAGATAACGACCAAATCTAACAATCATTAAAAAATTGGACCACCAGCATAATATTTTCAAAATGATGGATTAACGACGCAAGATTTCGCGTTTTTGGATGTTGTATGAAATCTGGCACTCACCAACGGTGTCATTTACTCTAAATTAAAAGGGCGTTGATACTCACACCATTTTTTTTATACATACACCACATTTGTGCATTACAGTGTTGTACAGTGTCTATTACAATGTTGTACAGGGTGGTGTATATATCAAAAAAATGGTGTGAGTATCAACACCCAAAATAAAATAATGAATCTCAAAATGAGTTTTGACTTAAGTTACTGGAAAAATACTTTTGAGTATGTGAGTAAAAGGTAATTTAAAAAAGAAAAAATTATGATAACACTGAAATTTCAGTTTAGCTTAAGCCACTGCATCTTATTCTCAGATATATAATGATAGTTGAACCACCGCGAAGATTTTGTCTTATAAATTACGTGAAATATGATGTTGTGGATGCATCATGCATGTGTCTTATGTTTTGGTCTTCGAGCTTTATTAGTTTTGCTTTTTACCCGACACTTTTATTATAGTAAATGTAAAAATTTGTTGCGTAAACTTGAACTGAATCAGAAAATGAGTTAAATAAATATGAAGAATGGTATATTGCACTAATAAAAAATAGTCAAGTACATACTTTGTCGCTTTAACCTGTGGAGCCAAAACCCGAACTAATTAACACGCCTTATTGAAAAATAAAAAAATAGTAGCTTGGTACCCTTTACACAAGCAAAAACTCTAGAATAAACATTTACTTCTCACCTTATTGTTGTTTCAAAAAAATTATACATGACTAAAAATATGTTTGAAAATAAGATGATGACAAGTGAAATAATCAAAAGTGGATATTTATAGTGAGAAAACGCATGAGTGATTGTGTTAAATTATTAAAAAAATTTAGGTATTAGTTTAGACAAAGGTTTTTAAGATTGTGATCCTACATAGGATCGTTTTCGTCTTTGCAAGATCGTGATCGCAAGATCGTATAGGGATCCTAAATCCTATTATAATGTAATTTTTTAATGTTCTTTGTAATATTCTTCAAATTTATAAATTATTATATATTATAAACACAAAATTATATGAGTATTTCATGAAATGTTGTTCTAAATTATAAATATGAAATGTTTAAGAAGAACCACATGTTGTTTTTTAAATTATACAAAAACATAAATCATAAATTTGTAGTTTTGAAGTTTGCGGTTCGGAGAAAAGTAAATATTGGATCGGAGAATATCTTAAGATCCTATGGTCAAAATCGGGATCCTATAAGATCCTACGTAGGATCCGGATCGTTTTTGCTTTGTAGAATCATATAATCATAAGATCATAATCAAGATCTTAACAACGGTTTAGACATATATGTTAGGTCTCTCTAACATTGCTAATCATTTTATCAAAAATTACGATGGTGAACCAAGAAAATGGGCTTTTATGTAAATCCAGAAATAAATCGATGAGTAATAAACCAAGAATAAAACTAACGCCTCTACTTTCTAGCCCAAATATCGGCCCACATGCGATAATATTAACAGCATTCATTTTTGAGTTTTTCTTATTTCGTCCCAGCACACTTAAAAGATTTGCTCTTTTTTTTTTTTTTTTTTTTTTTTTTAATGAATTTTTATCTTCATTTTGTACTTAGATCAACTAATAGGCAGCTGCAATTCACTATGTGAATTGTTTTGTTTTTCTGTTACTTTTATTGTTTAATTGTTTAAATAAAAATCAGCTTTTTGCGTGAACTTAATTGGTTGTTTAGCACAGTACTAATGCGCATCTCCGACTCCTGATGTTGTATAATTGAATACTTATTTTTGGTAATCTTTAGATAATGTGATTTTAAGCAATGAAGTAATTAGCTATACCTGTCCGCAGTGAATCCAGCCACCTTCTATCGCGAAATTCAAAATAACTCGTACATTTTCTTTTAGTTTCATCATTTGGTATGATTTTAGTTTTAAGATGGGTCACTAGTTGATCCTTTTTGTGTTGTATTTTTTTATTTTGTTCTATCGGGTCCTTTCTCCTTTTAATTTTATTGATTAATTGGGGTTGGATGACTTTTCTTTGTAATTGTTTTTTACGGGTTCTATGTTATTGTTGCCTTTTTAAAAGAAAAAAAATTAGTTGTTTGTCATATCGTTAGCAATGCATGTTTTACTGGAATTAAGTATAATGAATAAGCCTTTATAGGGCTTCCAAATTAGTTTCATTTTTTAGCACTTCCATTCTACTATTCTAGTATTCAGAGAGCTTTTAAACATGGCTTCCAAGATGACATAGACAGCTTATTTTGTCACCATTAGAACCTAGGTTCTAAGCTTATTGACACCAAGAAGAACGGGGTAAAGCGTAGTAGAGTGAACATCGTCGTTGTTTATTTGCATTTATATAGATCTCCTTACCACCTTGAGAAAACTTCATGTCATTGTTACTCTTACCTTGCATATGTCTTGTTTTGTGTATGAACATTTTAAGTTGGGTAATACTATATCTTTTTACATTTTGTTCCTACTCATCTTTCTACTCACACAAATATATAAACCTGTGTCATGCACGATTTCTCTTTATGTTTTATTAATCACTCCACATGTTATAATCATACAAGTAGGATGATAAGTAGGCATTTGTAGTAGGAGTAATTTAAATATCATTTTCCTTTTAAGTTTTCCCATTTCGGACAATATAGTTAAAGAATTTTCCATATATTTAAAAGGCTTTCCCCACTAAAATTGTAGAAATTGTGCCATTTTAATTTTTGAAAAGAGCTATTGGATTTTGAATCACACATTGGTGAAGCATGGGCTAAAACCATCAAAGCAACCAGATTTTCCAAAAATGATCATGAAATTTTTCCAAATGTCAAACGTGTTGGCTTTTAACTTTCAACAGCATTATCTGTTGGGGTCAAAGGACGAAATCAGAAGCATTATACAAATTGTCGACCAAAACAAATGTACAAATTTGAATTCGTAAGTACAAAAACTTCAAATGCTACTAATGTAAGTCCTAATCTAATCATTATCCAGGTCACCAAATTACCAAACCGTACGTCTTAAGGAGACTAAGTTACGTATTGTAACATTATCTTTCTTTCGGGTTGAAGTTCCTTGCATTTTTACAACTGATCTCGCGAATACAAGTTTTTTCTATATAAATTTCCATTAACGTGCTATAGTTAATTTCTGTAGTGGCTCCAAGTTATAGGAGACTTTGCGCACTTAAAGATTGTTGTTGGCGTATGTCCCAACATACAAACCCCCCGGCATATTAGTAAAATGCCGAGGAACCTAACTCTCCGGTACGAACACAAAACCGCCCGGCACAACACGCAATCTTCCGGATAAAACATTATAGTCATTTAAGGACAAAAACAAATAAACCCACCGGAGGGTTAAACATAACCCTCGGCATAACGGATTCCTGACATCACCGCGTATATGAGGAAAGGAATCTCAAGTCAGAACCACTGACCCTTACCAGACAGAATCCAAACAGAGTAAAGTCAACTCCCGCCCGAAAGAGTCACTATCGCCCACGTGACCCTCGGGTGAGGACAAAAACTCCACACCTATAAAAGGAACCAAGCTACAACACACAAGGGTAACTGATTTCTAATCTCATTTCATTATACTTTACTCTGACATATCATCATACTCATTCTCACGCCGGAGCTGGGTCTAGGGATAAAACCCTGGGCGAGGCTAACGCATGTTGTCTTTGTATTTACAGATCCGAAGGCACCTAATCCGGAGGGCTTGACCGAAGGATTACCGAAGGATTAGCTTGTTAGGGTAATTACAACTTTTTACCTCAACAAATTGACGCCATCCGTGGGACCGCTATTCTAACTACCAACGCTAGAAAATGGCATGTCCCACCACCGAAACACCCCCAGGTACCTCCACGGAAACACCGCCCGGAGGCAACCCACCCAACTTGGAAGAACAAATACTAAGCCACATATCGTCACTAAAGGCCTTGATACAACAGCATAACACCCAAGGAAAAAGCCCACTACAACCCATACGGATAGACTTTGGAGGTGAAGTCGAAGGACCTACCCGAGTAGAAGAGGAAAAAGATCCGAAAGGAAAGCAGGTCGTGGAAGATCTGCACAAACCATACAAAGATGCCCCCAGATCCCCATTCACGCGACGGATAGTAGAATTCGCCGGACCAAGACATGAGCTGCCTAAGAACATAAAACTCTACAACGGATCTTCAGACCCGGATGACCACATTACTCGATTCTCCGGGGCAGCAAATCACGGCGGCTGGCCAATGCCGGTATGGTGCTGGATGTTCCAACAAACTTTGGACGGTCCAGCAAGCGGGTGTTTCGAGCGATTACCCAACGGCAGTATTGACAGCTGGGAGGAGCTCAGAGAGAACTTCCTAGAGAGGTTCGCGCTCAGGAGGAAGTGTCTAAAAGATCCGATGGAACTCACGAAGATCGTGCGGAAGGCTCATGAAACCCTGCTAGAGTTCAAGGAAAGATGGACCGACGAAGCTAGCTACATCCCCGGGGTCCCAGAAATAATGCAAATATCCTCATTCACCAACGGAAGCAAATGCCCGGAATTGGTAAAGCGGTTCTCAGACAGAATTCCCAAAACAGTCACGGAAATGATGAAGAGGGTAGAAGATTTTGTACGCTCGGAAGAAGCCTACAACACCACGGAACTCCCTAAAGGGGAATGGAACCGCAAGTTATGCACAGGAAGTCAGCCAGATCGAACCCCCCGAATGGCAAACCTCCCCGACAAACGAAGAGGAGACAGAAGAACAGAGCAAAAATCCCGAAGCCAGTACAATCCCTACTACCCGACGAGGACTGATAACTACAGAAGCGACCACAGAAGTGATTACCGGAGGAACCATTACAGGAACGATACCCGACCCATAGATCTGAACCTTCTCTCAAAAGCCCCTAAAGAAATTCTGGCGACAGAGCTTCAACTAAACCTGCCACCACCCCCACCTCTGAGAGGAGCAACAAGGAGAGAAAATTTAGACAAATTCTGTGACTATCACGGTGAGAAGGGCCATCTCACCAATGACTGCTACCAACTCAAGGAACACCTTAGAAAAGCTTTGGAAACAGGCAAATTGGATCTTTTGTTAAAAGAAGTGAGGCAAAGGGGAAGAAACCCACCCAGAGAAAATCAACCGGGCAGAGGAAGGGTGATAAATATGGTATACGGAGGAGGAATAGACAGAAAACGAAAGACCAACTGCCGAGAGGAAGACTGGATGAACGTTCCTATAGCTTTCCCTCCCGTTCTACCGGGGGACGTTTCCGAAGAGCCACTGATAATCGAAGCGGATGTTGAAGGATACACGGTAAGAAGAGTTTATGTTGATCCAGGGGCAGCCGTGGAAGTAATGTACGAACACTGTTTTCAAAATCTATGCCCAGAAATCAAAGGAAAGCTAAGAGAAACGAACACACCTCTAGTAGGATTCTCAAGCGAGACAATAAAGCCCCTCGGAAAAATAGACCTAAACGTTTGTTTCGGAAACGATGGCCTATATCGCCGAGCCGTAATGACGTTTGCAGTGATAAGATCCCCCTCTCCGTATAACATTATCCTGGGACGATCAGGTATTAGGGAATTAAGGGCGATCCCCTCAACCATCCACTCCATGATAAAATTCCCAACGCCAAGGGGGGTGGCCACCCTGGTTACCAGATCAATAATCATCTCTGAATGTAGGAGGTTAGAAAAACACTTCATGGCAAAGGAGTCGGAAAGCAAGGGTAGAAAAGGCCCTCCGGAAGAAGAAGGGTCTGGTGACAAAACAGAAGAAGTAATGATAAACCCCCAATTCCCAGAGCAAATGATTACTATCGGGGGCAATTTTTCCAAAGAATGCAAGAGGCAATTGGTAGAACTGCTGAAAAACAACAAGGATGTATTCGCGTGGCAACCGGCGGACATGACAGGGGTCCCCCGTCGAGTCATAGAGCACAAACTAAATGTCAATGTGAATGACAGACCAATAGCTCAGAAGAAGAGAACCTTCTCGGCTGAAAAGAATCAGGCAATCAACACCGAAGTAGACGAATGGCTGAAAGCAGGAATAGTCCGGGCAGTGAAATATCCTACATGGATTTCCAATCCAGTTTTGGTAAAGAAACCGGACGGATCATGGAGAATGTGCATGGATTTCAAAAGCATCAATGCTTCGTGCCCAAAGGATTACTACCCACTCCCAGAAATCGACTGGAAAATAGAGTCTGTAATGGGTTACAAGTACAAGTGTTTTCTCGATGCATACAAGGGGTACCACCAAGTCCAGATGGCCAAAGAGGACGAAGAGAAAACAGCCTTCTACACAGAACATGGAACCTTTTGCTACACCAAAATGCCTTTCGGTCTAAGGAATGCCGGGGCGACATACCAAAGACTGGTGGATTCAAGTTTTAAGGAGCAAATTGGCAGGAATTTGGAAGTGTACGTCGACGATATGGTGATCAAAAGCAGAAGTGAAGTAGAGTTGTTAGCAGACATGGCAGAAACGTTCGACAACCTTCGAAGGATCAACATGAAGCTCAACCCTAAAAAGTGCTCTTTTGAAGTGGAAGAAGGAAAATTCCTCGGTTATGTAGTAACATCCGAAGGAATAAGAGCTAACCCGAAGAAAACAAAGGCGATAGCCGACATGCAATCGCCCATAACACTTAAGGAAATGCAGAGCCTCAGCGGGAAGCTGGCAGCTATGAACAGATTCCTGTCCCGATCGGCTGAAAAAGCGTTGCCCTTCTTCAACACTTTAAAAAATGTCACGAAAGACAACCAAAAGGAGTACCGGTGGAGTGAGGAGGCCGAAGAGGCGTTCCAGAAGATGAAGAGTGTGATTTTAGAGCTACCCAATCTAACAGCCCCGGTGGCAGGAGAAGATCTTTTCGTGTATCTAACGGCAGCCGAAGAAGCCATAAGCGTTGTGCTAATGGTAGAATGAAAGGGTAAACAAATGTCGGTGCACTATGTCAGCAGAACACTCCACGATGCCGAGCGAAACTATGCTCCTCTGGAGAAATTGGCTTTGGCACTACGACACTGCTCTAGAAGACTCCGGAGGTATTTTGAAGCACATCACATCAAGGTGATCACAGACCAACCCATCCGAGACGTGTTAAGCAAGCCTGAATCTTCGGGGAAGCTGATGAAATATGCGGTAGAATTGGGAGCATACAAGATTACTTACATCCCCAGAAACGCCGTCAAGGGCCAGGTCCTGGCAGATTTTATAAACGAGATACCGGTCTGCAAAGTAGGGAGAGGAGGGAAAAGCAAAGAAGTATGCAACGTCTCTACAACAGAGGAGGAATGGACACTGTTTACGGACGGAGCGTCTAACAAAAAAGGCTCCGGAGCAGGATTGGTGCTGATAAGTCCTGACCAAACAGAGTACACGTATGCTCTTCGGCTTAACTTCCCCAGCACAAATAACGAGGCAGAATACGAGGCGTTGCTGGCCGGACTGAGGATAGCAAAGGACATGAAGATACAAGTGCTAAATGCTAAGGTAGACTCCAACCTGGTGTCAAGTCAAATCAACGGAGAGTTCACCACCTACAAAGAAAGCATGACCAAGTATTTGGCTAAGGCAAAGGAATATATCGGATGTTTCAGGCGGTTCAGAATACAAAACATTCCCAGAGCGCAGAATCAAAAGGCCGATGTGCTGAGCAAACTAGCATCTGTTGCAGATCACTTGACAAAGGAAATACTCGTCGAAGTATTGGAAACACCATCGACAGAAGAGAAGGTCATAGGAGCAATAGTGGAAGAAGAGGAAGAAAACTGGATGTCTCCCATCGTCCGGTGCATTGCCGAAGGAAAATGGCCGAGCGACGAAAACGAAGCAAGAACCTTGCGGATGAAGATACCTCATTACATCATGGAAGACGGGGTACTGTTCAAGAAGTCATATTTAGGTCCAATGATGAGGTGCGTGGGTCCACTACAGGCCAATTACGTAGTCAGGGAGGTGCACGAAGGGGCATGTGGCATGCACTCCGGCCCAAGATCCGTGGTGGCGAAGCTGATCAGACAGGGATACTACTGGCCGACAATGCACAGGGATGCCCGAGAGGTCATTCAAAAATGCGAATCTTGCCAAATACACTCCCCGGTTCCCAAACTGCCGAAGACTCTCATGACTTCTATCATGTCACCTTGGCCTTTCTTCCAATGGGGAATGGATGTATTGGGCCCTCTCCCTGAAGCACCCGGGAAAGTCAAGTATGTCATCGTGGCCATCGACTACTTTACAAAGTGGATGGAAGCCAAACCTCTAGCAAAAACCACAGGAAAAGAAGTCATAAAATTCGTGTGGAATAACATCGTGTGTCGTTTCGGCTTGCCACACATAATTGTAACAGACAATGGTAGCAACTTCATTCATGACCCCTTCAAACATTGGTGTGAAAAACTAAACATCAAACAGATAAATACTGCCGTAGCACATCCCCAAGCTAATGGTCTGGTAGAACGAGCAAACAAAAGTTTAATGCATGGCTTCAAGACAAGGCTGGGCAAAAGTAGATCCGGATGGGTCGACGAGCTACCGAACGTTTTGTGGGCTCATCGCACATCCTTAAAGACTAGCAATGGTGAAACACCGTTCAATTTGACATATGGAAGTGAAGCTGTGATCCCCGCGGAAATTGGCATGCCTACCTTCCGAACAATGATGATGACCGAAGAGGGAAACGAAGAGGAGAGGCGCTTAAACCTGGATCTCTTAGAAGAAAGAAGAGACTCAGCAGCCGTTGAAGAGGCCAGGTACAAAAAGAAGGTGGAGCAGTATTACAACCGAAGGGTCAAAGGCGAGAAACTCAGAGTAGGAGACTTCGTCTACAGGAAGAATGAAGCCAGCAGACAAGAAAACCTAGGAAAGTTGGGACCCAACTGGGAGGGCCCATACCAAATAACGGAGGCATACGACAATGGCTCCTACAAGTTACAGACAGCCGAAGTAAAAGAGGTCCCCCGCACTTGGAACGCGGTGAACCTAAGAAAATGCTTCTTGTAGGATAGAAGAAGGCTCTGTAAGCGTTAAGCCCTAGAGGCAATATGTTTAAACAAGTTATTAATGAAAATCGTAGCTCCCCGTATTTCGGAGGGGCAGTTTTCCGTATGAATGGTTTCTGAACATAATTAGTAAAGGATCCCCCCGACAGGCTCGCGACCTCCGGGGAAAAATGGTCAATGTTCAAAGATGGTTTATATCCAAAAAGGATTGCCATAAAATGCCGAACGGTTTATACCCAAAAAGGGTTGCCCAAGCAACAGAAAGATGGTTTATATCCAAAAAGGATTGCCATAAAATGCCGAACGGTTTATACCCAAAAAGGGTTGCCCAGGCAACAGAAAGATGGTTTATATCCAAAAAGGATTGCCATAAAATGCCGAACGGTTTATACCCAAAAAGGGTTGCCCAGGCAACAGAAAGATGGTTTATATCCAAAAAGGATTGCCATAAAATGCCGAACGGTTTATACCCAAAAAGGGTTGCCCAGGCAACAGAAAGATGGTTTATATCCAAAAAGGATTGCCATAAAATGCCGAACGGTTTATACCCAAAAGGGGTTGCCCAGGCAACAGAAAGATGGTTTATATCCAAAAAGGATTGCCATAAAATGCCGAACGGTTTATACCCAAAAAGGGGTTGCCCAGGTGAGATGTTCAAAAGCTCATACCCAAAAAGGATAAACACAACACCGAACGACCTATGCCTAGATGAGGTCGCCGAAGTAAACATAAAATAGTTCATATTCAAAGACAAGCAGGTAAGTAAAATACACACATAGATATAAGAACGGCTAACGATTTCATTAAACATCATTCGGCAGCATCGCCACTACAAAGAACTGTCCAAAATTAAAAATTAACTAAGCTTCACTTAGGAGGAACACTGGTCTCTCCGCCGTTGCCTTCTCCCCCAACCCCTTCATCAACAACACGCTCCGGCGCAGGATCAGGCATCAAGGCCGAAACGAAATCAAGAGGACGGTGGCAAGCATTTCGGACCTTGGCGACATAGGGATACTCCTTAGTAAAAAGTTCATCGTACATGGCCAAATACTTGTTAGGAGCATCCACATCCAAATCCTCTGTATCGGCCAATATTTTCCCCACCTCCTCCTCCGAACGACCAATCGATACGCCGTCCAACCACCCAGCCATCCCGCTCAGACTAAAAGGAGCAGCCAAGGAGGCCTTATACTCATGACTCCCATGAAGACGAGCGACAAAAGTGGGGAACAAATCCCTAATAAGACGTGACTTCTCGATCTCCAGATTCCCTGCCGCCACGGCCAACTCTTGACGTTGCTTCAACAGGGCGGCATTCTCTTCTTCTTCATTCTTTAAAGTCCCTTTTGTTTCCATCAGCTCCTTCTCTAAACTGGATATCTTTTCACCCTGAGCTTGGGATAACTTAGACCATTCGGTTTTCTCGGCCTCCAAGATACACACCTGTCTCTTCAAAACCACTTCCCGGGCAGAAACCTCCCCAAGCTCATCCCTCGCCGTTTTCAATTCCCCCAAAGTTTTATCCAAAAAGGTAAAGTTATCCTTGGCAGCCTTCTCACAACCACTATGCTCCTCGGTCAGCTCCCGATGCTCCAAATCCAAGCTCTCAAAACGGACAAGCAAGTCCACAAAAGCAAGAGAGCCCCGGGCCAGAATAGCCCATGACCTCTGGGCCGACTCGGTGTCCGATAGGGTCTGCATATACTCCTCTTCCGCAGGGGGAGGCAAATGAACCATCAGATCCCTATACTTCTCGTACCCCTTAACCCGCTCGTCCTTCTTTATCGACCAACCCGGAACATAGGTAGCGCTGGACGAAGCGCCCTCCTCTTCTTCGGCACCCTTACCTTCGCGATGCAAGGGAGGAGAAGCCGCTACAAACATTACAAAAAGAATGATAAGTACACATGAATAAATGGCAACAAGAAAATACTATTCGGAAAAGAAAGAAGCCAACTCACCGTCCTTGTTGGAGGCAGGTTGATCAACAAACTGAGAAGCCGCGGCATTAGGATCCTTCGGATCTGGATTATGATCTTGGGGATCCACCCCGGCCGATAAATCATTTCCAGCATCCGCATTCTCTAACTGGTTGCTCGAATGACCCTCCAAACGCTCTTTATCAACGGCGGGTGGATCATCCAGCTTTTGACCCTCCGGGATAATGGTGTTCACCGGCGTGGGATTCGTGAGGGAATCCAAGTTGATCACTGGGGAGGGACTTTTCTTCCTACGTTTCGGTTGACCGGAGCCCCCCTCCCCAACTTGACGTTTGCGCGGCTTATAACCCTGAGCTTTCGCCTCTGCAGCCTTCTTCTTCTTGTCCTTGGCCTCTAAAACCTTGGGATCAGCCACTTCGACCCTTTTCATAGCATTGGTCTTCGGTGGAACGTTAGTGCCGGCCGGACTCGGAATGGTAACATGCATCAAATGAGCCTGCCCCTCCTGGTACTTATCCCCCCGGGTCATAGCCGCTCCCTAACGAAAGTTGGGCTTGATGAGATAATCGGACATTGTTAAAGCTGCAAAACACACGTAAACGTTAAGGTCACAGGAAAACACAAAATCTTAGACTAACAAAGAGAAAAAATGTATAGGCCAAGTACCATTCCCCTTGGCATCCTTCAGAGCCGCCCGATAACCCGGATACTTCCATTTGGCGGACAACCCACAACATACAAAAAACCCGGCGGAATTTTTATCAAATCTATAACATTAGCGGATAGCAGATCCGCCTGAGGCATAGAAAATTCTCCGGTTAGGAAAGGATCTGACACATCCGAATCCGGGTGCTTCCACGTCATGGCAAAAGGTATTGCCCGGCGGTCAATCAAAAAGAATTGCCTTTTCCAACCTTTCAGCCCCGACAAGATCTCTTGAAAACAGACCTTGCGCTGCTTACCGTCCCGCTTCGCAAAAGTGAACCAATGACCTTGTTTATGCAACTTATAAAAAGCCCGAAACAACGAAGTCGTGGGAGTAATATGAAGGCTACGGCTATATACCTCAAAAAGTGTAACCCTATGTAAACCTATCGGCACTAACTGGGATATATGAACTTTATAATAATGGAGAACATCCAAATGAAAAGTAGAGAACGGGACAGAAATTCCACCTTCAATAAAATATTCTAAGTACAAGCCTATGGCATCATCTCCTAGCTGTCCCATGGTAAAACCATTCGGCGGAAGCCTCGGATGAAGGTCGGAGGGTATCCCAAATTCCTTCACGGCCCATTTTAATGATTCGGCAGTCATAATCGAGGTATATTTATCTAAGTCAAATTTAGGATTTGGATTTGATGGACCCTCGGAAACTGGCCTAGATCCCCTAGCAGATGAAGAGCCGGACGGTTCTGACATTTAGGCCGGAAGGGAATGATCACACCTAAAAAACTAAAGAGGAAAAACTAGAATAGTACCTGGGCAGAAGACGGAGAGCAAATGAAATCGTTCGGCCAAATAACGCAGAGGAAACGTATGAGTAAAAAAATTTACGGTGGTAAAAATGAAGAGAAACAAGCGTATTTATAAGCGAAAGATGGGGGTAGCTGAGGCGTCCTGTCGTGTCAGAGATGCCGTGGCAAAATTTTCACCACACAACACACGCCCACTGCCACGTGCCCTAGCGTCGTGTAGTCACACTGCCACGTAACCTGCTGACGTGTCACAACCTGCACAGTTAAAAAAAAAAAAAAAAAAAAAAAAAAAAAAAAAGAGAAGTAAAGTTTTCTAGAGAAAAAAGAAAAACGGTCGAGGAAATACTCTCCGGCCACTTACTCCCAATATCATATAAATGCATCCATTAACATGATACTGGGGGGGGGGGGGACATGTTGGCGTATGTCCCGACATACAAACCCCCCGGCATATTAGTAAAATGCCGAGGAACCTAACTCTCCGGTACGAACACAAAACCGCCCGGCACAACACGCAATCTTCCGGATAAAACATTATAGTCATTTAAGGACAAAAACAAATAAACCCACCGGAGGGTTAAACATAACCCTCGGCATAATGGATTCCTGACATCACCGCGTATATGAGGAAAGGAATCTCAAGTCGGAACCACTGACCCTTACCAGACAGAATCCAAACAGAGTAAAGTCAACTCCCGCCCGAAAGAGTCACTATCGCCCACGTGACCCTCGGGTGAGGACAAAAACTCCACACCTATAAAAGGAACCAAGCTACAACACACAAGGGTAACTGATTTCTAATCTCATTTCATTATACTTTACTCTGACATATCATCATACTCATTCTCACGCCGGAGCTGGGTCTAGGGATAAAACCCTGGGCGAGGCTAACGCGTGTTGTCTTTGTATTTACAGATCCGAAGGCACCTAATCCGGAGGGCTTGACCGAAGGATTACCGAATGATTAGCTTGTTAGGGTAATTACAACTTTTTACCTCAACAATTGTCGTGCACATCTACTAATTTGAACTCCTCGAGTTTAGAAACTAAGCCAAGATCGATTGATTATGTTTTAATCATGTGTACTCCGTCTCTAAGGCCTTTCAAGTTCTGTCATGTGTAGAGGCGGAGCCAATTAGCCATGTATGTATCATGTGATCAAAGCTAATAGGTGATAGTAAATCGAATTACATACAATTTATATGATATACATACGTAGCATTGAATAGTTTTCAAAATCCTTGATTTGTCTAGAAACTCCTACAACACATCTGAAACCCTACTGTCCATGTGTTCTGCTGATTCAGGACCATATACTATTGAAAATACAATAATAATTTTGATATTTGAAGAGTTTAATAAACAATAATTGAGATGACGTATCTAAGCAGGTTGTATAAAAGTAAGATGCCAAAAGAGTTGACAATATGTCAAAACGTATCTAAGCAGGTTGTATGCCAAAAGAGATATTTTGGTATTATAAATAATTTAATTCGGAACTATTATAAAAGTAGAAGAAAATATCACTCCCATGATATACGTTTCTGTGACAACTCATTCCCATTCCTCAAAGATATGGGCTTTTTTTTCCCTCTGTAATTTGCGTAGGAGCATTTTCAATGTATTTAAGTTATTTCAAAAGCTTTGATAAGTTAATTCAAAGTGTGATTTGGATAAATGGTCGTATTGACTAGTGTATTTTCATAAAAGGACGTATTTCAACTGGATATGAGATTTTGGACAAGTTGGTGCGCAATGAGTGTACTTTGGTGCGCAGGAGCTATATATTACGCACCATAAATTTCCAAAGACTATCTATAGCACCATATTTAATTTATAGACAAATGAGAAGTTGACACCTATACTTTGGTGCCCAAACTGTCCATTTTGCGCACCATAAAATAACAGTGTTATTAAAAAGTGTTTAATCACCATATTTTATTTCTTAACGAATGATATGCTGACACATCACATTTGGTGCCCAAAGAATCAATTTTGCACACCATAGAATTTATAATGTGTATGGTTGAAGGATAAAGTCAAGGTATTTATAATTTGGTGCCCAAGCACCATCTTTTGGGCACCACAATGTCCATATCGGTGAAAGAGAATTTTTTTTGATATATTTTGGTAAAATGGTAATGTATATGGAATGTATTGGTAATTTTGTATTTATTTTTAAAATTCGTGAAAGTTCAAACTTTTGATAAGAAAAAAAGCTTTATAATCTAATGCAAAAAGTACACTTTTGAAAAATCTTTTTGTTTTACAAAATCTTCCGTCAAACTTGAATTGAAAATGATCTAACAAAATATACATCTAAAAAACCAATCCCACTTTTTGTACCAAAATAACCACTTTTATATAAATACCATTTCAACGAATAATCAGCTGTTTCATTTTCATAAAATTCAAAAGGCATTATCATTTTGTATTGCTATCTATCGATCTGGCCTACCATGGAGATAATACTTTATAATAACATACAAATTAGACTCGATTTCTATATTAATTAGCACGTTATGATTATAACTAAACATTAGTGTTCTAAACACTTAGTTATTATCACTGACTTGATCACAATTTTCTATTCCAATAAACTACTCAGACGTGCTCAACGTGTTCTTACTATATAAAGATTGCAAATCCTTTTAAACAATAAAAAATTACAAACAAGAGTGTACAAATAGTGAAGAAGCAAAAACCTAAGATTGTACCACCTGAAAAAATGGAGAACAAGAAGCAAGTGGCCATCATTGGTGCTGGAGTCAGTGGTCTTCTTGCATGTAAATACTGTCTTTCCAAAGGTTTCAAACCTATGGTTTTCGACTTTGAATCCGACATTGGTGGTGTTTGGTCTAAATCCATGAAAACCACAAGGCTTCAAGTACCTCATGGTTTGTATCACTTTTCGGACTTCCCATGGCCCGACGAGGTTACTGATGTCTTCCCTACCCAACAACAAATGTTATACTACCTCCACTCTTATGCCAAAGAGTTTGATCTCATGCAACATATTAAGCTAAATTCCAAAGTTAAGGGAATTAGTTATGATGGACCGTCATCGGAGGCATGGAAGCCATGGAATGGCACGGGTGAAACGTTTTCATCCGATGGCAAATGGAATGTCTCTGTTGAAGACACTCGAAATGCCACCACTCAGGTCTGGATCATGAAATATAAAAGACTTCATTCTTGTTTAGAAACATGATTTGTTTTAAGGGTTTTGCTAATAATAGTTGTTTAAAAGCGACTTTTATAAATAAAATGATTTGTATTGTATGGATGATACTCATATAGTATTTAAGATTCTCAAAAAAATGTACATCTTTTAATCAAAATGGACGTTTATCATGTCGAATCTCCAGGTTTACACTGTGGATTTTGTGATCCTATGTTTGGGAAGATTCAAAGATGTTCCAAACATACCTGAATTTCCCCAAGGAAAAGGCCCAAAGGTTTTTCAAGGCAAGGTGATACACTCAATGGAATATGCAACCATGGATCACGAAAAAGCTGCAGAATTTGTGAAAGGAAAGAAGGTCGTGGTCGTGGGGTTTGGGAAAACAGGACTCGACATTGCAAGGGAGTGTTCGTCAATCAATGGTTAGTTAACTCTAACCTCACATAATAACATTGTCCATCAAGTTTCTTAACTAATTACTAGTAATTAATTTATGACGTTAACTTCTAATTAGGCCTAGAACAACCAACGACGATAGTTTATAGACGTGATCATTGGAAGTTACCGGACTGGGCTCCATGGGGAATTCCACTAACTAAGTTCTACTTCACCCGCTTCTCGGAGCTTTTGGTGCATAAGCCCCATGAAGGTTTTCTGCTGAGTCTTCTTGCCACATTACTTTCACCTATAGTAAGTCCCTCAACAATAATATAGTTACGTACAAATGTTTTTTTAAGTATGACAAAAGAGAAACTATGGTATAACCAAATCATGTAACTGTTGTGTGTGATTAGCGTTGGGGAGTCTCGAAAATTGTTGAAACCTACGTGAAGAAGACGATTCCCCTAGCTAAATACGACATGATCCCACAACATAGCTTCTCAGTAGATGCTCGCTCGTGTTTGGTCCTGTATATCCCAGATTCAGAAAATTTCTTTGATGAGCTCGAGAAAGGAAGCATCAAGCTGAAGAAGTCTAAAAATTATAGTTTTTACGACCAAGGGATTATGATTGATGAGGACAATACAAAAATAGAAGCAGATGTTGTTATTTTTGCTACCGGATTTAAAGGTGAAGAAAAACTCAAAAATATTTTCGAATCATCAACTTTTGGTCACTTTATCACAGATTCACCACGAGTCCCTCTTTACAGGTTCGTCGTGTTTTCCTATTAGTTTTAATAAATTTAAAAATGTTTGAATCAAACTCGAGACTTCAGAATATTGATTAACAATGTTATCAGGGAATGCATTCATCCACGGATACCGCAGCTAGCAGTAATTGGATTCTCTGAAAGTCTTTCGAATATTTACATATCCGAAATGAGGGCTAAATGGGTGGCATCGTTACTTGAGGGTGCTTTTAAGGTACCAAGTGTTGATGAGATGCAAAAAGATATCGCCGCATGGGACGAATACATGAAACAATCAGTTGGCGAATACCATTATCGATCGTCAGTTGGTACTTTGGAAATTTGGTACAATGATCAACTGTGCAAAGATATGGGCATGAACCGGATGAGAAAAAGTGGAGTCATGGCTAACCTATTTGAACCTCATGGTCCCTTGGACTACGTCAAAAAATGAGCAAGAGAGTCATCCTTATGGTTTGTTGATTTCGATCGTGGAGTAAGTAATTACACGTACCATTTTTAATGAAATATTGTAAAATTTCCTCATGCGCATATGTAATGCATGTCTTAATGAAATAAAGTTATATAAAACTTCGAATAACACTGACTTTAAATAAGCATGTTAAGAGTGTGTTTAGTTGTCGGAAAATAAATGGTTTCACATAAAAAGATATATAATATTTTAATGTTAAAAATGAGTATTTTATGAAATTTCTTTACTCAAAACAGAAAACTGATATTATAACTATTGGTTAAAGAACTTGAATTTAGATTTTTTCAATTTCCAAAAAGTTCTCTGAAAAATAAAAGTTACTTCGTTCTAGAAAAAACTAAAGAAAGAGTAACGGTTCATTACGTTGGCCGCTTTATTAAGGAAGTTTTGATCAAGTGGACTTTTTTGATCTTTTAAGGAGTGACATAGCTAGGGATTGTTCAGCAGTGTCACATGACTCCGATGAAATTATGATTTATATTGTTACATTTATAATTGTTTTTACAGTTTTCTTAATGTTGTTCAAGTTGGAAGAACGACCTTATCTAAAGAAATTGAAAATTATATGAATAAAAATTATCATGTCGCCACAACTAATCATTTGATCAATTGAAAAGAACAAGTGCGTGACTTGACATGCATCCTATTTACCTTATTCAAAGGGTGCTTATTACTTTTCTTTTTTAACGTCAAAACTAATCATTTCAATTTTGCCCGACCCGGCCACTCATGTACGTAGAAAAAGAGAAAGAAAACAAAAAACTCTCATTTTAACTTATATTTGTAACATATTGAAGTTCACACAACATTATTTTTTTCAATTTCACGAAGTATTTAAGTCCTAGCTAGATTGTACAAGAGACCTTATGTTTAGTTATGTCTTGGCGGGATGGAAAGGTTCGGCACCAACATTAAAGTGCTTCGAGATGCTATTAGTAGGCCAAACGGTCTTAAAATAACCCATGGTATGTTATATTGTGCATTTAAGTACCTGCACATAAACATATCGAAACGCACACATATTTATAGTGCGTTTGATTTATGGGAATGGAAATAAAAGAATGGATTCATTCCTAATAAATTTTTTGGTTGGTGGGTTTTATTTTGAAATATGGGTATAAAACCCATACAAATAAGCAAATCTCATACCCACCAAGCTTGGTGGGGTTACAAACCTATAGTGATTCCCGTTAACAAACCAAACGCCCATTATTGTAGTTACATGTTTGGTATTAATAGGATCATATTATCTTTGTGATGTTGGTTATACACAAATGGTGATGGTTTTCTAACTCCTTATCGTGGCCAACGATACCATCTAAATGATTGGTCCCATTCGCCTACCACAACTAAGTAGTTGTATAATATGAAATACTCATCGGCAAGAAACATTATTGAGAGATATTTTGGTTTGATTAAGGCTAAATGGGCCATCTTGCGCGATAATTGCTACTATCCAATTAAGTCAATGTCGTGTATCATTATTGCTTGTTGTCTAATGCACTATTTCATACGTACAGAAATGAGTTAAGACCCACTTGATAATGAAGTTTCAATGGACTACACAGAAGATGGAAACGAACATGATAATGTTATTAGCATTGTTGAGACTTCACAAGGATGAAGTGATCGTAGAGATATTCTTGCTCATGACATGTTCAATGAGTGGAACATAACACATGGAAACTGATTTTGACTTGAATGGTTAATTTTTTTTTGTCTTCGGTCTGATTTGTGCAGTGACCTAGTATGACTCTTTAATATGCTTTGGTATTGTTGTTCGTAGGTTGGAACACATATGCTCGTTGATGTATTTTGCTAGTGTGTTAATCGTCTTAATGTGCTCTTTTTATTAGCTTTGTGTATAGTTATTTTGTTAGGGTCATTTAGACGCAGTCTCATCTTGTATCATATTTTTTTTAGTCCCTTGGCAGCCTCTGTTGTAAAAATCGGCCAGACGGCCGATTAATCTCCGCATAATCGTTGAGGGCTCACTAAGCACATTGATTTATCATAATCGGCATATTTAATCGGTTTGGTCAAAGATCGCTTAAAAATCGGTCAACAAACCGATTAATCGGACAAAATCGGTCTAATCGGATTAATCGGACAAAAGCGTTTAAAAATTGGTCAACAAAATCACTTAAAAATCGGACAAAATCACTTAAAATCGGTCAACAAACCGATTAATCGGAAAAAATCGGTCAAAGGTCGCTTAAAAATGGTCAACAAACCGAGTAATATTTATGTTTGCCTTTGAACTTTGAAGAATTATGTATTATGTCTATATTTGAACACTTGAAATATTTGAACTTTGATACAATACGCTTATCCCATACATATAAAATAATATAATATCTAAAATTACATTTTTGTGCATAAAAATTCCAATGTGATTAATCCCCGCCTAACCGATTAATTGTTAGGCCCTACCCAACCTCCTAACTAGCGCCTAGCGATTTTTACAACTTTAATGGCAGAAATGTGACTCATAGATGGTCTTGGAATTGCCTTGTTATTTATTTGAGAATGTGCAAGGTATGTATTAATACTTTTTTAATTGATGAATTGTGAACATCTTCATATAGAATTACTTAAAGTTTACTTTTATCTAAACTTATAAAATTGGTGCAACATTAATCGGTTACAAAAGAAAAAGACCAGCAAAATCACAAAGGAAAGAGGTACATAGGAAAGAGCTTCAGGCTGAGCGTAAAATTGCAGAGCCTGTTATTGAATTCGTAGGGAATGAAAGTATAGAGCAAAGTTCAATTGATGAACACGGAGTTTATGATGGTCTTGATACACTTGAAGACATAGGTCATGTTCATATGGATGATATTGGGGAGCAACAATGGGTAGATGCTGATATGATCGGTAAAATCTTTATCTGGTTTTTGATTTTTTTTGTTCATCGATGAGTTGTTAAATATATTTTAAATTTTACTTCAACCATTTAACACCTTCTGATATTCCATTGACTGGAAATGTTGAAACTGCTGAAGATACACAGATGAAAGAAAGAGCTTGTCATGTGAGAGTATTAATGTGACACAACAATTTTCAGCAATGATATATCAGTTCCAGGGCATGTATTAACAATTCAAGTCAGCAAAGGTAAAAAATCTGTAAAACTATCTTAAATTAATAATTTATGATATGCTTATGAATATATTATTTGTTAAACTATGATTGAAAAAATAAAATGAATTCAATCACTCATTGAGAAACCTATTAACCACATTCCAAGAACTAAAAACAAAAATCGATGTCATGCTCCGAGTTACTTTAAAGAAATACCCACGAGATAAAGCTTTGTTGGAAGTAAGGGAGTGGATGAATAGGGTGGTGAGGAAAGAAAAGTCACAGAGTGAAAGTAAAAGCTCGATGCAAATTGTTGTGCATAATGGTGAAGATCAAGGTGAAGAAGCAGTTGATACATATGGTAAAAATGATGACAAAAATAGCTCAAAAGCTGAAGAAGCAGCTGAAAAACTAATGAAGAAACAAAAGGGAAGGAGCTATGGACTGATGAACCGACGATTACTCAGATATTCATGGATCCAGACTTTGTGAAATATTATGAAGAGGCGGAGCGTCAGAATAACTTGAAGAAAATTAAAGAAGTAATAAATTATATAAAACTTTATGTATGTGTCTAAATAAAATCAAAAAGTTTTTTTTTTACTAACTAGAAGCTTTGATGAACTATGATGTGAAAGCAGATGGAAAGGCTGGAATTCCTGTTCTTCGGTATCATATTTGAAGAACACACCATATGATTCTGTATGTAAAGAAGAAGACAATCGAGGAGGTCTTGGATGCATTGATAAGTACGTTACATTTCTTAAATCTACTTGATCAAAATCAAATGGCAGGTATCAAATCATCGTCAGACAATAAAAGACGATACTTCAAAACTTGAAGTTTTGGCAACATAATCGGAAGTTTTCTCAACACCAGAGCCTCAGATGATACATCTAATATCATATTGGAGTTCAACACCAGAAAAGAAATTGAAAACTAGTCAAGTAAGTTCCTTCAATACAATTGCTCAAAAGCTCAAAATGTCTGCCACAATAGAATCAGCGGAGAACGTGCCTAAAGCTGTAAAAGAAGACGTGGAAAATAAGAGAGGAAAGAGAAAAGTCAAGCCTACTGAAGCACTCAAATCTCCATATTTACAAAGAGTTGTTGTGATGAAGAACAAACTACAAGAGCATGAAAAAAAGGTGGCTGGCGTTATTTTCTCTGCACGAGGAAATATAGAGTAAGTAATATATTTTATGTTCATCATTTTCAAATTCATATTTGTTCATCAAGTAAATAATAAACTAATGAACATAGAAAAAGAACTGATAAACTGATGAACATCAGTTTATTTTTTTTTAATGTTTTTTTTAAATAAACTGACAAACTGATGAAAATCTCTTAAATAAACTGATGAACATATAGAAAGAACAATTATTAAGAAACTTATGAACAAAAACAATTTGTGTTTCGTTCATCAGTTCGACTAAGATTTGTTCATCAATAAATTTTTGATAAACATTATTAAGAGACTGATGAACATTTCAAGAGATATTCATAAAAAGAATGATGAACATTATTAAGAAATGATGAACAAGAACAATTTGTGTTCAGTTCATCAATTCAGCTAAGAGTTGTTCATCTAAAATATTATCTTAACTGTTATTTTCTCTGCACGAGGAAATATCGAGTAAGTATTATGTACTATGTTCATCATTTCAAAATTCATATTTGTTCATCATTTAAATAATGGTAAATTTATTTTTTCTAAATTATTATCTTAATATGAATTTGCAGTGATATATTGTTTAAATCATACACTGTTGATGGGTTGAGAGCGCATTTCAAAGCATGAAATTCGGCAACGAAATCATTGCGGGGGTGATCGATATGTGGGTATACATACTGAATCATGTTGAGCAGGAAAGGAGTGTTGAATCGTTGAGGAAGCTATTTTGCAATACATCAAAGATTGTAAGTTACATAACTTTATCAATTAACTTTCGATAGTTAAAATCAGTTTCCGTATTGCATTAAATTATATTGATGAACATCATACAAAAACCGTGATGAAGATCAATATAAGGAAGATTGAACTGTATCGATGTTTGAGGAGAACATGAACAATGTTATGTTTATGTCACCTCTACTATCCATTAAAGATATTGACCTGGTAAGCACCTTTATTTTACTAATTCGAATCAGATAAAAGGTGATGAACAAATAAATAATTTTAAAATTAACACTTTATGTAAACACAAGTGTTTTTCCTACTAATGCTCTCCGATGAACATTAGTATGTTTTGTGTTTCAATCAGAGAGATCCTCAAATTCATGTTCTTGACAACATGCTTCACAATGAAAAAGTCGCAGACATATATGAGAACATTGTGGGTTATTTGGTAAGTATTTCCGTATATTAAATGTATGTTCATCAATGTATTTAAAAAAGTAATGAAGCTGATTGTTATTAATTTGTTGTTACAGAAAGAACTTTTTTTTAAATTCTTAAAGAGAGCAAAACATCCAAACGTGGATCGCCTGAGGGAATCCAAGATCAGTATGTACAGATGTTGCGGAGAACCAAAAACTCTTAGATTGTGGTATTTTCACGATGAGGCACATGGAAACATATCAAGGAAGCTTGGCGAATGATGATGATGGATTTGCACTAAAAGGAAAAGAACAAAATGAGTAGTTAACAAACTTGACAAAAAATGTTAGGAATTGGAAATTCCATATTAAAGTGTCGGTCACCCCAATTATTGTCTAGCATAAGTTAGCTCGTAGACTTGTAGTTATTTACGTTATTTGTTAGTTTGTAGCGTAGTTTAGTTTAGTGTTATACCGTGGAGGAAGGACGGGTCTTTACCCACTGTATACCTGATCCACAGGCCGATAGGAGGTCGTTGTGTCTGTAACTATAAATACCCTTTCCATCCACGGAAGGGGTGGAGCTTTTCTTAATCTAACCTTACAACTTTTGTGAACCAAGTCTCTACCAAAAAATCTCCCTCTCTCTACTTTCTCTCTCTAAAATGTTTAACATGTATTTTGATCATCCAAGACCACCCGAATCATCAAACACAATAATATATCAATCCTACAAATGGTACCAGAGCCAAGGTTATTGTGTTTTCTTTGATTTGTGTGGTCCGTACCATGGTTATTGTTTGTTATTGTTTGTGGTTTTTTGGTTATGGTTTTGTATCCTTTTTGGTCGGATAATTATTTTTCATATCTCGGTGATTAACAGTTCTTATGTGTCTGTTTTGTATCCTATCATTGGTCTCAAAAAGTCAAAAGTCCTGGTCTTTTCATACATATCTTTGAAACTGTATCTGTTTTGTGTCCATTTTTTTTAGTCCAATCAATATGACTTTTTTTTGTTATGTTAGCAAACTGTGTGGTCATAAGTCAGTTTATACGAGGTCAAAACTGTGGTCAAACAGGTAAAAGATGCAGTTTTTGTCACTTTTTCTGGGTAAGTATGAATAAGGACGGTTTTTGGTCGGAAAATGGCATGAAATTCTTGCTAGCGAGTTGCCCTTAAAAGATGTCCTATTCTTAGACTTGCTAGCGAGTTGCCCTTAAAAGATGTCCTATTGCTAGCGAGTTGCCCTTAAAAGATGTCCTATTCGACGCCACAAAATGACAATGATACTTCACAGTCTAAGCAAATTCTTTCTAAGAATCGTCAGCGTCAGTCATGATTTTTCTCAAGATGTTTGCTTATGACAAGAACTTCTCGTGCAAATGGTCGTACACGTTATGATGCTTCCGAAAGTTCGAAACCATCATGGGGGAGAAACGTGTACTTTGATGTGTTACGGTTAATCTCCAGGGAAAAGGAGTTTATTATACTTGACTTAGTATGGTTTGTGAAGTTGTCTACATTCGGGTAAAGAATTGTTGATGGTATGATGATGATTGTTGTTGTGGTATGAGGGTTGATAGTTTCGGGGATACATTCTCACAGATAATATTATGTCACGGCTTGAACTTATGATAATCAAAGTTGACTACGGGTTTGTTGTTCGGTATGTCTTATTTGGATTTAAAGTGAGGTTTTCCGGACGCGTTTACTTATTTTCGTCTTCTTTCTTTCTACCCTTCTGCGAAGATGACTTGTTTGGGCGTTTATAGAGGGTGATAAAGACTTGGCTAGTTAGTTGCGTTTGTGATTCTTTCTTACTTAAACCACAACGTAGCTATCACTTCGGTGTCTCACTCAGTTGAGAATGTCAAGAGGTTTTGTACATTGGGTACACCGTTTCTTCTTCACAAGGATTAGTACAAGTTTAAGTAACAAATCTGAGAAGTTCACTTCATGATCAAGTTTGGCATATCGGGTTTACTTCTCCATGTGGTTACTACAATAGCCGACGAAATGCTTGATTGATGTATTTACCAAAGTGTTTAATTGGATGGTTAATGATGGTGTTGATGTTGATAAATGAACCGTTGATGAACCACTGCATGTTCCCCTAAAACAGATATTCACCGAAACCAAAGTTGTCATAACACATTCAAGCTGACATTGTTTACGGTTTTGTCTTGATTTTTGTAAAATCCCGCGAAAGAAACTATTTCTCGGTTTAAAACATATACTTGTAAAATCCCGTGACAATGGAAACATTCTGGTAATTGTAAAGTGCATTTCCGGAACTATCTTACGGTTTACTCTTGGTTTTGTAAAATCCCGCGAAAGAAACTATTTCTCGGTTTAAACCATAGAGTTGTAAAATCCCATATTGATGGAACCATCTTGGAGAAAGGAAAGTGTATTTCGAGATCTCTTATTTGATGCTGGTGCTACGTTTTCTGTTTCGAAGAAGGGATAAAAGAGTGTACTTCATGAATTGGATGTGTGTTTGGATATTCGTCATGGCAGTTTGGTTATTACAAGGTTTTACGGGGTTATGTGCATTTAACCATGGTCGGGATGAAACCATTATCAAAGTTCATTTAAATGTCAAAGAATGCTAGATTTGAGCAGTTCAGAAGATGTGACAACGGCGTTAATTCAGTATTATTTATTTGAGATTGAAGTGAATTATCACGGGCGAGTGTACTTAGTATCTGAAGGTATCGGGGATGGTTGGATGAAGATTCTTCATGATCCTTGTTCGAGCTTATTATCAAAAACGAAGACTTGGAAATCTAGTTATTCTTGGGAGTTTTTTTTTCTTTTACCACGAGGGAAAATTGGGCTCTTTTTGCCACAAAATAACTATCACTTTAAGGAGTTACGTTGTAGTGCTCAGTGTCACATTCAATTGTGGATTTTCAAGAGGTAATGTACGTCTTATACTTGATGGTTGGTTGGTTGAAGAGTATAGAGTACATAGAGAGTACTTAGAGATGCTAATGGAAATCGGCACCGCTCTTTGTTACATATGTGCTAGTTTAAGTCACGAGTTCGGGTTATTTTACTTCAGGGCCAAATTCATAATATTGGGTTTTCTCCATCAGCTGTCACGACAAAGAGCCTACTGAATGATAATGGGTTGATTACATGTTTTGCTAAGAGAGCTGAAAAGAGAGAGATTATGACGTCTGTTCACAACAGTTCATGCCTCGTACTCTAAAGAAAAGAAAAGTGTACGTTTCAGTGTACTTTATCTTTTGTAAGAAGAGAAATCTTCTTATGACGTATGAACACAACAGTTCATGCCTCGTTCTCTAAAGAAAATAAATGTGTACGTTTCAGTGCGCATTATCTTCGAAAGAAGAGAAATCTTCTAATGACGTATGAACACAACAGTTCATGCCTCGTACTGTAAAGAAAAGAAAAGTGTACGTGTCAGTGCGCTTTATCTTCTGAAGAAGAGAAATCTTCTTATTAATGACCATTCTCAACAACATGCTTCATGCTTTTTCCATGCGCTTCAGTCATCAAGTGAACCGGGCTACCATTGATTGTTTTCTCATTCCACTTGCTCGATTATAATGAAGATGGAGACATCATGTGCTTATTTTGCGGGAGAGAAGTGTGAATAGAACATTCGAATGATTTTCACTTATTTAATCAAGAATGGCAACTCCGTATGCAATTCTTGAGGGGGAGAAGAAGTGTGATAATTCTGCATGGTTGATTGATATATGAGAATATATGGTTATACGGCTCCTAACTCATGTAAGAACCGAGCTTCTTCTTATCGGGTCATCTTTACATGGTGTTTTTCATCTATGAGCCGTTGGTTGACATCTTTACTCAGATTGATGAGTTTATCGACAAAGTGCTTCCGATTAATGCTTCACGTATACATCAACATGATGATTCCGAACAATCACTCTGTTCTTGTTTGATGTGATTGGTAGTTTGGTGTTACCATTTTGTGTGTTCGTTACGGCCTGATTGCTGATTTCCTTGATGAACATCTTTCTGTTCTTGTTTGATTGGGAGGGATTTTAGTTAAGGGGATTTGCAAGATGTAAATTAATTGGGATGCTTTTTGGTGAGATGCTTTTTGGTGTGAGTTGAAGATGTTAACTATTTATTCCCCAACTGAACAATCTTGAAGAAGGTCGAGTCTACAGTAGGTTCTACATTCTCTGCTACATGTTAGAAGACTAAAAGATGAGTTGCATTTGATTATCAAAAGACTTCTTCTTAATATGGGCATTTATCAAACAGATTGTCGGTTTAGGGGAGAGTACTAATTGGGGGAGGGTGAAATGTCTGATTCAATCCCCAATTAGATTTGCTCACATCGTTTCTTCAGCAAGTTGATTCTCACAAGATTTATCTGAGCTAATGATGTTCTTCTCAACAAATTTCAAGTATTGGGCTTATAATATGTTGCTGATTCTGAAGTGTCAAAACCAGCAAGGGGGAAGGAGACAAGCATCTAAACGCGAGTAAACTTGATGAACTTAATTCTTCTAAGTGATTGAAGATATCCCGGGAAGACGAATGTCATGACCGCAGAGAAACTCAAGGCTTTACTCATCAAGGCGTTTAGTGTCCTTATTCCAACTATGTGGGGGAAGAGTATTAGAGTAAACTTGATGAACTTAATTCTTCTAAGTGATTGAAGATATCCCGGGAAGACGAATGTCATGACCGCAGAGAAACTCAAGGCTTTACTCATCAAGGCGTTTAGTGTCCTTATTCTAACTATGTGGGGGAAGAGATATTAGAGAAAGTTTTTGAAGATAAAAGAGGTACACAAGTACGACATATTCAAGGAAGATAAATGTGTAACATGAGGGAGGTGTTATCAGTTATTCACTCGTTGGGAATGTGTGTACTTCAGATTCTTGAGCTTCATACACATTCATCAGGGACGAAAGATGTGAACATAGGGGAGGTGTTCTTCATTACCCTCATGATGTGTATTAGGGAGAGTTCTTGGATATTGGTGTACTTCGGATTCTTGAGCTTCATACACATTCATCAGGGACGAAAGATGTGAACATAGGGGAGGTGTTCTTCATTACCCTCATGATGTGTATTCGGGAGAGTTCTTGAGCATTATACAAAGAGACCGACTGCATCAATTCAATCACTTGGGGGAAGTAGTCTCTTGACAACTCGTTGGGGATGCATAGCTTCAGACTTCAGTGGTAATGAAATTTGAGAAGAGTTATTTATGTGTGGGATGATACATTGCTGTTCTTGTTGATGATATAACCTCGAACGAAGAATGACGGTGATTATTCTTGAAAGGAGCAGCGGGATTTATGATAATGGTGTGCTTCTCTGTGCACCTGGCTAAGGCAAGCTTGAAATAGAGCTTCGAATCTGCTCAACTAAAGGATTTTCGGTTTGGGGGGAAGCTGCCAAAGTCTCACTTTCAGATGGTTCAATTTCTATCTTCGATTCAAGAGCCCTGGAAGCTTTGGTGGTGAATGTTTAAGAGTTGATGTAACACCCCGACCCGACAAGGGTAAAGATATCACAATACGGTTTCATATCAGAACTTAAATTACTATACAATAGCGGAAGCCTTACAAAAACTTGCAAAAGATAATATAAATAACTTTATATTCAAAATAAATCTAAGATCTCTATAGTCAAAATCTTGCTCTCAGCTATACTCTCAAGCCCAGATCAGCTATCCCATAAGCTCATCTTGAATGCTAAATTCCTGAAGCAGGAAAAGAAAAGTGCGGCTGAGCTTACAAAGCCCAGTGAACAGATATAACGAAACAAAAGCTAAAACAGAATAAATATACAAATACGAAATCAAAATGAAATAATGACGAGGGATCTTTAGAATTCTGTGGAAGCACAAATATACAGAAATCCAAAACCACCACATAACAGTTTAGACATCACATAGCACATTAATGACACAAACACGAACACATCAGAACAACCAAACACATAACATACCAAGAATAACAAATTACATATAAGCCAATACGAAATGTCTAAAGACTAACGGAAACAGTCCTAGAAAATAAACATGGCATTCATACAAATCAAGTAATCAACATCTATAGCACTTAATGCAATATTGTAGCAGCGGAATTAGCAGACAAGTCATGGCAGACATAATAGCTAAACCAGTTCTCATATCCTAACCTTAGCAGAGTATAAACATGGAAGGTCACATATGCAGACAGATAATTAACCTTCAAAACACTCAATTATACACTAGCACATTCATCTCACAGATCAACTCATTCACGTAACAATAACAAATCATAATATCAGATATACGAATCATGTTTTAACGTATTAGTCTTATCCTAGCATGGCAACTAATAATCACTTAAACAAATACGTCATAAGCACATTCACAAACATATCATATCAGAAATATCTTTCTTCTTCAAAAGTAACTTCATAAAATAAATGGAGTAGCTAGCTCCCAGATTTTGTGAAGACGCGTATTGCACACGACATCATTCACCAGATAACATATCGGATAACAGATCAGATCTAGGATGCATCCATACGCCCCTTACTACATATTCACAAATATGCTTCACCATCCAGAGACGTGGCAGAACATCACTCTACTGCCCTAGAGTCATATCAGAGGTGCATCACTGATACGGACATGGAACCCCCATGACTAGTTAATTATTTGGTTATTATCAACCAACTTAAGTCAAACCGATTTTCAGATATGGCACAGATCGTAGTCACACACAAGGTCACAGATAACATATCAGATAGTTCATATCATAAGGTTCATACTCAGATAGTCAGAAGTCAGAAGTTCATATCACAGTGGCATATCATATATTCATAAACAGAAGTTCATAACCAGAGGTTCATAATCAACCATAGCAAAGTTCAACGATTGTGCACATCAAAATCTTCCTAACATAAGTTCACATCAGATATTGCATAGTTCACTAGAATATAAGTTCAGATAAGTAACAGATCAAACATTCAGGTAAAGGGTTCATAGCAATGGCATCGGGAATCCTAATAAGTGAAATAGAAAAGCGAATGAAAAGAACATCATAAGGAACCTTTACTGAAAAGGTCAGAATATCTGTACCTTAAAGCAAATGAGAAGAAAAGCAAACGAATGAACGAATACGAAGATGTAACGTCGCGTCTCCTCCAACGAATCTACACGGATTATGATTTATTTAATACTTATTAGTATAATGGATTAATCTCATTAATACTTTTAGAGTTGTCAGATTATTCTCATTTTTAGTGACGGACGGAATTCCAACATTTAGAGTATTAGTCATTAATTAGCCAAACTTATGGGTTGCAAATGACAAACGGTAAATTTAAGGGTTTAATATGATAATTATCTTATTTGAGGACTTATGTAATCATCTTTCAAGGTATAGGGTTTACAAATGTCAAAAACGGATTTTAGGATTCTCTTTCAACTTAGTTTACACAATCTTTTATAACTTACATGATTAACCAGACTCACACGTAACTTTGTTCGAATGCAAACCCAAATGAGACCATGCATATTCCAATTTAATTCATTATAACTCACGCATGTTCACGACACACTTAGTACTAGCTCATTTACTCTAAATCAAAAGCCATTAATGATTCCAAGGCTTACCACTTCTCACATGAAATAACGAATCTACACACTTAGCTTTTAACCCTAATCACTTCCTATTTAAGTTCTAGGGTTTCCATACTTCTAATATTACTTATTACGCATTCAATTAACATGTTACTCCTTTTAATGATTTTCACTTTGACCTAGAACGTATGAAAACTCAAACGGAAATTAACTTAACTCATGCATGTCCTTACGTAATTTATTTACACATGTTGACCCATAATTACTCAAAATTACATATTACCCCCTTAACATCTTTAATCATACGTCCTAACCTTATATTATCAGATTTTACACTTTTAGCCCGAAGGTTTTAGAATTTACAAAACATACCCTTTAAGTTAAATACAATTCGAATGGCCCTCTAAGTATCCAAAATTACACGTTTAACCCCTATACTTATTTTTATACGTTTAGTACCTTTATTTTACTGTTTACAAAAATAACCTTTAAGTTTTATAATTTACAAAACCAACCCAAAACTTTTATTTAGAACCGAATAATGCATTATTCAAGTACAAGCCCTAAACCTAGGTTAAACCAATCATTAATTCATCATTACTATTGTATTAATGACCCTTAATCATAACAAGAAAACCCTAATTTTTATAAACCCTAATCGTTCCTTTTTAAATCCTTTCCTTATTTATATACGATCGAACAAATAAAACCCCAAACAATTCACACAAGCTTCGAATTCATGAACATGTATTTTATACAGGTCGTATATCATATAAGAGTCCTTGGAAAATTAATATCATGGTCCCAAAGTTTATTATATACTCGTTCGCTATTTTTATACGCTTTTAGGGTTTTAATTCCAAATAATTCTATACGACTTATTTAACATGCATGGCTAATTTTTACGTGTTCTATATGACTTGTAGGACTGAAAATAATATTAGGAACATACCCTTTGATGAGCTTTGGTCGTTAGAATAAAAGAAACCAAAACTTCCAATCGGCGAAACCCTAATTGACCCAAAAACTAAACACGATCGATCCAGCACCTTAGAGCCTCGAACTATATTTTTAACACCTTCTTTACCTTCAAACTTGTCCAAGAAAAATGGCTTTAAGCCCTGGAAATCAGATGTCGAATTTTGGAGGGTTTTGGAAGTCGGTTTGGGTATAATCGCTATTAGGGTTAAAATATGAACCGTATATGTGTTTATATATGGTTTTATAATTTTTCTTGTGGGCTTTATAATGTATTGGACTTAAAATAAATGGAATCTTAATTCCGTAAATTTATATTGGGCTTTTATTAATTAAATTATTTTATAAATCTAAATAAATATATTCGGCTAATTAAGTAAAATACAAAACGAATTTTATAAAATCATAAACTATAAAAATTACCTTTTATAAAGTGTTTAATATTTATTTAGATCATGTGGGATATTTCTTAATAATTTTCTGAATTTACATAGCTTATTTGGTATTCTTCAAATTAATTATTCATACTTTTTGATTATGAGGGTATTTTGGTCTTTTTGTGAATTTTAGAAATTCAGGTATTACAATTCTTCCCCTCTAAAAGAAAATTTCGTCCTCGAAATTGAACAAGACGGAACAGAACAGAAAACGAATCGGATTTCAGGACTTCCAGGAATATAACGAACGTTAATCTTATCTCGGAACAAATGGATTTCTTATCGGAATATTCAAACTCAAACTTATTCAGAAATCAAATCGATAGTCAAATACTTATAATAGATAATTATATACTTATCAGAATAATGGCGGGGAACAGATGAGACGCAGAAAATCAAACGACAAATTCTGACTTATCCAGATATCTAATGATGAGGACATCACATGCATAGACAGAATAAATCCTATCAGCCTCAATAGTCGCAGAAATATGTGGAGACATATGAGCTTAAGGCGGTCATAGCAATCTATAGGTTCGTACAGATCATAACATCTTCGGATTCAAAGCGTACAAAACTTATATGAAACAGATATCGACGAAAATCTCACAATTAGGTACGGAATTCAAACGAACATGAGAAGCACCAAATAACAGATACAAGTCAAAGTCCTATCACACATCAACTACAGGCATTTCCCAGACGTCGTATACCTTCAATAAGTTCAGATTATGTGATCTCGGTATTATTACGTTGATCAGGCGTCATAATACTTGCATCACATAACAAGTTCTTATTGTCATTATATTCGGTCTCGGGTCATGACAAAACACATAACTAATATCGTAACAAAACATACCACATACAGATAACATACAGATAGCTGGTAACATACTATAACAAACCAGATCCACATGAGTATACCATCATGATGGTCATACTTCATTCAAGCGGTAATAACTTCATGGAGAAAATAAATAGCGGACAAAACTTATGAGGACTAACGGAAACTTAACGACTCTAGCAGAAAGAAACAACAGACAGGAACTATACTTTCAAAATTTTGTTTTATTTCCATTAATCAAACAAAATTTGCAGAATCGTCTAAAGATGAACTTCCAAAACAAAACTTAAAAATCCCAGATTCAAACGTCAAAATGAAAACAAAAGAACCTAACTCAAAATCAACTGTCAGAAAATTCTCATAAAGAGGGTAACTAATCAGAAACGAAACTCCTATTCTCGTGTCGGATTGAACCTACTAGTAGCCGTAGACTCCAAATCCGAATCCACCTCGTATTCTTCCTCGGGTTCCTCTTCTTCCTCGTGTTCCTCTTCTTCCTCGCTTATCCATCCGTTCTTTTTTCCTTCACGTTGTGGTAGTAAGCGACTAGCAAAGTCACTTTTCCGCTTCCTTTCTTCCTCCTCCGGCACACGATCCACAAAAGCATACAGATCGCGACTCTCAGCCCATCCTATTCCTCCATCCTCAAAGAACTTGGGACACCTATCGTGGTACCTAGTAGTGAAACCTTGGTTGTCAACAACCTTAGTTTCATACTCCTTCACTATCTTCCCGTCAATGGTCTTCAAGGTCAGCTTCTCCTCGATGGTGCATGGCCACATATAGGCCGGAACTCTTATCCTCTTATTAGTCCGCTTCTCTCTACCAAACCTCGTGCAGCCCTTAGCAATGACAACGGCCCATTTCATCTTCTCCTTATGTTGCCTAGCCAGTCCTTGATTACTCCTATCAGATGAATTAGGGCGACGGGGAATAACCATCTAAAAGAAACACCAACTATCAGCAAAACTTAAATACGATAGGGTACGCAAAGAAGTACGCAGAAAGGAAAATCCTAAATCTACCCACTTCTCACAGGTCATAGCCTAAGCTCTAAGGGTCCTAAAACCTAGAGCTCTGATACCATAAATTGTAACACCCCGACCCGACAAGGGTACAGATATCACAATACGGTTTCATATCAGAACTTAAATTACTATACAATAGCGGAAGCCTTACAAAAACTTGCAAAAGATAATATAAATAACTTTATATTCAAAATAAATCTAAGATCTCTATAGTCAAAATCTTGCTCTCAGCTATACTCTCAAGCCCAGATCAGCTATCCCATAAGCTCATCTTGAATGCTAAATTCCTGAAGCAGGAAAAGAAAAGTGCGGCTGAGCTTACAAAGCCCAGTGAACAGATATAACGAAACAAAAGCTAAAACAGAATAAATATACAAATACGAAATCAAAATGAAATAATGACGAGGGATCTTTAGAATTCTGTGGAAGCACAAATATACAGAAATCCAAAACCACCACATAACAGTTTAGACATCACATAGCACATTAATGACACAAACACGAACACATCAGAACAACCAAACACATAACATACCAAGAATAACAAATTACATATAAGCCAATACGAAATGTCTAAAGACTAACGGAAACAGTCCTAGAAAATAAACATGGCATTCATACAAATCAAGTAATCAACATCTATAGCACTTAATGCAATATTGTAGCAGCGGAATTAGCAGACAAGTCATGGCAGACATAATAGCTAAACCAGTTCTCATATCCTAACCTTAGCAGAGTATAAACATGGAAGGTCACATATGCAGACAGATAATTAACCTTCAAAACACTCAATTATACACTAGCACATTCATCTCACAGATCAACTCATTCACGTAACAATAACAAATCATAATATCAGATATACGAATCATGTTTTAACGTATTAGTCTTATCCTAGCATGGCAACTAATAATCACTTAAACAAATACGTCATAAGCACATTCACAAACATATCATATCAGAAATATCTTTCTTCTTCAAAAGTAACTTCATAAAATAAATGGAGTAGCTAGCTCCCAGATTTTGTGAAGACGCGTATTGCACACGACATCATTCACCAGATAACATATCGGATAACAGATCAGATCTAGGATGCATCCATACGCCCCTTCCTACATATTCACAAATATGCTTCACCATCCAGAGACGTGGCAGAACATCACTCTACTGCCCTAGAGTCATATCAGAGGTGCATCACTGATACGGACATGGAACCCCCATGACTAGTTAAATATTTGGTTATTATCAACCAACTTAAGTCAAACCGATTTTCAGATATGGCACAGATCGTAGTCACACACAAGGTCACAGATAACATATCAGATAGTTCATATCATAAGGTTCATACTCAGATAGTCAGAAGTCAGAAGTTCATATCACAGTGGCATATCATATATTCATAAACAGAAGTTCATAACCAGAGGTTCATAATCAACCATAGCAAAGTTCAACGATTGTGCACATCAAAATCTTCCTAACATAAGTTCACATCAGATATTGCATAGTTCACTAGAATATAAGTTCAGATAAGTAACAGATCAAACATTCAGGTAAAGGGTTCATAGCAATGGCATCGGGAATCCTAATAAGTGAAATAGAAAAGCGATTGAAAAGAACATCATAAGGAACCTTTACTGAAAAGGTCAGAATATCTGTACCTTAAAGCAAATGAGAAGAAAAGCAAACGAATGAACGAATACGAAGATGTAACGTCGCGTCTCCTCCAACGAATCTACACGGATTATGATTTATTTAATACTTATTAGTATAACGGATTAATCTCATTAATACTTTTAGAGTTGTCAGATTATTCTCATTTTTAGTGACGGACGGAATTCCAACATTTAGAGTATTAGTCATTAATTAGCCAAACTTATGGGTTGCAAATGACAAACGGTAAATTTAAGGGTTTAATATGATAATTATCTTATTTGAGGACTTATGTAATCATCTTTCAAGGTATAGGGTTTACAAATGTCAAAAACGGATTTTAGGATTCTCTTTCAACTTAGTTTACATAATCTTTTATAACTTACATGATTAACCAGACTCACACGTAACTTTGTTCGAATGCAAACCCAAATGAGACCATGCATATTCCAATTTAATTCATTATAACTCACGCATGTTCACGACACACTTAGTACTAGCTCATTTACTCTAAATCAAAAGCCATTAATGATTCCAAGGCTTACCACTTCTCACATGAAATAACGAATCTACACACTTAGCTTTTAACCCTAATCACTTCCTATTTAAGTTCTAGGGTTTCCATACTTCTAATATTACTTATTACGCATTCAATTAACATGTTACACCTTTTAATGATTTCCACTTTGACCTAGAACGTATGAAAACTCAAACGGAAATTAACTTAACTCATGCATGTCCTTACGTAATTTATTTACACATGTTGACCCATAATTACTCAAAATTACATATTACCCCCTTAACATCTTTAATCATACGTCCTAACCTTATATTATCAGATTTTACACTTTTAGCCCGAAGGTTTTAGAATTTACAAAACATACCCTTTAAGTTAAATACAATTCGAATGGCCCTCTAAGTATCCAAAATTACACGTTTAACCCCTATACTTATTTTTATACGTTTAGTACCTTTATTTTACTGTTTACAAAAATAACCTTTAAGTTTTATAAGTACAAGCCCTAAACCTAGGTTAAACCAATCATTAATTCATCATTACTATTGTATTAATGACCCTTAATCATAACAAGAAAACCCTAATTTTTATAAACCCTAATCGTTCCTTTTTAAATCCTTTCCTTATTTATATACGATCGAACAAATAAAACCCCAAACAATTCACACAAGCTTCGAATTCATGAACATGTATTTTATACAGGTCGTATATCATATAAGAGTCCTTGGAAAATTAATATCATGGTCCCAAAGTTTATTATATACTCGTTCGCTATTTTTATACGCTTTTAGGGTTTTAATTCCAAATAATTCTATACGACTTATTTAACATGCATGGCTAATTTTTACGTGTTCTATATGACTTGTAGGACTGAAAATAATATTAGGAACATACCCTTTGATGAGCTTTGGTCGTTAGAATAAAAGAAACCAAAACTTCCAATCGGCGAAACCCTAATTGACCCAAAAACTAAACACGATCGATCCAGCACCTTAGAGCCTTGAACTATATTTTTAACACCTTCTTTACCTTCAAACTTGTCCAAGAAAAATGGCTTTAAGCCCTGGAAATCAGATGTCGAATTTTGGAGGGTTTTGGAAGTCGGTTTGGGTATAATCGCTATTAGGGTTAAAATATGAACCGTATATGTGTTTATATATGGTTTTATAATTTTTCTTGTGGGCTTTATAATGTATTGGACTTAAAATAAATGGACTCTTAATTCCGTAAATTTATATTGGGCTTTTATTAATTAAATTCTTTTATAAATCTAAATAAATATATTCGGCTAATTAAGTAAAATACAAAACGAATTTTATAAAATCATAAACTATAAAAATTACCTTTTACAAAGTGTTTAATATTTATTTAGATCATGTGGGATATTTCTTAATAATTTTCTGAATTTACATAGCTTATTTGGTATTCTTCAAATTAATTATTCATACTTTTTGATTATGAGGGTATTTTGGTCTTTTTGTGAATTTTAGAAATTCAGGTATTACAGTTGATGACTTCTATCTTCTACGATGTGCTGCTCGATATCCTTATCTCAGTACTCGTATCATCATCTTCTTTAACTATATCATCTTCTCTATCTTTGTATATATTTATTAAAAACCAATTACAAAAATATAAAACCAACAAAACAAAATAGAAAATTATAAAACCTTCAAAAACCCATAAAACCAGAAAATTTCAAAAAATACCAAAAATATGTTTTTCTATGACATGTCTTCTGGTATCGATAACATCTGCGGTCTTAGAAATGTCATTCAATAATGGCACGGGACCATAGATGAAGTTCGAGCATGAGGTGTAAATATTCTTTTCTATACATGTCTCAAAATATGGCTTACAGTTATTTCAGACTGTAACCCGTGCCAAAACTATGGCTTGCTATTATTTCAGATAGCAATCCGCTCTTCATGGAAGGAAAGTGCTACGCTAAACCAATTTTCACAAATTTTGTGCACTTATCCTAAAACAAAATGAGGAAAGTATGTCGAAGGACTGTTGTTCCTACACAAATGTTTTTTCGTCTAAAATTCTTCAGAAAAATATTTGTTGTTTTCAAAATGGTGGAAAATGAGTTGCTTAAAAACAATCAGATTCAGAGTTTTCGTAAAAATTTGAAAACTCAATCAATGACTTCAGCGCTTTTAAACTTTTCAGAAAATGAGTCATTGATTGAGGGGGAGAATGTTTTCAAATCTATATCATCTAACGAGCTTTCTTAATTATCCTACGTGCTTAATTAAAAATGATATTTTCCTGTGTCGAAGGACTAGGAATTTAGGATATGATTGTTAGGTTTAGACGATTAAAGTTTGATTAACACATAAACCCCATGCCTTATATGATCTGATTGTTATGTTGAATTGACTTTAATTAGTCGATTGCTGTTATGGGTGATGTCGACCACCATATATTTGTATGTGTGTTCACTAACGTATGCAGGTATATTGGTTATAAGAATGTTCCCGATCCGGATCCCACAATTGAAGATGATTGGATGCCGAAAGGAAAGGGTAACTATATCTTGGGTTGACAAATGAATAAACGGAGCTTAATTGGACTTCCATGGAGAGTTGGCATAAATGCAACGTAAGAGGTTTCACTGCATCAGCATATGGTTTTCTTCATCAGCAAATGAAGAAACGGAGCTTAATTTGACCTCAGTTGGCATTAAAATGCAACGTAAGAAGTCTCACTGCATCAGCAGACGGTTTTTCTTCCAAACCCTACAGCAACAACAACAACAAAAGCGGCTCAACCACCTAACGTATCTTTGTGCAGGATACCATTTTTAAACAATTTTTGAAAAATTTGAATAAATTGTTTTGAAAATGGAAAATATTGTTTTGAAAATGGAAAATATTGTTGTGAAAATAAATCGGATTCAAAGTTTTGAAATCAACCGGACTTTATTTTGTCAAATCTTAAGTGATTTCAAATTAAATATTTTCAAACGATATTTCATCTATCAAGTCTGTTTGTACGTTAAAATGTGGTGATCTAAAGATTTAATGTTATGTCATGGTATGATTTTCTTCAAAGGTTAAAGGTCTTTCAAAATGAAATTTTTTATGTTCTTGTTTGATTGTGAAAAATGTTTTATTTTACCTAAAAGATCTCTTAAAAAATTATCATACCTGACACTAACAATCTTTTAATGTCTAAATCAGTTCCACTATCAGAATTAAATTAATCTGAACACAATTTTCTCCCATGTTTTCTAAACTATTTAAATCACTTGGGATCCAAAATCTCAAAGGATTTGATATTTTTGATCGGGGGAGAAAATGTGATTTAAATATGAAATCTGATAACAAGTGATCGTTTTGACTCAAAGTGCAGGCAACTCTCCCATATGGGCTAAAACGCTTTCGAATCTCGAAGAACATATTAAGGAGGAGCATTTCTAAAGAAATTAAACTACCAAGGTACAAAGGTTTCAATTTTTTTATCATAAGTAACTTGATTGAGTTTTAAAGGTTTTCTCTATGGCATTCGTGATCGTGGAAGTACTTTAAAGAACTCCTGCCTCTATGTGATAAAATGATTTCACATATCCTATGCACATATTGAGGGGGAGAATTTACCAAAGAAAATCAAATGGCTTTTTCTATGAAAATTGTGATCAAAGAAAATATTTCAAAATCCTCTTGCCTCCATGTGCTAAACAATTTCTAAATCATATGCACATGTTGAGGGGGAGGTTTTCTAAATGATCAAAACTATTAAGGTACAAAATGCTTTGATCTCGTATCACAAGTACCTTGATTGTTTTTCAAATGATTTTTCAATTGGTTTCATGAAGAAAAGAACAATACCAAAAGACCGACCAATTTACTTTATGCATGGAGTTATAAGGATGGTTAGGTTAGGTATTCGTTCCCACGATCCGCCAGAACCGGAGGGATCTACCCAGGGACAATCCACTAGATAGTGTAGAGTCTTTAGGTATGATGAAAAAAAGGAGAAAGTGAGATATGGGAAGAGTGCCAACTGAGACAGAGCTAGAACTGGAATAAACCCAACAAGGTTCTAGTTATGAAGTCTCGGTAAGCACTGAAGGGGTTGAAGAATGAAAAAGAATTGAAAGTGAAAAAGGGTGAAAAGAAATAGCCCTCCATTTATTCAACCTTAGGGCAGAAACCGGGTTCAATACATATGCTACTGGTGGTTACTAAGGTAACACTGGTATTGAAGACAAGACGTCATGGACCCAGTGACGCACTGCACTAAACTTCCCAAGCTACTCAAGTTCCTCTTAAAAGGACTTGTTTCATTCTCACGGGGAACCGACATAATCTATCGACTTTCTCTTAGAGATTGTTGATATTGAAGAAGGAGACCCTCTCCCTAGTCTCCGGCATAGGAACCAAATGTGTACAATTGAGTCTAGAGCCAAGAGATCATCCACAATATCTCGTTAGGACACAAAATTAATGAAGACTTGCTGTTTCACACAATGTGGAAAGTAAGTATATATTTAGAGTCCTACGCATTATCCTTGTGATATTGCCAGAACATCCGAGTGATATGAAAATATTCACGATGAAGATGGAAATCCTTCTAGAGCCAACATCAAACAAGCTCTTGGTGGGTAACTTGTGAGATCTTCTCGTAAGATCAAGCTTGTGACAACTAGACAGAAACGATGGGGCGATTCACTCTTGAATCAACCTTGGTCCAGGATTGGAATTGACGTATACTTTTTGAAAAACCGTTCGATGTGCAAACCTTCTTTTCTCTAGCGCATCGAATGTGTATTCATGTTTTCAAACACAAAAAGTATCTCTGATTGAAAAATACTTTTAGAAAAACCGTTCGATGTGCGAATCTCTTCTTTTACCTAGCACATCGAATGTGTACTCATTCTATAATACAAAAAGTATTTTGATTGAAAATTGATCTTTCTCATAAAACCTTCGTTGTATTGCAAAACTCTTTCTTCAAGCAATACACGATTGTTTTTCAAATCAATGTTTCATCAATCAGTGAATCTCAATTCGCTGGTTCACTCACTCCGTGTTGTCTTCTTTGAGACGTTCCGGTTTGAGAACAGCTAGAACAGCTGCGAAACCCTGTCAAGGAGATTCTTAGGAATCCTACCTGATCACAGGCAGTACTTGTACTGATCAACGGGGAACCGTGGGCCGTGTACCTCAATTCAACGAAGGTGATAAAAGACACTTTCATGTGTTTTATTGCTAACTGTTGTTTGCAGGTACATTTGGACGGTTTCAGCTGATCAGAATTGAGGAATCAATCCAAAGCCGCATGCTCACAGCATCCACACTTAATTGAAGAAATCATGACGGGTGCATATCTACAGAGCCTGGCTCTGATTTTTCTATACTATGCTGCTGCTACGCTGCAGCAAATATCATGAACCAGTAAAAGCTTCCGCTACTCTGATGAAAAGATGTCATGATCCTGAAAGTGTGAGCATGTCGGTCCGAAAGTCACAACATCACATGAAGGCAACACAACTATGGATAATCCAGAGAGATTTGCTGTGGCTGATGATCTCAAAGAAAGCTCGAAGATCATCAAAGATGTGGATCAGTTAAAGGCCTCCACTAAAAGTACAAATCAATGCGGACTTTGAAGAATCGCTACTAAAGCACAAAGATTGCGGAATTGAAGAATTGAAGTCTACGAGCTCAAGAACAAAGTCAAGAATAGAATGCTAGAATGCAAAATGTATTTCATGGGGTGACCTCCCTTAGGGGGAGATTGTTAGGAATTGGAAATTCCATATTAAAGTGTCGGTCACCCCAATTATTGTCTAGCATAAGTTAGCTCGTAGACTTGTAGTTATTTACGTTATTTGTTAGTTAATTTGTTAGTTTGTAGCGTAGTTTAGTTTAGTGTTATACCGTGGAGGAAGGACGGGTCTTTACCCACTGTATACCTGATCCACAGGCCGATAGGAGGTCGTTGTGTCTGTAACTATAAATACCCTTTCCATCCACGGAAGGGGTGGAGCTTTTCTTAATCTAACCTTACAACTTTTGTGAACCAAGTCTCTACCAAGAAATCTCCCTCTCTCTACTTTCTCTCTCTAAAATGTTTAACATGTATTTTGATCATCCAAGACCACCCGAATCATCAAACACAATAATATATCAATCCTACAAAAAAATATTACTAAAATTTTAATAATGAACAACTCTTAGCTGAACTGATGAACCAAACAAAATTTGTTCCTCTTCACCATTTTCTTAATAATGTTCATCATAAATTTTATTAATGAATAACTCTTAGCTGAAATGATGAACTGAACAAAATTTGTTCTTCATCAGTTTCTTAATAATGTTCATCATTTTATTTTTAATGAACATCTCTTGAAATGTTCATCAGTTTCTTAATAATGTTCATCAGAAATATTATTGATGAATAACTCTTAGCTGAACAAATGAATTGAACACAAATTGTTTTGTTCAACAGTTTCTTAATAATATTCATCATTTTATTTTTGATGAACATCTCTTGAAATGTTCATCAAAAATTTTATTGATGAAAAACTTTTAGCTTAACTGAACACAAACTATTCTTGTTCATCAGTTTCTTAATAATTGTTCTTTTTCATGTTCATCAGTTTATTTGAGAGATATTTATCAATTCACCGGTTTACTTCGTTGGATAGCAGAATTTTGGTGAGATATTTCTTTCTAAAGTTTGTTAACAGCTCATTTTGTTCTTTTCCTTCTATTGCAAATACAACATCAAAATTCGCCATGCTTCCTTGATATGTTTCCATGTGCCTCATTGCAAAAATACCACAATAGAGGACATTGTTTTTTTGTTCTCCACGGCATATGTTCATTACTGATTTTGAATTCTCTCAGACGATTAACGTTAGGATGTTTTGCTCTCTTTACAAATTTTTTAAAAAGTGCCCTCTATAATAACAAACTAATAAAAATGAGCTTCATTACTTTTTTAAATACATCGATGAACATACATTTAATATACAAACTACTTACCAAATAATCCACAATATTCTCGTATCTGTATGCTACTTTTCATTGTGAATCGTGTTGTCAAGAACATGAATTTGAGGATCTGTCAGATTGAAACACACAACATAGTAATGTTAATCAAAGAGCATTAGCGGGAAAACACATGTCTTGCACAAAGTGTTAAAATTTACAATTATATGTTCATGAGCTTTTATCCGATACAAACTAGTAAATAAATGTGCTTATTAGGTCAACATCCTTAATGCATAGATAAGGTGACATAAACATAACTGTTCATGTTCTCCTCAAACATTTGATACAATTCAATCTTCCTTATATCAATCTTCATCATGTTTTTTGTCTGTTGTTCATCAATATAACTTAAAGCATACAAAATCTGATTTCAACTATCGAAACATTTTTTTAAGCCACATTCCATTGTACTTAATTTTTTTGTGATTAACTATCGAAACTTAATTGATAAAGTTATGAAACTTACAATCATTGATGTATTGCAGAATAGCTTCCTCAACGATTCAACAATTCGTTTTTGTTCAGCATGATTCAGTATGTGTACCCACATATCAATCACCCCCGCACTGATTTCATTGCTGGATTTCATGCTTTCGAAAATGCACTTTCAACCCATCAACAAAGTATGATTTAAACAATAAATCGCTGCAATTTGAGTTAAGATATCATTTTAGAAAAAATACTATTAGTTACAGGATGAGAAAATATGAATTGTGAAATGACGAACATAATACATATTATTTACTCAATATTTCCTCGTGCAGATAAAATAGCAGTTAAGATAATATTTTAGATGCACAACTCTTAGCTGAACTGATGAACTAAACACAGATTGTTCTTGTTCATCATTTTATTTTTGATGAACATCTCTTGACATGTTCACCAGCTTCTTAATAGTGTTCATCAAAATTTTTATTGATGAACAAGTATTTGTTGAACGGATGAAGTGTACATAAATTGTTCTTGTTCATTAGTTTTTTTTTTTTTTTTTTTTTTTTTTTTTTTTTTTTTTTTTTTTTTTTTTTTAATAATTGTTCTCTTTCTATGTTCATTAGTTTATTTAAGAATTTTTCATCAGTTTATCTAAAAAAAATTCATCAAAAAAAAATTAATGTTTATTAATTTATCAGTCTTTTTTTTTATGGCCATCAATTTATTATTTAGTTGATGAAAAAATATGAATTTGAAAATGATGAATATAATATGTATTACCTACTCGATATTTCCTAGTGCAGAGAAAATAGCGTCAGCCACCTTTTTTCATGCTCTTGTAGTTTGTTCTTCATCACAACAACTCTTTGTAAATATGGAGATTTGAGTGCTTCCGTAGGCTTGACTTTTTTATTTCCTCTCTTATTTCCACGTCTTCTTCTACTGCTTTAGGCACGTTCTCCGCCGATTCTGTTGTGGAAGGCAATTTCAACTTTTGAGCAATTGTGTTAAGTGAACTTATTTGAGTATTTTTCAATTTCTTTTCTGGTGTTGAAATCCAATATGATATTGGATGTATCATTTGAGGCTCTGGTGTTGAGAAAACTTCTGATTGTGTTGCCAAAACTTCAAGTTTTGAAGTATTGACTTTTATTATCTGCCTAGCATCAACTTTTATTTTCTGACGATGGTTTAATACCTTCCATGTGATTTTGATCAAGTGGCTTCAAGAATGGTAACGTACTTATCAATTCATCCAAGACCCCCTCGATTGTCTTATTCTTTTCATACTAAATCACTTCCCGATGCATGTTTTGTTCCTCGTATATGATATCGAAAAACTAGAATTTTGGCCTTTCCATCTGCTTTCACATCATAGTTTATCAAAGCTTCTAGTTAGTATAAAAACTTTTTGATTTTGTTTAGACATATACACAAAAATTTATAGGGATTAATTCGTAGAATAGCAATATACTTTTCAAAGTGTCCCGTTTTGGTACGTATACTTTTTTTTGTTCCACTTAATGTAACGTACTTTTGATTTTTGTGCTACTTTGGTACGTGTACTTTTTTAACTTTGTTTAAGTTGTAGAATAGCAATGTACTTTCTATAAGTGTTCCAATTTGGTACGTCATCCGACGTACCAAATTGGAACACTTATAGAAAGTACATTGCTATTCTACAACTCAAACAAAGTTAAAAAAAATAAACGTACCAAAGTAGCACAAAAACCGAAAGTACGTTACATTAAGTGGAACAAAAAAAGTACACGTACCAAAACGATACAAAACTGAAAGTACGTTGCTATTGTACGACTTAATCCCAAATTTATATAATTTACTACTTGTTTAATTTTTTCTTCAATTTATTTTGACGTTTCCCCTCTTCATAATCTTTCACAAAGTCTAGATCCATGAATAGCTGAGTTATCGTCAGTTCATCAGTCCATAGCTCAATTTCTTTTGGTTGTTCATCAGTTTTTTTTACATGCTTCTTCAAATTTTGAGTTATCTTTATCTTCATCTTTACCATATGTATCAACTCCGTCTTCACCTTAATCTTCACCATGATGCACAACAATCTCCATCGAGCTTTCACTTTTACTCTATGAGTTGTCTTCCTCACCCTGTTAGCCAACCTATTCATCCACTCCCTTACTTCCAACAAAGCTTTATCTCGTCGGTATTTCTCCAAAGCAGCTCGGAGCATGTCATCGATTTTTGTTTTTAGCTCTTGGAAGATGGTTAACAGGTTTCTCAATGAGTGATTGAATTCCTGTTATTATTTTAATCATAGTTTAATAAATAATGTATTCATAAGCATATCATAAATTATTACTTTAAGATAGTTTTACAAATGTTTTACCTTTTCTAACTTGAATTGTGAATACATGCCCTGAAACAGATATATCATTTCAGATAACTATTGCATTACATTAATAATCTCAGATGACAAGCTCTTTCATTCATCTGATGTATCTTCAGAAGTTTCAATATTTCTAGTCAATGGCATATAAAAATATTTTAAATGGTTGAAGTAAAATTTAAAATATCTTTAACAACTCATCGATGAACAAAATAAAAAATTTCAAAGATCAGATAAAGATTTTACCGATCATATCAGCATCTACCCATTGCTGCTCCCCAATATCATCCATATGAACATGACCTATTTCTTCAAATGTATCAATACCATCATAAACTCCTTGTTCATCAATTGGATTTTGCTTTACATTTTCACTCCCTACGAATTCAATAACAGGTTCTGCAATTTACTGTGACAACTCGTAATTTCAGGTCATTTCTCAAATTTACTATTCATCTCGGGAATTTACTATTCGTCGGTTACTATTCATCATTTTACTATTCATCATTTTTTAAGTCGATTTGATACTTTGAGAGTGTATTTCAAAATTCTACTATTCACGAAACCCTATTCATTCCCGGAGAAAAATCACTATTCATGATTCACTATTTATCATTTTTCGTAAACTAGGTTTACGAGTATCAAATACGCGTAACCTTGAGGGTTAAGCTACGTATTCATGAAAAATCATTGAGGACATTTCATATAGACTAGATTTAGTCTACATATCATTAGTAACATCATTGTTATATTAGTTCATGCATGGATTTGCATATTTCATTAGACGTATATTTTTCTATTAAATAAACGTTATCGCATAATCATTTATTTTGAATATTTGATCCGACACTTTCAAAAATTATCCTGATATATTTTTATACTCATTTTAAGACTATAAAAAATTATATTATTAGTTTACCCGATGTTTTAAATTTATTTTGTATATACATTGTTATATATATATATATATATATATATATATATATATATATATATATATATATATATATATATATATATATATATATTTACAACGGTTTTCGTAAATATTACTCGATAATTATTATTTCACTCAATTCTTGTAAGAAATGTATTTTTATAATTTTTACGACTTCGATATATTTTATTTTGTTCCGTTAAAATTTATTTCTAGCTAACGCTACCCTAAATACCTATTTAAACTTACAAATTACATACTATACTTACACTTTTATACATTTAGTCATTCAAAATACACCACTCTTTTCTTTTTTTTACCCTTGTCGACCAAAACAATGACTCACCAAGTTTTCTACATAAAAATCTTTACTAGGCATACACATATACATGTATAGCCTTAACACTTGTTTTTTTTTTAATACATTAAGTAACACATACAAACACATATACTTAGGTGAAAAAAAAATAAAACTCTCTCTATCTTCATCACCATAACCGGCCAAGGAAGAAAAAAGGGAAGAAACACAAGATTTTCAAGGATCAAGTTATTTTACAAACTCTAGTGTACTTTCTTTTAAGGGTTTTGCAATAAAAACCTAGAGTATTTAGGAAAACCTTGTTCTATAAACCTCATCATCATACTAGTAAGCATTTTATGTTCATTATTAATCTTTCATATTCATACTTAAGTTATTTTTATCATGCTTGAAAGAAAACATGCAAGTTTCATGTGTATCTATACCACTTTTATTGTTTTTAGTACTTATAATTAGTATAACTCATCCTATAATTAATCCCTTGAAACATATCATTATTGATGATTTTTAGGAACCCATGACACCCTAAGAAGGTGTATGGTAGGTTTAGAATAGCTTTGGTGTTGATTTGAAGTGATTGAAACAAGTATTACGCTAGAAAAACCATTATCGACAACTTAAAAATAGGGTCTGATCATTTTTGTGAAATCTGGAAATTTCGACAGGTTACAAATTATTTTGGGCTAGATATTCAGAAAATATAATTTAAAACGAAACCGTGGTCGCTTGAACGGGTTAAAACGGATTTATAACGAAGAAGTTATGCTATTTTCAAGTTTAACGACGAAAACTATATTTTCCGAAAAACTGCATGCTGTCCAGAATTTTTAAGGGTCGAAAATGAGTTTTAAGCATTATCTAAATGAGTCGATTTATCAAAAATATAATAGTATACTTTAACACGAAACTAAGGACATATAGAACGTAGAAAACGGACTTATAACGACTAAATTACACTCGTTTAAATAAGGTTAACGTAACTATTTTATATAAGAATAAACACTTATATATTTTCTATTAGCCAAACTAGTTGTCGCTAGTGACCATGTTTGGGGTCTTTTTTCACATCGATAGAATACTTTTGAGAAAACGATGTCTTCTAGTAAAAGTGAGTTCACCTAGCCTATTTTCCAAAATGTTCAACCGTTCGTCAAACGGAGTTGTAACGAATAAAATGCGGTCACTCAAACTTTGCCGAAAACTAACCTTAAACAATATTTTTAGTCCAAGTACCTTACTTCACCTATATTTTTCTCTATGATCTAGACCTCTATGATAAAAATTTAAAAGCTAAGACTTCGAGATAATGTTATAAGCTTTCCAAAACCGTTGAGTTTGTTTCCTAACACTCGATATTCACTATTTTACGACTAGCTTTTCGAGGCCATTTAGTCACATTCATGAATTGTCAAATCATATTGTTTTACGACGAAAAATTATAATTTCTTAATAAATCACTAAATGACTATCGTAGGATATCATTTCAACGTAAGTACTTGTAAAGTATTTTATAACATGACGAGATGTCATAAACTTATATTTCGACGATAAACTCTATTTTCAAAACTGCACAAGTGGTATAGATTACATGTGAATTTGCATGTACGATATATATTCATGAATTATAATAGATCATATCATTCATATTAGGTTGCAGATAGAGATTGCACCTCATTTCAGTGTATCCACTTTTGTTATCATAATCATTGCATCAGGTGAGTTCCATAGCCCCATTTTCAATTGTTTTTATACTATTTTGGGGGAGATACATGCTTAACTATTTTTCACAAGTACTTTAGATTTTTAAGGATAACTTCTATCATGATCACAATTGTTTCAAAACCGAATGTTGTACTATATCAATTATTCTTGTTTGCGTGCTATTATTCTACGTCGAATTATGTGCTATATCAATTGACCATTGATACATTAAGTTAGGTACTATTGTAAACTCATTTGATAACATGTGCTTGAACATAAACTATACATATTTTGGCAGTGGATTGTAAACACACAAGTTGCAAGTTTTGTATGGGCGGAACTTGAAACTGAGTGGATTTGCAATGCCTTTGCTGCATGAACGTTCTTTAAAGGTTTTTCATGATAACACAAACTCTATGAACTCACTCAACCTTTGTGTTGACACTTTTAGCATGTTTTATCTCAGATACACCTCATGGCATGCATGTGGACTTATCATAGAGTCGTGGTGACGATGCGTCTCACATGGGATTTATGCACTTTAAAAACATCGTTTGGCTTGTATCAAACTTATTTCCGTACATGATGACTATCATTTCAGACCTATACTTTGTATACTCTGATTATTTTACTAAATCAAACGATGTATTTTCCAAACGACACTTTAGGTCGTTCAATATAACTGTAACTGTGATGCTATGGCAGTCATCCCCAGGAATTCCATTCCGCTGCAAAACAGGTATTTTGAGGGTGTGACATTTACCCTCAGCCTCATGCTCTTTCCTCTGTGATTTTGATGGTCTTTTTCTTTTATAACCGACTAGTGTTGCACCTATTTCAAAGGTTTATATTAATTCAAACTTAAATAATTCTATATGAAGATTCATAGTTCATCAATTAAAAAAGTATTAATACATACCTTGCACATTCTCCTGTTCTTCTGGCACCACTGCCAGCATTTCTTGATTTGGTATAAGTAATTTTAAGTAACTGTTTAAAAGAAACTAATATATATGAAGTGATGAACATATAATATAACTGATGAAAATATAATAAAATTATCAATTCATCAGTTCATCAATTTATTATATCTTCTATATTCAGCCAATTTTGCTTTTCATCATCCTTCTCTTTTCAGTTGTTGCTTCTTTTATCTCTTCTGCTACAAAAAAGATGCCAATCATTTTTTTTATTGAAAGATGAACATACCAATTACTGTTTTTCAAAAATGCTTACATTGATCATTTTTCTTTATAGGAGTCCTTACTTGTTTAATCATTTTCCTTGTTAATTTGATTTTCTTTGGTGGTACTTCATCATTATTTTGCTCAATTTCTTCAACATTATTTGTCACACAATTTTTATTTGTTTTCTTCTTTCTTCAAAAAATGTTTTTTTTTATCTTTTCGTCCAACTCATTTGGCAAATCCGTATTCGAGTATTTAAAAGTTGGAATTTCAGGATGTTTTAAAATTGAATTGTCGAATATCAGCTAAATTTTTAAGATCAAGTTTGCTTAAAATTTGGTCAGTTCATCATATAAATTGAATAAAAAATAAAGCTCTAAATATTACCTCCAATAACAAACTAGGACCATAGAAGCATTCGTTTCCTCCACTCCAATCTTTTTTGCATGACTTAAGATAATTCATCAAGTATTGACACCAATCCATCTCCTTCACTTTATCAAGAGAAATCAAAGATGGGATGAAGCATCGATTAATTGTCCCCGTTGTAATCATTTCATCATCATTTTTTTGAATTTGCTTCTCAATCGTTTTGATCAAATCACCAACATATATTCTCTGGCCACCCTTGAATTATTTCTTCCATTCTTTGTAAACTACATTCCCTCTTTCCTTCAGTAATCATGATGCACCACTTCGAACATACCACTTGCTATGAATAAGTTCAAGGGTTACCTGAAATGATTTATCAAATACATTCAAGATCCCCGTGTCAGCATCAAACCTTTCAAGTAACCAATATCCTAATCTGCTTGGCAACGTTGAAAATTGAATTCTAACAGCGATTCAAAACCTAAACTTGTTATTGCTTCTTTTTAATCATCTGTTAATGCCTTAAGAATTCCATCAAATGGACGTGGAGATGATTTGATCAAAAGATTTGGAAAAACTTATCCAGGTTGACGAAGATCCAGAGTAGGACAAGGTCATCAGAAAGAATAGGTTTAGATGAAGAAGCAGGTTTAGATGAACCTGCAGGTTGTGATTAACCTGCAGGTTTTTAAGTAGTAGGTTGGTTAGGTTTAGGTTGATGAACCTTGGAAGTTGCAGCTTTTTTGGTCGTAAATGCATCCTTAACATAATCATCATCACGTGGTGACTATGACTTTAATGGAATAGATTTTATTGCCTTCTTAGCGTCTTTACCTATCCAATATATATAAAAGTTAACAATCTGTTTAAAAAACATGATCAAACTATTGAACAAATTGGCTTAATCATTTTTTGTTTGATGAACAACAAAATTTCTTATTGATGAAACAAAAACATAATGAGCATATCGTTTTTCAAGAACAACCTTATACTGAACTAAACAAATTGTAACAAAAAACTGATGAACAATTTTTTTTAATCATATTATATTGAACAAACAAAAATATTGATGAACGTACTTACTCAACAAAAAATGATGAACATGATGAGAACATTATTTTTTAGGAAAACAACCTAATATTGTATAATAACTTATGAACAATAACTGACGAACAAAAACAGATTAAGAATAACTGACGAGTAATAATTGATGAACAAAAATTGATGACCAAAAACTGATGAACAAACAAAAATACTGACAAACATACTTCTTAAATTGTTTTTGATGATAAAAAATATTGATGAATATGAAATAAATTATTAAACACCATGGTTTTATACCTTTAAATGTCGGACAATTTGCAATTTTTTGATTTTTTTTTCACAACCGCAATACTTTCAGGCTCCTTTACTCTCTGCTTCTAGATTCTAAAAATTTACATAAAAAATAGTAAAAATCAAATAATACAAGAATAAACTAAAATAATTGATTTTTAATCATAATTGATGAACTTATGCATTAATTCTGCTTTTTCTCCTTCATTTTCTTCCTCTTCAATCAAATCTATTTATTCTTGTTGTTCATCATTTTCTTTTGTTGGTTTGCTTAAAACTATTAGTCTATTACTTTTTCTTCTAGGTTATAAAATATTAAATTTATTTGTTAGTTAAACTCATATTATAAATGCACAAACTAAAATAAAATCAAAATTAAACCTCAAATAATGAAATTACCATTTGGATCCATCTTTGGATAACAAATTCTATGATTTTTCAACTGTAAAATGAAAGAAACCGTAATTTATAATCACTGAGAAACCATTATATAATCGTAAAAACCCGAAATTTGATCGGGAAAAAACCCTACAAAAGGCCCTAAATTTGAATGAGAAAATTAAGAGATTTTTTGCGAGAAATAATGAATCACAATGATGGATTATGATAGTGGAGGGAAGATTAGACGTTTTGGGCAGGTGATTTTACAATTTTAACCCTTTTATTTTGCTGACATGCGTCCGAATTCGATGTTTCATCCTGATCGTTAGATGAAAGTGAGGTTGACCGGACGGTTGAAAACACCTTTATACTTTTTATTATTTACCAACTTTTTAGTGGATCACGACTATACGCCTTATATGGCTTATATGAGTTACTAATAAACTAACATAATATTTGCGCAAAGCAACAACCGAATGATTTTTGAAAGTTTTTATTTTGTTTTTGACAATTTATAAGATTGAATTAAAGATTTATGGTGTTACCATAAATGCAATTGTAGCAGTTATTTTGGAAAACTGATCAAGAGTACGTTAAATTAAAGCATTAAATTAATCGTGTTTTCAACCAAGGGTATATTAATAAATCGTTTTTCCTTATTTTATAAAATTTAGAGTAAATTGCGTTTTTGATCTCTAAGGTATGGCCAAATTGCAGGTTTCGTCCCTAACGTTTTGAAAGTGCAGCGGTAGTCCCCATTTTGAATGTTTTATTGTATGTTTGGTCCCTAAATTGTAGATTTGGTCTCTAAAGGTTTGAAGTTTTCGTTGCATGTTTGGCCATACCTTAGGGACCAAAAATGTGGTACAAGGAGTAGAAATATGTTTTAAAAAAATGTGGTGAAGGAAATAAATAGGTTAGCCGATCATCTAGTTGTAACTTGTAAATGTTCTAGTTGATGGTAATAGCGCCACCTTAATATTTGATAAGGCTAAGGAAACAAAATGACAACTAAATTCAAACGCTATTTTATGTATTGAATTTCGATGCATAAGCGTCTTTGATGCGCAAGCTTATTTTCCTTCTAAGAAAGTACTTTAAAATATAATCTTTTATAGCCGAAAAATCTTACAGGCTTTTAGAAAGAACATGATCGCCGTGTGGTTTTCACCGCCCCTATGCGATAACAAAGATGAAGCCCCAATATACTTGTAAATTGAAGAAGAAAGTTGCACGTGAACATAAATTATATTCATCGTATATGTTAATATTCAATATAGATAAACTAGTAAAATCGTGACCCTTTTAAATGGAAGCCGGTGCAATGACACCAATCGCACACCCCTTTGCCGTCTAAGAGAAAAATAAGCACACATAAGCTACTAAAAATCAAAATTACTACAAGTGTATAAATTTTTGCCAACCATTATTATTGGCACCATATTTTTGCCAACCCATTATTATTGACACCATACCCATAATATTGGCACCATTGTCTAACGTATAAAATCTAGTATCATCCAATTTCTTAAATCGTCATTGAGCATGTGATGGTTTTGTCCTTTCAATGGTTGTACAAAACACAATGCTTTAAATTGTGTCCTATCTTTTACATAGTCTGGTCTTTGTCAAGATCGGTGATTGTTGATATTTGAAGTTTTGTTCTTGCGAATCTAGAAGATCGGTCTTAAACGATAGCAAAGATATTTTTTATTAACAGAATGATACAATTACATATAAATATAGTATAGAGGTCTTATTGAGCATGTGATGGTTTAGCCTTCTTGTGGTTGTACAAGTACCATAAAAAAAAAATTAATAACCTTTTAAAGCACTATAATTGTCAAGAATGACAGTTCTGCGTAGCGAACTAAAAAAATAATTCTTTTTTACTTTAAAGTTGACATTTTTGTCTTTCTTTAAGTATGATGACTCTTTTACCCTTTCTAAATTTTTGTCAAAATACTATTTTTTTCGAATTTTTTTTTCCAAAATATTTTTTTTGAAATTTCTGAATTTTTTTTTCGAATTTCTTTTTTTTTAAATATTTTTCGAAGGGTAAAATGGTAATAATATGGTCATAATACTTAAAGAAAGACAAAAATGTCAACTTTAATATCTAAAGAGTTATTTTTTTAGTTCGCTACGCAAAACTGCTATTCTTGACACGTATAGTGATTTAAAAGGTTATTAGCTCAAAAAAAAATACTAGTACCAAAATTTTGTAAGATGGAACAATGGAACAATCATATTTTATTATTACTTGCCTCCCTCCTTTACAATACACATTAATATATAAAGAGATAGACTAAACTATTTTGGGTAAATGTAATCACTCATAATTTTAGCTAATCAACAATGAATGTGCCAACTCATGAGACTTATCCCTTTATCCGATTACAGCTAACACTCCCCTGCAGTTTGAGTAGGAGGACACCGAACACTAAAACTAAAGCGAAATTCTTCAAACAAAGTTGTAGGCAAGTCTTATTAGTAAATGCAAATGAAAGTAAATGCAATGAAGGGTAATATACAGAGATGGTGAATATTTGTTTGTTTTCCTATTACAAAATCATACGTCCCATATAAAGGGTATGCAAGACATAATTTATGGATAATTCCATAAATTACGGGATTATAAAGATTGCAATTGATTAGTACATATCACAAAATACAACTTATGCAAATTAACGAGGAAGATTTTGTCTTATCAAAATACACGTCTAACACTCCTTCGCAGTCGAAGCGGGAAGACACCGGACGCTGAGACTGGATCAAAATTCTTCAAACCTTTTCCTTTAGTAAAGATGCGGGCGTGATGTTTGTGTTGATCTTACAGGTTTGTCTCCCTTGACGCAATCGGGGTTGCTTGATTTCGTGCCAGGGCGTGCGGTTAGTGAGGCTGCACGACGTAAACGTGTCAAGTATGAGGTTAAATGCGCAGATATCGGATACGGGTTCCTCCCCTTTTCTTTTTCTTCTTTTGGAGAACTTGAGAAAGAGGCGGTAACCTTACTAAAGCGTATTAGACTTTTCTCCTTGAATCAAGACATTGGTGCTCGTGCTGCGGTTCATATTTTTAATCGTATTAGTTTCGCTATTGCTAGAGGAGTGGGTGCCCAGTTGGTTTCTCGGCTTCCCACTAATTTCTTGTAAACCCTTTGAGTTTTTAATAAAGTGATGTTATAATAATAATAATAATAATAATAATAATAATAATAATAATAATAATAATAATAATATAGGTTCATCCCCTTCTCTTTCTCTTCTTTTGGTGAACTCGAGAAGGAGGCGGTGACCCTGCTGAAGCGAATCCGAAAGTTCTCGGTCACTCAAGATATTGGCGCGCGTGGTGCTAACTATATTTTTAATAGAGTTTGTTTTGCTATAGCTAGAGGAGTGGGGGCCCAGTTAGTCTCTCGGCTCTCCACTAATTTATTGTAATTTCCTATGATTTTCTAATGAAGTGATGTTTTTATAATAATAATAATAATAATAATAATAATAATAATAATGTGTGGATTTGTGACCTTAGCACAAATCACCAACACACAGCCTCATGACCTAAAGCACGAACAACACAATAATAATGTGTGGATTTGTGACCTTAGCACAAATCACCAACACAAGAAAAAGATAGGAAAACGGGATAACCCAAAGTATCCCTACAACTAAAACGGATGAAAGAAAAGATGAGGAAACGAAAGTTGGTTCTAAAACTTCAACCTCCAAATTAAGAACCTTCCGAACAAACGGGGCGTGTTTTTCCTTAGAAAAACATAAAGATCCACCTCACAAATAAACATCAAAATATGGGTGGGGTTTATTATAGCGCTTATAGAGTTTAAGTTTTAAAGAGAGCCCTCTGAACTTTCGGCGTGTAACCGGCGGCCGGAGGCGGCGGCGGAAGAGTTTAGGTTTAAGGTTTAAAGGATCGATAAACCTGGTGCTCTGAAACCATGTAAGATGGAACAATGAAACAATCGTATTTTATTATTGCTTGTCTCCCTCATTTACAATACACATTAATATATAAAGAGATAGACTAAACTATTTTGAGTAAATGTAATCACCCATAATTCTAGCCAAACAATGAATATGCCAACTCATGGGACTTATCCCTTTATCCCATTATAGCTAACAAATTTGTGTCTTCTCTCTTAAATACGTATTTGTCAAGAACGTGAAGAGTTTTGTTCGTGCAAGCATAGAACATCTCTTTTAAACGTACCTTAAATAACTTTTATAGATAGAAAACAACTAAGAGAACGATCTTCTGAAGCTAAAGTCACTATAATAACAAGAAACATATAAGCTTTGATAAATTTCAATCACATATATTTGTATCTTTCTCACGATGAAAAGACCATTTAATTTTAACTCTCTCCTTTGGTGACTTCTATCTAATATTCGCCATGCACGGCTTCGGGCCTAATGGCTGTCGGCTTACTTTTTCGACTAGCGTTTGAAATACCGCTGTGAGTGGTTGTTTCTCCAAATGCGGGTTGGATGATGAACTTATAACAACTTTAAAAAATAAGCTTAACATATGAAAGTTGCTTATATTGGTACCCAAAAGGTCTTCGAAGTTGTGAATAATCAATTAAAACTTGTACGTTTACGCTCAACATCAGGGTACTCGCACGTCGATAATTAAGCAGCCGTTGTGGTAGCTTCATGTTCTAGACAAAATGCATTAATTATTTACATGATTCAACCCATATGATTCACTTGTATTGTCTTGTTACCCAACCTGTCATACTCGTCTAGTTTGGTCCATTGCTAATCATTCAGCATTGTTGTTTGTCCTGAGTCGTGACATTATGGCCCTAGCTAATTTCCCAATGACCATATATGTGACTCTCATAATAAATGAATGTCGTGTGAAATGGTGGTGGAAATGCATTTGAAATCTTTGTAATACTAAAACCAAGAAAAAAAACAGAGAACAGGTATTATATATAGCAAATATACAAAAGTTTGCACTTTGCATTACTACAAGAAACAATGGATAAGAAGCAAGTAGCCATCATCGGTGCCGGAATCAGTGGTCTTGTCGTGTGTAAATACTGTCTTTCTAAAGGTTTTGAACCTGTTGTATTCGAGTCAGAATCCGATATTGGTGGAGTATGGGCTAAAACTATCAAAACCACTACACTTCAGCAACCTAAAACTATGTATCAGTATTCTGACTTCCCATGGCCTAGTACGGTCACGGATGTCTTTCCTACCCAACAACAGATCCACGATTACCTTCACTCTTACGCCAAACATTTTGATCTTGCACATTACATTAACCTCCATTCCAAAGTTAAGGGAATTAGCTACGACGGACCATGGTCAGAGAAATGGTCACTGTGGAACGGCACTGGTGAAGCGTTTCCACCACAAGGCAAATGGAATGTAGCTGTTGAAAACACTCAAAGTTCCACCACCCAGGTATCGCAAAAACCCAACCAACTTGTGTAACCTTTTAACAGTTTAACACATAAGTAACTTTTTTTTGTTTTTTTTAATTCTGTAATGGTCTGCATGCCCCGTAAGTTTTTTGGGTTGGCTATAAGCGATTTTTCCTTCAAGACCAAAACTTAAAGTTTATTGTTACAAACATTCTAAAAAGTTACGGACTTACGGTATGAAATTTACTGCTAGAAGAAAGTTCAAGAGTTAACCAAAAAAAACTATATTGTTGGGTCGTTTTTACTATTATTTACAAGTGGAGTAAGGCTTGCAGGAAGATCTAAGTTTCTATTCTTGTCGAATCTCCAGGTTTACACGGTGGATTTTGTGATTGTATGTATAGGAAGATTTAAAGATGTTCCAAACATACCTGAATTTCCTAAAGGAAAAGGCCCTGAAGTATTCCAAGGACAGGCGATACACTCGATGAAATATGCAGCCATGGATAACGACAAAGCTGCAGAATACGTGAAAGGGAAGAAGGTCGTTATCATAGGGTTTGGGAAAACAGGACTCGACATTGCAAGGGAGTGTGCATCAGTAAATGGTAATTAAGTTGAAATATTTAACCTTCTAAGCTGATCTTCGTTAACTTTATTGTGTTAATTTTCAGGACCAGAAATTCCGTGTACAGTTGTATACAGACATGATCACTGGAAGCTCCCAGACTGGCATCCGTGGGGGTTCTCGTTGGCTTATCTGTACTTTAATCGCTTCTCAGAGCTTCTTGTTCATAAGCCCGGCGAAGGTCTTTTGCTAAGTCTCATCGCCACCTTACTTTCACCTCTGGTAGGTCCAGCCAAAAACCAAAATTTCACGTGATTAACATTCAAAACCTGAAAGAAATTGTACTGGTTTTGCAAATTGAGAAATACTGAATTTATAGTTCAAATGATGGAATTTTGGCCCATAACCTATGTATAAATAAAAGTAATCAACATTTAAAGTTAGAAATATGCTATCAACATTTTTTCTGTTTTGTATATCGATAGTACTACCTAAACATTGTTTGATCACCATTCTAACAGCGTTGGGGAGTGTCAAAATTTGTCGAAAGCTACATAAACATGAAGTATCCATTCGCAAAGTTTGATATGGTGCCAAAACAAAGCTTCTCCAAAGACACCTACTCATGTATGCTTTCGTATTTGCCAAATCCAGATACGTTCTTTGATGCGCTTGAGAAAGGTAGCATCAAGATGAAGAAGTCCCCAAGTTATAGCTTTTACGAAAAAGGAATCTTGATCGATGAGGACAAGACAAAAATAGAAGCGGACATAGTGATATTTGCAATCGGATTTAAAGGTGTAGAAAAACTCAGTAACATTTTTAAACAATCAACATTTGGTCACTTCATCACGGGGTCACCTCGTGTCCCTCTATACAGGTTCGCCTTGTCACCAATTTTCATGAACATGACAATGAATATTCAATCATGTTCCCTAATATCGTCGATTCATAATGTTATAGGGAATGCATTCATCCAAGAATACCACAACTAGCAATAATTGGATTCTCCGAGAGTCTCTCAAACATTCATACCTCGGATATGAGGGCTAAATGGGTGACAACGCTACTCGAAGGTGCTTTTAAGCTACCTAGCGTTAACGAAATGCAAAAAGATATCGAGAGATGGGATGAATATATGAAGCAATCATCTGGTGAGTATCATCATCGATCTTCAATTGGTGCTTTAGAAATATGGTACTATGATCAACTTTGCAAAGATATTGGCATGAATCCTAGGAGAAAAAATGGACCTTGGGCAGATCTTTTTGAGCCTTATATGCCCATTGATTATGCTACAAATTCAGCCCAATAGTCATCTATTTTCGAAATCCCGAATAACCCAAGTTATTCACCAATGGATATACAATCCAGCGGTATCCATGAGATGGTTATATCCCAACAAAAAGGTCGTAGGCTCAAGTTTCACGGGTGACAAAAATGAGATTGTTGTGGTGTGTGAGAAAATAAATTTTATAGTGGTATAAGTGAGTTTTTTTTTTTTTTTTCGTTACATGATTACGGATTCTGGTCTAATCAAGTGTTATGCTCGAATTACGTGTAAAAATGTATGTGATGATTGCATTTGGCAGTCGTAATGTTATGCATTGATTAATTATCATGATAACCGCTATGTATCACATTGAACATCTTTCAAAACACCTCATTACCTTTTACGTATTTGTCCTGTTGAACATTATAAGTCTGTTTTGTGAGAATAGACAAACTTTTCAATTTGGTTCTAGTCCTGCAAATATATGTTTGCATAGCAGTATGTGAATGCTCATATCCAAGCACTTGATTATAACACAGTTCCTAATCATTTCGTGATTCATTTGATTTGTTCAGTAATGCAAGTCCATTTCACGTGGGCCATTCGATGTCGATAAGTTGCATATGATTATGTTTATTTGGTAAACATGTGTAATCATAAGCGGTTACTTTAGACTTTCGACACAGTTTGATCTTAGCTAAAATAATACAAGTTCATGCACCACATATATGTAAAAACATGTGTTTTTATCATTGCTGGTTTTACAATCCTTTACATTGCTCAGATAATATATTTTGATACTTGATTCCTTTAAGGTAGATTGTAGCACTCTGTCTTCACTTATATGCTCTAGTTTCAAGACTAAAAAGTAAAACAATCAATTCAATTTGTTCCTATTTAAAAAGCATATGGCTGTATCATCGGGCAACCACTAACATGGGCTGAGAGTTGACACTTGGGCCCTCTGGTTTTTTCTTGCAGACCCAGTAAAATTACAAAACATATAATGTGATTATAGTGTACCAAACATAAAGTATTTTATCAAATGTTAAATTTTAAGAATTAACAATACACGTGTATTTATACATTCAGCTTACAAGCATTATCAATGAAGATATGTGAAGTCCCAAATCTGGTTTAGCAGTTTTATATTTAATTTGTTATTATATATAACTAAATAATAATAAAAATTGATAATCTTTCTTCCAAACAAGAAACATATTCATAGTCACACCTAAGAACACCAATCCATAGATACAAAACCACGTATTATTTTACTAGAAAGTTTGAAAAATGATTATAAACACATACCTGTAAAATATAGAAAGTTGAAGTCATATATTTTAGTGGAGGTTGTTTTTTCCTGTTTCAAGTGGAAGTTGTATCCAATACGGAGACTACTTACTAATCCTGTGAAGAGTCTTGAAACAACAAAAGAAAATCTATCTTAAATTAAACAAAGGCAAATCAAGTCTAATGGAATCTCTGTTGTCCACTTTTCTTGCTTTTGGTGCCAAAAGTTGTATTTATCACAAGTTTGGTGCGCCAAACCATAAAGAAAACTTCAACTGTGTTTTCGATTAGACTTATCTCTATTGGTCCAATATAGAAAGTTTTTTCTTTTTAGTCTTTCTTTAACGAAAATAATGTTGACAACAACCGAACAATACACAAAAAAGCAGGAATGAACTCGTAGAATGTTCATTTGCACTTGAGGGTCAAGTTTGTGCCTTGTATCCGTGTCCACTTTTCTTGGTATAATAGGTTTATCGGGCTCCTTCAGGCCGCCAAGATTGATCGCTCGTCTATCTTGCCAACTCAAGAACGACCAAACGTAAGCGAGGGACTGGTTGCTTTGAATTACTATTAGTTAAACATTTTGGCGTAGTCGCAATAACTTGCACACATTGATGCTTGAACTACCAACATTTTGGTTGAAAGGTCACGTTAATTGTTTATCAGGTTAAAACCCTTTACGAAAGAAAGAAAGGTCGTATTAAGGCCACTGCCCGCCAGAGTAGCAAGGCACTGACAAGGCTTCATCTCACGCGGCAAGGATGCTGGCGGGGTGGTGTTCACGTGGCAAGGAGGAAACCAAGAGGAATGAACGGTGAATGCTTCACCACATAAGAAAATGTGCAATTTTGGGCCCTCCAATGTTTTTATTATTTGTTATTTAGTTTGTGAGTGTGTGTAATATATTTAGTGAGGTGTGTTTGTATAAAAATGGATATTTTAATAAATAAATAAAATATATTGAAAGGTGAAGTGGTGTAAGTTATTGAGAGTGAAAAGTGAGAGGTGTAAAATAAGAAAGAAAGCTGGTGTGACGCAAAAGTGAAAAGTGAAATGATTTGATTGTTGAGAGTGTCTAATAAGACACTACCCCAAGCATGTTACTTATCATACATAAACTTTGTGTAATCAAAGTCTCTTTTATTCACAAGGCATCAACTACTATTGTACTGAAAGTTGTTTCAATCAAACAGGTTTTAAACTTTGTTACTTCTTTAGCTAATAGAAAGTGCTAATTATGTTTAGTAAAAAGTCACAAGTTAAACCATTTTTCGGATCTCAACCCAAAAAACCCAAAACATATATTGCAGGATCCACCACCCACTTCAAGCCGCCAACACCTTCGCGTGTTGGCTTTGGCCAGCGGTGTGGTAGGTGTTTATGTAAAAAGTCATTTCTGAAACACCTGGGCTATTTTTTTATATAAACCTAAAGGTATACGCCGTATGAGACTCTCTACGTCATGAGAGTTATACATGACATATCAGAAACATGATTCATCAAATCATGTGTGGCATAAAAAATTTAACAGAAAGTCAAATGTGGGTAGCATAAAAACTTGACGGGATTCAACAACAATAAAAAATATAGACGATGTTTGGAATTTAGAGTAATCAGTTCTTGGTTTTTTATCGTTACGTGTATAATTTTTTGAATATTTCTACGCTTTCTTCTTGTCATTGGACAACTACTTATCAGTTAGCGTATTATTGATGTTATTTTTACTATAGGTTTTGAGTGGTTATGATCTTTATATATTGTGCCACGCCTGCTGATTTCGTATCTGCTATTCATTAATAAAAGAAAACTATTTTTTTTTTTTTTTTTAAATCTCATGTGTCAAGTATAGCTTTTTCCTTGATATGGGGACAACGTTATTATTATGAATTTGGTTTGAATGTCATACGTTTTAATGTTATTTGATGCAATTTTTTGTTCAGGGGTTGTTCTGAATTTTGTTTTCAGTGTGCATTGATGTTGTCATTATGGGAACAATGTGTACGGTGCATCAAAACCTTTCGCCGGAAAGGTGGCTTGCAGCACAGGCGCAAATTTATTTATATTGTTAATTTTGATATTATCGAACATTAGCGTATGGTAGTTTTGTTTTTGTAAATGTAATCTAGACGGTAGTTGATTGGCAATTTTGGTATGCTCCATTTGTCAATCTTGGATTTGGTATGGTAATCACTACAATGATTTGGTTTCTCAGTGAATGTAATGATTTGGTCTCTCATTGAGTCTTAATTTTGGTGTGACAAAATTGTGTAATAAATATTGTTGCTTAAGTTATTAGTAAATGGTCCTTTTTTGCATTTAGGTGGCAGGTGGACTTAATGATGTATGTGAGGAGGATGGAAGAAATCAATATACAGGTTTTGTTTGACACTTGATGGCGAATGATTTAATAGGTTTTTGATATTCTGCGAAAAGAATTCAACGTTTTGGAGCAAAAATTTAATATGTATTTGCAAGGTCAAATAACATATTGTAAGTCTTTGTCAGCCGATAAAGAGATTGCCACCTCGGCTAACTGTGTCTTCTCCACCTGTGGTATCAACGGACATCGAATGGCAATTTTATGTGACCACGGATATAAGTATGATAGGCAAGTGGAGCAAGGATTGTTAGACAAGGTGTGTGAGTGTATGACTCTTCTATTCCGAATGACCAATTAAAGGATGTTGATGATGATGACGGGATAAATGATTTAGCAGTCTTTTGCCTCTTCCCTCTACTTTGGGTTAGAAGAAATGAAGCTATGGCCACATTAATTGGCCTTTTCTTGGTAAGTTTGTTCTTGGTCTTACTTTTTGTGAGATTTGTTGAATTGATGATTCTGTTTTTATGTATTAATCTTGCCATGCATTTTATTGATATTTTTTTTTCTTTGATGTTTGTGTACCAAGGCATCAGATCAATGGCCCTAGCTCCCCACTTGTGTTTGGTTTATTGTATTTGGTGCCAATCAGCTGTAGCATTTGATAGAGAAATGTGGAGTGAGGAATGAAGAGCCACATTTATATATCAACGTGTCATTCTTAGGGTGTCACTTCGGCAGTCATTTTTTCTTCCTTCTGCTATGAGTTAGAGGAAATGAAAATTTGGAAAAGGCTATATAGACAACACATTGGGGTAATTGGAATGCGTTTGAATACTTAACAGTCATTTCAGATTTGCTAAAGCATAGAGGGTGCATATGATTGTTATAACCAAATTTGTGAGTTCAGTTTGCATTCTTTATGTTTATTGTTCATTTTCGGTTTTATATCATTGTTGTTTTACTTTTGCGTTGTTTAAGCTTTAGTTACTTCATACAATCTGAGTTAACGCATTGCTAGACATTATTAATTGAGGAGTTATTTAGATTAGTATAACTTGTTTTATGAGAGGGAAATACATAGAATCAGGTTGATAAGTTTGAATAGGTTTTCAAAATTCTATTGGACGTTTAGGTTTGCAATATAAGTTAATTGAGATGTCTCAGTGCATGAGATCTATTATTGAGACAATTAGTTAAACCTGCTTGAAACTTATGTGTTTTTTTAACAATTGTGTGATAACGTAGCCTGTATAAAAAGTTGTATTGAGTATGCAGTGATAGGTAACCAAATATTTGTTTTTATGCAATTGAGGTTTCAGTAATCGTCTACGAATGGGGAGAGTATATGATACAACTATTGATCTTGGTGAAACTGATCCCTGTGGTAATGGTATTGTCTTCAGTGTTGTTCTTTTGCACGTTGTTTTTGCACTGGCTAATTGTATAGATATGGTCCCAGGAACAGTTTCAGGTTAAGGTATGTCGTTAAATTAGATCTATTTTTGTTGTATCTAATGATGTATGGCGATTGACGAATGTACATGTTGAATATATCATAGTTGCAGTAACTACATGTCGTTAGTTTATAGCATCTGATCAATGCGATTTTGTGACCAGGTACAGAGAATGTAGAAGATAAGGGAGATGGTTATGTAAAACTACCATTATGCCCGTCTAATGAGTCGTGGTATTACAAATGGGCAACTTTGGACAAAAAAATATGGATAAAGGAAGAAGAAAGAAACAGCAAAGGAAAGGAGCATGCAGAGGCTATTAGAGAGCATTAGGAAAGAGGTTGTGGTGGTTAATATATTAGAAGAACACGAGTATAATGAATTTGAGCGTGACAGTGAAGGTAACGATATTTAAACGTTCTCATATGCCACTTTACACGTGGCATATTCTAGCGAGTGTTCACCTAAATTACCTTTTGAGTGTTTATCTCTTTTGTAATTAACATGCTTATGAAGCAACAATGTAAATATGAATTTTCATGCAACGTGTATTCAATCAAATACCACTTTTGCTTTTTACCTATTAAAAATGATGTATTCTTTGTTTGTAGTTGTGACGTTATCAAAGACCATTAAAACTAATGCTATTAATGTCACACCCCCAAATTACCTGTTTTGCAGCGGAATGGAATTCCTGGGGATTGACTGTCATAGCATCACAATCACAGTTATATTGAACGACCTAAAGTGTCGTTTGGAAAATACATCGCTTGATTTAATAAAACATTCAGAGTTACAAAGATAGGTCCCAAATGAAAGTTACTATGTGCGGAAAAATAAGTTTGGTACAAGTCAAACGATGTTCTTAAAGTGTATAAATCCCATGTGAGAAGCGTCGTCACCGCGACTCTATGATATGTCCACATGCATGCCATGAAGTGAATGCCTTAGTTACCTGAAAATACATTGCTAAAAGTGTCAACACAAAGGTTGAGTGAGTTCATAGAGTTGTTGAAAATGTTAAATACGACTACCACAAGTATATATTATGTATGACAATGTCGTCACAAAAATGATACAATTGCTTAAGCACATGACACCGAAGCTTGACTGATGTTCGCCCCAACAGAGTGTTTGCCAAACAACTCAAATAATGATAATGACATGAAATGCATCCGTCCGGTTGGAATCCGCCAACCCGGATGGAGGTGTCACCCTCGATAGATCTATCCACTCACTCACGCTTCTATGAAATTAACGGTTCATGTTCATGAAATGGGGACATTTAACTGGCAATGAGGTAACTTAAGCAATGTAATGAATTTGATATACTTGGCATCGTAATAAAATGATGTACAATGTATTCTCCCCCGTAGGTTTGAAATAAGTAAAAACTTGAATAAATCGGGGCTATGAAAACTCACCTGTTGCAATGATAATGATGATATAATGGCAATACTGAAATGAGGAGCAACCTCTGACCATGACCTATTATGAATGATATGTTCTAATGTAAATCATGAAACAATGTCGTGCATGCAAATCCATATGTAATCTATACCACTTGTACGTTTGACAATAATGTTTATCGTCGAAATATATGTTTATGACATCTCGTCATGTTATAAAATACTTTACAAGTATTTACGTTGAAATGATATCTTACGATAATCATTTAATGAGTTATTATGAAATTATAAATTTTCGTCGTAAAATGATGTCGTTGAAATTTCATGAAAGTGACAAAAACGGCATCTAAAATCTAGTCGTAAAATGGTGCACATCGAGTGTTAGGAAACAAACTCAACGGTTTTGGGAAGCTCGTATCATTATCTCAAAGTTTTAGTGTTTAAGTTTTCATTTTAGAGGTCTCGATCACGGAGAAAAATATAGATTAAGTATGATACTTTTGTCCAAAATATAGTTTAAGGATGGTTTTCGGCAAAGTTTAAATGACTGTATCTTACTCGTTACAACTCCGCTTGACGAATGGTTGGACATTTTGGAAAATATACTTGGCGAACTCACTTTTACTAGAAGACATCACTTTATAAAAAGTTCTAAATCAACGTTAAAAACGACCTTCAACATGGTCACTTGTTTTGCCGTAATACTTGTCTATTAGAAATTTAATAGTTTTTCTTATATAATAAAGTTTCGGCAACTTTGTGTAAACGTGTATAATTTAATCGTTACAAATCCGTTTTCTACGTTTTATATGTCCTCGGAATCGTATCAAAGTATACTAATATATTTTTGATAAGTCGACACAATTTATAACGCTTAAGACTCATTTTTGACTCGTAAAAAGTCGAGACAGCATGCTGAATTTTTCTGAAACAATTAGTTTTCGTCGTCAACTTGAAAAATTCATATCTTCTTCGTTATAGCTCCGTTTTAATCCGTTCAAGCGGCCACGTTTTCGTTTTAAAGTGTATTTTCTAAATATCTAGCCCAAAATATTTTACCAACTGTTGGATTTTCCAGATTTTCAAAATATGGACAGACCCTTATATATAGTTGTCGAAATGAGTTTTTATCGCGCAAAACCTATTCTAACCAATTCAAAACAACTCCGAAGCTACTCAAATCCTACCATACACCTTCTTAGGGTGTCATGGGTTCCTAGACATCACCAAAAGTGATATGTTTCAAGGGATTCATTATAGGATAATTATATTACATAATAAGTAATAAAAACAACAAAAGTGGTATAAATTCATATGTAACATGCATGTTTCTTGTAAAGATGATGAAATAACATAAAAATAAATATGAAAGAGTTATAAAAATCATGAATTGCTTACTTGTATGTTTATGTGAAGAAAATGAAGAAAACCTTATTAATCTATAGGTTTTTATTTCAAAACCTTAACATAGATTACTCCTAGGACTTGATTAATACTTGAAACATGAAAAATTATGGATTTCTTCTTGGACTTGAGGATGGCCGGTTTTAGAGAGGAAAAAGAGGAAGATTGGATCTTGTTTCACCTTGAAAATGTGTGATGTATGTGTTTTTGGATGAATAATATTTAATACATAGTAAATATCTAACATCATATGTGTATGTGTATATTAGCTAGGATATTTTACAAAGTAAATGGTGTGTCATTGGTTATGGTCGGCAATGGTAAGAAAAAGAAAGGGTAGTGAGTTTTAAATGACTAAATGAAATAAAGAGTAAGTATAGTATGTAGTTGATAAGTTTAAATAGATATTTAGGGTAGCGTTAGCTAGAAATAAATTTTAACGGAACAAAATAAAATATATCGAAGTCATAAAAATTATAAAAATACATTTCTTACAAGAATTGAGTGAAATAATAATTATCGTGTTAAATTTACGAAAACCGTCGTAAATATTTATACATAACAATTTATATACAAAATAAATTGAAAACATCGGGTAAACCAATAATATAATTTTTATAGTCTTAAAAGGAGTATAAAAATATATTAGGAATATTTTTGGAAGTGTCGGATCAATATTCAAAATAAATGTTTACGCGATAGCGTTTATTTAATAGGAAAATAAATGTTTAATGAAAAATGCAAACCCATGCATAATATTGATATGAAATGATGTTATTGATGATATGTAGACTAAATCTAGTCTATGTGAAATGTACTTGATGATATGTTCATGAATTCGCAGCTAAACCATTAAGGTTACGCGAATTTGATACTCGTAAATGTAATTTACGATAAATGATGAAATAGTGAAACCTTTAGAGTTTGTAAAATGACCTGAAATTACGAGTTGTCACATTCGCCCAACCAAAAAGGAATTCAGTCCCTGAATTCAGTCCATGTTAGGTTCTACAATGTTACTTGTGAAAAGATGAGGGTATTTGAGTCGCATTGGGTCGTCCAAGGTTTTTCTAAATCGTACCACGCCTTTGCAAGACGGGACTTTAAGCATAATCTGTTGCCCACTTGAGATTCTAATGATTTGCGACTTATGGAACATACTTCCAATATTTTGCGTCGTACATCGACGTAGCTTATCTAGCCATATATTGTTATTTGTAACTGATTTTTGATTTGTACAATTTCTTTGTTGATTCATGAATGACTTATGAACTAGTGAGTTGGACTTTCCTGATTTTGACCAGTGAATGAGTGATTGACACCTCAACCTTAGAGTGCCTCAAATGGTGTAGTCAATATGTTCATGTAATAACTATAGTTGTACAACAACTTGTTCGATGTAAAATGATTTGCCTAATCATTTCTAGAAAGTCACACATGCTTGAGCATATCATCTAATGTGGGAATTGTTCTCTCGCTCTAACCATTGAGCTGAGGATAAAAAGCGGTAATCATATCCTAGTGAATTCCAAAGGAATCTTAAAATGATTGTCAGAAGTCGAAGGTGAACCGAATAGCTTGTAATAGGTACAACTGGAATTGATACCACGTGTCTCATGCCAAATTTCAAAATGTTAAGTCTGTCGAAAAAATGACCTTATTGAAAAGAATAGATTATGGGTAACAATTGTGATTCCTCGCGTTTCTCGTCCTAGCGAATGTCATGACTTGAATCTTACTTGCCTAAGGTTTTTAGTTTCCATGACTAAAATGTTTATTGTTTGATTATCGAAGTGTTTCCATGCCCTATGTTGTAAAGTCACAAAACCTTAAATATTTAAGTGATGTAGTGTAGTGATTGATTTTCAAGACTCGTTCCGATATTGAGTGCTTCTAAAATTATTTCATCACTTAGATTGTTATCATGCTAGCCAGAAAATAGATATTAGCTCATACCATGTCGAAGAATGTTTGTTCTAATTTCACTTGTAGATGAAGAGTCATTGATTGTCCAATATGTTCAAACCTGTTGCATCTCTTAATATGAAAGTGAGGTTATCCGTAATTTCTAGAGAACACAATGCCTTAGGGAAAGTTTATATCAATAACCTAAATTTAACCAAATTTTCCTTTAAGGGGAACTCATTGTAGGGAAGTTCACATATTGTTGAGGCCATGTTTAATGAAATGTTCTGTAGTCTCAGTTAGAAGACTTGGTTTCTCCCTATAGTGTTGCTTAGTGTGTATTCGCTTCGTACTACATCTTGTAACTCGGTCCAACTGATGCTTTTGAAATGATATAATTGGGCTTCTAGTCCAAAATAGTGGTTCGGAATGTTTCGTGATGTCTTAAGATTTTTGTTGAGTTTTGAATCATCCTACTACCTAGTTCTAGTCCTTGTTGGTAGTTCTGAAATCTTTTCATTGTTTTCTTGTATTGAGGAATCCTCCTCGTAGATGGTATAGGAAGCCTTTCCTAAGAAAAAGTAACTCGTCAAATTCTAACTTATCGGTTGAGTGAGGGATGAATGGCGTAGGCTTCTACAGAGTGTTAACCAAAAGAAATGTTTATGAGCAATTTATCTGATTACAAAGCTTTGCTTTTGAGTGAAGATTGTCTTAAGAGATTTGAAATGATGCTTGTTACTTTCATGACATAATTCTTCCTGAATTATACATAGGTGATCAGGCCATGTATAATTGAGGACAAATGATGTGATGCTTGATTTTGTTGAAATGATATTATGTTCCTCCGAAGTTTTAGATGGTATTCAATGTTTTGTTTTGTAAGATAATGGCTCAATGATTTTTCAGAGTAACATGAAAATCGTTTCGCATGATGGTATTAAATAGTTGATAAAATGACTGAAAGCCAATTGATAGGGTGGTAACGAAACAACTTTGTTTTAAAACTTTATGAAACAATGTTTCTAAAATAGTGTAGAATAGCTTGAAATAAATTTAAGTGAAATAATGTTATGAAGTAGTAGCAAAGTAACTTGAAATATAATTTGTTGAATGGTTTGTAGGATACACGGGGAAACCTCATAGAATAGTAATAGTCTCCTAATTGGTCAAGAAAAAAGTTGGCCTAACCCCTAGTAAGATAGTGAGGTATCATCGCGAAATGATTGAAAATTGGGCAATTGGAATAAGGAATGAAATAAACAAAGGTTGTGATTATCGTGAAGATAATAAATGATAAAGATTACATTAGCTAGAAAGGTACTTATTATCGGTTCCTGTCGGTGATCTAATCATGCCTCAAGTGTAGGAGTAGTAGGCTGTCTAGCAACAACAACTTTGAAACTCTCACAGTCCTTAAATCTATAAGATAGTGTAGTTTCTGTAGTCTTAGTGATAGATGTTAGTAGTGTGTCGAATCACGCACGCTTCCCTAGCGGCAAATCAAATGTATGACTAATAGGTCCATTAGGACTAAGCCTGTAAGTTCTACCAAATGGTATGATCTGTCCCAACAGAATGATAAAAACTGTCCTGATCCTACAGTGAATCAATAGTGATTGTGATAGTGTAGGTGCAACTTCGTCCTCCTAAAAGGGTTCAGTCTCATCATCTGATGTTATCGGTGTTGAGTCAACTGACGTTAAAATTGTGATAGGGGAATGACAGGGCATTCTCCATGTCAAAGTGATGTGAGTATGATGGGATGGGTATATGAAGGCATCTATGTGACAATCGATTTTGAAATGAAAGTAAATAACTTGAAAATGTGCGTATGAAACCGCATGTATAGTGACTATGCACTTATGATGAAATGATGAGATGCTATGATGATGTAGTTATAGTCTAGGGTCAATGATGCAACCTAGTTCTCTATAACCGAAGCTCTGATGCCAATCTGTCACACCCCCAAATTACCTGTTTTGCAGCGGAATGGAATTCCTGGGGATTGACTGTCATAGCATCACAATCACAGTTATATTGAACGACCTAAAGTGTCGTTTGGAAAATACATCGCTTGATTTAATAAAACATTCAGAGTTACAAAGATAGGTCCCAAATGAAAGTTACTATGTGCGGAAAAATAAGTTTGGTACAAGTCAAACGATGTTCTTAAAGTGTATAAATCCCATGTGAGACGCGTCGTCACCGCGACTCTATGATATGTCCACATGCATGCCATGAAGTGAATGCCTTAGTTACCTGAAAATACATTGCTAAAAGTGTCAACACAAAGGTTGAGTGAGTTCATAGAGTTGTTGAAAATGTTAAATACGACTACCACAAGTATATATTATGTATGACAATGTCGTCACAAAAATGATACAATTGCTTAAGCACATGACACCGAAGCTTGACTGATGTTCGCCCCAACAGAGTGTTTGCCAAACAACTCAAATAATGATAATGACATGAAATGCATCCGTCCGGTTGGAATCCGCCAACCCGGATGGAGGTGTCACCCTCGATAGATCTATCCACTCACTCACGCTTCTATGAAATTAACGGTTCATGTTCATGAAATGGGGACATTTAACTGGCAATGAGGTAACTTAAGCAATGTAATGAATTTGATATACTTGGCATCGTAATAAAATGATGTACAATGTATTCTCCCCCGTAGGTTTGAAATAAGTAAAAACTTGAATAAATCGGGGCTATGAAAACTCACCTGTTGCAATGATAATGATGATATAATGGCAATACTGAAATGAGGAGCAACCTCTGACCATGACCTATTATGAATGATATGTTCTAATGTAAATCATGAAACAATGTCGTGCATGCAAATCCATATGTAATCTATACCACTTGTACGTTTGACAATAATGTTTATCGTCGAAATATATGTTTATGACATCTCGTCATGTTATAAAATACTTTACAAGTATTTACGTTGAAATGATATCTTACGATAATCATTTAATGAGTTATTATGAAATTATAAATTTTCGTCGTAAAATGATGTCGTTGAAATTTCATGAAAGTGACAAAAACGGCCTCTAAAATCTAGTCGTAAAATGGTGCACATCGAGTGTTAGGAAACAAACTCAACGGTTTTGGGAAGCTCGTATCATTATCTCAAAGTTTTAGTGTTTAAGTTTTCATTTTAGAGGTCTCGATCACGGAGAAAAATATAGATTAAGTATGATACTTTTGTCCAAAATATAGTTTAAGGATGGTTTTCGGCAAAGTTTAAATGACCGTATCTTACTCGTTACAACTCCGCTTGATGAATGGTTGGACATTTTGGAAAATATACTTGGCGAACTCACTTTTACTAGAAGACATTACTTTATAAAAAGTTCTAAATCAACGTTAAAAACGACCTTCAACATGGTCACTTGTTTTGCCGTAATACTTGTCTATTAGAAATTTAATAGTTTTTCTTATATAATAAAGTTTCGGCAACTTTGTGTAAACGTGTATAATTTAATCGTTACAAATCCGTTTTCTACGTTTTATATGTCCTCGGAATCGTATCAAAGTATACTAATATATTTTTGATAAGTCGACACAATTTATAACGCTTAAGACTCATTTTTGACTCGTAAAAAGTCGAGACAGCATGCTGAATTTTTCTGAAACAATTAGTTTTCGTCGTCAACTTGAAAAATTCATATCTTCTTCGTTATAGCTCCGTTTTAATCCGTTCAAGCGGCCACGTTTTCGTTTTAAAGTGTATTTTCTAAATATCTAGCCCAAAATATTTTACCAACTGTTGGATTTTCCAGATTTTCAAAATATGGACAGACCCTTATATATAGTTGTCGAAATGAGTTTTTATCGCGCAAAACCTATTCTAACCAATTCAAAACAACTCCGAAGCTACTCAAATCCTACCATACACCTTCTTAGGGTGTCATGGGTTCCTAGACATCACCAAAAGTGATATGTTTCAAGGGATTCATTATAGGATAATTATATTACATAATAAGTAATAAAAACAACAAAAGTGGTATAAATTCATATGTAACATGCATGTTTCTTGTAAAGATGATGAAATAACATAAAAATAAATATGAAAGAGTTATAAAAATCATGAATTGCTTACTTGTATGTTTATGTGAAGAAAATGAAGAAAACCTTATTAATCTATAGGTTTTTATTTCAAAACCTTAACATAGATTACTCCTAGGACTTGATTAATACTTGAAACATGAAAAATTATGGATTTCTTCTTGGACTTGAGGATGGCCGGTTTTAGAGAGGAAAAAGAGGAAGATTGGATCTTGTTTCACCTTGAAAATGTGTGATGTATGTGTTTTTGGATGAATAATATTTAATACATAGTAAATATCTAACATCATATGTGTATGTGTATATTAGCTAGGATATTTTACAAAGTAAATGGTGTGTCATTGGTTATGGTCGGCAATGGTAAGAAAAAGAAAGGGTAGTGAGTTTTAAATGACTAAATGAAATAAAGAGTAAGTATAGTATGTAGTTGATAAGTTTAAATAGATATTTAGGGTAGCGTTAGCTAGAAATAAATTTTAACGGAACAAAATAAAATATATCGAAGTCATAAAAATTATAAAAATACATTTCTTACAAGAATTGAGTGAAATAATAATTATCGTGTTAAATTTACGAAAACCGTCGTAAATATTTATACATAACAATTTATATACAAAATAAATTGAAAACATCGGGTAACCCAATAATATAATTTTTATAGTCTTAAAAGGAGTATAAAAATATATTAGGAATATTTTTGGAAGTGTCGGATCAATATTCAAAATAAATGTTTACGCGATAGCATTTATTTAATAGGAAAATAAATGTTTAATGAAAAATGCAAACCCATGCATAATATTGATATGAAATGATGTTATTGATGATATGTAGACTAAATCTAGTCTATGTGAAATGTCCTTGATGATATGTTCATGAATTCGCAGCTAAACCATTAAGGTTACGCGAATTTGATACTCGTAAATGTAATTTACGATAAATGATGAAATAGTGAAACCTTTAGAGTTTGTAAAATGACCTGAAATTACGAGTTGTCACAATTAACTTCGACATATGAACAATAATTGTTGCATTTATAATAAAACTCCTTTAAAAAAACTAAAAAAATTGATATTCCCAGTGCTTGCAACAACATCGTATACAGACACTCCGCGGCAACGTGCGGGTTATACAAACGCACTTGTAACAAAATATCTAAACATAAAATTTGTATTTGTAAGTAACGTACATATAAAAAACAAAAAATCATTTTAATTTCTTCACACAAATAAAGTCTTAAAAAATCGTTCCCAGCTTTTCTTGCCTTCAACTCTTGCTTATTTCCTATTGGTATTATATTTAAGTGCAAGTGACTCGTATAACTTGATCCCCTTTGAGTCATACATAGTCAGTTCTTATACTTTTTTGTTCAAATCGGCTTTAAACATGCGCTCCATAACAGACTTAGTAGCCTAGAATAAAACCATGTGTCTGCGTTTGGTAGGCACCGTAACCTTTGATAAATTCAGGGTTGTCAAAAGAATCACCATAACTATGACCAACCACTACGCATATTAGCCACAAATTCTGCAAAATCACAATACATCAATCAATAAATTAACCCAATAATTGTTATCAATGGAAAATGCACCAACAATGATCACTCATATTAAACATAAGTTTTGCGAAGACGCAACATGCTAATCAAATTTAAAACAACAATCATCATGAGAGATTCACAAATTAGAACCCAGCACCACATATCACACTCTAAAAGACATCAGAAACTTCACACAAACAGAAACACACATGTGGTGTCTAGTTAATGAATCCTATAGAGGAAAACAAAATACTTAAACCACAATCTCTAATGTCACAATTATTTAACACATTCAGTGGCAATCTTGTCACTGCAAACTATGTAAATTATAAGAATTATAAACAAAACTGGTACTAGTAATGAAGTTAATATCTGCCTAGTAAACACTCTTCCGCTTCCTCTTCCTTTTCTGATGTCGTGAACTTCAACAAAAAAATACCATAGAACCATAAGGCATTTATTTCGTCACCCAAAACAACACGATATGTGAATAAAATGCTTCTTCAACTATCAAGGACAACATTTTTTTCGATTTATTCCATCATCCTCATTTACATAATACAATCACTAATCGACATCTCTTTGATACTCTAAACACAAAAAAAGAACAATCCATTAATAACAGTACTTAGTATACACATGTCTCACTTCAGATAATGAACAGTATGCAAAAATGAGAAGAACAAAGCCAGAGTAACAACCGATATGTTAACATACTTAACGCGCCGTAGCCACTGCCCGCTGTGAAAACTGTTGCCCGCGACATGTACAAATACACATGGTCAAAATATCAATTTGTAACACCCTGATTTTTATAATTTTTAGTAATAAAATACTTTTATATTTCTATTAGAATATTATAAAATTATTCCCGTTAAGTTTTATTAGAAATAAGGACCTTCAGTGCAAATAGTTAACAGAAAACGACTAAAGGTGCAAAATATTTAACGGCATGGACTAACGAGAGTGAAATTGCAAAATTACAAAATTACCCTTAATGATTTATTAGACTTTTAGTCTAAGGAATTATCCCTCATTTAACATGTATACAAGGACGTGTCTTGCTAGGAAATTAGGAGAGAATAATTGACTAATCTATTTTCTTGTAAGATCTTATCCAAGATAATTATGAAAGTTTCAAGAATCAAGTTTTTGAGTAGTAAGAAATTTTATGGAGGTTTTAAGCTATGGTAACCAAGTCCTCATTCAAGTTAAGTGTGAATTCTAGTTTTAGTTTGATGTTGTTATGTAAGGAATTAAGGTTTTCTTTATAAGAATGATTATTATTATGAATTAAGCTTGTTATCGTGTCTATGTGATTGTTAGAGGATGATTATAAACCATGTTAGAGGATGATTATAGACCATGTTATGCATGATTTATGGATTTAGAAATGATTATATTCCATAATTAATGAGGTTATGAAGTTTTTGTTTAGAGAATTAAGCTAATTCGGGGCTTATGATGAAGATAATGCTTTATGATAATTTATAAAGTGGTATTGGCACAAAGCCAAAATAGTGTTTAAATTGATGAAATTACTTATAAAACTGTTGGAAAATGATTTAAATATGTTTAATAAGCTGATTTATGAGTTTGCTTATGATTAGAATTGGTTTATGTTGATTTTGGGTCATTTTGGTGATACGTGGATATAGGACAACACGTGCGAAGAATTTTGTGTCGTGTTGGAAGGATCATAGAGAACTAATCGTTTGTTGGACCAAGTTGAGGTCAAAATAAAAATTGTATCTCTGTGAGTCTAATTCAATTGTTATTATAAAGTTTTGGCTAATTCAATATTTAAACAAACTAGTGTAAAATTCGAATTAGTGCAGCAAGGTCAGATTTTGAAAAAATGCAACAACCAGAACTTTAAAAATTCATACCGGATCAACCGTATCTCCTCTTGGAGCGTGCCATACGTTTTTGGAAAGGGGAAATAGTCTAATTTCATGTAAATCTAGCCTCATGAGCTGATTCTGAATTTAAGTCAGTCAAAAGGGTAAAATACGGGCTGTTGTGGAATTGACAACATGGTTTTGCTATGTGCTTTTATGTCCAAAAGTTGTTATGTGTTTATACAAGTTTGGGTGATTTATAGTTTATGTTTTCAGCGTATATATGATCATGTTTATGTGTTATATATGTGTTAATAGTCTTTGTATGCATCTATCATAATATAGGTACTCGAGGCGTATTCAGAATCATTCATCTTGCATTATACGACCTAGGTGAGTAACGGATTATTAGCTTCATGTTATTAGATTTGACATGATGTTAGAATATACGTATAGCTTCGGATATAGCCAAAGATTTCCATGTCCATAGACTTGAAAATAGTCGAGTGTCGCTTATTATGTCATGATTCGGGTATAGCCGAATACAAGTATTTTTAGGGGTGCTTACAAAAAGTGTCATTAGCCATGTCATGGGTGCCTAAGAAATGCACCATTAGTTATGTAGCGTGCCTAAGAAGTGCACGATGTAGAACTCCCGTACAATCGTCTTTTGTGGATGACCCGTGCTTAGCATAGTATTTACATCCTTTGTGAATGACCCATGTTTAGAATTGACATATGAAGTTTACATGTTTAAGCATCCTTTATGGATGACCCGAGTTTAGATAAGCATGATAACAGGTTAGTGCATCAAGAAGATTACTCATCGGCTAGGGAAGCTATTACTTATAGCATGATGACTGCGCATCGACTAGTCAGAAGCACGTGCTCAAACATTATGCTGGGATTATGAAATTCATAACCGGAGATATATGTCATGTACAAGTAGCAAAAATAATAAAGGTCGTACCACTTATAGCATATCATATATTAATATGTCCATGTTTAGAATTGCAAGTATTATTTCAGATTAGCTCCATTTACTCACTAAGTCACAAGGACTTACCGTTCTCAATTCATGTTTTGCAGGTTTGTTAGATAAGACCGAGCTATGTGGTAAATGGGGCGTAATGGGTCAAAATGGTGTAGTTCACGGGTTAGGTAATGAGCTTCTCATTCCCATTATTTGTTATCAGATTGTAATACCCCCAAAGCAAGAGTCTTTTGTAACAAGTTTGTATAGTTGATGTGCCACAGGATGTGCAAGTTTTAAATTTATAAATAAGGTTTACCGATATTAGTAGTAACACATACGAGCAAGTGAACTCGTTCGTTAGTAGCAAGATATAAAATGGTAAGTCGAGGTCGATTATGGGGATTTGTGGGAATTAGGAAATGATGACATCAAATAACGACTAAATACTAGCATCATTTATCCCGTTTATATTGCTCATTTCATACTATTTTATATAAGGATCGATACTTAATTGATCATTTTTATGAATCTCAGTTATTATCGAGCAATTGGTGAAAGTTAACGTAAAGAACGTGTTTTGAAACTAAAACAATAAAGTTCAAGAAAGTCTACTGATACTAGACAGATACGCCGTATCTTAAGACTTACAAGAATTCAAGACCATTTTCTGACTTTGATGAATACGCCGTATCCATTTCAACAGATACGTCGTATATGGAACCTTGGTCTACAATCAAAACAAGCATGTTTTACTATCAATACGCCATATTCATGTCAACAAATCATGCCCTAACTTCACAAGACATCCATGGTGAGAAGATTTCAATATGCCGTATTCAAAGGTATCAATACGTCATATTCAAAGGTATCAATACGCCGTATTGGAAGGCGGTTAATGAATATTTCAGAATATTCCAGATTTCAATATTTCGTATTCAAAGGTATCAATACGTCGTATTCAAAGTTTTCTCAATAGACTAATCCTATCACGACTAATCAGTAATCCGCATAAAGTCTACCTTAATGATTATAAATTTATTAATTAACCACTTGGGGCTTACATTAATCATGGAAACGATATTAATGAAGTAATAATGTAATCAAAACACACGCATGAGTATCCAATAAAACATCATATAATCTTTAAACGAATGTAAGTATATAAGTACGATCAAATAGTGAAAAGTACACTAACTAAACGATTAAAGAGTACTGATACAAATTAAACCCATCTTCCCATGGAGTTACGCACTAGTAGGATCTTACTATTGCTCTGATTTCGTCCTTCTGGTGTGTCTTTGTGTGGTCATTCGTCTGGTCTTGTGTGTGATTTCCCCTTCTCTCAAAATTTGGTAGTCGATCTTCTATTTATACATTCTGGAAACAGAGTCGATACGGCGTATCAATTTATCTGGTACGTCGTACCTAGGTAACTTCGCGTGGGATTCAAGATTATTATATTCTAAAATATCCGTACACAGCCATATGATACGACACATCTTTTTTCTTCATGCGGCGTATGTTGTCTTCAATATCTTGGATTTACTGGTGAAGTCTTGAGATTGATACGCCGCATCTTTGGGATGTCATGCGGTGTATCTGGAGTAGAACAAGTCAGATCTTCTTCATTGACCAAGGTTTCATATACGGCGCATAGGATAAATTCATATGGCGTATGCTTCAAAGTCAGGAAATGGTCTTCATATTCGTTTAAGTCTTGGTGTACGACATATCTGTCTAGAATGATACGGCGTATCAGTCGTCAGTTCAATATACTTTTCCAACTTAATCCATTTTGCTCTAATTTACGTCCAAAATAGCTAACTTTCACCGAATGCTTGTTTATAACGGAGATTTACAAAAGTAAGTGATTAAGTATCAATTCTCATATAAAATAATATATGTTAATACAAATAAGCCGTAAAAACATTTATTTATATTTTACGATCTTCTAATGTTTTGTCGATAACAAACGTAAAATCATTTTAACGAAATAAATAAAATACGTATTTAGTTTGAGCCAATAGTTTTCTAACACACTTACGTTTTCACATAAAACACTAAAACAAGTATAAGTGATTTTATGATATATATGTACAACAACTAGTGTTTACATATTTGGGTAAAATATACACATAACTAGCATGTAGTATATTGGGTAATATAAATGGGTAGAAACTTAAGTATCATAACCCATTGACCAAATACATTGAATGTAGTTGGGTACAACCCAAAGTCCATGACCCATATCCATGGAGCTTGACCCACAACCTATTGCATGACATCATGCTTATATCATATATGGATAATATCCATAAACCATGGTATTGACCCATACCCATGTGACTAGGTGCATTGCACTTATAAGATACATTGTATCTAGTAAAAGACCCATGGATCAACCCATAACCCATGACCCATGACCCATAACCAAAAAACCCATGGGTAAGAGGAGCGTTGATAACATCAAATAGTCCTGAATATTAAGTGTCAATTTCCCCCGATAATGCTCGTTATTTATATCATTTATATGTATTTACGCTTGTTTTCCATTGTTTTCCACTTTCAGGTAAATTACGAGCATTGGAGCTAAAGAGACGCGAAAATGGAAACATTACTAAAGATTTATCACAGTATGCCTATTTTGAAGAAGTTACGGCGTAACTCCTCTCTCACATTACGCCGTAACTATTGCGTGACCCAGAATACCAACTTATCAAGAGGTTACGGCGTAACTCTTCCCAAAGGTTACGACGTAACTCCATTAGGTCAAAAGAGGTTCCACGCCGCTGATACTTACGCCGTAACTACTGCATCACTTACGACATAACCAAGTTTATTGAAGACTACGGCGTTACCACTAATAAGGTTACGCCGTAACTAGCAGATCTAGTGCATTTACGAAGAAATAGAAGGTTACGGCGTAACTCCTATATTGGTTACGCCGTAACCCAGACCTGGCCTATAAATACCCCACGAATTCCAGCATTTCTAATCATCCCATTCCACACACAACACTCTGAGAACGTGGGAAAAAACTCAAGGCAGGTCTAGGGGAGCATACGGAGCTGTTTCCAAGGGAGAAGTCACTCCATTACGATAAGCTTTAGCGTTTTATATTTCTTTTACTTTCGATTCATGTATTTCATACCTTTGAATATTGAATTGATTTTCATGATTAATATGAGCGGCTAAGCACCCTTTGGTGCTAGCCTAGTTATGATTCCTTAATTGTTTTGTGTAACATATTGGATTTCACAAACACACTAAACCATTTATCAAAGAGGTGTATACTTGATGTTTTAGAGAGAGAAAGAGTTAGAGGTTTGGGAACTTAGTGAGAGAAAATGAAAGTATTATTCTGAGCTCCAACTCTCTACCTTGGAAGGTAGAGAGTATTTATAGTTCTTACATAAGTCGCCACCTACGGGCTGTGGTTCAGGCATACAGTGGGTAAAGACCCGTCCGTCCTCCATGGTGTTACTTAACTAAATACTACTAAACATTAACTAATCTACGACTACGAGCTTTCTAACGATTACATATACTTGAGGTGACCGACTCTTTAATAACTGGATTTACTAAATCCTAACAATCTCCCTTTAAGTGAGGTCACCTCAAGATCACCTCATAATTACATTGAACACAAACAAATATTACATTTAAAATTGTTCTTGCATTCTTGATGTAGTTCTTTACTCAGGAGCTCGTAGTCATTGATTCTTCATAATTGCATGTTTGGATAATCAATGTGGAGGTCTTTAACTAATCCACGTGATAATGAGTTTTGAGCCAGCTTTTGAGATCATCAGTTATCATAAATCTCTGACTCTTCCATTGTGGTATTGGTATTATGTGATGTTGTGACTTATGGACCGACATGCTCACATTCTGGATCATGATATATTCTCATCAGAGTTGCGGAAGCTTTCGTTGATTCATGATATTGGCATCAGCGTAGCAGAAGCATGGAGTGAAAATATCATAGTCATTGATGCACTTATCATGATTTCTTTAGAGATGAATGTGTAGTGTGAGCATGCGGCTATGGATTGACCGCTTCATTCTGATCAGCTGCAAACGTCGGGCGTACCTGCATACAACAGTTAGCAATAAAGTGCACGAAAGTGTCTTTGATCACTTTCGTTGAATTGAGGTACACGGCCCACGGTTCCCCGTTGATCAGTACAAGTACTGCCAGTGATCAGGTATAATTCCAAAGAATTTCCTTGACAGGGTTTCGCAGCTGCTCTAGCTGTTCTCAAACCGGAACGTCTCAAAGAAGACAACACGGAGTGAGTGAACCAGCGAATTGAGATTCACTGATTGATAAAAAAGATTTGAAAAACAATCGTGTATTGCTCAGTAGAAATTGTTTTTGCAATACAACGAAGGTTTTAATGAAAATCAATTATCAATCATAAACACCTTTTAATTTGAAATATGAGTACACAGTCGATGTGCTAAGGAAAAGAATTTTTAAGCACAACGACCGGTTTTTCAAAGGTATCCGTCAATCCATAACCTGAACCAGGATTGATTCAATAGATTGAATCGCCCCATTGTTTCTGTTCAATTGTCACATGGTTGATCTATTGGATAGATCTCACATGCCACCCACCAGGAGCTTGTTTGATGTTGGCTCAAGAAGGTTTTCCATATTCATTATGAATATGTTTGCATATCACTCAGATGTTCTGGCAATACCACAAGGATAATGCGTAGGACTCATAAGATATAATCTCTCTTTCCACATTGTGTGAAACAGAGAGTCTTTATAGACAGTGTCCTAATGAGATTTATAGATGATCTCGTGGCTCTAGACTCAATTGTGCATATTTGGATCCTATTTCGGAGACTAGGGAGAGGATCTCCTTCTTCAATATCAACAATCTCTAAGAGAAAGTCGATAGATTATGTCGGTTCCCCGTGAGAATGAAACAAGTCCTTTTAAGAGGAACTTGAGTGGTTTGGGAAGTTGAAGTGCAGTGCGTCACTGGGTCCATGACGTCTTGTCTTCAATACCGATGTTACCTTGGTAACCACCAGTAGCATATGAATTGAACCCGGTTTCTGCCCTAAGGTTGAATAATTGGAGGGCTATTTATTTTCACCCTTTTCTCATTCAATTCTTTTTTATTCTTCAACCCCTTCAGTGCTTACCGAGACTTCATAACTAGAACCTTGTTGGGTTTATTCCAGTACTAGCTCAGTCTTAGTCTGCACTCTTCCCATATCTCATTTTTCTCCTTTTTTCAATATACCTAAGGACTTCTACATTATCTAGTGGATTGTCCCTGGGTAGATCCCTCCGGTTCTGGCGGATCATGGGAACAAATACCTAACCTTATCGTCCTTATATCACCATACATAAAGTAAAGTTGGTCGGTCTATTTGGTATTGTTCATCTGCCATTGGAACCAATTGAAAACCATTTGAAAATCAATCCAGATACTTGTGATATATTATCAAAGCATTTTGTACCTGAATTGTTTTTGATATTTTTAGAACAAGAGCTCCCCCTCAACATTTGCATCAAGCATCATTGTAATAGAACTAATTATCATCTTTGAGGGGTTGACTTGCATCTAAGAGTAGTTATATAAAGAATGTGGTTTTCAAAATAGTTGCTCCCCCTCAATATGTGCATAGATATTTGAAAAATGTTTTGCACATATTAGGAAAAGGCTGCACATTGAAATAAATTGATCACGTTTCAAATATTTGTGGTTTAAGATAGATGCTCCCCCTCAACATGTGCATGGAAAATTTGAAATCGTTTGGCACATGTGGGAAGGAGAGCTTGTACATCCTTATAAAACCATTTACCGAATTATCACTTTAACTCCAATTTAAATCACAAATTCTCCCCCGATCACAATTATCAAATTATTTGAGATTTGTGATCTCTGTAGATTTAAATTGATTTTGAAAGCTTTTAAGGAGAATTGTGACTTGATTATGAAAACGTTTTCACTGATAAGGATCGGATTTTGAGACTTTAAACTCCATTGATTAAACATGCATGATTATCTTTTGAAAACAATTGTATGACAAATAACCTTTTGATTTAATTGAAATCATTCTCCCCCTCAATCAATGACATACGTTGTTGATTGAGAGATAGATGTTTTTGACAAATGTTAAGTCCAGATGATTTTCAAAAATAGAGTCCGAGTTATTTTTCAAAGCAATTAGTTTTCATTAGATAGTAAGTAATTGTTTATAGAATCAGAGCATGAGTTTTGAAAAACAAGATAAAGCATGGCTCTGTTCTTTCTTTGAAAAAGCGGGTTATTGCCTGAAATGACAATAAACCATAGTTTCACTTTCTCCCAATTTTTTTTTTAAGGAAAATATGTACATTCGAACAACATCTAAAGACCCGTGTCACTCTTTGACTGACAGCAAAAAGACCGTATATATATATCGAATCGAGAAAAACATTTTTCAAATTTTTCAAGACAATATTTTTTTGGAATTTTTCAAGATTTTCAAATTTTTTATGGATTTTTGAAAGTTTTATATTTTTCTATTTGCTTTTTGAAGGTTTTGTAATTTTGTATTATGCTTTTTGAATAGATATTTACAAAAGATAGATGAAGGAAAACCTTTTACTCCTCTTCTTCCTCTTGAAGACGTTTGAGTGTTTCCGGTTGTAGGCTCTTAAGACCAAGTCGCGGAAGGATAAACTCAAAACGTTCTCTAGGAAGGGCTTTGGTGAATATGTCTGCTAACTGGTATTCAGTCCTCACAAAGTATAGTTCCACCACACCGTTTTCAACTTGCTCCCTGATGAAATGATGTCGAATGTCGATGTGCTTTTCTCTTGAGTGTTTTACGTTGTTGCATGAGAGAGCAATAGCACTTTTATTATCACAGTACAGAGGGATTTTGTTGAATTCAAAGCCATAGTCAGATAATTGGGATCTCATCCAAAGGATTTGAGCACAACAAGATGACATGGCTATGTATTCAGCCTTTGTAGAGGAAATAGAAGTACTCATTTGCTTCTTTGAAGACCAGCTCACAAGCTTATCACCCAAAAACTGAGCACCTCCAGACGTACTTCGACGAGTGTCTTGACATCCTGCATGATCAGCATCTGCATAGGCTGTTAGTGACATACCGGTGTCCTTCGGGTACCAAAGTGCCATATTGATGGTTCCTTGGAGATACCGAAAGACCCCGTTTAACCGCTTCAAGGTGCTTTTTGGTAGGCTTAGCCTGATATCTAGCACACATGCAAACAGCGAACAGAATGTCTGGTCTACTAGCTGTGAGGTACATCAGGGATCCAATCATACTACGATATTTCGTTTGGTCTACCATGATCCCTGAGTGGTCCTCATCTAGTTTAGTATGCTCTATCATGGGAGTGTCAACAGGGTCACTAGAATCAAATCCAAATTTCTTTAAGATCTCATTAGCATATTTAGATTGATTTATAAAAATGCCTCTGGGACTTTGTGAAATTTGTAATCCCAAGAAAAATGACATTTGTCCCATCATTGACATTTGAAATTTAGAACCCATTTCATTTGAAAAATGGTCACACTCATTGGGGTCAGTCGAGGCAAAGATAATATCATCAACATATATTTGAACGTGAATTAAATGCTTGCCTGATTTCCTGGTGAACAATGTCGGATCAACTGCTCCTTTGCTGAATCCAGTGGATAGAAGAACCTTTGATAGCGTATCATACCATGCCCTTGGAGCTTGCTTTAAACCGTAAAGAGCCTTCTTCAAACGGTAGACGTGAGTAGGATGCTCTGGATTCACAAAGCCTTCAGGTTGGCTGACGTATACGACTTCTTTAAGATCTCTGTTAAGAAACGCCATCTTTACATCCATCTGATAGACAACCATGTTCTTGCTTGCAGCATTAGCCAAGAAGATTCTGATTACCTCGATACGAGCAACAGGAGCTAATGATTCTTAAAAGTCAATACCCTCCTCTTGATGGTATCCTTTTACAACCAATCGAGCCTTGTTCTTTAAAACATCACCATGCTCATCAAGTTTCACTTTGAAGATCCATTTTAGAGCAATGATCATAGCACAATCTGGAGCAGGTACTAATTCCCATACATCAAGTCGATCAAACTTATGAATTTCTTCTTGCATGGCATTGAACCAGCTGTCTTCATTCATGGTGGATTTAACATCTTTTGGTTCGATCTTAGCGAGTACGGAGTTGAAGAAGCACCATAAGGCATCGGTTGCAAGTTGTTTCCGTGTGGATACTGGACGAGAGGGGTTTCCAATGATGTTGTCCAATGGATGATCATGTGTCCATTTTCTGAGGTGTTCATGTGGCTGTTGTTGAGGAACTGAAGTAGCAGAGTCGAAATCACCTGATGAAGATGGTTCTGATGATGATTCAGGAGCAAATATGTTTTCAAATAGAGCATCTTCGGGAGTAGCAAAGGGATTAACTTCATCATTGATGCCAGAAACAATTCCATGATGTACATTCGATGATTGATGATTTGTTGATGAGACAGAGTGATCAGCAGCAGGCGCTTCTTGACTTAATGATATTGAGACTGAAGGGTTGACTTCATACACAGGGATAGGAGCAGCCTCTGTTGATGGAATTGACATATCATTAGCACTTGGCTCATAGTGTTCATCAAACATTGGATCAAATAATTTCTTCAAATCATCTTCTGAAGGAGGTACATACGGAGTTGTTGGTGAGGGATTAGAAATAAGAGTAGAACTGATAGGACTACTGGATAAAGGTTGAAATGCGGGTCCAGAACTGGATTGTCCTGGAGCTATTTGACCGGTCAGCTCATCGAACGTAACGTGAATGTTTCCATGATATTTCGGGTTCTCTTGTTGTAGATTCGGTATCCTTTTCTGTTTGGTGCATAACCCACAAATACTCCAATGTCTGCTTTAGCTTTTAGTTTACCTAAATCTTGACCGTCATTAGTTGGGTAACATAAAGCACCAAACACACGAAGGTAGGATAGATCAGGTTTTCGTTTATGGACAAGTTCATATGGACTTTTTCCATGAGAGGTGTGAATAAGGGAACGATTTTGGGTGTAGCAAGCAGTGGCAATGGCTTCAGCCCGTAGACATATTGGAACCTTTGAATAAATTAGCATTGTTCTTGCGGCTTCCACAAGAGTTCGATTTCGTCTTTCAACTACACCGTTCTGTTGAGGAGTTCGTGGAACACTTCTTTGATGACTGATTCCAACACTTTCATAAAACTGAATTAAGTCTTTGTTAACAAACTCTGTGCCATTGTCTGTTCGAACAATTCTAACAATATTGTTGAGTCGAACCTGAAGCTGTTTGATAAGTTTGATGATGACATCTGGAGTTTCATCCTTTGTCCTCAAAAACTTTACCCAAGTAAATCGAGAGTAGTCATCAACAACTACTAGAATGTATTTCTTCCCATTTATCGTTTGCACTATCATTGGTCCGCACAGATCCATATGAAGTGTATGAAGAACATCCATTACTGAGTTTGTGGGTTTTCGTTTGTGGGCATATTTTGTGCTTTTTCCCAATTGGCAAGCTGAACAAAGATGATCTTTTTCATACTTTAATCTGGGTAATCCTCTTACTAAGTCCTTTCTGGAAAGATTGTTTATGGTACCAAAGTTCAAGTGATTGAGATGACGGTGCCATAACCATGACTTAGTTTTGGAAGCCTTTGACAGCAAGCAGATGGGTGAAGATTTCATCATATCTTCGATAGAGATGGTGTATAGGTTTGAACCACGAGTTCCTCTGAGAAGTTCCACACCATCAAGTTCTCTAACAAAGCAGGTATGTTTTCTGAAGGCCACTTCTAAATCTGAGTCACAGAATTGTCCAACAAAAAATAGATTATGTCCAAGACCTTCAACATAATATACCCTGGAAATCATACTATTTCCAACCACGTAATCTCCATAACCCATAATTGCACCAAAATGATCGTTTCCGAATCTCACAGTTCCGATGAATTTACTCACAAAGTTCACGAGCCGTGACCGGTCTCCAGTCATATGCTTGGAACAGCCTGAGTCCAGGTACCACAGAACGATTTGAACGATCTGCAGTTGAACACAGACAAGAATGGATAACTGGATAATTGGGATCCCCATGCAAGAATGGGTTCCATTTGGTTAGTAACAGTGATTGGAACACCCACATCAGAAGTAGAAGCAATGGAATCATTAGAAATAGATGCAGTGCTAGTGTCCATGTTTGACCTATTCAAAGTATGTTCACTTCTTAAGGGAATAGTTCTACCAGTAGGCATCCATTTTCTAGTGGGCATTGACTTAGCAAATTTAGGGCAAAACTCATTAACCTTATGCCCAGTAGGTATCCATTGATAACCTATATTACTAAATTTCCTTCCTGTGGGTTTCCACTGTTTTCTAACTTTCTTTTGCCTTTGCCTTTTTGCCTTTTTAGCTTGAATTTTAACATTAACAATTTTAGCTGGGCATTTAACAACATTATACAAATAATTCACACCACATTCAAGATTAGTAACAGAAACCATGCAATCATCATTACAAGTTTTGCCAAAAGTAGTAGAATTCGCATTAATTACAGTACGCTTAAAGCTAACACTAGAATCACCACGATTCGTCTTATTCAAATTCTCCCTAAGGTGATCTTCTACTTTCTTCCACTGAGCATTCCTAGCATGCAAGGTCCTATCATTCTTTGTGTTGCCTTGAGGCTTTGACCCGCTTGATTTGGTGTCACTTCTTACTCCTGTAGAGGGAATTGGAACATTAGTTGGTTTTGCTACTTTTTGCATTCCTGAACTAGAAGTGCAGGGATTTGAACTACTTGAAGGCACATTAGTGTTCACTTTCTTAAAACTGGGCATAGAATGGTTTGTATGCTTGGCACTAGGTATAGAACAAGGCATCACAGCTTTTCCTTTTGCACCTAAGGATTTAGGACATGTTGCTATTAAACATTCTAACAGCTCTTGAGATCGTTTGGCTTGAATGCACGCAAACCTAATTTCACTGTCAAGAGGCTTATTTATAAAATCCTCTTCCACAATCTCACGGAGACATTCCAGACTATCCTTAAGGTGAGCACAATAGTTGTGAAACACAGGTTCATTATTCCTAAGATGAGGAGGAATGTATTTAACAGTCACAGTATATTTGCAGTCTGAGGATGATCTTGATGCAACATTCTCATTAAAGACAAGTGGTAGTTTCCCTTTTTCCTGTCTCCTCAGATTCTCAATTTCTTTTTGTAAAGTCGTTATTTTTTCGTTGTTTTTGTCACGAGTGACTTTCATTGAATCATATAACTCTTTAAAGTGCCGTTTAACCTTTTCATTTTCTTCTAGAAAACTCTCGTTTTCTTTTTGTAAAGCATTAACTAAGTTTTGAAGATGAAAAGTTTGAGAATACTGAGAATCTAAAGGAGGAGGCATTTGGGAGCCAGTCACATTGTTCTTTTCACCCTTTAATTGAGAGATTTGGGCTTTCAACTTTCTGATCGTGTTACAATGAGCTTGAATCTGTTCGTCACGTTTGTTTATCTGAAAAACTGCATCAAACTCTGGAACATCTGAGGATGTCTTGATATTTCAGGTTTTGACATTTTCTTTAAGATGTTGATATTTTAGTTGTAAATCAAAATGTTCAACTTCTAGTTTAGAAAGATGTTTTACCAAATTATCGTGATCATCCTGATCAATTTTCTCACTTAGTTCTGAGTTTTTGTTTTCAAGCTCAATAACACGATCATGGGAAACTTTCAATGCAATAGATAATTCATGAAATCGAGAAGCAGTAATAGAGTGCTTAGTAACAGTATAAAACACATCTTGAGCAACACAACTCGAAATCAAATTCTCATTTAAGATGTGCAAGTTCTTCCTTTCAACTTCATTATATTTGAGTTCCTGTTCATAGTCATTCACTTCAACTATTATTGCATCAAATTCCTTTTCCATTTCTGTAATATCTGAATTAATTCCTTTTTGAAGACTCTCAAATTGACCTTTTAATTGTTTGAAGAAAGGCATGACCTCAGTTAAATAACATTCTTTAGTTTATTCAAAACCCCTTTCCCCCTCAGTTATCCCTGTAGGTGTGATTCTCTTCTTACACGTTTTCTCAAAATCAACAAACAGTTGATAAAAAACATACAGGCTGATTAAGGTCTTGCTATTAGTGGCAATAGATCTAGGGACTAGATGCATTGGTGTATTTGGAGGATACACAGTAGCTGCAGGCATTTTCCTAAGGGGAGTGTTTGTTTCAACAAGTACATTAACTTTTAGCTTATCCGTATCTTTCTTCCAAAAAATCTGTTCTGGGGTTAAGTGAGTTTGAGGCTTAAACATGTTCAATGATATCCAATTTTCTTTAGTGTAATCATGAGGTTTGATCGTTATGTTTTTATCTTTACACGCAGGATCGTTAAGCTTCTTATTCATATTTTCCCTAGGTGCATCATCTAGTTTTCTATCTTCCTCAGTGCACTCAATGCAACTAGGTTTCTGTCTAGGTTTAAGAATCTCATTGCCATCATAGATTACATTTTGAGCAGCTTTAGCAATCTTACCATACTCAGGGTTGAATTCCTTTATAATGGGGATACTATGCGTATCGCTTAAGACTCTATGCTTAGTGATCATGTGAGCAGTCTGAATGGTGTTCCCTTGTACGTACAACTTATTTTCAAGCTTGTTTTTCAAAGTTTTTAGATTGGAAAAATCATTCAAAAGTTTTGATTCCTTAGCATTGAATTCTTGCTTAAGCATTTTCACATTTTCTTGAAGTTCTTGTTTTTGCTTAGCAGTTTTAGAAAGCTTTTCTTGTAAGGAGTTTAACTCTTGTTTTAATACTTCTTCTCTAAAATTACTTTTTCTAATAACTGTACGCATTTGGTCATCCATTTCCTGCTCACGGGTGGTCAACTCAAATTTAGCATGTTGTTCATAAATAGCAACTCGTTCTTTATAGGCATTAAGTTCAGAGATAACAGAATCATTAGGGGCACATGCAGTGTATTCATCAAAAACATAGTCATTATTGACTGCGGAAGATGCATTACTTGGTACACCCTCACTTTCACTTTGCTTCACATATTGATCATATGGGACAATATTGCTATTACCCTCATCATCAATATCTGATTCATAAGTCTCAAGAGATTGTACTTCATTATGCATCTTTCGCTCATCAACATCATCATATAGTTTTAATACCTCTGAAATGATTTTGTCTTTGGATGGACCAGCTTGTTGTGGTGGAGAGACCTTTGGAGAAACCATAGGTGAGATGCTAGCCATGAAGATTTTCTGGGCAGTAGGTTCATCATCGACATCAGAGTCAAATGCATCACAGTCAGCTACTTGAAAGGCATTCTGATGATTGTGACCTATTTCCTGAATTGGTTGCTCATCCACATCTGCATCATATGTCTTGGCATTCCATTCAGCAAGAAACAATAACTCTTCTTCATCCAAAGCTGCTCCATTATCCTGAGCTTGCACAAGTAACATCTTATCCCTGAAGTACTCTGCATTTTGAGGGCGTTTTGGCGATGTGCAGTTCCTTGCAATATGTCCATCACCACCACAGTTGTAGCACTTAATTGGCATTGCTTGTCCTTGATTACCATTCCTTCCTCTATTCTGATTTGCCACATACCCTCCTCCTACTCCACCTCTTCTTTGTTCATATTGTCTTTCTTGAGCTGGTTGCACCGTAACCTTTCCATCTCTGACCAAAGCATGATTGTGTAGATTGGATGCAGTCCTGATTTCATTGTTAGTGTGAAGACGGTTAGTATGTGGAGTGAAGGTTAAGTTTTGTTTAACCATAAGAGCCAGTTGATTGATAAAGTGTTCCATGCCTGCATTTGCATCAGGTTGCTTGAAACTTGGATCGGGAATGAGTTTATGGTTTCCGTTACCCGTGGGTATGAATTGAGAAGCTTTGGTGGTAATTCCAACATTGGTATAAAAAGCTGTAGAGTCATTTGATGAACTTGTTTCTCCCTGGTTGGTTTTGAACTGTTCAAGAATCCTTTTTTCAAACATAGCATGTCTCTCATTCTGAAGAAGGAATGCATAAAGTTGCTCATAGTTGGTATTCTTCAGTCCTTTGGTTAGCTTCACAGAGGTGACAAACTTATGCCATTTGGGATTCATGTTGTTCACAAACTTTGAATTCAGCTGAATATTTGGCATGGTCATTTTGATATTCCTCATATCATTCACAAGCTTGTGGAATCTCACGTAATACTCATAGACACTTTCTTCTGGCTTCATCTTAAAGTGCTCAAATTCATCATACGGCTGTGATTCTCTGTCTTCCTTGGTTAATTCAGAACCTGAGAGAAGCATCTTGACATTATCCCAAACTGCCTTGGCTTCAGTGTTGTGATTGATAAGCTTGTAGATGTCTTTTGGAAGACCCTGAAGTATAATGTTAGAAGCTCTGATGTCAGCATCGAATCTCTTTTTCTCCTTATCATTGAGCTCATCATACGTCTTTGGTCTGTCAATTCCATAGATCATTGTTCCATCTGCAGCTGTATCAATTAAGTCTCTTGTAGTCTCAATCTGATAAGGTCCTTCATCAATAGACTTGAGAATGTTGACTCCATTTTATTTTCCAAGACAGTACAATCTGATTCGTTGTGCCCAAGAGTCGTAGTCAGTTCTGTCAAGCATGGGTGGACGAGTATCTGAACCAGCTGCTTGAAAATCCTCAACAACAGTGGAGATGATTGTAGGTATGTTGGTAGACATGTTTAAAGATTACACGGGATTTTATAACTCAATGATTAAACCGGGAAATAGATTCTTTCCCGGGATTTTACTAAATCAAGAGAAAACCGTATTACAAACAAAAATTCAACCAAGTCGCTAAGAAACCTTGAATCAAGTCGCTAAGTACTAAGTTGCTAAGTATTATGAGGTCAAGTCGCAATAATGCCAAGTCGCTAAGACACAGTCAAGTTGCTAAAGAACAACTCGCTAAGATCCAAGTCTCTAACACCAAGTCGCTGAGAATTATGACAATAAGTCGCTAAGCACCAAGTCGCTAACAAACTTAAGTACAAGTCGCTAACAAAATTGAGAGCAAGTCGCTACCTTCACCAAGTCGCTACTCGTAGTGTAGAATCCACTAAGTGTACTGTTTGTCGGCTTGTCTCAAAAGACAAGTCGCTAGGACCAAGTCGGTACCAAAAATCCCTACTTTTTACTGAAGCAAGTCGCTAAGATGAAATTCACTACGAGAACCAAGTCGCTACCAAGAAAAACTAAAAAAAAAACACTTTTCAATCCAAAACAAGCTCAACCACAGTGATTCAAGCTTACCAAATCAAAACCCAAGCACATACAATGATTCTAAACACAAAAGTACACCCAAAATTCAAACTTTAACACTAGAAGTGAGCCAAATGATGCAAAAACCACTAAACTTTTTCAAACTCTAAAACCATCTAAAAACCACTAGAAATCCAAGGATATGTAAGAGATGATCAAACCATGGCTCTGATACCATTTGTAACATATTGGATTTCACAAACACACTAAACCATTTATCAAAGAGGCGTATACTTGATGTTTTAGAGAGAGAAAGAATTAGAGGTTTGGGAACTTAGTGAGAGAAAATGAAAGTATTATTCTGAGCTCCAACTCTCTACCTTGGAAGGTAGAGAGTATTTATAGTTCTTACATAAGTGGCCACCTACGGGCTGTGGATCAGGCATACAGTGGGTAAAGACCCGTCCGTCCTCTACGGTGTTACTTAATTAAATACTACTAAACATTAACTAATCTACGACTACGAGCTTTCTAACGATTACATATACTTGAGGTGACCGACTCTTTAATAACTGGATTTACTAAATCCTAACATTTTGTTTGCGTTTACCTTTACTTCTGTACAATTATTTCTAAGTGTATGCATGCATAGTTCTTTGATAGTCACCCTTGATTCGGTAGTTTTGAATGGAGGTAGAGGCCAATTGCCTAGGAGATATGACCAACTAACCCTAGGTGAGCGGACTAAGACGGGAAGGGTAAGATATGACCAACTGACGACCCTTTCTACTTGTGCGATTTGACCAACTGATCACCTATCGTTTGGATGAACTTAAGAATTGGGGGGGGGGTGTAGTGTCTAAGTTCCTAATGGCTGGGCACTCACTATTTTGAATCTAGCATGTAGCGGTACTTAATGACTTGGCTTAGGGGACCAGGAACAACAGGACTTATGACGGTGCGCCTGATTTCTCCTGTGGTGGCATCTTTGCTGATAGGTTAGGGCGAATTGACCAAATGTTGTCCTCTCGAATTTGACCCCACCTGAAGTAATTGGAAGTAAGTAGACGTAGACCTAACTAGCTAGGAGCATTGACTAGGTTAGCACCACTATTCCTCTATTGATTTTCCTTTATCCATTTATCTGCTTTTATTTCATTCTGCATTAGTAGTTTAATTAATTAAATCCCTATCGAAACAATTATTATTCTGTGACACTAGACTTAGTAATAATCCAACACACATAGCTCTTGGGACGACCGGGTACACTGCCCGTTAGTACATTAGGGTAGACCATAGGTATAGCGAGACACTATAAATATTAAGACCTGGTCAGTAAAACCTGCATCAAGTTTTTGGCGCCGCTATCGAGGAGTTATATTAGGATTGATATTAAGTCTCTCATTTCGTTTTTAAACTTTTCTCACGATCATATTTCAAGTTTTCAGGTACCATGGAAGCTGTTAACATCGATAACCTCACTCTTGAGGAATATTTGGCGTTGATAAGAGAAGAACATGGACCAGGGATTGTTAGGCCAGCCATTGTAGAAGATGCTCAATTCGAGATCAAACCTCAATTCATGAGGGAATTGCGTGCAAATCCCTTCTCTGGAAGCATCGCCGATGATGCCCATGAACATGTAGACAATGTCGAATACATTGTCAGCTTATTCAAAATTCCCAGAGTCTCACACGATGCTATAATGTTACGAGTATTCCCTATTTCTCTTACGGGAGTTTCAAAAAGATGGGTCGATCGATTACCTGCAGGGACTGTCAACACTTGGCCTATCTTAAAAAAGTATTTCATTCAGAGATACTGTCCTCCATCAAAGACGGCTAAGCAATTGGAAGAAATTCATAACTTCAAGCAAGAGGTTGGTGAAACGTTATACCAAGCTTGGGAAAGATACAACGAATTGTTATACAAATTCCCTACTCATGATCTCAACAACCAACAAAAAGTGAACGTCTTCTACAAGGGACTGAACATCTCTTCAAAACAAATGATTGATTCTCAAGGACCGATTCCTAGTATGACACCCACTATTGCTTTAGAAACTATTCAAAGAATGGCAGACCACTCTCACAAATGGCACAATGGATGAAGCAACCGAAGTAAGAATGATGATATGGAGGGCCTTGCAGCGATAAACAACAAATTAGAAAGCCTTGGAAGAGAAATGAAGAAGCTCCAGGAAAATGTGCATTCCATTCAAGTTGAGCGAAATGGGACTCCTCCTTCTAAAGAATGTTCCTCCAATGAAGAAGTTAAAAGGATCGGAGAAGTTAAATATGGAAAATAATTCCATTTCAACAGCTACAATAATTACGGACCTAGTTATCGTGAAAAATCCCCTGGGTTCTACACAAGAATCAACAATAATCCTCTCTAACCTAGCCTTGAAGAAATAATGCACCGACACATCGAAGAATCTACAAAAAAGGGAGATAGACTCAAGGAATGGATGGTCAAAGTAAAGGAGGACACCAATATGAACCTACGTAACCAAGATGCTGCAATTAAGAACCTCGAAACACAAATTGGGCAATTGGCTAAAAACCTTGAAACAAGTAATGCTAAAGCCACTTCCTGCAAGGCCATATTTGCGCAAGATAAAGCAAAAAAGGAACAATGCACATCCTCTATCACTAATGATCTTTCCGGGATTAACTACCTTAGAGAAGATGATAAATCAGAAGACGACGAGTTCCTGCCAAGCCAACTTCCTAAAAAGCAGCAATACCAGGAAAGTTTTCTTCTCCCATGCACTATTGGTTACATTAAGATTCCCGCATTAGTTGATTTAGGGGACGGGGTAAACCTTATCTCTACCACTTTATTTGAAAAAATCAAACTTACCAATTTAAAAGAAACAACTATTATGATTGAAATGGCTGATTCCTCTAAGGCTGTACCGATGGGAATTGTGAACAATGTGCTTTTAAAAATTGGAAATTTTTTCTTCCCCACCGATTTTTTGGTTATTGACATGGGAAAGCGGGAGGCTTACAACTTGATTGTTGGAAGACCTTTTCTGGCCACTTGTAGGGCTCAGATTAAGGTTTTTGAAAAACAAATTTCTTTGGGAACTAAAAATGAACGAATAACTTTTAGTATGAAAGAGCATTTAAAACCAAAAACTGAAATTTCAAATGATGTTGTTAATGTTCAATCGCTAAATCCCACTCTACACTCTAAACCTATTACTGGTGATCGTAGAAAGAATATTGATAATTGTAAGCAGAAACAGGATGAAATTGTCCAAAGCATTGAGGAAACTCTTAATCCAAACAAACATTTTTGCAACTCGATGTCAACCAAAGAGAGCAAATCAGTATGGCCACCGTTTACTCGTCCTAAAAAATGTGTAAGAAAGGCGGATGAATGGATATACCCTCATAAGGGAGAGAAACATGATGTTGAGTTAGCATTGGAAGATTAGTACAAATTAAAATTTGGAAGCTCAAAATTCATTAAGGGACTGGTTAAGCGGTATGGGTGCACTCATCTCACTGACACCATAGGCGGTACAAGATCCAGCATCAGCATTACTGATAATATTATTACTGAAGATGATGACCGAGGAAAATCATGTGATAAATGGCTTTCACATAAGTTGGGAACAAATGGACTCAATAATTCTACAAGGAAAAAAGGGCTTGATAATTGGATGAATGAATACCAACGAATTATGAAAGTGGGGCAAGTCCAAAGGCCCCCATAGAAGCCCCGCAGCTCTGAGTCTAACTTAAAGACTCGTTAATAAATAAAAGTGCTCTTTCGGGAGACAACCCGAATTATCCCTCTTTTGTTTTTATTTCCTTTCTGTTGGGTTTTGTGTTTTCTAACATTTTTTGCAGGAAACGAGGAACTAATTGCTGCTGCAGTTGTTGATCTGAACAAAGTTACGGCGTAACTCATCTTGGTGATTACGCCGAACCAACATTTGAGCAGTAGTATTCTTGACGCATTACCAATTACGGCGTAATACCATCTCAATGGTTACGCCGTAACCACTCGCTCTTTAGCTTATATCAGGTTTTGCCAGTTACGGCGTAACTCCCTCATAGAAGTTACGACGTATTTTTCCCCTGCTTTAATTCTTTCATTTTAAAACACGGTAACCTTGTATTAGTTTTTAAATAAACTTTGTGGGTGTGTTCCCTGTAAACCCTCACGAGACTTCACTCGTCCACTTGGGACACCAAGTGGTTTAAAAGGCTTGTTGCATTCGCTAAATGCAACCGTGATTCCTACGAAAGTGAGTTAGATTTGTTTTTTGTTTTTTTTATTTTTTATTTTTAGAATTATGCTTGTCGGTATTGTGATTTCAGGGATTGAAGTTTGTTCATGACGCTTAAACGAAGGCACGGTTCTTTTTCGTGGGCCTTCTTCTTTTTGGAGCAAATTTCAGGGAAGTTCTCGCTCTAATTCTACCTTTCTCTTCACCTTTATTTTAATGCCTAGTACAAAAGGGACTTTGTACAATTCAAGTGGGGGGACGGGAGTAGAATTATCACTTGAACTTTATTTCGCCCTCATTTTTCTAGTTTATTTTGAAAAATTATGCCATTTTTAAAATTTTGACATGTTTTTCCTAACCTAACTAGATTAGACCTTAGTCGAGCACATACAACCCTTGACATTACATGGTGAGATTAGTCTTATCCGTTTCCAATATTTTACCCCAAATCCACCAAATTATGAATGTGCCGGTAGCTTGTAAACTTTAGAACTTGGCCTTTGCATCATTTCGAGACCATAGACGAGGTATATTGAGTTAGCTTGATGTATTTGGAATTTTCAGTTTTAGAAGGCAACATTATAGGATTATCACCCAAACAGCCTATCATTGTGAGTCTATCGATTAGTCTCCTCGACTTTTCGACCCCCATGTGAAACCCTTTTGTTGCTCTCTCCTTTAGTGCAAGATACCCCTAGATACACCCTTCTGAGCCATTCCTTTCATTTTGTCAACCCAATATATTGTTTCGTTACACCTATACACCTTAGCCTACCCTGTAGTCTTTATTTGTGATTTGGAAGTTATCATTTGCCTAAGTTCAAGGTTCGAGTGAAAAGGTTTGGAAATCACGCTTTCATCGACAACATTTATGAAGATCATTGAAGACCCCCCCCCCATATTCCCATCTCAAGTGGGGGGATGTTATGTTATTATGTTATGTTGGGAAAAAAAAGTTGATTGAGTTATGATATTGTAAAGTGCGATGTTATAAGCACGGTAGTATGAGCTTTATTGATTAGTATCGAGGAGGTCATCTCGGTCACATTTGAAGATTGGAGTTGGTAGTTATGCCAACAGAAGAAGAAAAGGTAGTGTGCCCATCATGACGTCCTCTAATGACACATCTACCTTGCATTTCATGATCCAGTTTCTAGACTTCTAAGCTTGAACTTTGGGCGGACGGTAAGTGGTGATGACTTGGTTATAGATATTAGACTACCTGCTTGTTTTTCATTTTACACCAATTATATATCCCATGTCTTATCCTACCCTTTAGTCATGAAGCATGTTTAGGTGATGCAGCGAGCAATCTTTGGTGTCTTGGCCATGGATTTGGTCATGTATCATTGATTTTGTCCACTTCGCCGTGACATGTTAGTAATGACGAGTCACCCCTTAACCTTTGTCATGTCTACCCATATTGCTTTCGAGAATTGTTTAGCCCTTAACTCTAGTGGTGGAGATTTGTGTAACCGCCAAGCTTATGATAGAATACATGTTATGACTGTGCGATTAAGTGATTACCCAAAAATTGACACTTAGAATAGTTGAGAGATTTGAGTGTTTGTTCCCCTTTTGTGAGGTGTTCGGCTTTGTTTTATTCTAGCATAAGGGATTTGTAAACTCATATTTTCCAGGTTTTGGGAGATATCTTTTTAAGAATCTATCTATTAAGGTCTACTTGAGGGCAAGTAGAGCTCAAGTGGGGGGATATTTGATAACATCAAATAGTCCTGAATATTAAGTGTCAATTTCCCCCGATAATGCTCGTTATTTATATCATTTATATGGATTTACGCTTGTTTTCCATTGTTTTCCACTTTCAGGTAAATTACGAGCATTGGAGCTAAAGAGAAGCGGAAATGGAAACATAACTAAAGATTTATCACAGTATGCCTATTTCGAAGAAGTTACAGCGTAACTCCTCTCTCACATTACGTCGTAGCTATTGCGTGACCCTGAATACCAACTTATCAAGAGGTTACGGCGTAACTCTTCCCAAAGGTTACGACGTAACTCCATTAGGTCAAAAGAGGTTCCACGCCGCTGATACTTACGTCGTAACTACTTCATCACTTACGACGTAACCGAGTTTATTGAAGACTACGGCGTAACCACTAATAAGGTTATGCCGTAACTAGCAGATCTAGTGCATTTACGAAGAAATAGAAGGTTACGGTGTAACTCCTATTTTGGTTACGCCGTAACCCAGACCTGGCCTATAAATACCCCATGAATTCCAGCATTTCTAATCATCCCATTCCACACACAACACTCTGAGAATGTGGGGAAAAGCTCAAGGCAGGTCTAGGGGAGCATACAGAGCTGTTTCCAAGGGAGAAGTCACTCCATTATGATAAGCTTTAACGTTTTATATTTCTTTTACTTTCAATTAATGTATTTCGTACCTTTGAATATTGAATTGATTTGCATGATTAATATGAGCGGCTAAGCACCCTTTGGTGCTAGCCTAGTTATGATTCCTTAATTGTTTTGTTCACGTTTACCTTTACTTCCGTACAATTATTTCTAAGTGTATGCATGCATAGTTATTTGGTAGTCACCCTTGATTCAGTAGTTTTGAATGGCGGTAGAGGCCAATCGCCTAGGAGATATGACCAACTGACCCTAGGTGAGCGGACTGAGACGGGAAGGGTAAGATATGACTAACTGAAGACCCTTTCTACTTGTGCGATTTGACCAACTGATCACCTATCGTTTGGATGAACTTAAGAATTGGGGGGGTGTAGTGTCTAAGTTCCTAACGGCCGGGTACTCACTATTTTGAATCTAGCATGTAGCGGTACTTAATGACTTGGCTTAGGGGACCAGGAACAACTGGACTTATGACGGTGCGCCTGATTTCTCTTGTGGTGGCATCTTTGTTGATAGGTTAGGGCGAATTGACCAAATGCTGTCCTCTCGAATTTGACCCCACCTGAAGTAATTGGAAGTAGGTAGATGTAGACCTAACTAGCTAGGAGAATTGACTAGGTTAGCACCACTATTCCTCTATTTATTTCTCTTTATCCATTTATCTGCTTTTATTTCATTCTGCATTAGTAGTTTAATTAATTAAATCCCTATCGAAACAATTATTATTCTGTGACACTAGACTTAGTAATAATCCAACACACATAGCTCTTGGGACGACCTCGGCTTTACCATTTACTACACTACACGCGATCGGGTACACTGCCCGTTAGTGCATTAGGGTAGACCATAGGTATAGCGAGACACTATAAATATTAAGACCTGGTCAGTAAAACCTGCATCAAGCGTCCCACGGATCCCTAGCTTTACGCTAGACGGATCCCTTGTGGGAGGGATCCGTGGGATCCGGGGAACAGTAGACATTTTCCTCTATAAATAGTGAGCCATTTCTTCATTGTTTCTCACCCCTTTCTAACATACTTTCTCCCTGAGTTTAAAACTCTCTAACTCCATATCCAAGTGATCTATGTTTGTAGTTTTGTTTTTGTGTGATTCTCTAGGTTCCTCTTAAAGGCGAGATCACCACCTTTGAAGTCAAGCAAGCTCAAGTCCATGAGTTGATATGCTTCCTCATCATCAAGACTACTGAAGTCCTCTTGTTGATGGTTCTTTTCTTTCTTCTAAGAAGTGTAGTGTTGAAGACATTAGTGAAAGATGTCTCAAGTGTTAAGACGAAGACATTAGTGAAAGGTGTCGATCATCCGTATTGTAGGCATTAGTGAAGGGTGCCTAGAACTCAAGTCACAAGACATTAGTGAAGGGTATCTTGAAGATCTAGTTAAAGGCATTAGTGAAAGGTGCCTTAGATGTACATTCGATATGGTGTGTTTCGATGTACAAGATAGATTTGAATTAGATCCAAGGATATTGATATCCTTGATGATGTTGTAAGAAGGAGTTGGTCTCCTTTGGGATTACTCGTTGGTGTAGTGTTGCGTAGTAGCTCCTCCATTGTAATGGAACTCGGAATTTAGCCTAGTACCGAATAAAGGGTAGGCGACGTTGTGGTAGGTGTGGTTCACCTTGGTGTGAAAGAACCCGGTGGTTAGCCTAGTACCAAAAATATAGTAGGCAACGTTGTGAAGGTTTCTCCACCATAAGGAGTCGGTATTGTGTAGTGATTACAAACTCTCGAGTAGGTGACTCGGGGAGTGGAGTAGGGCAAGGAAGGTGTCCTTGTAGCCGAACCACTATAAATACTCGCGTTGTGGTTTTGTACTTCTTACTCTTATTTTTTCATTACATATTTATACTTCTATATGTTTGTTTATCAACATCCAACACACATCTAAATAGATTGACATAAGTCGATCTAAATAGTTTAAAACAAGTTTTAATTGGCAAAACTATTCAACCCCCCCCCCCCTTTCTAGTTTTCCACAATTGGCATCAGAGCTTCGTTACCAAGTTTCTTAAAGTATATTGTACTTTAAAAACTTGATACGATCCATGGTTAATTGAAAACTACAAAGAATGTTTTTCATAAAAACAAACACCATGTCTTTTAAAACTCTTTGTTCGGATGTTGATTAAATGACAACATTTTCCTTAATATTTATTTTTTATTTAAATGCACTAATCCTCTTTGTCATGTTGATTAGTTAAAGCTCATACCTACCAAGCCTTAGGAATCACTTGGTAACAAGATTACCTTCCCTAAGAAGGTATCTTAAACACAAAGGAGCTGGAATTGTCTACTGACATTTATTGTGTCATTTGTAAAGACATTCCTAAGTGCATTAGAGGTATGATTTTCTACTTATCTCTAAAATGACATTAGCTTGATAATTAAGTATGCCTACATAGGTATTTATATGATTATCTGTTGTGCATATACATGTATTACATGAAGCTTCACTAGGATGCCTTTTCTCACATACGTGTTATATTTTCTCGCCTAAAGTTGTGGTATATAAAACTTGTGTTTTTATTTCATTTAATCTAAAAATCATATCCTTCTAATAATAAAACAAAACACAAATCTCAAAAATTCCTCCTTCCCCATAAATAAACCATCCGTCGTTCAACTCTATCAAATCCCCACTTTTTCAAATCTTCCACTTTCAAAAATTACCTTTCATTCAAAACTTCATCTTCCTCTTATCTCATCTCAAACCAAAACTAAGAAGGCTCGTCATCAACATGGTTTACATCGCCCTCGTGCTCATCGCCTTAACACTCATCGCTCTTGTGTTCCCTATGATGAAGTTCTCATACGGAGACATATACTTTGTGTTGTTAATCTACATTGGGATCATATACCCAATCCTTTGTATCATTCTTAGCACTGAAATGAAATATTATTAATAGTCTAGTTCATCTAGGTTATTATTATCATAATGTGCTTGTCATTTCTTTTGATTTATATGTTTCGTATTCTTTTATGACACATTAGAAGCCTTGTATGCATGCTAAAAGAAAATGTAGGTTAAAACACATATCTTGGTATAAACTTGTAAAAACTATGTTTTTATCAAATCTGACTCTGTTACTACAGATCCACGGATCCCGACAAGTATACTAGCAGGATCCCTTATAGAAGGGATCCGTGGGAACCGTCTTCTGGATAACAGATTTTCATGCAAAATAAAAACCACTTTCTTCCTAAAAAGAAATGTTTTACTAGAATGTCAAAAATTAAAGTTAGTTAAATGTCATTGTTGATAAACATTTTGTAAAACGTTAGGTAATCATTGTTTTACCCATAATACATCACATCTTATTAACTTGTCTTTCCTATAGGTTTTGCTTTGTCGCATGAATATGATTTGACTTTTCACTCACTAGCGTCTACACTCCTAATATCTCCCTTGAGCCCAACACACCTGGCAATCATGTCCGTGGGTTCAATAATCTCGAAAACCATCACTTCCACGAAGGACGTATTGTAGACACCTCTCTACAATTCGAAGAAGGTATCAATACCTCCTTCCGAGCCATAGGACTAGAATGTCTTCTCGAAATCAACGAGAAGATATGTCCAAGGTTCATAATAGAATTCTTCCGTCAAGTCGAACTCGTTCGTAACGAGGATCGCTCTCTATCTCTTTGGTTTTGGATCAAAAACCAAAAGTTTGTTTTAACCCTTGGGCAATTTGCTCACATCCTCCGGATTCCAAATCATGGACAATGTGCCTTCACCGAAGATTGGTCTCTTGATTCTCTCTTCAACTTTCGTGAAGAAAATAGTCCATATTGTTCACACATACCCTCCCCGGAGGATTTGAATCGCATAATATGCAAACCTCGACCATATTACTCCGATCCAAACATTATCTTTACATGGGACATTCGAGAAGAGTACAAACCTCTTGCACTCATTCTACGTGAAAATGTTTGGAGTCTTAGGGGAAATCGAGAAATCCTTCCCGCTTGTTGTGCTCACATAATGTATTGTTTGCTAACACAACAACCATACAATCTCGCCTACTTCTTCGCAAGGCGAATTGTAAATCTTCAAGGCTCCAAGAATAAACTCATCCCTTATGGAATGTTCTTGACGCGCCTCTATCATAACGTCATGCATTTTCATCCTCAATTTCAAAGTCCGTTGTACGTACTTGTGAACAAGATGATGGAACCACTAAACACATCTCTCATGAAGACTTTCTTCATTCTTGATTCCACCAACACTCATCAACCATTTGATGATCCTTCTAGCGAAAACGCTCAAGGAACTTAGTAGTCTTTCAAATAGGATCAATCCTTTTGTACTCATGCTTTATCAATGTAATCCAATTTCCTTCATGAAATAAAACATCTTACATTTGATATCTTAGTAATAGAACCTCTTTAACTAACCTTGAAATATAATGCATTGTCAAAATCATTGCATACCTTTAGTAAAGGCTCTGCTTAGCAGATAAACGGATCCCAAAGGTTATGCTAGACGGATCCATACTCTTAGGGAACCTTGGGATCCGGCAAACAGAAAATGCAATTGCAAAACATTTTATCTCAAACATGTCCTTAGAGCACCTCACACTAAGCTATAATAGTGTCCTAAGGCAAATTAAGTCCTTATCAAGTTAAGTAGATCCTTCGTACTCACACATAACTCACCCAGATCACAATCAAGACACTTGTAGATCTATCGTTTCACTTAAACCCATTACTCTTCTGCTCTCAAACTCACTCATCATCTCTCACATGATCCCTCATATCTAGCTTTGGAAATCTTTTGATTATGGCAAAATTGATCATAATCATCCTTATCTCAAAATTGGTCAAAATTGATCAAATTCTAGTTTTTCCATTTTAAGCCTTTAGGATATTCTCCAAAACATTATCCTGGGTCACTATCTGATCTCTAGGATCATTTAGCTCCACTTGACACTCTCAAAATCTTTAGTGTCATCTTTGTTCATTCATTGGTACTCATGAAAGTTCCAACTTCTTCCATAAAAGGCAATTATTAGCTACATCACTCATTACCCTCAAGTACTTAAGCACCTCTTCATTTAAGACACTTCGATAAACTAAAACACTCAAGAAGAAATAGGCATTAGACCTTACAAACATCATTACTATCTTTTCTTAGCTGCTGATAGACGGATCCCTAGGATTAGCCTAGGCGGATCCCTCGTTGGAGGGAACCGTGGGATCCGTATGACACTCATGCCAACTCTAGCTAAAACAATCATTTCAAGCTCATCTTTCTAACTTAAACACTCCATCTCATCTTAAATGAGTTCCTAGATCAGTACAACTCTGAATTTGAATCTTGTGCATGTTAATCATCACATTCCAATGAATTTTAGTGGCTTAAGTCTTGAATGCACTTGGCAAATCCCTTGGTTTATAAACCACATTGTTAGGACTCCTAAAGTCATCATCTTCATCCTCATTTTCAGCACTTAGAAACCTTTACAAAACTCTTGAAATCATCTCATCATGAGGAAAACTCCAAGTAGCAATTTATCCACCAAAGAACCACCCAAGAAAATTGCTCGTGTTGTACACGAAATCTCTTCAACCGAATCATCTCCGGTCAAGTCCACAAATGCAAGGATTCCTCCTCCACCACCTCAACCAATCAAACTAATTCCCAAGAGGATTGTTCCCACAAGGATATCATCACCAAATTCTACTAAACCAAACACACCCTTTTTAACCCAACCAACATCATTGGTGCCTAGAGCCACATCATTTAACACCTCACAATCATATCCACATTCTCACAACTTAGAAGAATTACCCCCTTGGCCAACTCATCTTCCACCATTACCAACAAATTCACTAGAAAAGGTTGTACAACAAAACCAAAATGTTGAATCAACACTAGCACCAATGTCAATTTCTCCATTTCCTCCCAATAGTCCATTTTGGATTATGAGAAGACATCAAAGTCAACCACCCAACCACATGGAAGTTGATACTTCTCTACCTCCACCTTCAAACATTGTTGAGCCACCACTTAATGAGCCTCCACCAATTCCTCCTTTTGAGGATCCTCAACCCACTTTACTTGAACATCCGCTTCAATAAGCTCAAAACCATGACAAGGATTGCTATCATTGTCAACATGTTGAAAGGTTGATACATGAACTACGTGATGAGCAACGTTTCATGTTTTATCACCTCCTTGAACATTTCGAAGAGGTCAACAAACCCAAACAACCATGAGCCTCAAAACGGTGCCCTAGCCTCAAGCTCAACTTAGAACTTTTAGGAATCCCATTTTATGTTTGATCATCCTTAAGAACGTAGTTGCCTCTTGAGTTTAGATTCTTCATTAGCATTAAGTAGAAAATGTATCACATGGCGTGATCATTCTCTTAGTCTTAAGAGATTTGTTGATTATCTCTTTGTTTTATTGAATGATAACCTACTTGCCATATTTATCTGAGTATATGTTTATTGTTTGTATACATATCTCATTTTCATATTCAGTATTGTTTGGTATAACACCTTTGCTGAATCATCTATCACCAGACAGACGGATCCCTGGAAAATGCCTAGACGGATCCCTCCATGTAGGGAACCGTGGGATCTGTGGTACAGAAGAACAATTTTCTACTAACTTGAGTCTTATTTGCAGGAAATTATGCACTATACTCTTGTTTTCTAACCTCTATTTTGTAGATTTTCAAAATACACATGAAGAACTTGACACTCTAAGCTAGGGGAGCTTTGTGTCAAACCATACATTGCAAAACCATTTGCAACTTAATCCTTATTTGGATTACGCTTCATGATACCCCATTGCAACATTGCAATCTTCTAGGGGGAGCATTTTCGTCACAAGGACGAAACCATTTGCAAACAAAATTGCAATTCGTTAGCTTGTTAGTTTATATTTACTTGACGCCCTCACAAAGGGATGGACTCGTCAAGGGGGAGTTAAGACAACAACCATTCAAGTCACTTGCTCTCTTTACATTTTTGTTTACATGTTTTTCTTAAAAACAATGTGTTAGTTTCTTTTCGACGCTCTTTTTGTTTCGACAAAAAGGGGGAGAAGAGAGTAAAAACTCCAATTCGAACTTTTACGAATTTTAGTTTTTCCTTAAAATAATTTTATGTTTTGTCATCAACAAAAAGGGGGAGATTGTTAATACAAATAAGCCGTAAAAACGTTTATTTATATTTTACGATCTTCTAATATTTTGTCGATAACAAACGTAAAATCATTTTAACGAAACAAATAAAATACGTATTTAGTTTGAGCCAATAGTTTTCTAACACACTTACATTTTCACATAAAACACTAAAACAAGTATAAGTGATTTTATGATATATATGCACAACAACTAGTGTTTACATATTTGGGTAAAATATACACATAACTAGTATGTAGTATATTGGGTAATATAAATGGGTGGAAACTTAAGTATCATAACCCATTGACCAAATACATTGAATGTAGTTGGGTACAACCCAAAGTCCATGACCCATATCCATGGAGCTGGACCCATAACCCATTGCATGACATCATGCTTATATCATATATGGATAATATCCATAAACCATGGTATTGACCTGTTGGAATCACTCCTAAACCATAATCAAGTGTTAGTAATTATTATGTAATAGTTAGCTTTATTATGGCCTTTATGTTTGTTATTAGCCTTAAGCTTATGTAGAAGGCCCATGAGCTTAGGCCCAAGCCCATTAATGAAATGATGGAAACTAGGAGTGTTGCCCTAGCTTTCCTCCTATAAATACTCTTGTAAACCTTCATTTGAAGGTTGGTTGTTCAAGTTATTTCTCTTATCACATACTCTACGCGTAAACCGTATTATTACATTGTGTGTGTGTGTTTTACTTGTTCAATCACCTTATCTCTTTCTATAATACTTGTGTTTGTAAAACTAGTGACCTAACAGTGGTATCAATCGCCAAATAGTTGGGTGCACACTTTTGTTTTGAAGATTTTGGTTTTGGGTCTTACGCGTAAAGATAACGTATTCTTTGCTTCGCTTAAAAACTTGTTTTTTACACTTTTTAATCCAAGATTCTTGTACTTTCAACGTTTTAAGGTGTTAAAATACTTGTTTTTGGCAAAAAGTTTCGAACTTTATGCGTGGATCATTGTTTTTGAGCTAGTTTTTATTCGTGGGTATAGTTCTACGCGTAACTGATTTAGAAGGTTTGGTTCATCAAATCTCACACTCTTGTGTTATTTGGTGATCTTGAAGCTATTTCATCACACAAAAACTGGTTTAGAAACATCTTTGAGCATAATCAAATTTACGAGTAGACCTACGCGTAGTGAAACCCTAAAACTACGCGTAAGTATTTCCTTGGTTTGATCTTCGTTTTCGTGGTTTACTCCGTGTTTTCTTGCTTGGATAAGCCTGAAAATACGTCGACTTTGGATATCTTTTGCACTGTGAAGTGTAAAAGATCACTTGGGATAAAACCCTAAAATTACGCATAAGCATAAGCTTACGCGTAGAAATCCTACGCATAAGATTTTTCTTACGCCTAAGCCCAGTCTTACGCATAAGATAATCCTACGCCTAACTTTCTACGCCTAACTTTTGTCTACGCATAACTTTAGCGTCTTTTCCACACTTACGCGTAAGCTAAATCTACGCGTAACTTCTTATTGTTACGCGTAACTTTGGTGTTTTTACGCATAAGTGCTACTTGGCTATTGTGATTTCTACGCCTAAGGATACTTCTTCATCAAAGGTTCATTCGACTACAAAGATCCATTTTTACCAACACAAGTTTTCAACATGTCTCAACCACCATACTCTAACTATTTCCCTTACACTTATCCTCAACGACAACAACAAGCAATTTATCAGCAACAATTTAATCAACAACATACTCCACAACTTGGTGCAATTCCCCCACCACAAATGGTTCAAACACCGCCAAGTCTTCAAGTTCAACCCTACACAAATGAATTCAATCAACATCCATCAAGGAACACTATGAAGGAACCCACTTGGTTTGCAAAGATGTGTGAAGCGTTAAGCAGCCAACAATCAATTCATGAAGATGGATCACTTGATAGACCTCCAATGCTCACTCCAGGAAACTACGATCAATGGGTGATAAGGTTCTTTAGGTTTTGTGGTCTGAAGAAGCCACATGGAAAGTTCTTAAAGAAGGTTATCTTGGAAGGTCCATTTGAGATGCCTACTGTCATTGTACCCTGAGATCCTACTGCTATTCCACCAAGAGATGAACAAACAAACATTGCTACTGTTGCAGATCTAAATCCAACAGAACTTCTACACTATGAAGCTGATGAGCTTGCAATGCAATATATCCTTTTAGGATTACCCAACCCAATTCTTCGAAGTGTTGATGCTCAAAAGACTGCAAAGGAAATGTGGGACCATATTCATCTTCTTATGGAAGGATCTGTACTCAATCAGGAGGATTTGGAATCCAAAATTTACTTGGCTTATGAACACTTCATGATTGAACCTGGAGAGACATTAGAGTCTTATCATCATCGATTTTCAGACATCATCAATGATTTGGATAAACACAACATCATCATGCCAAGAATTGCAGTGAATACTAAGTTCCTGAGTAGTCTTGGTCCTGAATGGGAGAAGTATGTCATTTTTCTCCGTCAAGCGAAGAATATGCATCATTCTACATATGGATTGTTGTACGATTACTTGAAGCCTCATGAAAAGGAAGTTGATCAGGAAAGGATTCTCCGTGCTCAAATTGCTCCACCTACACATCCGGAAAATCAACAACTTGCCTTATATGTTCAACAAAGTTATCCTCCTCAACAAGCAACTCAACCAACTGCCTCAGTCACACCAAACGATCCATCACAGCAACCTCAACAAAATCAATTGGTTCCTTACAACAACAACAATGATCAAGCACTTCATAGTCAAACTAATGAGGAATCCGATCCGTTCGAAGCATTGCAACAGGGATTTGTTATGATTGCTAATGCTTTTAGCCGTTATACAAACAAATCCAACAATCGTATTCGTTCCTCATCCAATACACGAAATCAGGCTGTTGTGAACAATGGACGAGTTGAAGTTCAGAATCGTGGTTATGGTCATCAAATGGGAGGTGGTCAAGGGTTTAATGCTATGGGTAGGAATAACAACAGAGCTCAAGTGGTGGAACAGGGAACTGCTCAGAATGGGTTGAATGGTCTTCGATGCTACAACTGCAATGAGAAGGGACACCTGGCTAATGCATGCCCAAAGCCAAGGACTAGGGGCAGTGCTTATTTCAAAGAGGCTCTTCTTTTGGCTCTTAAGGATGAAGCTGGTGGATCTCTCACAAACAAAGAACAGAGCTTTATGGCAGATGCAGACTCAGATGATGATATGGAGGACTTGCAGGCCAATGCAGCTGTTATGTTGATGGCTAATATGCATGAGTTACACATGAGTGAAACAGGCCCAGTGTATGACACTGATGGCTTGTCTCAGGTACCCGAACAAACCATCATCATATCTGAACTAATATCTCCGCCAATATCTGAATCCGGCACGGATCAGACTATTCAAAATGAGTCATCTACATCTCATTCTGACGATTTTCAAGTTAACCCTGTAGTTACATTTGACGATCAAGATGACCTTATGGTTTCCTTTGATAATCAAATTGACTCCGTGGTTGTACTTGAGGATCTAAATAATGATCATGTTGTAACTCACGTTGAACAAGCTGAACTGTTGCCTCATCCAGATTTTGCTCGTTTAATTCAAGACCATCAAATCAAAATGGAGGAATGTTATGCATTAAATAAGGACTTAAAAAGCAAAAATGCACTGTTAACCAAGGATTTTGAATGCTTACAAATGCAACTCAACTTTTTCAAAACTCAAGAAAACCGTGAAAAAGGTTTTGAAGCCGCTTTTGCTAAATCTCATCAAAACGAAAAATATTTAGAGAGACAGATGCGTGAACTAGCCGCTTCGAAGAATGCTTTGTTGTCTGAAATAGAACAACTGAAACATGAACATAAAAAGCAAATTAACGCTCTCACCTTGGAAAATCAAAAAGCTAAGGCTGAGTTGTTAAATTGTCAAAAACAGTTCTCAGCATACAAAAAGCATTCAACGAATCGGGTAGATGACCTTCTTGCAGAAATTATTGGCTTGCAAAACAAAATTAAAGAGTTTAAAACTGTGGTTTACAAACATGGTGAATCAGTAACAGCTATTGAAAAGTTTACTTTAAAACCCAATCCAAAAGGATATGGACCAAATCTAGCTGATTACAAACCAAAGCTTTCACTCAAAACATTCAAACCAAATCCTGAAGTTTCCAGTGCATAATATAAAATTAATGATATTGTTATGAGTGTTGTTGAATATCATCGTCAAGAGGAATTAGATGCAGAAGACGAGAGTCGATCAAAATTAAAAATGGTTGTTTACAACAAACCTTTTAATTATTCAAAACCGGTCACTTTCGTCACACCAACGGATTCTTCTAACACACCAAGGGTTATCATCAAAACACCTGAGTCTTCTAATGTTAATCCCCAACCAGATTATGCACAAATTTATGGTCCTTTACCTTCAATCAATGAAGTAAACTCAAAACCTGAAAATCGCAAAATTCTTAGATATTTTGATATTTTCATGGCTGACCTCAAAACTTTAGAACATGAGATAGAACATCATTATGAAATCAAAGTTCAACACTTTCAATCGCCTTTAGCGCGAGAACAAAGAGACATTTTTCAGAAAAATCTTTTACCAAATGTTAAAAATTTGAAAAGTTGTGCATTAGCTTGGGAAAAGGATTTTCATAAGGAACTTGGAGTGATGAATGTCGTTTTCGAGAAAACTGAAACATCTATTTCTAATACTAAACGCAAAAAGAAAATGTTGAGAAAAGATGTTGATCGACTCTTGGAAGATGTTATCTGTGCTGATATCCATAATGTTGTATTATTCTATTCTTTGCCACATGCATCTGATTATATATCTGCTGATAATGTTGACTATGTGGTAACTGTTGAGAATACTGATAATGTGCTTCAGGTCGAGTCTTTAAAAGCTGAAAATAAACAATTACTTAACGAACTTTACAATGCAAAACGTCGTCTTCATTGGTGTGAAAAAGATATTCACACTCATCAACTTAGTTTTCAAAAGAAAATCGCTCAGTTGAGTGCAAAATCTTCTGATCCTAAAATTGAGCAACTGGATGATCAAAACGTGTCTTTGAAAAGTCAAATCTCTAAATATGAACAAGAACTTGTAACAGTTAGACAGGAATATGGTGTCATATTTGATTTACTCAATAAGACTCGACATGAAGCATCAAACGAACTTGATCACTATCTTGCTCACACTAGAGAAGTTATGAATTTTGCTGGTAATATTCGGTCTGAAAATCAAGATTTGATTCACACTATCTCTAAGTTAAGAGAAATGTTAGGAAAGTATGAACAACTTCCGCCAACCATCATTAAGAGATTAGCACCAGTAACACTTAGTAATCGTGCACCTAGAATCCCTACTGCCAAATCACAAGTTGCTAACGTGCTTCCTTCTACTGAAACATGAATAGTTGCGTCTTTTCCAAACGTCCGCACTTCACAGCCTAGGAGCACTCAATCGAAGAATAGGAAGTTGCGACCTAAGAAAAGATCAATAAGGAATGCTAAAGTAGAAGAACACCCTAGGACTATGAATAAGACTCACGTTGCTTCCACTATAGATGTTGCGTCTGGAAAATGTAATAGAAATAGTGATGTAACGAATGCTAAACCTTTAAGCACTTTTGATATTCAGTCTGATGCACCTTGTGTTATTTGTCGTAAAAGTATGAATTCTGATTGTCATGACAAATGTGTTGCTAAAGCTATAATCTCTTGTTTACAGAATCCTAAGAATCGGAATACCTCTAGGCCCACTAATTATTCTAAGTCTGTGCTTGGTAGACCGCCTTCTTTAGATTCTAAGGCAAACATTGCTGTCACTGTAGTTCCAGTTTCACCTCCTAAGAATGTAGTACCACCTAGTGCATTCACTAAGACTAAAGCAAAGAGTAGTTATAAATGGCAGAAATGGATATATAACACACTAGGATTTAAATGGATGCCTAAAATCATTAATGTGTGCATGTCTCATATACCTGCTTCGGAACCCTCTAACATTTCGGGTTCCACATCTACTTCTATTCCATCTGTGTCGTTTGTGTGTAATGCAGGTGATACAGATCATTCTCTGGATTGTTGATAGCGGATGTTCCCGACACATGACAGGCAACCTTAAACTGTTATCAAACTTTATTGCAAAGTTCATTGGCACTGTCAGGTTCGGGAATGATCACTTCGCAGCTATCATGGGCTACGGAGATTATCTCAATGGGAACATCGAAATCAGCAGGGTTTACTATGTGGAAGGCCTCGGTCATAATCTGTTCTCAGTAGGTCAGTTTTGTGATGGAGATTTAGAGGTTGCTTTCAGGGAGAAAACTTGTTTCATTCGTGATCTACAAGGAAATGACCTTATGTCTGGCTCACGTAATGCTAGTCTCTACACTATCTCTATGCAAGACATGGTTGCTTCATCTCCTATCTGCTTACTTTCAAAGGCAACATCAACAAAATCCTGGCTATGGCACCGTCGTCTCTCACATCTAAACTTTCAAACCATCACCAACCTTGCTCGACACAAACTAGTTGAAGGTCTCCCACGATTCCGGTATTCAAAAGATCACCTTTGCTCAGCCTGTGAACAAGGGAAAAGCACTCGTGCTCATTTTCCTTCAAAGGTGGAACACAGCTCTCAGCATGTGCTTCATCTTCTTCACATGGATTTGTGTGGCCCGATGCGCGTGCAAACGATCAATGGCAAACGCTACATCTTAGTAATTATTGATGACTATTCACGATGGACTTGGGTCTACTTTCTTCGAAGCAAAGACCAAGCTCCACAAATGATCATCACCTTTCTCACGAAAATACAGGTTCAGCTCCGCAACACCGTCAGGCTAATTTGAACAGACAAAGGAACTAAATTTGTTAACCAAACCCTTCGTGAATTCTATGAGAAAGTGGGAATTCAACATCAGACATCTATTGCACGTACACCCGAACAAAACGGAGTTGTTGAAAGACGAAACCGAACGTTAGTGGAAGCTGCAAGAACAATGTTAATCAATGCTAAACTTCCAGATTACTTGTGGGCAGAAGCCGTATCTACTGCATGCTATACTCAAAACCGCTCTATGATCACAAAACGCCACAACAAAACACCTTTCGAGCTTGTCCACAACCATAAACCGAATCTCAAACACTTTCATGTATTTGGATCCCTTTGCTATCCGAATAATGATCGTGATGATTTTGGAAATCTTAAAGCCAAAGCTGACATTGGAGTCTTTATTGGATATTGTGAGAATTCTAAAGGTTACCGGATCTGGAATCGTCGTACAAAACAGGTGATGGAAACGATTCATACTTATTTTGATGAACTCACACCAACTGAGTACAACAGCTTAGAACCCGGTCACAACCGTTTAAACTTCCCTCAACCCCCATCATCAGCTGAACAAAGCCCCCAGCTAACTCGTCAACAAATGGAAAGGTTATTTGCTCCTCTATTCAGTGACGATATTGATGAACGTGCTCCAGGTGTATCCGCTGTTTCCGCTGCACAACCTGATAATATTCCTATACCTGATACACCTGCTACAACAACTACTGTTGAAGATGCACCTACACCAGTTGACTCCACAACAACAATTGAACAAATCGCTTCCAACAATGATGAACCAGCTGATGATATTCTGAATGATGTACCCCCACCTGCAGATTTTGATCCAAATGCGTTCTTCAACCCGTTTGCTAATGAGTCTGCTGCACCAGATGTCGCGGAATCTTCAACAAACCATTTGAATCCTCAGAATCTGCACAATGTATACCAACATCAACCCTCTACACATCGATGGACAAAAGACCATCCTCTGGCTAATATTATTGGCAACCCAAATCAACCAGTCGTTACGAGACAACGTCTTCACACAGATGGTGAACATTGCATTTATGCACTCACTGTCTGCCAATCTGATCCTAAAAACATTAAAGACGCAATGACAAAAGACAACTGGATTGAATCCATGCAGGAAGAACTCAACCAATTCAAACGTCTTGAAGTATGGGAACTGGTTGAAAGACCAACAGGGGTCTACGTCATTGGTCTAAAATGGATTTGGAAAAACAAATTGGATGCTGAAGGGAACGTCATCCGAAACAAGTCACGTCTAGTTGCTAAGGGTTATCGTCAGGAAGAGGGAATAGACTTTGAAGAATCTTTTGCTCCGGTTGCTCGTCTTGAGGCTGTTCGGATATTTCTCGCGTTCGCGGCTCATATGAATATGACGGTCTTTCAAATGTATGTCAAAACTGCGTTTCTCAACGGACAACTGAAAGAAACAGTTTATGTCAGCCAACCCGAAGGATTCGTTGATCCAGAGTGCCCGAACCATGTCTACAAACTGAACAAAGCTCTTTATGGTCTCAAACAAGCCCCTCGGGCATGGTACGATAAGCTATCATCTTTCCTCATTGCTAATAATTTCACCAAAGGTTCGGTTGACCCAACTCTTTTTATACAATATCACGGGGCACATATCTTAATTGTTCAAATTTACGTGGATGACATCATTTTTGGGTCTACACATAAAAAGTTTTCAACCGCTTTTGCAAAACTAATGAAGAAAATTTTTGAAATGTCCATGATGGGTGAACTCACGTTCTTTCTAGGACTGCAAGTTCATCAATCACCCCGTGGTATTTTCTTGAGTCAGTCCAAATATGCCCTTGAACTGTTAAACAAATTTGGAATGACAACCTGTGACACTTATGCCACACCAATGGCTCATACCAAGAAGCTAGATGCTGATTTACATGGGAAATTAGTTGACCCTCCCAAATACCGAAGTATTATTGGGTCTCTCATGTATCTAACAGCTAGCAGACCTGATATTGTCTTTGCCGTTTATCTATGCTCCCGTTATCAGTCGCGACCAACTGAAACCCACCTCTCTGAGGCTAAAAGAATCCTCCGATACATCAAGGGAACCATTAACTTGGGGATCTGGTATCCGAAGGATTCTGGTTTTGAACTAATCGCTTTTTCAGACGTTGACCACGCAGGATGCTTAGACTCAAGGAAAAGTACTTCAGGAGCTCTACAATTTCTTGGTGATAAACTGGTGTCTTGGCAATCAAAGAAGCAGGATTGTACATCGCTGTCATCAACCGAAGCAGAATATGTAGCCATGTCCGCATGTTGTGCTCAAGTCATATGGATGAGAACACAACTCAAAGACTATGGTTACGTATTTGACAGAATCCCGATGTACTGCGACAATCGGAGTGCCATTGCAATCTCGTGCAACTCAGTTCAGCACTCGAAATCAAAGCACATCGATCTTCGCTATCATTTCATCAAGGACCACGTGGAACAGGGTACCGTTGAATTATACTTTGTGGGTACAAAATACCAATTGGCAGATCTTCTCACCAAAGCCTTGCCTCCCGCTAGGTTTAATCAATTGATCCACCGGATTGGTATGAGGTGTTTGACTCAAGAGGAATTGGATGACCTCTTAAAACAGTCTTAAAAACCTGTCAAACACCAAAACATCTTTTGTAAATAATTTTTTTCAAAAACAAAATACAAAAATATAAAACCTGATAAAACAACAAAAATATTCTTCTATCTATTTTTCTCTAACATGGCAAGTACATTTCTTCCATCAACACTATAATCTTTCAAAATTCAGTATTTTTACGATCAAGTGTTGAGGGGGAGAATTTTTCACTTAACTGTTTCAAAACATCTGTGTACTTGCATGTTATCATATCCCGGTTTGTTATTTTATCAATGGTGGTAAAATTTCTGGTTTTACGACACTCCTCGAACTAAAATTAATAACCTTTCAATATTTCTTAAGTCGAGGGGGAGTGTCGTCAAGTTTCTTTCTAAAAATCTTTGTTTGGTAACCAAAATGGAAGTTAAATGGCTTTGTTTGAAAAAGGAAAAGGTGGAGGGACCAAAATTGTCAAAATCTTAAAGTTACTTTAAATAAAAACACCTCCCACCTACTTCTAACTTCACATTTATTACTTTCAACCTTAAACATCCTACGCCTAAGATTCATTCAAGAAATCCGTGCTTTAAATCATCGTTTTGTAAGTGTTTTCACGATCTTAACAGTAATACAAGCTAAGGTTTTGAATTTCTAGTAAATCCTACGGCTAAAACTTTTGTTACGCGTGATTATGTGTTCTACGCATAAGCGTATGAACACACAATCATTGTGTGTGTGTTTATGGTTAAATGGATAGTGTCAAAACGTTTCTAATACATCAATGATATCATTTTAACCATCAAAACCCACCCAGAAAAACGAATTGATGATTTTTGAAAACTAGGGTTCTTGAGTCGAATTGGGTATTTTTCAAATGTGAAGTGTTTTGATCAAAAAGATTGTTGGGTTATGTTCATATGTTGATGAATTGATGATATCCAAGGTCGTTAACCACCCAGAAACTCTAAATGATTAAAAATTTGGAATTAGGGTTTAAAGCTCATAAGTTTGGGTATTTTTTATTCTCAACGAATTAGATGTTAAGACTTTGTCTATAAGCTCATACAACATCTTAGACCTAACAAAATTTGTTTGGTGCAAATCCCATGGTTAGAAATCATACGCTTAATTCTCAACCCTTAGGGTTTTGACCTACGCGTATGACTTTTTACGCGTAACTGTTTAACGAATGATTCATGCCATGATTTGTTGATAAAACGTATTCTTTTATTAATATTGATGATTTGATGAATTTATTTCAGGCTTGCTACGCTTAAAAATTCAGAATCAAGGTCATTTGATTCACTACGCATAAGGATTACCCTACGCGTAGTCAAGTTATGCGTAAGAATAATTCTACGCATAACTATTACGCGTAAGGTTCTACAATGGGACTACGCGAATCCTATGAAGGATATGCGTAAAAAGTAACCTCTACGCATAAGGTCTACTCTTACGAGTAAGCCTTACGCGTAAGGTTCCTATACGCCTACGCGTAAGCTCTACGCATAAGGTCCCCTATTTCCTACGCATAACATTTCTTACGCGTAAGTTAGGATCCTACGCGTAAGCTTTTGTCTACGCGTATGTCATTACTGTTTACGCTTAACTTTGCCAAAGCTACGCTTAAGCCTGGATTGACCTTCATTATGAATTGTTACGTGTACAAACTTGTTAATAAACTAATCATAACGTCACGAATCTAATAATGTCACTAATAAACTTAATCATTTGATATGTTGTGAACAATAAGTGATAACATAAACTTTAAAACTTAAAGTTAACTAACTCACGAAACATTTCACGATGTCATTAGACTATTGGACAAACAAGTGACTTAGGACTCGTAACAATCATTGACACTGTACATTCAATAACTTGACAATAAAACCTTCTGTTGACTAACATTATGTCTTTCGATATGTTGGTTCTTTCGGCTAATGTTATTTCAGATCACGACATGGCTGCTCAAATGAATGTGGATGCACCTGAGGTTCTCACTATTGCTGATATCTTCCCAAATGGCTATCCGAGAAAGATTGGAAAGAATAACCTTAGGGTTGACTTTGAAACCCTCACATGCTCAGAATCTTCTTGTCTCATTGCTGTGGATATTCTTAGGAATCATCCCTACCAGAACATGCTCTCACACTCTGCTACTGTACCGGAAATCTACATTCAGCAATTCTGGAATTCTATGCAGAGGATCACAGGTCAAAGTGCTGTGACAGTGACACTTAACCACAAACAAGTCACCATCACTCATGCAGACTTACGGGCTGTTCTTCTCATTCCTGAAATCGAGCCAACAGACTTCTTTGCCACACCTACCGAAGAGACAATTCTACAATTTCTTCTTGACATTGGCTATGATGAAGCTTCGGGGCTTGTTACTAAGCATTCTCACGTGGAGCTTAAGAACATTCCTCAACCGTGGAGAACCCTCTACATCATCATTACCAAGTCTGTTTCTAGTCGTGACAGTGGTTATGAGCATCCAAAGCTCATGGAACTGCAAATCTTCTGGTCTTTGATCAATAAGAAGGACATCGAAATCGAAGCACTGATATGGGAGGACATGATGCTATTTCACAAGAAGCTTAGCTCAAAGATTCCCTATGTCAGATACACAAAGCTTTTGATCCAGAGAGCACTTGGACTCAATCCTGATATTCCACAGAGGCTCAATGACCCCGACAATCACGACTTGTTGTCCGAACCTATCCTTTCTATCAGAATCAAGGAATCGACAACTAAGAAGCAGGGTGCCGTGCTGCCTGATCACCTTCTATCTAAAGAACTCAAGAAGCTTGAAACGTACAAAAGGTATCTTGTAGCAGTAAAAGAAGGCAAAGTTGGTCATCTTGATGAAAAACCTTCTGGAACTCCTACTCGGAGAACCAGAAAAGGAAGTGCTGGAAGTGCAGTAAGTTCTGAAAGTTATAGGAAACTTCCCAAAAGGAATCCACCTCGTAAAAGGATTGTTCCTGTAAAGGAAGCTGAACCTATTCCCTCACCTGAACCGCAAAGAAAGCTTTTGGACGAAAGCTCTGAAGGTACTGACACAGATGAAGAGATTACCTACTCTGAAACTGCAAAGGATGACAATCCTTCCGTACCAAAACCTCCAATTCCTCAAGCTGATAAAGGAAAAGGGAAGACTCCTGCACTTGTGCCCTATGATGAGAGCTCTGAAGAAGAAGAAGAGCTACTGGATCAATCCTACAGGAAGAAGCTTAAATTCGTCAGTCACCTTCAAAAAGCTGAAGAATTTGCAAAAGACCAAATGGGTGGCCCCGGAGGATCAAGTGGTGCTGCCCACTCTTCACCAGGTCCTGATGCGGTTAATCGACCCGATAAGGGATCTGGTGCCACCACTCTTGTGCAACAACAAAAGCTTGTGGAGGATACTATCGAATATGAGTTTGAGAAAACTGAAACTGAGAAGTCTGAGAAAGATAAAGATGCTGATTATGACAAGCTGCTTCTGGAAAGTCCTACACAATCACAGAAGGAAACTTCTGAACCGCCCAAGGACCCCGAGTCTCCTCACGTCTCATCCTCATCGGATTCTTCTTCTCATTCATCACCACCACCATCAAAGAAATCAAACAAATCAACATCCAAATCTGTGAAGAAACCACCTCGATCTTGGATTTCTCAGACACATGAAAGAATTGTGAAAGCTGTCAAACAAGTCAGAATGAAAGACATGTTATACATGAAGCTAAACTTTCTCAATCAACAAATACAATATCTACATGACGAGAATGACAAGATGCAAGAAGAAAGGAAGTTTATCTAGGAATTCATGAGAAGTCATCGTCAAGAGGAACTGAACGAAATGATCGAAGGTTACACTAACAAGTACCTTCAGGATTTCGTTCCTAAAGTCACAAAGGAGATGTTTACCAGACAACTATATCCGAATCTTATGCAGATAGCCAAGCAAACTATAAGATCCACACCTTTAACCGTCACAATCAATCCATCTGATCCTGTAGTTTTCTCAGATAATGAATTGGTGGCCAAGCTTGTCACACAAATGTCTACACGATCTGGGACATTTACTTCTGAGGAAGGAAAGCTGTTTCAAGCATTGCTGGACTACCAACTCAAAGAAGCATGTAGATTCGAAGCTGAAAAGTCTAAACGTCCTAGAGACGATGAAGACAAGGATCAGGATAAGCATGATAAAGCTAAACATCAGAAGAAGTCTGGTGAATCATCTTCTATGTTACCTCCTCTCCAACGAACTCCTACTCAACAAAAGTCCCCTCCTCGTTCTTCTACAGATAAACCTCAGGACGATTCCGAGTTACCACCCCTGACTCAGAAAACCGGTGATCAATTTGAGTATACGGGTGGTGATGATGAAGAGGTCCTTGAGCCCCTACAACAACCCACCTCTCCCAAACAAGTTCAGAAACCAGAATCATCATCTCGGCCTTCGAAAATGAAGAAGAAGAAGGCACCCATGGTTGACGTCGTATCCTGGCTAGATGACGATAAAACTGATGGATTTGAATGGTTCTCTACTCTTGTTAACAACACTCCCTACCCTGAAGAAGGTCAGGATTTGGTAGACGGTAATACATTGGAGCATGCAAAACTTTTGCAAGAAAAGTTCCATGTGAAGAAGATGACGAAATCCGAGTTGAGGCGAATCAAGAATGAAGCATTTCAACTGTTAAAAGACAGCTCCGAAAGTGCCATCGAGGTCGAATATCACCTTGAGAACATTGCTCGAGCCATGTCTAACAACATGGATTGGCTCAACCCAGAAGCAAACGTCGACTTCACTAAACGGGACAACCCTCCATATTACACCGACTGGTCAAGACCTCTACCAACAATTGGCCAAACAACTGAACCTAGGATTCCATTCAGATATTTTTTCAACAAAGACCTGGAATTTCTTCTACATGGTGGCGATGGTTCAAGGAAATACGCTACATCGTTGACACTTCCATTTCCAGCAGCTATATACTCGAGCTGCATAGCCATTGAGGAACGTGCCAAACACTTGTTCTCTGACAAAGTGGAAGCATACGACCGAGATGCAATGTACGGGATTCATCATTGGCCGGAACGCCGACGAATCTACTACCGAAGCTGTCAGGTTCAGAAGTCTCAACATGCGTTGTTCAGTACTAAGGATATCGTTGCCATCAAACATGTTGTTCTATCATCTAAGTGGGACTACACCTTCCTTAAGAATATCGTGGTCAAACGACAAGATGAAAGGGACTATGCTTTCTCTGAAGCTGACTTTGAGAATTTGTCTATCAACGACATTGAAGACATGTATCTTGCTAAAGTACAAGGTCGCATGAGGCAATTTTCAACAAAAGTACAACGTGAATTCATCAAGTCACTGCTCATCTTCATCAGACGCATAGTCATCAAGGAACGTGTAGAAGATCTTCAGCTGGCAGTTGAATCTTATCAGACCCGTGTCAACTTCACACCACCTCAGCTAGATCTTCCCGACATCAACCAGCTCTCACAATATACACTCATCAGCAAACCTTTCGGCGTTGTTTACCGTAGTGAACTACAAAGAAATTGCTTAATGGCGTGTAGTGAACTTCACAAGTTTGGAGATCACACTTTGAAGATGGTTAGGGACGGATTGGCATATAGGTTGAAGGACATACGTCAAAAGATTGGGTCTCCTAAGCGATGGAATTCTCAGGATCGCAGGGATGTCAGGAGGATCATCAGAATGATTGATGAAAGGTTGTTTCGAAGGGATCAGTTCAGAACGTTGGAAAGCTTTGTTGGTGGTCGACCCAGGATTAACATCACCGGCTATCAACGCCCTGTTCGCACTCCTGGCGACATCACTGGACTTCCTGGTACCCCTTGAATTGTTTCCTTCATTATTACATTTGGATGTGTGATTATTTATGTCTATGGCTTGTGCACACATAACAGTGTACAACCCGTAATTTGCAAGAAAGGACCCTGTGGTACGCTTCAGTGCCACAATCCTTATAAAAGGAGCGAAAGCTTCTTATTTTTGAGTAAAACCTATTAAACCTTTCATTTTTCAAGGTTTTGCTCAAAAGAACAAGTACTTCCCCCGTAAGATTTTCAAAACCTCAACCGTTTATATCACTTGTTGAGGGGGAGTATTTGCATTAAAACTTTGTTCACAAATTGTTCATAGTGGTCATCTTCCCGCAACACTCGAAATGGTCATATTTATTGTCAATTTTTCAAAAATAACATTTGATATGCCATTTTTGAGGGGGAGAAAATTGTGTGATAAGAAATATGTTGTGCAAAATGCAAATGAATCTGTGTACTTCAGACTTAACCAACGAATTGACGGTACTAAAACTGTTAGTAACTCGAAAAGACTTGTCCTGGACGGGTAATAATTTCAAGCTAGTTCGCTAGTAATGTAAACGTGTCTCGCAAAGGACTTGTCCAAGTAGAAAGTACCATTCGAGATACTCTTGGTAGACATGAACTCTGATGGGTTTGACAACCTTTCGAGGTCTGTCTACACCTTCAAGGTAGTTATTAGAGCTAGTTGTCACCTAAAAGCTGACAATGTAACTCTTTAACTATACAATGTAACCGTGTCTCGCAGGGGATTGTCTATCTTGAGTTGATCAATTCAAAAGTGCGCGCTCTTCCCACACAGTGCAGATTCCGTCAAAACTCTAAAGCACATGTGGAGGGGGAGTATTTATGCAAAATCTTATCTCTCACAGTGGTTCAAACATGTTTTTTCATTTACAAACCCTTTGAGAGATTCTTCACAACAGTGGTTTTAATGGCAACATAGGTTAGTCATGGAGTTATAAGGTGACTAAGGTTAGGAATAACCGTCCTATGATCCGCCAGAGCCGGAGGGATCTACCCAGGGACATCACAAATAGTTAGTACTTAGAAGTCCTTAGGTACGATTATAAAAAGGAGAAAATGAGAATCGGAGAAAGAAGGAGTTGAAGAATCAAAAAGAAATGCAAAGAAAAGGGTGAAAAGAAATAGCCCTCCAGATTATTCAACTTAGGGCAGACACCGGGTTCAATTCATATGCTACTGGTTGTCACTTAGTGACGCCGGTATTGAAGATTAAAAGTCGTCATGGACCCAGTGACGCATGCACTAAACCTTCTTAGCCACTCAAGTTTCTCTCAACAAAAGCTTGTTTCATTCTCACAGGGAACCCTACGTAAACTATTGGCTTTCTCTTAGAGATCGCTGGTATTGAAGAAGGAGACCCTCTCCCTAGTCTCCGCTCAGGAAAACCAAAACGCACTATTGAGTCTAAAGCCACGAGATTCATCAAAATATCTCTTAGGTACACTTGACATTTTATCACTTGACGTTCAACAATAAGAATTTCAGTGGTACATTATCGAGTCCTTCACAGATCTTAGCAATCTGTCGAGAACATTTATGAGAGGTTCACATCTGTGATCCTCAGTGATTGAATGGAAACTCCTGCCAGGGTCAACATCAAACAGCCCTGACAGCAGGTCACTTCGGTAACTCCCCGTGGATTACGCGGAGTGTGTCTCAAACGGTCTACAGTCGTGAGGTGATGCTTCGGTGTACCTCAGCGACTCATCTGAACTGTAGATGTACTTCGGTACATCGCGTTATCTCACTTGTGGGACTCTAGTTCAGGAACGGCCTTTGTAAGAATTAGAGTTGTGTTTTCACACTATGCTGTTAACACTCTCGAAGTTCAAACTTGTAAGTGCCGGAACCTGCTTATTACTAACCGTTTGAAATGTTTTCTTCTTATGGAAGCTCCGGAGCGGGATGATCGTGCAGATTCTTCTCATGCTCACGCCAACATAATCTCTAATGGAAGTTCTATCCAAAAGCAACGCAACAGTCAGAATGATTCTTCATCAAATCAAAGAATCTACAAAGTTAAAGACTTAAAGAACTTCATTAGTAAAGAGCGTGTGAGCATGTTGAAGAATGACATGGAGACACTGTAGCAGCGAAGCAGACATGAGGCAGACTTGATGCAGACTACAACATACTATCACTTTCATCACAAAGAACAATGATCAAAGAACAAAGTTAAAGATGACGTCAAAGCATAACCATTCAAAGAAGATAATTTCTCAACACTGGAGAGATTGTTCGAATCAAGGCAATTCTTCTCACAAGAAAGAAGAATGTCGGAAGACGTCAGAGCTACTATTACATCAACGCCTTCACCGTTCATCACCAACACTTGAGGGGGAGATTGTTGGAATCACTCCTAAACCATAATCAAGTGTTAGTAATTATTATGTAATAGTTAGCTTTATTATGGCCTTTATGTTTGTTATTAGCCTTAAGCTTATGTAGAAGGCCCATGAGCTTAGGCCCAAGCCCATTAATGAAAGGATGGAAACTAGGAGTGTTGCCCTAGCTTTCCTCCTATAAATACTCTTGTAAACCTTCATTTGAAGGTTGGTTGTTCAAGTTATTTCTCTTATCACATACTCTACGCGTAAACCGTATTATTACATTGTGTGTGTGTGTGTTTTACTTGTTCAATCGCCTTATCTCTTTCTATAATACTTGTGTTTGTAAAACTAGTGACCTAACATGACCCATACCCATGTGACTAGGTGCATTGCACTTATAAGATACATTGTATCTAGTAAAAGACCCATGGATCAACCCATAACCCATGACCCATGACCCATAACCAAAATACCCATGGGTAAAGAGGAGCGTCCCACGGATCTCTAGCTTTACGCTAGACGGATCCCTTGTGGGAGGGATCCGTGGGATCCGGGGAACATTAGACATTTTCCTCTATAAATAGTGAGCCATTTCTTTATTGTTTCTCACCCCTTTCTAACATACTTTCTCCCTGAGTTTAAAACTCTCTAACTCCAGATCCAAGTGATCTATGTTTGTAGTTTTGTTTTTGTGTGATTCTCTAGGTTTCTCTTAAAGGCGAGATCACCACCTTTGAAGTCAAGCAAGCTCAAGTCCATGAGTTGCTATGCTTCCTCATCATCAAGACTACTGAAGTCCTCTTGTTGATGGTTCTTTTCTTTCTTCTAAGAAGTGTAGAGTTGAAGACATTAGTGAAAGATGTCTCAAGTGTTAAGACGAAGACATTAGTGAAAGGTGTCGATCGTCCATATTGTAGGCATTAGTGAAGGGTGCCTAGAAGTCAAGTCACAAGACATTAGTGAAGGGTGTCTTGAAGATCTAGTTAAAGGCATTAGTGAAAGGTGCCTTAGATGTACATTCGATATGGTGTGTTTCGATGTACAAGATAGATTTGCATTAGATCCAAGGATATTGATCTCCTTGATGATGTTGTAATAAGGAGTTGGTCTTCTTTGGGATTAGTCGTTGGTGTAGTGTTGGGTAGTAGTTCCTCCATTGTAATAGAACTCGGTATTTAGCCTAGTACCGAATAAAGGTTAGGCGACGTTGTGGTAGGTGTGGTTCACCTTGGTGTGAAAGAACCCGGTGGTTAGCCTAGTACCGGAAAAAGAGTAGGCAACGTTGTGAAGGTTTCTCCACCATAAGGAGTCGGTGTTGTGTAGTGATTAAAAACTCTCGAGTAGGTGACTTGGGGAGTGGAGTAGGCCAAGGAAGGTGTCCTTGTAGCCGAACCACTATAAATACTCGCGTTGTGGTTTTGTGCTTCTTATTCTTATCTTTTCATTACATATTTATACTTCTATATGTTTGTTTATCAACATCCAACACACATCCAAATAGATTGACATAAGTCGATCTAAATAGTTTAAAACAAGTTTTAATTGGCAAAACTATTCAACCCCCCCTCTAGTTTTCCACAATATACATAGGATAAATGACGCTAATAATATGTTGTTATTTGTGTCATCACTAGATCATCCAATTTCTCCCAAAACCCTTTCTTTTTTATCATCCTGGTGATTTCCTTAGCATAGGGGTTTACCACAATTTCCCTCCAGAAACATAAAGATAGAACAGGTACATAACACGTGTAATATGAGGGTGAAATCCATGGACTTTTGGGGTTATAAAGCCATAAGGGCAATTTTGTAATTTAACATCTTTATTCTACCTTTGAACCATTAGTCCTTTTTGTTAATTTTGTTACATCGGAGGTCATTTTTCGTTAATGTCGTTACACCAGAGGTCCTTTTCCGTTAACTATTTGCATAGTTGGTCATTATCCTGTTAAATGCTAACTGAAATAACTTTCTAAAACTATATAAATACTATTAAATATTTATTACTAAACTTTAAATTTTGGGGTGTTACAATTTCGTACTTTTTCAATTTCACGTTCATTTTCCAGCAAGACTTTATTGGCGCTTCTTTTAGGCGAGTTTTAAATCGTAATATTTCGGATGGTGATTCAGCTTGTGTTTCAAGGCTGAATCGAGGTTCGGTTATGTTTAACAATTGGATTGAGGTTCATTTGTTTGATCGTGGTTTAGTTTTTGGATCTTGGCCAGAATTGTGGAAAACTAGAAGGGGGGTTGAATAGTTTTGCCGATTTTAAGTTTAGTTTCAAAAACTTTAGATTCGATCTTATGTGAATTCGTATGGATGGATAGAAAGTGTAAAGCAATAAGCAAAGTAAATAATGAAAGCAAGTAAAGTAAAGGATAAAGAGTAGTGACACAAATGATTTATAGTGGTTCGGCTAAAAGAACACCTTCCTTGCCCTACTCCACTCCCCGAGTTCCCCACTCGAGAGTTCAAGAACTATGTCAACAAGCTCCTTCAACACGGCGGAGAAGCCTCACAACGTCGCTTACAATTTATCCGGTACAAAGATAAATACCGAGTCCTTAACACGGCGGACTAAACCAACACAACTATTACACAACAACTATGTGAAATATGAAATACAAGATCTTGCTACAGAAATCTTGTGGAGGAACAAATAAATCAAGGACCCCTTTTTTGGATGACTTGTAGTATCTCGTAATCTCGCCTTTGAGAAGGACCTATATGAGAATCACAACAAAAGAAAGAAGAACTACTAGATAGATCAAGAGATTTGAGATTAGAAGAGAGAGATAATATATGAGAGAGTTTGTAAGAAGAGGGGTGAGTAACAATGAAGAAATGGCTCACATTTATAGGCAAAAATCTCTACTGTAGCCCGGTTCCTGCGGATCCCTCACTTGGGGGATCCGTCCAGTGCAATCCAAGGGATCTGGAAAACTGGGTTGTACCAGTCCGGGTGTTGAGTTGCAAACCGGGTCATGGGTTATGGGTATGAGCCTTGGGTACCCAACAAGATACAATGTATCTAGACATTGGGTCATGGGTCTTGGGTCATGGGTCTTGGATATTACCCATCCTATTAAACTATTACAACAAATGAATTATTACAACATTTTATGTAAATGACCAAATGTATATACTTTAAAAAAATAACATGTATCCTTATAATTTTACTTATGATAACTATATATTTGTTATCAAGAAAACACAAAGAGATCGCGAAATATGAATAAACGTTTTTACGATTTATTTGTATTAACAAGAATTTTGTGGCCATGGGTCATGGTTTAGTTTGTCGTGGGGATAAGTTTCAAGGCGTCGATCGGGTAAATGGCAGGTGTTGGGTCGTGAAGAAGGATGTGATTATATGTTTTTAATCGTCAAAGGTTGTAGTTTTTAGGTTGAGATCGATCGTTTCAATGTGGTCTTTTGAGTTACTGGCGCTAATGCACCTCAGGTTTTTTCTCTGTCAATCGCCTTTAATTTTTGTAGTGTCACCATTCGACCAGATTGTGTGGTCGAAATTGTTTGGTTTGAGGTTCCGTTTCATGCTTTTCTATCGGATGGCTGCCATCGCTGATTTTGAATTTGGTAGGTTTGGAGCTTGGGGATTTTATCTAGTTTTATTGGATTTTTCTCTATTTCATGTTGTGTTTGGCCATATGTAAGTCTTAGTGATAATGAAAGTGTTAATACAAATAATCCGTAAAAACGTTTATTTATATTTTACGATCTTCTAATATTTTGTCGATAACAAACGTAAAATCATTTTAACGAAACAAATAAAATACGTAAATGGTTTGAGCCAGTAGTTTACTAACACACTTACATTTTCGTATAAAACACTAAACAAGTAATTGTGTTTACATTTTATAAAAATGCATATGTATAACAACTAGTGTTTACATAATGAGTATATATATATATATATATATATATATATATATATATATATATATATATATATATATATATATATATATATATATATATATATATATACATACTTGGTATATATTGTAATGGATAATGTAATGGGTAAAAATCTAAGTATTTGACCCATTAACTAGATACATTGAATGTAGTTGGGTAAAACCCAAAATCCATGACCCATACCCATAGAGCTTGATCCATAATCCATGACCCAGTGCATGACATCATGCATGAAGTCATGTTGGGTATTATCTATGACCCATGGACCTAAACCATGACCCATGATTCAATTTCTAGATACATTGTATCTATTTGGGTACCTATAACCCAAAGTCCATAACCCATGACCCATGATCCATGACCCATAACCCAAATAGGGAGGAGCGTCTGGCGGATCCCCTAGTTTACACTGGACGGATCCCTCATGTAAGGGATTCATGGGATCCTGTTGCCTATAATAGTGAGCCATTTCTTCATTGTAACTTGTCTCTTCCATACATACTTTCTCTTAGTATTGTAAACTCTCTAACCTCAGATCCAAAGGATTTTTCTATGTAGTTTTGTGTTTGTGTGATTCTCTAGGTTCCTCTTAAAGGCGAGATCACCACATCTTGAAGTTGAGCAAACTCAAGTCCATGAGTTTCCAATCTTCGTCATCATCAAGACTACTGATGTTATCTTGTTGATAGTTCTTTCTTCCTCCCTACAAGTGTTGTGTTGAAGGCATTAGTAAAAGATGCCAAAAGAGTTAAGTCGAAGGCATTAGTGAAAGGTGTCGAAAGTCCGTGTCAAAGGCATTAGTGAAAGGTGCCGAAGGTCCGTGTCGAAGGCATTAGTGAAGGGTGTCGAAGGATCGTGTCAAAGGCATTAGTGAAAGATGCCAATGATGTACATTCGATATGATGCATCGATGTACAAGATAGATTAGTTTGGGTAAAGGATATTGATATCCTTGATGAAGTTGTAATAAGGAGTGTGTCTCCTTTGGGATAGGTGTTGTGTAGTGTTGGATATTAGTTCCTCCTTAGTAATGGAACTCGGTATCTAGCCTTGTACCGGATAAAGTCTAGGAGAAGTTGTGATAGGTTTGGTTCTACCTCGTCGAAGAACCCGGTGTCTATCCTTGTACCAGATAAAGAGTAGGCGTCGTTGTGAAGGCTTCTCCGCCACAAGGAGTTTGTGTTGTGTAGTGATTACGAACTCTCGAGTAGGTGACTCGGGGAGTGGAGTAGAGCAAGGAAGGTTTCCTTGTAGCCAAACCAATATAAATACGTGTGTCGTGGTTTTGTGCTTATTACTCTTTATCTTTGCATTGATTATTTATATGCTTATCTATCAACATCCAACATACACATTTAATAGATAGACATAAGTTTATCTAAATAGTTTAAAACAAAGTTTTAATCGGTAAAACTATTCAACCCCCCCCCCCCTTCTAGTTTTCCACAATTGGTACCAGAGCTTCGTTACTAAGTTTCTTAGAGTATATTGTACTTTAAAAACTTGATACGATCCGTGTATGATTGAAAACTACAAAGAATAAAATTTCTTAACATCAAAAAGTCACGTTTTCAAAAATCATCATGCTTCATAATGGTGGATATTGATAGATCCTTCTAATATTTTCTTTGTTGAGAATTCGCCATACTAGGATTTGGGCATCCTAGAAGATCATGAAGAATTTTCGCGTCGATGTTTCTTTTTCATAAAAAGAATATATATAGCAAATGTATGCTCTCTAATAACTTACTTACAAATAAATTATTAATGTATCATTTCTAGCTTAATTAATAATATCAATTCTTATAACTTGTTAAGAATAGTAGACTCAATAAGTATACTTAAATATCACTAAATTTGTTATCTATATGGAACTCATCATCAAGAATAGCATTCTTCGTTGATTTCTATAGACAAAACTACAAACTAGTGATAATAATATCTTGGCTATTCGAGAGCCTTGGTCATTATTTCTCACATAAGGTTATTGACATTTCATCTATGTCAATAGTGTCTATGTGAAACTCCTCATATCATGATAAAATAGTACTTTATCATAATCCTTAAACTTCCCAAAAATTATGATTCATTCGTAGAAAGGGAACCTCGTCAAATAGGACTAGTAAAACACGTCAAAATCTCAAACCATAAGTTATAGAGCAAAAACACCAACTTTAGCCAAGAATTAAAACTCCCAAAAACAAAATTATCAAAGTTCACTTAAACTGTTAACTGCTGATATGCCGGATCCTTGAGTTTGAACTAGCCGGATCCCTCATTCAAGGGATCCGTGGGAACCGGCACATCAGAAGACAGAATAAGTGATAGATGATCTATGTGGAGTTTTATTCTTCGCTTTACTCTCCCAACTCACGAACATAAACCCTAAGTTACTGTTCACAGGAGTTCATTCATCATCATTTCAAAGGAAACAATCACTTGTGTAAGTATAATCTTCACTACATTGTTATTTCCATTCCTTAATTCCTAGGAGTACAATTTTCATCTTAAGAAATTGGGTTCAAATGGGTTTATCACAATTTGGTATCACATTGTTTTCTAAGATAAACTAAATCAAAGAATCAACATTGTTAATGCAAATTAAAAACTCATTCTTGAATTTAATGAAGATGTATTGAGCAAAATTGTGATAAAACCTCATTAGGCTACTATTCACACAATTGACACCACATTGTGGTTTTGATGTTTAGGATCAACCATGCCAAGCAATAGACAACAAGATTATCAAGACACGGTACATTACATTCCTATGTATCATAGAAAGGATGGTTTAAACCCCGATGACCGAAAGGCCTTCAAATTGTTGGAAAAGAGGTTATTCCACGAAGGGCGTGTAGTTGAACCCTCATTCATCAACAACACCGACATTCCCCAAGTCTTTGCGGGAATCAACTTCCAATGTCTCTTAAGCATCAATGAACAAATTTTTCCGGTGTTTGTCCTAGAGTTCTACAAGAGCATGAGGATCATTAGAAATGAAGGTGGAACCATTTCGATCTCGTTTATCATCAATGAGCACGAATTTACCTTCACCCTTGAAGAGTTTGATAGGATACTTCGTGTCCCTTGTCGAGGAGTATGCATGTACTCAAATGAATGGTCATTGGCCAATCTTCATGACATGGTTGATCATCACGAGGTATATTTCAAACCCCTCCCGAAACCGGCTACGGTAAGAGATATCGTCTTCATGGAAAGAGCCTCTCCGTCACGAGTCACTAGGAAGTCCAAGGTCATCTATAGAGATCCCTTTCAAATGGAGCTTTCGGAGATGTTCCCATTGTACAAGAAATGGGAACTAGTGCTAAGGGAGAACGTCCTTTGTTTGGTGGGAAATAAGGACCATCCCAACGCTTGCCTTGTCCACATGATCTATTGCCTTGTTACTGGGACTCATTTCAACCTCGCCTATTACATGGTCAAACGGATGGCAAGTGTGAAAAGGACGGACAAGATGGTGCTCCCCTATGCCATGCTCTTAACTCGCCTAGCCAATTTTGTCTTTGCTCTAGATCCACTCCCTACACCGATGACCACACCTTTTGCAACAAGGTCATGGTGCCCTTGTCCGATGAGAAGACTACAAGGATTATGGTTGAAGGTAAGAGACTTCACCCACCAACGGACTCATCAGATGAAAGAGAGGGAGAAGGGAGCAACCCCATTGGCAATGTTCAACTTGACCCCTTAGCATACATTGACCAACTGCCAGACATCCCGAGCCCATCACAAGAATTTCAACATACAAATAGGATGTTCAAATGTTTTTTCTAACTTCCTCATGAAGAAGAAGAAGCAGGGGTGAAGGGTTGAAGAGTGAAGATTGGAGGCGATGGAGTAGGAGATTGAATGGGAGGGAAGGTAAGGTCGTGGACCTTAAAATTTGAACAATGGTTTGTAAAACAACGTAAATAATATCTCTGTAGCTTAGGACTTAGTTCTAGTAGATGGCATGACATGAACAAAAACATTCTAACCTAGGCAACCCAAAAATGAGAATTTTAAGATAGCTTGATTGAAATCAAGAAGTCGGTCCTGCTCATTTTGCTTACCTTCTAGTCACCCTTACTTACTATGCGTGATATTTATTGCTTGCATATATGATTATTGAATGTAGAAATGATTAGGATGAGTATTTGCTAAGGGGTGCAAATTCTGCACATTTGTTGTGAAGCTACTGGTCAGCAGTAGCCGGATCCCTGAGCTATAACTAGCTGGATCCCTCAGATGAGGGAACCGTGGGATCCGGGTAAACATACATAGGATTTTTACACTTTCACTTCAATTGAATCCTTTATACCTTATCATACTAGCTAAACATGATATTTTAGGATCTCTTTAGTCTTCCTCAAGATCAGTAGGTTTCATACTCACTCATAGCTAACATAGGATCACATTCAAGGTATTTTTGATTTATCACTTCACCAAAACTCACCATATTTCCACTCCAATACTCACACATTGTTCCTCACATCTCAAAACACTTAGTTTGTTATCTCTTTTAATTTTGACAAATTGATTTTAGTCATCTTTACCTCAAAATAGGCTAAAAACTAGTTTTTCATTTCTTTTGATTTTTCAGGAATTTTCCAAATTTTTCTTAAGCCACCATATGATCTCTAGGATCAATTGTCTTCATTTATCATCCTCAAATCATTAGTGTCATCCTTAAATACTTGGTTGCACTCTCAAAAAGTCCACTTTCTTACCAAAAACCATCATTAGGTATCCTCACTTCTTATGGTTGGACATTTAAGTCCCATACCATTTAAGACATCTTAGGGAACCCAAACACTCAAGATTTATAGGTACTAGACCTTAAAATAACATAATCACTCCACCATTTTGCTGTCTGATAGACGGATCCCTAGTTTATAACTAGATGGATCCCTAAGATAGGGAACCGTGGGATCCGGGTCTCCAGAACAGCTTATGATCAGTTTTCTCTTCTAATTCAAAATCTCTTTGGTAGTCTAAACACTTTTACTTGCCATTAAATGACTCCCTAGAATAGAACAATACTATAGTTGACCTTAGTGCATGCCAAAATTCTTAGTGGTAAAGAATTTAATTCATCTTAACTCAACTTCATCCTTTATAAACCAAGTGCTCTTATGTGTTTAAACCACCATTCAAACCACAACTCAAAAATCAGTAGCTAAGACATCCATTACATCATCTCTTTCACTATGACTAAAGCATCTAGCAAGAACTCTTCAACCAAAGGTTCATCCGAAAAGAATGCTCAAAAGGTTTACGAGATATCCTCTACCGAGTCATCACCCGTAAGAAGTCCAAATGCTAGAATCCCTCCTCAACAAACTCCACCAACCAAAGCTAGAAGAACCGCTAGGATTAGCATTCGATCTTTTGAGTTGGAAAGGCCTTCATCTAGCACTAAACCAAACACACCTAGCTCTAGTAAAACACCCAAGCCTTTATTTTTAGAACCTAGACTACATTCCTTTACCGAACCTCTTTCCTATCCAAATCTCTACTCGTTAGAAGACTCACCACCTCTCATTCACCAACCTTATCGTTAAATAGGGAACCACCTTCACCATCAAATAGTCCATATTTAGAGACAAGAAATCACCAAAGACCCAACCATATAGAGGACTTCCCATCTCCACCACTAACTCGTGCATCATCACCCCCACTTTTAGTAGAACCACACCCTAAGACGCTCAACTCACCTTCATAAATTCCACCATCCTTTGTGGAGCCTCCTCAAAACATTCCACCTCCTCAGTTTCCTAGTCATGACAATAATTGCTCTAATTGTCAAGGATTTGTTCAAGAAGTACGAAATGAGTTGCATTTCATGTTTAATCATCTCCTTGAACGATTAGACCAAATCAACAAGTCTACTCGTCCTTAGATTTCAAGCACATTGATGCTCTTTAAGTTTCCGTCACTTCCTAGAATTATTAGAAAATGTATTACATGTTTTAGTCATTCTCTTAGTTTTAGAGATATGTACATCATTTCTCATGTTTTTATTGAGTGAAATTACATGTTATATGCTATATGGTCTTGAGAATATGTTTGGTGCCTTAATACATAACTCTTGTTAGTGTTGACACCACATTTTACATCTATATTGCTGTCTTAAGAATGCAGGCAGACGAATCCCTCACCTTGGCCTAGACGGATCCCTCCTAGGGAGGAACCGTGGGATCCGTGCAACAAAAACAATTTTTCTTACTAATTTGAGTCTTATTTGCAGGAAGTTATACATCATATACTCGTTTCTCTAACATTTATTTTGTAGATCTTCAATATACACATGAAGACTTTGACACCCTTAGCTACGGGGAGTTTCTTGTCAAAGCAAAACAATTGAAAAATCATTTGCAATAATCTCACATAGGATTACATTACTACTTGACGTCCTCCTCTCAAAGGAGCACTTGTCAAGGGAGAGCATGTTCGTCAAAAAGACGAAACCATTTGCAAACAAAATTGCAAAACACTCGTTTAGCTTTCCTAATTACTTGACGCCCTCAACAAAGGGACGCACCCGTCAAGGGGGAGCTAAGACGATAATACTTCTATTCTCTTACTCTCTATTTTTCATATTTTTCACATGTTTTTCTTCAAACAACATGTTAGTTTTTTTTCAACGCTCTTTTTGTTTCGACAAAAAAGAGGGAGAAGAGAGTAAAAACTTCAATTCAAACTTTTACGAATTTTAGTTTTTCCTTAAAGTAATCTTATGTTTTGTCATCAACAAAAAGGGGGAGATTGTTAATACAAATAAGCCGTAAAAACGTTTATTTATATTTTACGATCTTCTAATATTTTGTCGATAACAAACGTAAAATCATTTTAACAAAACAAATAAAATACGTAAATGGGTTGAGCCAATAGTTTACTAACACACTTACCCTTTCATATAAAACACTAAACAAGTAATTGTGTTTACATTTTATAGAAATGCATATGTATAACAACTAGTGTTTACATAATGAGTATATATATATATATATATATATATATATATATATATATATATATATATATATATATATATATATATACATACTTAGTATATATTGTAATGGGTAAAAATCTAAGTACTTAACCCATTAACTAGATACATTGAATGTAGTTGGGTAAAACTCAAAATCCATGACCCATACTGTTAGGAATTATTTAAAATTAATGTAATAGTATAAAGCGGTTCCTACTGATAAGGTTCCTGCTGTTAGTTTTATTGTTTCTGCTGATAGTGCAGTTTCTGCTGTTAGTGCAGTTCCTGCTGAGAGTAGTGTTTCTGCGGATAGTAGTATCCGTATTATTAGTAATTAGTTAGGATATGCATGAGTTATATTAGGAAGAGATAATGCATATCTTTTACACGTTTTGTAAACAGTTGTATTAGGGTTTCTTATAGTATAAAAGAAACCTGCGGCTATGAGTTATATACGTGATTGAAAACATTCTTAGTGAATCAATATAGATCCATAGAGGATCAAAGTTTTTAGTTGTTATTATCTTCTTTAACTCTTGTGTTCGTATTTCGTGTGAGCATAAGTTTATTAGAGGTTCTTCATAGTTTACTTGTGATTACACAGGTATTCTATCTGTTTCTTAAAGGCTCTAAAGATCTATCTAGGACTGATCCAACACATACCCATGGAGCTTGATCCATAACCCATGACCCATTGCATGACATCATGCATGAAGTCATGTTGGGTATTATCCATGACCCATGGACCTAAACCATGACCTATGATTCAATGTCTAGATACATTGTATATCTATTTGGGTACCCATAACCCAAAGTCCATAACCCATGACCCACGATCCATGACCCATAACCCAAACAAGGAGGGAGCGTCTGGCGGATCCCCTAGTTTACACTGGACGGATCCCTCATGTAAGGGATCTGTGGGATCCGGGGAACAGTAGAGGTTTTTGCCTATTTTAGTGAGCCATTTCTTCATTGTAACTTGTCTCTTCCACACATACTTTCTCTTAGTATTGTAAACTCTCTAACCTCAGATCCAAATGATCTTTCTATGTAGTTTTGTGTTTGTGTGATTCTCTAAGTTCCTCTTAAAGGCGAGATCACCACCTCTTGAAGTCGAGCAAGCTCAAGTCCATGAGTTGCCAAGCTTCGTCATCATCAAGACTACTGATGTTATCTTGTTGATAGTTCTTTCTTCCTCTCTAGAAGTGTTGTGTTGAAGGCATTAGTGAAAGATGCCAAAAGGGTCAAGTCGAAGGCATTAGTGAAAGGTGCTGAAAGTCCGTGTCACAGGCATTAGTGAAAGGTGCCGAAGGTCCGTGTCGAAGGCATTAGTGAAGGGTGCCGAAGGATCGTGTCAAAGGCATTAGTGAAAGATGCCAAGGATGTACATTCGATATGATAAATCGATGTACAAGATAGATTAGTTTGGGTAAATGATATTGATATCCTTGAAGAAGTTGTAATAAGGAGTGTGTCTCCTTTGGGATAGGTGCTGTGTAGTGTTGGCTAGTAGTTTCTCCTTTGTAATGAAACTCGGTATCTAGCCTTGTACAGGATAAAGTGTAGGCGACGTTGTGATAGGTTTGGTTCTGCCTCGTGGAAGAACCCGGTGTCTAGCCTTGTACCGGATAAAGAGTAGGCGACATTGTGAAGGCTTCTCCGCCACAAGGAGTTTGTGTTGTGTAGTGATTACGAACTCTCGAGTAGGTGTCTCGGGGAGTGGAGTAGGGCAAGGAAGGTGTCCTTGTAGCCGAACCACTATAAATACTTGCGTCGTGGTTTTGTGTTTCTTACTCTTTATCTTTGCATTGATTATTTATATGTTTATCTATCAACATCCAACATACACATTTAATAGATTGACATAAGTTTATCTAAATAGTTTAAAACAAAGTTTTAATCGGTAAAACTATTCAACCCCCTTCTAGTTTTCCACAGAAAGGATTAATATGGGTAGTATCATTTAGTGTCGTTGCAATTACGGTGAGTATAATATATATATATTACTTTAAGGAAATCGGTTTTAGACCAAAATACGCACGCTTTTGGGCTGAAACTTATAAGAGGTTGAACTTCTGAGAATGGTTGGTTTATCTAATAAGGTTTGTTGTCACACAAGCTTATAAAAAAATTTATAAGCTATAAGCTCCAATAAGGTACACTAATAAAAATAAGCTTTATGAGTAAAACTTGTGATTACTCAAATTAAGTCTCTCTAAATATTATAACTAGCACACAAAAGTTTAAAACATACATGAATTTTATGTTTTTTAATATTATTTTTTACATTAATATGCTATAAATGTATGAAGTTTGTGAAAAATATACATACCTCATTTACAACTCTAAACCCAGATTTTAGCTTTAGCTTCAGCTCTAAGGTAGTGTTTGTATTTGACTTAATTGTATTAATATGAAAAAGCTTAATAAATAAAGTCATGTAAAAAGTTGTTTTTTTTTCTATAATTAAAAGAATTGATTTAAAATGAAAAATGATATAACTTAGGGTTTCCATATTAAGTTTTCTTGTAATTAAACTCGACTTAATGAAAAAAATAAAACACTTTTTAAATGTTATCTTTCGTGCATGTGTAATTAAAAAGGGGTGATATGCACATCACTAAAAATGATGTGCACATCACCAATCATGCATAGCGGTGTTGTATTGTATATATCACTGATCTGATTTAATGGTGAAATAATTAAAAAGTGTGATGTGCATATCAACACTCATAATTAATACTTAAGTAGTTATTAGTTTAAGATTTAATACTAATAAAAAACTATTTAATTTGTTTATAGTCGAGGTTGTACATGTGTGTCGTTTCTTATTTAAATGGTTAAGATTGATGCTAATGGTGACCGCTATTTTCAGTGATCACTCTTGCCACATTAGCGCTAACTTAACTTTCTCTTTTCAATACTATACACAAAGAAATAGTGACAGCTATGGCGACCGTTAACAATTTTTGTTTTTAAATTGAAATCGGCTTTAAGAGTTAGATGAGTTTCCTTGCTGTTTATTTCTGTAATAAATTGTAACATATATTTTTTACGATCATACGAGATTGTCTTCAAGATGTAATTTCTCCGGAAAATAGTCTTATCATATTATGTAATATGATGCAAGTGTACATCAATTTCGTAGTTCTCCTGCGATTTCGCGACCGTGCTAGAGTTTTTATTATAGCCAACTTTTTTTAGTACGCCAAAAGCTCGTTCAACGTAACGATCTCTTTTTATCGTCGATCGTGAGTTTCTTGGGATTCTAGAAGTGGAAGCATGATGAATAAGCAAACCAACGTTTTTTAAAAACTCGAAGGTTAAACTATTAACCTCGTCATCTAGATAATCATAAAAAAATTGATCGGAATTCATTTTTTTGAATTGGTAAATAGTTGATAGAATAGAGAAGAGAAGTAAAAGAGAAATTAGAAGATATAGATAAAAATGGGGATTTAAAAAAATTAAAGGAAACAAACTCAATGGATAGAAATTAATGGGGAAGATGTGCAATTGTATCGGTCGGGTAGGCGACCGAAATATGCAGAATGAAGGGGGGACGCGGTCGGGTGAGGTCGGGCTAATGAGGGACGCGGTCGCCATAGTGGTCGGTTAGGGTATAAGGGTTGCCATTAACATATATTGATCTAACTTAACCCACTAAAACTATCTTTATCAGTCACTAGAAAACACACTTACTCACCTTCCATTTCAACACCACCTCACCATTTACTTCTTCTTACTTCCGCTTATTTTTCACCTACATTGGTCACACCACTTTCACCTTTCATCTAAATACTAATTTTATACAAATATATCTCATAATATACCCACACACACTCACAAACTAAACAAATAATATAAAGTTGTACGAAAACCAGTAAACAACTAACCATTGTGAGCTGTTTTTTTTTTTTTTTTGGCTAACTCACGCATAAGTAAGATTGGTTTAGTGAGGATGGTGCGTAAGTGAGGCTCGAGGCATGCCTCATGCATTAAGTAGTTATTAGTTTATAATTTCACACTAATATAGAACTATTTAATTTGTTTACGGTCACGGTTGTACATGTGTGTGGTTTCTTATTTAAATGGTTAACTTCACCCCTAAATATTCTATTTCAAGACGAAAAGACACCAAAAGCTTGTCAATGCTTTGTCAGTATTCCCTATTTTAAGAGATTAGAATATAGTAAACTGCATAAGTTGGTTCACTATTCTTCCCAAAAGGACTTGTTGAAATCAAATTTTATACTTTTTTTAAGGATACCACGTGACTCCAAACGTTGAATACGACCTTCATTCATATATTTTCTTTCTAAATATGATTTTAAGGTTATAGACTTGTAGGTACACACTGTTAACTTAGACCAGTTGGTGAGTGGTGGGACATAAACTAACAAACTTTCAAAGGCTTGAAATCAAAGTAATATATATGGCTAATTGCAAGTAACCATATATCACTCGGCCTTTTAAATTGTACGGAATGGTTGTTTAACAAAACTAGTTCATGTTAAAACTAGAGATGTAAGTTGTAGCTAAAATTGAAGCTAATTTTTGAAAACTATTTTAAGTAACCTTTAATTTTAAAAGTATATACTCCATAAGATCCTATTTATTTGAAGATTCTAACAATGCTGTCTATCAAACAAAACATATATTTAAAGAAACTTAGTATTCTTTAAATTAAAAGTCACATGAAAATCCCATTAAGCTAGTGCACCAAACATGCATTAGGTCTTAAATAGTATACATGAAGCTAGTTTCCAATTTTTATTCTAATTGGACACCAAAACTGAAAATGATTTAAAAAGCCATGAATCAATTGTAGGTGGCTAGCTTGTCATGAGTTTAAATTGAAGTATTTTTTTTCCTTCTTAATTTATGACTTTATGTATGAAAATGAAGTGATGTTTGCATTTTACGTAGCTCATGCCTTCATATGGTCAATAGTTGTTCGATGGTTAGTATTGAGAACACTCGGAAAAAAAGGACGCGAAAGATCGATTGGTTGGCCGGTGCCCGGTGTTATGTAGACAATGAAAGTTGATCAAACTTGTGACAATGGAGACTATTGACGTAACTAGTTTTGTTTTAATGACGAATCATTTTCTATAACAGGTTCAAAAGTAGTTATATGTGAGGTGAAAACTGAAAACAAAGTAAAATAGTCAGATTTGATAAAGACAATGCCTGAGGAGAGAGAAAATAGAGAGAGAGAGGATGGGGGAGGTTGGGAAAAGGTTCTTAACAGAAGAAAACAAAAAGTCGATTCTGTCAAGCATGATGGAAACGCCAAAGATTATGGGATGAACATCGTGAAGTTTTTTGTTTCTAACATCCCTGAGGGATGTCGTCCATGGGATTTGGCATCAAGACTCAAGGAGTACGGATTGATTGCAGGGGTCTACATTGCAAAAAAGAGAAACTTCAAAGGTGAGAGATTTGGGTTCGTCAAGTTCAAGGGGCTGAGGGACTGGAAAGCAACCGAACGAGAACTAAGGACGGTGAAGATGGGTAGTTTTAAATTAGAGGTGAATGTTGCAAGGTTTGCCGTGGAGAATGCAAAGGCGGGCATAGGGGCGGCCAGGACCTTCATTGGGGGAAACCCTAAACCTGGTCATGCATACCCTAAACCTGGCCCAGCCAAAATGGGTGGGTCTTCGTTTTATCCACAAGGGGGGAGAACATATAGCAGCGTGGTGAATGGAAACAAAGGAAAGGAAGATAAGGTGGTGGAGGTCAGAATTGACCCAAAGGTGAATGAGATGGTAAACCTTCATGGTGCCGCTTTGGTGGTTAGGGGTCACAACATCTCGTCTCTTGAAAACTTGGGTAAATTTCTGGGGAGTGTTGGATGGGAGATCGATGAGATGCAATACCTAGGGGGCCTTAGCTGTTTGCTTGTGTTCAAGTCCAAGGAGCAAGCGGATAGCTTCAAGAGTAAAAAAGAGGTGTGGGGCAATTGGTTTTGCTCAATAGAAGTCTGGCAAGGTCAGTCTTTCCCTTTCGAACGAATCGCTTGGGTTGGAGTCCATGGTGTTCCCCTCCATTTAGCATCAGTGGATACTTTCAAGCAGATTGGCGAGCTTTTTGGGAAGGTAGTGCTCCAGCCCGGGACTCATATCAAGTCAAAGAATCGCGCCGTGGAAGGTATTGGAATTTTGGTAGGGGATGGCAAGGAAATTAAAGAGATGGCCACTATCTCTTGGCGCGATAAAAAGTACCGAGTTTGGGTCGTAGAAAAAAGGATTGATTGGTATCCTAGTTGCGACATTAACATCTCCGGTGGTCTACCGGAATCGATCTTCGGCAACGGGGAGTCTGAAAGGTCACCGGACGGCCAACCGGAAAGAGAAGAAGGGGAGATAGTAAAGGAAGACGAAGAGGTTAACGGTGGGAAGGCCAAGACTGACTTGCATGGGGAAAGGGCGGGAGATGGAAAGGTGTTGCATGGGAAAACAAAGAGAGGAAAGAAGTTCAAGGATCATGATGTGGTGTCAGGCAAAAAGAATAATTTTGTCTTCTCTACTGCCACTGGTGGAGAAAAATCGGGGGGCCTACATGTGGATATCAATCCTGCGTTTAATGAATTATTAAGTGGGCTTAACCCAAGGCCCAAAAAGAGACCTAGAGAGTCTGACCCTTTTTCACTTGATGGCCTGTTGGGCCTGAACAACATTGAAGACCCAATGGACAAGTCAACTGGTGGGAATGAGGATCAAAATGCAAAGGAAACCAGTACCATTAGAGGGGGCGATAATTTTGATCTTAACACCCCTCCCCCTTCTGTCCAACCCGGCGGAGAGGATAAGGAGGCAGGAGTTGGGTTAACGGAAGGAATGGGGGAAACTGATGGCGATATGGAAACTGAGGTTCAGGAGACTATCAAGTTGGGACGACTAGTGGGAGTGGATCTAACAGAAGTCACAGGAGAAATCTCCAATGCTATATTGGGGGAAGGTATTAATCTTGTTATCCAATGAATTTTCTCTCCATAAACATTAGAGGGGTCGGGGGGGAGAGGAAGTCGAACTGGATCAAAAGTGTGATGGCAGGGGAGAAAGTTTCTTTCCTTGCAATTCAGGAAACGCAAAGTGGGGAGTTGAAAGAGAATCAGATTAAGAGGTATTGGGGGAATTCGGTGTTCGCTCACGAAATTGTGGAACCAAATGGGAGGTCCGGGGGTCTCATTAGCGCATGGGATCCCGGAATCTTCAAGTCTATTCAGTGTATAAAAAGGGATAATTACCTGGTTATCAAAGGCATCGTGAAAGGATGTGACTCCATGGTTTGGGTTGTAAACGTGTATGCCCCTCAGAAGAGAAAAGACAAGAAGATTATTTGGGACGAGTTGTGCGATTTGAAACAAAGCAACGAGGGCCTCTGGATTATGATTGGAGATTTTAACACCGTTAGAAATAGTAGCGAAAGGAGAGGGTCAAAGTTCAAAAACAACTGTGCTTCGGACTTCAATGATTTTATTGAGGCTGCGGAACTGCACGAATACGAGATGAGAGGCTTCAGGTTTACTTACTTAAAAGAGGATGACAGGGGAATTAAGCTAAGTAAAATCGATAGGTGCTTGGTGGGGCGCGAAGTCATTGATAAATGGCCGGTTGCAGTTTTTAGGGCGCTTCCAAGACGGCTATCGGATCATAACCCGATCCTATTATCATTGGTGGACCGGAACTTCGGACCCAAACCTCTTAGGGTCTTCAATTCTTGGTTGGACCAACCCGGATGCCATGAGGTGGTTTGCAAGGCCATCGAATCCTTCAGTTTTGTGGGGGCCCCGGATGTGTATCTAGTTCGAAAGTTTAAATGGATTAGATTACATCTAAAGGAATGGAGGGACGAGTTCTTTGCTAAAGAAAATGAAGAGTTGTCCTTGTGTAAAAAGGAGCTTGAGGAACTTGATCTCTTGGTGGAAGACTCGGTCCCTTCAGAAGAAGTCGTATGGGTCAGAAACGAAAACAAGAGAAGGGTTGATGAAATTGAAGAACGTAGATCAAGAGATTTGAAACAAGTTTCGAGAAATAGATGGGCTAGGGACGGGGATGATAATTCCCGTTTCTTTCATGGTATCATTAACAACAGAAAGAGAAGTAACAACATCCCGGGGCTAGTAAAGGAAGAGACATGGGTCTCAAAACCAAAGGAGGTGAAAAAGATTATTTTTGATTTCTACAAAGAAAAATTCAAGGAAAATTGGAAGGATCGCCCGAAGCCTGTGTGTGATCCCAATTATGTTCTGACAGAAGGAGAAGCGGACCTTCTGGTCGAGCGTTTTACTAAAGAGGAGGTTAAACGGGCTGTTTTTGACTGTGGCGAAGAACGGGCCCCGGGCCCGGACGGTATTACTTTTAAATTCATTAAAAGGTTTTGGCACTTATTAGAGTCAGATTTTCTTAAAGTTATGGACTATTTTTTCGAGAATGGCAGGATCAACAGGGGGTGCAATGCCTCCTTCATAACGCTAATCCCAAAGATCAAAGACCCTACCCACCTTAATGACTATAGGCCAATCACGCTTATTGGATGCTTATGTAAAGTGATTTCGAAAACCCTCGCAAATAGGATAAAGAGCGTGATTGGCCAGTTGATATCCTCAAACCAAACCGCATTCCTCAGTGACCGGCTAATTTTGGATGGGCCGCTCATTCTTAACGAGGTTGTCTCGTGGGCCAGAAAAAGAAAACAAAAGACGTTTGTTTTTAAAGTGGATTTTAGCAAGGCTTATGATAACGTAAACTGGGGTTTTCTCATATCTGTAATGGAACAAATGGGGTTCCCGGATAGATGGTGCAACTGGATTGTGGGAATTCTGTCGACAAATAGGTCAGCGGTGTTGGTTAATGGGTCGCCGACCTTTGAGTTTCAAAGTGAAAAAGGGATGAGACAGGGAGATCCCTTATCCCCTTTCCTCTTCTTAATAGTTATGGAAGGCCTTACATGTATGATGAAGAAGGCCGAGTCGTGCGACGAAATCAGGGGGTTACATCTACCCAATCAAGGTCCTATTCTAACTCACTTACTCTTTGCCGACGATTGTACTTTTCTGGGTGAGTGGTCGGAATTTAATGTCAAAAGGGTCACTCGGCTGCTGCGGATTTTTCATATTTGCTCAGGGCTTTCGATCAATATGGGTAAATCCCAACTTTTTGGGGTGGGTGTTGAGGACGACGAAGTCAGTAGAGTCGCGGGCCGGATTGATTGCAAGAGTGGTTCGACTCCCTTTGAGTACCTGGGCATTCGTATCGGGGGCAATATGAACAGAATCGCGAGTTGGGATTTTCTTATCAACATCTTCAAGACGCGCCTTGCTAGGTGGAAAGGGTCGTGCCTTTCAATCGGGGGGAGGGTTACTCTGATTAAAAGTGTGCTCGAATGCCTTCCCACGTACTATTTGTCGCTATTTAAAATTCCGGCGAAGGTTGCGGACACTATTGAAAGTATTATGAGGCGATTCTTATGGGGGGGGGGGAACGAAGAAAAGAGAAAAATCCACTGGGTGGCTTGGGAGAAAGTGGCCTCTCCCATCGAAGTCGGTGGTCTGGGTCTTAGTCGGATAATGGACACAAATATGGCTCTCCTCTCTAAATGGTTATGGCGCTTCCGAAACGAATCAGGTAGTTTGTGGAAAAGAGTCGTGGTCTCTATTCATGGCTCTAAATGTGGTTGGTTCCCCTTGCCGGTTTGCAACTTGGTCACAGGGGTTTGGGCCAATATTGTTAAGACTATTTCGAGGCTAAAAGTCAACGACACTACTTTGAACCAGTGTTTTAAAGGTATTGTCGGGGATGGTCGGGATATCAGATTCTGGCTAGATACATGGGTAGGAACGGGCCCTCTGAAGATAGAATGTCCTACCCTGTTTAGCAAGGAACGTGATAAAGGATGTTATGTGAAGGAAAGACTCGGTAATGATCAGGGGAGTATGTTGAGTCTCGGGGAGGAAGGGATAATGGCGAGATCAGAAGAAGAAGAAAGGGAGCTGAGAAGAATGCGTCTGTTGGTTCAGGACATTAGATTGAGTAACAGGAATGACAAGTGGAATTGGAATGGAAGGAGTAAGGGCGGCTTTAGCGTCAAGGCGGTGAAAGATTTCATTCTAAGCAATAATGATTACAGTGGTAACTTCGTGTTTCAATGGTCCAAATGGACTCTGAAAAAGACTAACATCTTTATGTGGAGACTTGCTTTGAATCGCCTTCCCACGGTGGATGCTCTTAGACACAGGAACTGTTTTAGCGGGTCTTCGAGGTGCGACCTTTGTGGCGATGAAGACGAGTCTATTGACCATCTGTTTTGTTCATGCGCGGTTGCCATGGAGGTTTGGTATCATGTTGGGAAGTGGTGCAAGCTTCCACCTCTATTCTTTTTTTCCCCTAAAGATCTTTTCGAGGTCCAAGGAATTCCGGGGACGGATAGAAAGCGAGGCGAGCTCCTGAAGGGTATTATCTTTACTTCTTGTTGGTGCTTGTGGAAGGCAAGGAACGAGAATCGCTTCAACAATGTGCGTGTTGACTCAAGCAAGATTTTGCATAGTATCAAGTCCTTTAGTTTTTTATGGTATAGAAATAGAACCGGGCACCACTCTATCGAGTGGAACGATTGGATCTCCTTTAACGTGGGGTAATCTTGTATTTTTGGTCGGCGCCCCGCTATTTGGTGGGTGCGTGTTGTTGTGAATAATAGCAAATTTTCAAAAAAAAAGTTATATGTCAATTCTAGCAAACTGAACCATTAATTAAAGTAAACCATTAATTAAACCACAAATGACCTACTTCAAATGCAAACATAATTTTAAAACCTTTAACCCTGCCTTTCTCATGTCTCAAAAGTTAATAAGAATTCATGTTTGTAATTTTCCCAAGTGCCTCATTGCGTAGATTCGATTTTTCCAAAAGGGTCTTCGTCAAGGAGACTCCATCTCTCCTTATTTATTTATTATTGTTGCCGATGTACTCTCTCGTCAAATTTCCAAAACAATGACTAAGGGCACTTTATCAGGTATTAAAATGGCGTGAAATTGCCATCTCATCTCTCACATATTCTTTGCGGACGACTCACTTTTCTTTTTGAAAGCGTCACATGTCAGCATTATAAATTTATATTGTGTGGCTTCTGGTCAAACAGTCAACTTCCAGAAAATCCTTTTTTCACCTTGATAATGTGACACCATCCCCGCATAACACCTTGGCATCTGTTAGTGCTCAACTTAACGACTATCAGCTGCTTGTTACCCATCAATCAAATTCTGGCCTTGCCTCAGCAACCATCAATCTTGATTCCACCTCACACACTTCTCCACAGTGGATCCCCCCTTCCCCCGGCTCTTCGGTGAAGTTAAATTGTGATGCTGCTTTCAAGAATTCTAGTGTTGCTTTCGGTATTGTTGTTCGTGATTCTACAGGTTATCTCCGTTATGTCCTCGGTAATCGTTGCCACGCCCTATCTCCTCTCCATGCCGAGATCATTGCGGTACACTCTGCTTGCTTGCTAGCATTTAATCATGGGTGGGTTAATGCAATTGTGGAATTCGACTCCCATATAGCTATTTCCTTATCATCTTCAGACGTATCCCCACCATGGAGTTTAACTACTCTTGTAGATGATCTACGCTTATGGGCAAAGAATATGCGAATAATGTTTTCTTTGGTTAACCGAGAAATCAATCAAGTAGCTCATTAGGTTGCTCGTCATGCGCTTTCTTCCACTTTAGGGTTTACTTGGGATGTTTCTTTTCCCGAAGAACTTACCTCGCTTTCGAGAAGTGAATTGTATGGATGTTAAGTTTTTTTTAATGCGTGCTTTTGTTCAAAATTTTTTTTACAAATATTGGAGTTTATAAATAATATGTTTAGAAACTAAAAGGAGTTGTTTTAATGATTTTTGATAAAACTAAAAAATATGAGATATAATGAAACAAAACAATCTGATCTGTTAGTTATAAAGAGTTTATTTGAATTTCAAATTGATTTAGTTCGCTTAAATTACCTTAAACACTCTTTAAACTTGATAAATTTTCAAAAAATTTACAATTTAAATTATGTCTTTTCTTGATTAATTCTAAACTTGACAACTTTTAAAAAACATACTATATTAATTATAAAAACACACATGTTTTGTATTTCAAAAAAGACACGATTTGCATAAAGGGTCGAACCAAAATCACGATTTCACAAGTATAATTATTTGTCACTATACACTATCGTTTTGCTCGAGTATTTGTATACTCCATCCGTCCCAAAATTATTGTCTCCTATTGACTTTTTAAGTATTTCTTCTTCAACTTTGACCATGATTATTTTTGTTTGTGTTATATAATATTTGATGAAAAATATACGAATATATTGAGTTGTAAATATATATTCATTGGTATAATTTTCATCAATTATATAACACAAATAAATATATTAATGGTTAAAGTTGAATAAGAAAGACTGGTTAAAAGTGTACAATAAAAATAAAACGGATGGAGTAATATATTTGAATGAGTGAATGACATACCTTTGTTCAAAAAAAAAATGACTTACCTAACTTATTGTTTACTTATTTGTCCATATGAGGCAAGCTGATACATCAGTTAATTTGGATGATTTGGTTAGTTATATGATTACTTGTTATACAATTAACACATACTTATACGTGAGGCACTTTATTTTACTTACCCATAAATTAATGTTTACCAAGGGATAAATCCTCACCATCCATCTAGTTTGATCTAATGGTGGGGATTAACCTAAGATTTAAAAGGTAAACCTAAGTCCATGTTTTTTTTCTTGTCTTTTTGTCTTTCTTATTTTATTCACATATTTTTTTTGTCTTTTTTTTTTTTAAATTAACGTTTTTTATTTAATTCACGTTTTTTTTTTTTTTTTTTTTTTTTTTTTTTTTTTTTTTTTTTTTTTTTTTTTTTTTTTTTTTTTTTTTTTTTTTTTTTTTTTTTTTTTTTTTCGCGTTTTTTTCTTCGTTTTCGTCTATTTTAATACGTTTTTGTCCGTTTTCATATGTTTTCGTCCGTTTTCATATGTTTTCATCCGTTTTCGTCCGTTTTCATCAGTTTTCTTTCGTTTTCGTCAAATTTTCATACGTTTTCATCCATTTTCAAACGTGTTTTTACGCTTTCATACGTTTTCGTCCGTTTTCATACGTATTCGTCCATTTTCTTACGTTTTCGTCCGTTTTCTTACGTTTTCATACGTTTCTGACTATCACAAGTGATTTTCAGAATGGAAAATGATTGGGAAGACTAATTATGTGCTTAAAGATGTGACTAAAAACACGTGGCATGATCCTGGTGATTTATAAAAAAGCGGGTCCCATTGCTGTAGCCATCAGGATGATGCCACATATGGTTAGTCATATCTTTAGTCATATGAGTTAGGTATCCCAATCACTACCCTTTCAGAATATCACTTTTTGATATTCTGAATATCACTTGTGATTTTCTGAATATCACTTTGTGATATTATGAATATCACTTGTGATTTTTTCGATATCACTTTGTGGTATTCTGATAATCACTTGTGATTTTCATGTTACAAAATATTAGTTGAAAATCACTTGTAATATTCAGAAAATCACAGAATATCACTTGTTGGTCATCTGGATATCACAGAATATCACTTGTGTAATTCAGAATATTATTTGTGATACTCAGAATATCACTTTTTGATATTCTGAATATCACTTGTGATTTTCTGAATATCACTTTGTGATATTATGAATATCACTTGTGATTTTTTCGATATCACTTTGTGGTATTCTGATAATCACTTGTGATTTTCATGTTACAAAACATTAGTTGAAAATCACTTGTAATATTCAGAAAATCACAGAATATCACTTGTTGGTCATCTGGATATCACAGAATATCACTTGTGATATTCAGAATATTATTTGTGATACTCAGAATATCACTTGTGATATCACAGAATGCCACTTGTGATATTCAGAGACATATGAAAACGGCCAAAAACATTTAAAAACCGACGAAAACGTATGAAAACGGACGAATATGTATGAACTCTAAACCAAAATTTGACCATTTTATCTTTATACGTGGTAAATATACACTTACATATTTTTATAAGTTTCAAAATAAGCAAATTAAGCTTGTGAAACATAAACCAAAATCACATAAGCTCATAAGCAAATAAAATAAGATTTAACAATTACCCCCAAACTATGTAGTTGCTATTCAAATTATATATTTGTGATATTCTGAATATCACTTGTGATTTTCTGGATATCACTTTGTGATATTCTGAATATCAATTGTGATTTTGATGTTACAAAACATTAGTTGAAAATCACTTGTGATGTGATATTTAGAATATCACAAGTTATATTCTGAATATCACAGAATATCACTTGTGATCATCTGAATATCACAAAATATCACATAATATCACAGAATATCACTTGTGATATTCATAAACGTATGAAAACATTTAAAAATGGACGAAAACGTAAGAAAATGGACGAATATGTATGAAAACAGATGAAGACGTATGAAAGCGTAAAAACGAGTATGAAAACGGACGAAAACGTATGAAAACGGACGAAAATGGACGAATAATGAACAAAAACGTAAGAAAACGGGCGAAAACGTATGAAACGGACGAAAACGTAGGAAAATGGATGAATATGTATGAAAATGGACGAAAACGTATGAAAGCGTAAAAACAAGTATGAAAACGGGCGAAAACGTATGAAAACAGACGGAAACGCATGAAAACAGACGAAAACGTATGAAAGCGAAAAAAAACGCGAATTAAAAAAAAAACGTGAATAACGTGAATTAAAAAAAAACAAACAAACAAACAAAAAAAACGCGAAAAAAAAAAAAAAAAAAAAAAAAACGTGAATTTAAAAAAAAACGTGAATTAAAAAAAAAAGACAAAAAAAGATGAATAAAAAAGAAAGACAAAAAAAAAAAAACATGGACTTAGGTTTATCTATTAAATCCTAGGTTAATCCCCACCATTAGATTAATCTAGATGGATGGTGGGGATTTGTCCTTTGGTAAGCACCAAAATAATGGTAAGCAAATGAAAATTCCTCACTTATACGTATATTCTTTTTATTTTAACATATTTTTGATAGATATTCGTGCCTTCAGTATATTCTTTCTATTTTTCCCATAAGGCATATATATAGGTTACCATTATTAATCAAATAAATTGCTAAAAAATAATAATGTTCCCTTTAGATTTAAATTCTTTAATCGGACCACATGATCATAGTATGATAGGTTAAGATTTTTTCAAAATATTTTTTATTTAATCGGAATCTACAAGACCCCTTATCATTTGCAACTTTACAGATTGCTCAAGTTGGCCACTTGGCCCTTTTCTTACGAACCATTATAATTTTTTCTTTCTTTCTTTTCAGTGCAATCCATAGTGCAATTTTTTTTTTGAGATTATATTACAAAATTTTCAATATGGATATTATATTCATAGGAGCTTATTTTGAACAAAGTCCTATATGTCTTTAAAGAAAGTCAGATTTGAAGCAAAAACATGCATTTTTTAGAATTTTTGACTATCTATGTCAATTTCAAAGACACAAATATGGACTCTATAACTCATTCAATTACTTTGACTTTTTATTAAAAATCAGTCAAAAATGGATAACAAGATTATCTATATTTTCAAGTGCTTTACTTCTTAACTGCGATCACATTCACCTTAGTTTAACAGGGTAAATGTGTACAAATTTGGTTATCATCTAATTTATTCTTAAATGGTGGCTTTAGTTATCATTTTGACCTCTTAAATGCTTCAACCATGTCACAATCATTGTAACCAACTTTGTCTAGTGTGTTGATTCAATGAACTGATATTTAAGTTGAGGTACAATAATTCATAGATTAAGACAAATGTGATTGATTAATACATATGAGATATATTTGTTATGTATATTGTGAAATAACCAGTTGTCGTTTACGGAGTAATATTTTTTTATTATGAATATTAAATGGCACACTCATTACTTTAAACATACATTAAGTTAACACCGCTCGAAAAATGTTATCACAATACATTAATTTTACATCAACATAACATGATAATCCTATGTCATGCTAAAAACATGAATAGAACGGGGCCTTTTCTATCATGTATGTAAATGATTTTAAGATTGTAATAATCACTACTATATATAAAACAGAACCGTATTAAAATTATCTTTCATTAATCTAGAAATTTCAGAAATTTATTTATATTTATACCCTTTATTTTCCGGTTATCGAGTCATGTTAATCTGACATATCATAAAAGTTAATTATAAAAATTAAAAAAGCACACTTAATCACATAGTCAATAAAAATTGTACATTAATTTTTTCCCCGAAACTATACAGTTTCAAATATCTTCTTTTAAACTAACAAATACATATCAATAAAGTTATTGTGATGTAAAACTTGCAATCTATAACAGTTCATAATGAATAATTTGATCATTTTTTTACTACTGCATCACGCAAATAACCTACTAGTATATATTATGAACATACAAAATACCATGTATTTTTGCAACTTTGGAGTTATTTAATGAGTATAGTATACTATTTTTGCAACTATATATAGTACCATACACGGTCGTACTTTTCGTTCCAGAATTATTATCCATGACAAAATAGTATACTATTTGGAAACAAGCCGCCTCTTGCTAGTAGGAGTCTAGCAAAAGTCGCCGCATATATCCTACTAGTTATCAATAACTTGATAATAAGAGAAAAATTTGTTCTAACATATAAGTCCATTATCTCAAAAACATCGTTTTGCATAACAACAACGATAAAACAAAAAATAGCAAGTCAATCTTTTACACTTTAGGTATGTTTCACGAAATAGACAGGAGTTGGGGTTGGAGTTGCAACTGGAGTTGGAGCTTATATTATAAGTTGGATGTTGAGGCTCATATTTTTGTAAAGTTGTTGAGCGAATTATTTGGTGCTAAATCTTATTAATGTAAATTGCATAAAAATATATCAAATTAAATTTACATACAATTTTCAAATTTTGCAAGAATCCACTATATTTGGAAAAATATTTAAGTAATTTGACTAATTATAAGTATTTATAAACCCGTTTTAACTAGTTTGGACTTATGAATAGTTATAAAAGCTTTCATGAAATTATGTAACAAACAAAAATTATTTTATAAACTAACTTATTTTAAAAACTTAAGTCTTTACACGCCCCGCGTGAAACACAGCCGAAATCAACAAAAACCTTAAACTCGAAGGACCCAAAAACAACAAACACATAACCCACACCACACCTACACCATCGACAAAACAAACAAACACACACTAAACCACACTCTCCAAAAAGTGCACCCACACACACATACATTCTCTCTCACACACTAAAACACCGACGATGTCCGCTACTTCTACAAACCGACGAGATACCCCCCGCTGTCAAAGATTCCCTTCCTTTATATCATCCCCTCAAAAACAATTCCCAATCTTCTTCTAATCCCACATAACCTTAGCTTTTCCAATTAGGTTAAAAAAAAATTAACTTTTTACCATGGGCTGTGTAGGCTCTAAACACGAAGAATCACCCGCGGTAACTTTATGCAGGGAGCGTTGCACTTTTCTAGACGACGCGATCCACCAACGCTACGTTTTAGCTGAAGCTCACTTAGCTTATTTTGTTTCACTTAAAAACGTCGGCGTTTCGTTGCATCGCTTTTTTGATGTTCATTCTCACGCGCCTCCCGATTCACCTGTGCTGAACTTGCCTCAGATACGTAAAGGCGCGTCGTCTCACGCGCCTGTTGATAAGGATAGTCACTCTAATTCAGGTTCGTCTCATCTACACTTTCATGATTCGGATGATGATGATTCTGATGATGACTTGGATTTACATTCGGTTAATCATGATCATTCACCGGTTCATAGGCTTGGGCATGGGCGTAGGCATGAGTTACCCCACGGTAATTTTAATTTTACTGATCATGGTGAAAATAATATCAATATGATGAATTCGGGTTATTCTATGCCTTATTATCAACCTCCTCCTGCTGGTTATCCACCGGTAAATAATGGTTATCTACCGGTAAATAATAATTACCCACCGGTAAATAATAATTTAGGTTACCCTATGGATTATCCACCGCTAAATAATAATAATTTAGGTTATCCTATGGATTATCCACCGCCAGGTTATCCTCCTTCTTCGTCGAATTATACGATGAATTATATGCGAAAACAACCTACGCCGTCTGTTGTCTATCAGCAGCGCCCTATGAGTCCCGAAACTATACATTACGGTGAAGCTTCGTCTTCGTCGAATTATTATAATAATAGTAGTAGTAATAGGAATGGTAATGGTAATGATTATAGTGGCTATCAAAACCCTAACTATGGTGGTTTTAATGGTTATGGTGAGTTTTTTGGTGAGTCGTCGTCACGGCAAGTGGCGCCGCCTGCCTATGGTGGTATGGAGGCGTCGACGTCGAAGGCGGCTGCGCCGCCTCCGCCGCCGCCTCCATCGGGTTCGGGATGGGATTTTTTGAATCCGTTTGAGACGTATGATAGTTATTATCCTCCGTATACGCCGAGTAGAGATTCGAGGGAAGTGAGGGAGGAGGAAGGGATACCGGATTTGGAAGAGGAGGATTTGTATCAGGAGGAGGTTGTTAAGGAGATTCATTCTACGAAGCCGAAGTTTGTGAATGATAATGGTGCGAGTGGGAGTGGGGGTGGTGGTGGTGCTAGTAGTAGTAATGTGGATGCGAAGAAGGCGCCGGTTGTTGATGAGGACAGTGAGATGAGTTCGGTGGGTGATTTGCATTATAGAAGTGGACCGAGTGTGGTACCGGAAGAGGAGCCGGTGGAGTTTGAAGTTCATGTGGTGGAAAAAGGAGAGACGTCGAGAGGGGATAAGCCTGTTCATCAGTTTCATGATGATTCGGAAGTTGTGAAGGAGATTCAAGTTCAGTTTGATCGTGCTTCGGAGTCTGGGAATGAGTTGGCGAAGATACTTGAAGTTGGAAAGGTTCCGCATAATCGGAAACATGCTGCTTATCAAGGTATGATCGTTTATTGCATTGTTTGTTAATCATGTGCTTTACTTTTAGCGTATTGTAGATTTTAAGGTTCTGACTTTTATTATGAATTGTGTGTATGTATAAATCAGTTCCCTCAAAGATGTTGAATGTATTTTCACCATCGTTAGCAGTAGCGATATCTAAAAACTCTGATCCTGCCGACTTAGATGCCGAAGTAGATGTAAGAACAAAGTCTAATAATCTATCGTCTACTTTGCATAAGCTATATCTTTGGGAGAAGAAATTGCTTGATGAAGTGAAGGTACGCTAAATTCTTCTGTATATGAATTTGATTAGTAATTTTATTTTTGTAAGATACTATAGTAAGTAATGGGCAATGATTACATAGGTTGAGGAGAAAATGAGATTAGAACATGACGAGAAGGATAGAAGATTAAAACGTCTAGATGAGAAGGGTGCTGAACCGCAAAAAATTGATGCAACAAGACGTTTAGTTAGGAGTCTTTCAACCAGAATTAGAATTGCAATTCAGGTAGTTGATAAGATCTCTGAGCAAATTAACAGATTAAGAGACGAAGAGTTGTGGCCACAGCTCAACGGATTCATTCAAGGGTATGTGCTACTTTACTATAATATAAAAACATCTGCTTTATGATGGTTTGATTTACGAAAATGTGTCTTCAGGTTAACTAGGATGTGGAGATCGATGCTCGAGTGCCATCGCAGTCAATGTCAAGCCATTGCAGCGGCTAAACGGTTAGATGCCATTGCTTCCAACAAACACGCTTCTGATGAGTGTCTTGAAGCCACATTACAGCTTGAACATGAACTTCTTAACTGGACTCTCCGCTTCTCATGCTGGTTTGGAGCACAAAAGGGATTCGTGACATCATTGAACAACTGGCTTCTAAAATGTCTCCTGTACATCCCTGAAGAAACTGCTGATGGTCCAGTTCCCTTCTCTCCCAGTCGAATAGGTGCTCCAACCATATTCATTATTTGTTACCAATGGGCTCAAGCCATAGATAGAATATCTGATAAGGAAGTGGTGAATTCAATGCGGGATTTTGTTAGAGTTGTTCTTCAGTTATGGGATCGAGATAAGCAAGAAATGAGACGGAGGTTTGCAATGCATAAAAACATGGAGAGTAAAGTTAAGAGTTTGGATAGGGAAGATCAGAAGATCCAAAAAGAGTTGCAGGTACTTGATAAACAGATAGTTCTTTCCACAGGAGAACATAATGGTCTTTCAGCCGTTTATCAGAGTGAGACTAGTAAAAGTGTTAGTGCACAAACGAATCTGAGACTCATTTTTGAGGCCATGGAGAAGTTTACTGCTGCATCCTTGAAAGTTTGTGAGGAGCTATTGCAGCGTATCGAAGAAGACAGGATATTACGACAGCAAGAGGGAGTTTCATGATAATAATTAAAAGAATCGTGTCTGCAAAATGGAACCAGAAGCCTGAGTTGTGGCTCAGCGGAGGTCAACTAGACTATGTAGCATATAAGGAGCTAGAGCCCATCTGGTTCAATCAAGTGCATTTAATTATGGTTGACAACAACATGCCCGGCTGTAACTCAATCTGTTGCGTTTTGGCATGTGACTTTGTTTTTAAGTGAAAGCTAGATGGTCCTTCAAAAGGCCTCAATTTTGTAAGTTGATGTAGTTTATTTTTCTGTAAGTTTTAGCTTATATACAGTAGATAGTAGGATAGTCTCCAATTTTTAGGTCCATTTGTTCTCGTTTTCATTTCGCGGGTGAAAAAGACACGACCTGCAAAATGTAAATGAGAATGGGCTTAAATGGAATTCATCTTATTAAATATCATTCGTGTAAATAGCCATTCTTTTGCTGTCTATTCTTAGAGCATCCCAACAATGTGAATGTAATTTTGGCATAAGTTAATATTCCTATTCTGTCTTTACATAAATAATAATAATTGCAATTACTATTGTCACAATCGTTGTTTTACACAATTAGTTTAAGAAATTAAGCATATTGGCATAAGGAGGAGGGGTGAAGATGAGATTCTGTAGCCATGGACTGCGTAACTGTGAATCATGACTCCAGTCCATGTCACATTTTGGCAATCGGAGCTCTGATATCTTCGCTGCCCCCATTGGTAATTTCAGGCCGGGCTTCTTATCTGTATCGTTTGTTGAATCAGATGTCACGTGGCTTGATGTTACTGGTTGCGGTGCCGACAAGTCAAGATGTTGACTATCGATTGAGCTTGGAGATGGTGGATGCTGTGCTTCTTCCATGGCTGCTCTTTGCTCCAGCACCTTGATGGAAGTTGCCTTTCTGTATATTTTACACAACACTATATCCTGCCAGTCAAGCACACCAATTCTTGTAAGTTACAATGTATCTGGTAGGTATAACTGTATAAAATAGATAGTGGGCTATCTAAAAGTTATCAAAGTATACTCGAGTATTTACACTTATTGTTGGCAAGTATTTTACAATTTTATTGCTCGTAATAAAGATATGCAGTTATTCTATAGTATACAAATCAATATTGCCTCTTGCTTACTGATTCAAAAGAGATTGGAAGTGTAATAGGGTGTTTACGATGTTTATCTGGTTATTTTGTAAGATAGCAGCAGTTTGAAAAGCAATCCCTAGCATCCCCCCTAAATAATGGCCAATCAGATATCTTATCAATATACAAAAGATGTACCTTTGGTAATGGGCAAGAATCAGGCAGCCGGTATTCGCTCATGACCCAATCTGTTTTGTGTCCTCCAGGTGCTCTGCCCTTGTAGAACACAAGAGTCTTCTTCAACCCAAGATGCTTACTGGTGTCAGACAAAGAGAAAATCTTACGATCTGACCCGGTTGCCTTCCAAAACCCGTTTTTGGTAGTTCGGTTTGGTCTTCCTCCATTTCCATGCTTTTTATTCCTAGGCACAAAAAAGTACCACTCTCTTTCCCCAATCTTTGACATGTCTGCAAGTAGAACACAACATACAACATTTACAAAGCACTCAAAATAAACCGAATAGCATTGAAGTGTTTGTATGAAACACACGACAGCGAGCCTATACTAGGATGGAAATTCATATTTTCACTGGCAAAAGAAGCTAAAGTTGTGAAAAGTTACCTGGTAGAACCCAAGGATCGTAGAGATAGATGTTGAGAAACCCGATGATCTCAACACGCGTATTATTTCCCAAAACCATATTTTTGAGGTAGAAACCAAGCAACTCTTCCTCGGTAGGGTGAAACCGAAAGCCAGGCAATTCGAGCTCTAACCGAGTATCCTCCATCTAAGATAGCTTTTGGTACAAAAGATAAGTAGTATATTCATCTTGTTACATGAATATAAAGAGCTTTTTATGAAGGGAATTTAGGCACGATTGACTCAAGTCTTTGTGGAATTTCAAAGGGACCAACCAAAGGACTTGTAATGCTGGGGCAAAATATGTGGAATTTTCTTGCCTTGGGCCCATCTTTTGAAGAAAATATAGATCATAATGGTTCATTCTTGTTTTCATCATGATGTTATTTTTGACTGAATGAAAATTAAAAATTATTTAACTAATAAAGCTTATAGTTAAATTAGTTTTGTCTTGAAGACTTGAAAAATCATATTCTAGAATAACTGATAAACTGCAAGGTAAATATACATATTAGGGACCATTATCAGCTTATGATTGTATTATCTTTATAATAACATACAATTTTTATTTATAAATATGTCCCTGTTAGTTAGTTAAAGGAGGAACACGTCGTTAGCAATATGAGTTTATGACTTGATAATGTATTAACAGGTGTGTGTTTCGACTTGATAGTCTTATTCAGTCTGTTAAAAAAATATTAATCAAGTTGTGAGTTTACTCATGACTGATTTTATTTGCAGTGTTAAACCCGATTATTGTGATATGGGCAATATATTCATGTTGTGAGCTTTTATTTAAGGTGGTGTTTGTATAGGCTTATTTGACGAGTTTATTAGCTTATCGAAAATTTGATAAATTCGTTTGTGTGGGTTTGTGAGTTTATCCGCTTGAGCTTTGGGTCGTATACATCTAATACTTATAAGCTTATTAAATTTCAGTAAGCTTATAAATCTATCAAATGAGCTTAGACAAACACCCAAATAAGTTAGACAATACGATATTAACAATATGATAGTATTTCCTCTATTAAGCAATTTAGGCTAAGATAGTAACATGGGAGTTTGATGTAATGGTGACATTTAATCAAACGAAGTTAAGGAATGACAAAGGAAACTCACTTGTGTCTGCCATGAATTTGAATGAGTCATTTACTCATTTGTGGTCCTTATTATGATAAAACGTTTACTTCTAGTCTTCTGTATACCGCATAATTGACCACTGAACTAAAAGATAATATCTCCATTTACTTCTAGTCTTTTGTAAAAGATAATATCTCCATTTACTTCTAGTCTTCTGTATACCGTTAATTCTGTATACCGTTAGTAAGATAATATCTCCATTTATAAATCACGTCGTTAGCCACAAACAGAAACTTTGGTATTTTTCCGATTTTGAGATAGCCAACTAGCAGAGCCGAGGATCGGTGGGATGCCGTAGCTTTAAGAGATAAGGGCTGAGGCAATCGGAAAGGCTTTTTTTTTAGGAAGGAGGCCCCCTCCTATGTTGTAAAAGGGAACAGCGGAAGCTCCAATGTGAGCAAATGCTTGGTCTATTCTGGGAGCATCCGCCTGCTCTCGATCCTGAGGACGTAGGCAGAAGGATGCAATTTTTACGGGACCGAATTCGAAGTCTCGAAAACCAAAAGAGGGCCCTCCTCGAGGAAGAAAAAAACTTAATTGTTCGGGCCGCCACCCTCGGTGCCGGGGGAGACTAGAATAGAAGAGTCTGAACATTAAGGTCGTTGTTCACCCCAAAAACACTAAAGAACGCATGCCAAATCCACAAGTCTTGTGAGACAAGCACTTCCAATAAAATGAATGGATGTGGCTTGTGATCACCCTTACAATATTGAGCACGATATGCATTTATGCAATTAGCCCACAACCAACCCGTTCAATCAATGCTTCCTAACATCGCAGGAAACCCATGTCTCTCCTCGTGAAAAGCATGGAGTTTTTCGATATCAGTATTAGTATGCCTTCACAAATACTCCTCTCCATATAAGTCCATAATACCCTTACAGAAAGCTCTGAGGGAATCATGAGAAGTTTTCTCACCCTTTTGCAAATATTCGTCTATAGCATAAGGAACGGTGTCTTATGTCAATTGACGAATTGCAGATGTACACTTTATCAATGAGGAAATGTCAACTTTTCCCAAAGCATAACAACTTTGTTGAAAATACGACACATCGTCAGTTAATTCCGGAACAATGCATGTCAATAGTGATATGCTCATTCAGAACCGCGTACATAATATTTCTTTGTCATACATTAGGTTTCAGAGAAGTAAGCGGCCACTAGATAATCATGAGCACCGTAATGATCTCTCTCTATCGTGTTTCGTGGGATTTTTGGGATTTGAAAGCTTAAACAAGCATAGCGACATTTTTTATAAACTCTTAATAGATCATATTAACTTCTTCTTCCTCATCTGAGGATGTAAAAATACTGATCGGAATTTGTTTTTTTTTTAGTTGAAAAGGTTAGAGTGTATATATATATATAAAGACTGGGTTTGAAATTGTGTATAAAATGAAGAAGTAATAGGGTATTTATAGGGTAAATGTATAAATTTTAAAGGTTATTTATTTATTTATATAACCAACGGTGAAAAATATTACCGTTGGGGTTTTGTTTTTGTGCCAAATTACCACACGACTCAGCCGAAATTAAGAACGAGTCCTCCCTTTTTTTTGGTCTAGAACGCGTCGGTCTAGGATGTGCAGTGCGGTTGACGCGTCGCCTATGGGGTCGACCGAAGGTTCGACCGATGCATTACGACTTGTCTAATCACTACTCCATCCGTCATAAAATAAATGTCCACTTTAATATTGCACAAAATTTTATAAAATTTTAGTAACTATACTCTCTACCAATCAAATATCATTTCTACATACTAAATCATTTTTGATTTGTTAAAACATAAATTGAACATTTATCTTGAGACATCCTGGAATAGAATTGTGAACGTGTGTTTAATTGGGGGAAAAAATTCTTAATTTTTCTATTTTTGGTTTTGTAAAAAAAAATGAGAAAATTTAATTTTTCATAAAACATAAAAAGTGCATTCAAATCAAATTGCCTTCTATTTTGTAGAAAAAGAAGGGGAGATTTTGAGTTATAAGGGAAACACAGAAATTAAAAAAAAAAAAAAAAATGTTAAGTTAGGAAATGCAAATTTTTTATTTTGTTGATAATTTGATAGAAAATAATTGATTTGAACGCGATTTTTATTTTTCTTGTTTTGTACAAAAAAATTATGAAAAACAAGGGTGTTTTCTTGTATAAAAATGTGTTAAGTTAGTAAATGCAAATTTTTATTTTATTGATAATTTGAAGGAAAACAATTAATTTGAATGTAATATTTATTTTTCTTGTTTTGTACAAATTTTTTATAAAAAACAATACTTTGTTCTCTCAACTAAAAGCAGTTTTAACTTTTAGACGAAGCGAGTACTAGATAATTTATAACCTAAACAATGTTTAGTTAGTATGTAAAACAGTTAAGAGTTCATGTTTTATGTTTTTATTTTAAAAAATAGTTATGTTTCTATAACTGGAAATCGTTAACACCTTCATCATTGACCTTGACTTTACCGGTCCTTATCTTGACTCCATAATTAGTTATGTGGTATTTTACACTTTTCTTCTTAGAAAATAAAGTAAATAAATAAATAAAGAATATTCAACTTTCTTGCCTACATAATTGAATTTACAATTTGACCATTTCTTGCGATGTCTTTTTATGATAAAGGTGTTAATAGTTAATACATGTATCTCAAATAAAATGACTTACTCGGTAATTTGCTAAGGGTGGAGGGTGTGGTTTGCGGTTTTTCCTCGCCGCATTATTAATTTTTCTCATTTTTTTTCTTCTTTCTTTCAACCCATGTAATACATTCTTTCTCTTCCCTTTAATATTTTATTTTTTATATTGTTAAAAATACTTCTAATACATATCCTCACACAATATACCCTCAAAAAAAAAAAAAAAATCTCTCTCATTAAACACTTGCGATACTCAAATGCCGAAAGGAAAAAAAAGTGTAATTCCTCCAAAGTGGGGTATGGGTTTTTGGTTGTTTCCCGCTGGAAAGGACATTTTCTTCTTGTTTTGCCGCCCCCACACCCTATACACTAATAGCAAGCAGAAAGCTTAGTTATGATTTATGAATGATAGTTTAAATTATCTTTTTATTGACATATTAACTCGTAACCATAATACATACAGATCGATGATAAAAATTCCGCACGAGACTACATCAAAACGAGTTTCTTAAGCATCAAATAACTCTATTATGTTGTATCCAAAATAACACCTGACTTTCTACTTGAATAACTCCAATTTGGTGAACCAACTCTAATGATAGCAAGATAGTACTAAGAGGGAAGGGTATGTTCACATGAGGAGTTCGCCATTCACATGTGGCACTCGAAATGGCGGCGCCATTGTCTCGTTACCACACCACAAGTCACGCTCGTCATTTCCCAAGTGATTAGACTCACGCTCGCCAAATGCACCCAAACTTTGAATTTTTTTATCGTTTGCCAATCCAAACGACTAGTTTTTTTAGTTTTCTTTTCATTTTTTATTAAACTAAAACTATCAAACTTTAACATTCTATATAAACTTAAATATACAACCTTTTTTTACACAAAATGACTTATTTTCACCTCATTTCTTTACACACTAAACATATTTACTATTATTTACAAAAACAAAATGTCTCAACAACCTCACGATCATTTTTTTCAAAATCTTCTCAATTTCAATATGTCACAACAACCATCCTCGTCTAACCCTCTGAAATCTCCATCCGGATACTTGTCATTTTCACAATATCCTCCGTTTGGTACCCAATTCTTTATGCCTACATTAACCCCCGAACAACTATATCAAGAAGACCAACGACCATTACTTAACCAATAATTTCAAAACCTTCAAAAAAATCCACCGCAAGAAACACAATCGACACAATTGATGCCACCACCACCCGTGCCCACGTCTTCACGCAAAGGCGGAAGAAAATAACGACCCGCAAACGTAGCACAATCGACATACCCGACGAGGAAAAGCAACCCGAACCTGTACAAGCTCATTCTCGTTGGACGGAGGTGGAGGAAACTTTATTAGCCTCGTGTTATGTTAGCATTTCTAAGGACAACCGAACCGGAAATGACCAAAAGGATGATTCATTTGGGAACAAGGTTCTTTTTTAGTTCAATAAAGCTTCTCATCACAAGCGTACCAAGGATTTGTTGACTGGAAAATGAGCAACATTGAACCCCTAATTGTCAAAGGTTCAACGCTATATACAAACATCTAAAACGTGTGGGTCGAAGTGGGGAAAACGTCGCTTATCTTTTGAAGTAAGTTGGGCAAGAATATTGTGATGAGTCCAAATCGGGAGTTCAACCATTTACTCAAGACGGGGCGTGAAAAATATTGAAAAAACATGCCAAGTGGGATTCGCCCGACCCCGTTAACCCGGTTAATCTCATCGGACATACCGAGCTATTCGACGATAGTACGAGACCACGTCCCCCGGGCAAACCACATGCCTCAAAAAAATAAAATCCGAAACCTCGTTGAGCACCGTGGGATGTAACCCTCCAGAATTTGCGGGTGTTATGCAAATGGGTTTTAACTCAAACGAGAAGCCGCTCAATCGGCGTACAAGACGTCGAAGAGGAAAGACGAGGGCATACTAAGAATTGAAGAATGGAGGTTTCTCAATACTCCAACGACCCCAATTTGGCACCGGACCGAGCCTTCCTCATCGAAATGCAAAAAGATAAAATATCGACAACAACAAGATTAGTTATCGTTTTTTTAAATTTAATACGTGTTTTTTAGTTTTTGTAATGTTTTTTTATCTCGTATGTTATAATTCATAACCTTTTTTTTAAAAAATTTCGTAACCTTTTAATTTCGTATTGTAAGTTGTATTTTTATTTTTTTTAATGAAAATTTAGTTTGTTTGAAAAGTAAAAAAATAAAATAAAAAATAGTAAGGCCCAAAAAACATGAAACGACACGCAAACGGTTCAAGCCATGATAAATGGGGTGTTTTTTGTGTGTTAATGTGAAATGTGAAATGCTGAGGTAACGTTGATTTGACACAAACAACACCCAATCGGCATGTTACCATACTTCACGCTCTAAGTAGTGGTTTTGAAAACCAAATACTAATGTCAAAGTTAATGGCAACCACGAATATTTTAGTCACCCATTGTCACATCAGTTTTCTCTCTTCAAAACTATACCCAACCACAATTTGCTAATAAAGCGACAGCAAAAATAAATAAATAAATAAATAAAAACATAAAATTACACACCCAAAAATCATGAGAGGTTTGCACATTTACTCGGTTTGTTGACAAATCAAGTAAATGAAAAAGTTAAATGTTTGATCGGTCGTGTTCGGTTGGATCAGCGAATACAACTCGATCAACTAATCGCTTAGAGGGCAACCAACCTTCCATTATTATTAACATGAACTAAGAGCATGAGGTATCGTAACGAGGGCACCTCGCCACTCCCATGTGGCACCCTCGCCGTTTCTCGCCGCCCTCCGCCACCATACATCACCTCTCGCCACTCACCCCTTCGCCACTACAACAACACGCTAGAAGATAAACCAAATTCAATTTTAACGTTTGAAATATTACCGTTTTAATTCAAACGGTCATTTTTTTTTTATTTTTTTTTCAAACCCAAATATTACCCCACCCACTCTATAAATAATACCCATATTTTACACAAAAATTCACACTTCTCATTCAAAAATATATTATCTTCACCATTTCAATCCACAACAAAAAATGTCCCAAGATCCAAACGAGATGTCGTTTATGAATCTCCTCAACTCGTCTTCGTCAAACCCGTCCACCCCATCGTCCTAAAGCTCAAACACTTATTCGCAAGTCGAATTTCAAGCTTTTTAATATCCAAGGCAATCACCACCGCAATTCTATCCATCACAACCGCAATTCTATCCACCACAATCCCAATACTATCCGTCACAACCACCACCAACGCAATTCTACGCTTCACAACAACATTACTTTGACTCACAATTCAAAGTACCTCAACCACCACCAACCGAAACACGTGAAGAACGTCGTCAAGGAAAAAAACCGGCCAAAGCGACAAAGAAAAAAAACAAGGTCGTGGTGAACTTGGACGCGGACGACGAGGAGGAGGAGGAAGAAGAGACTCAAACCACAATTTGTTGGACAAGCGAGGAAGAAAAAATTTTAGCCGAGTGTTGGGTCGAGGTTTCCCAAAACGCCGCTATCGGTAATGACCGACTAAACGATGCGTTTTGGACTCAGATTTGGGAGGACTTCAAGGCTCGTAGTCCAGGGCCAACTCGTACAAAAAATATGTGCACGGGAAAATGGACTCGGATAAACGGTGATTGCCAAAAGTTTAATGGTTTTTACAAGCATTTGCAGCGTAGATCCGGAAAAAATGATGTTGATCACATTGAGAATGCAAGACTTGCTTTCAAGTCTCTTACTGGGAAACAATTTACTATGGTCCCGGCATGGAAGGTTTTGAAAGAATATCTCAAATGGGACGCACCGGAGGGATCAATGAAGATAATATCGCCGAATTATTCGGCCCTGATCCAAGAGCTCGTCTCGCAGGCAAGCCTCGACCGGCAAAAAAATCTAAATCAGTGGAGTCGTCAACGAGCACTGGGGGGAGTCAATCGGATGCTATTGCGGAAGCTTTAGCTCAAGAGTATAAACGTAAAGTTGACGCAGCCAAAGAAGTGTACGAGGCGAGGATAGCGAAAGAAAAGTCATTCCAAGAGTGTCGAGAATTGGAGTTTCTCATGCATGATATTGAGGGGTTGCCGGAGCCAAAAAGATCGATCCTCAAGAAGAAACATGACGAATTGATAGCAAAATACTACAAGACGAATTAATGTTGTATTTTTTAAGTTTCGTATGTTTTTTTTTTCCGTATTTCTTTTTCGTATGTTTTTTTTTTTTTTTTTTTTTTTTTTTTCTGTATATTTTTATTATTATTTTTTCCGTATTGTAGTTGTATTTTTATTTAAATGAATGAAATGAAATTTATTTTGTTTGAAAAATATGTAAAAGAAAAAAAAATGAGGGTGAGTGGGGCCCAAATGAAGAGGTTTGAGTTAGTTGTGATTGAGGAGTATTTTTAAGTGAGTGTATTAGAGTGATGTGGCACAAGTGAAGCCCAAATGAAGAGGTTTGAGTGTGACACCACACCCCATGCTCTAAATCCTCTTCCTGACCGGTTCAACGTTAATATAACAGCCCACGTTTACTCACCACAAAATTTGGCTGACACAAGGACAATCTAGATGTGCCTTTTCCTATTCTCTCATTGACTCACTCAACCAAATATACATTATAGTATCATACTTAGCACCAGACTTTCTTTTTAGAAAGCTAAAGCCAAATGAATCTCTGCCCTCCACTTCCTTCACTTGGATTCATACATTCAAAATAGAGGGTGGAGATCACTTTTAAACAAACACAAATCGACAAATATTCACAAACAAACACAATTACCCATCGATCAAATTTTTTTATCTTCTTTTATATACGAACCAAAAATACAAGCAATTAGGTAACATAAACATGGTTATGTACTATATCAACTACGATAATTTGCCGTCAATTATTTTAGCACGTCGCTTTTTTTGTTTTGACAAAAGTGTTACCGTGGCTTAGGCTACTTTCATAAATTTCGACACGGGTTAGTTATTCATTTTGTGTTGTTAATATGATAAAACAAAGTAACTTTTTTCTTTAACATTTTAGCCTCACAATGTGATATATACTCCTGTGATATTTGTTATACAGAAAAATAGGTAAAATTGCAAGTCTTTGCATACATATGGTTAAAAATATGTTTAAAATCTAATTCGAACTGATTGTTTTCATGTATTTGTTATGTCTTCCGAGAGTGGTTTTGGTTCTTGGCAACATGTGTTAGTGGCAAATATATACTTTTATGGTGTTTCTTATTATTTGCACTTGTTTAGTGATGATTTATTTAACAAGTTACTCGTTACATTTTATCTCTAGTTGTACTTTTTCATGTCGGGCAAGACACTAAAATGTTACTCTTATATACATGCATTTGTTGTGTAAACTGTAATGTATTGCTTTCTAGGATTTTGTTTGCATTAATCACGTGTAACATATGCTTATGTATAGCTTTGAGCTCTAAATCCACCAAGGATGTAATATCTGATTTGCTTTAGGTCATTTTTAGTGAATAGCTTGGTCTTCGTTTAACATGTGCGTTTGTTAACAATGTTTTAAAGTTTGATTTTTCATGTGGTATTGTCCTCTTAGTTTAAGAGGATCAATGTTTCACATTTGTGAAGTCATGGTTATAAATGAGCTTCTTATGTCTACGTAGTTAATAGCTAATAATCAATAATAGTATAGTACCATCGGGTAAGGAACTCTCTTTTTGATACATCTCTTGTTTGAAGGCATGTGATTGCAAAATCTATCCGCAATATTTCATACTAGTTGATACCCCATTACATTTACATGCCTTCAAATAAGCATCGCCCCTACTATTTTGCGTTTACTATAATTATATGACAAGTTCGGCCTATTTCGACTAAAAGACAATATCATTGGTTATATTACCTATCATCTCAAAAACATTTCTTTAATATCTCTTCCAACAACAAAATAAAATGCCTTTCAAAAAAAAAAAAAAAAAAAATCAATGAAGCAGCACCTGCAGCCAGCCGTGTTAGCAGTCCCAACACACCCTCCACATAGTGATCATCATTTACTTACTGTAGATGTTAAAGATATACACAAATAGCTGCAAACTCATTCATCGTGGAGAAATCCGAGTATGGCTTCCATTTATATTATGATTGGTTTGGGGCTTCACTCATAGCTTGGAACAGGGACCTCAAGCCACATCAAAGCAAGAAACCGACATGATAATATATTTTATGTAAATAATTTTGATGTATCGAGCTTTTTTTATTCTAAGAGCACAAGGTATGGGCTGTCATTACTCATTAGTGTGCTAAATGCATGCTATTCGTGTGACAATTATAATGGAGCATCGTGTCATTCGTGAGCCAAACGTTTTGAGCCAATCAAATGGCTCAAGCCATTTGCATTTTTTTTTTTTTTTTTTTTTGAGTGTGTATTTTTAGTGGGGTATTTTGTGGACCCAATAACATGTTAGTAGTGTGTTATGAGGGAGTGTGTTTTAGTTATTGGTGTGTTATTGGGAGATGTATGATGTGGCGTTAAGGTGGCCGATGAAGCGCAGAATCACGGGCCGGGCTTTAAAGGACTAGATCGGTGACCTAGACATAGAGAGTGCAGACCGGATGTATGCCATCATTTGGAAAGGTAGAAATATTACGTAAATTGGAGATGTGATCCTGTACAATATTATGATATATATGACAAATTTTACTTTGAGGGAGAATGGTTTCTCGGGTGGCGATTCCTTGCTGTTAACTCACATTTAGGTATGTGGTTTTACGCCACAATTCCTAATAGGAACCGAGTAGCCATATCGTGGAGGTTTATAATGGTTTTGAGATATTCTCCGAATGTTTGTGTTTACTTGTTTCAAAACCCAAAACTATTAAGAGACTATGTAATGAAAGAAGTGGAGGAAGAGGCGATGATGGTTGCTCCTTCCTTGTGTTCTATTCATGGATATAATAGGATCTTATTTGCATAGATTCAATGAGGTTTTGCAACATATTTGGCTGATGCAACTTGCAACTCTCTTTGTGATATGATAAGATTTCCAAGATCTCAAGCAGGTACTATCTATGTAGATGTGATAAGATTTTTTCTATATTTTGTTATAGATATATATATATTGTGTAGTTGATATGTAACATTAAAATATATTTTAGTAGTTACTCTATTAGTGGCATACCAATAACGTGTTATTAGTAGCTTGCATACCATTTGTTCTAAAAGCCCAACCACAAAAAAGTGATGCCACCTCAGAGCCACGTCACTTCAACATTTAAAAATTTAAACATTTAACACTCAAAAATCATCCTTATCATAACACACAATAACACTACTTTTTTAAGGCCCACTTTTCTTTAAAAAATACAAATTACAAATTAACTCTTTAAACTAATATTCTATTCATTAAATAACCCCTAAATAATATTTCATTCATTAAATAAAAATACGAATTACAAATACTTAATATATATATATATAAAAAAAACATGCGAAAATAATTTAAATTAGTTATAAATGATTTAAATAAGAGTTAACTACATTTTTGGTCCTTGTGGTTGCACCTGGATTTCACTTTTGGTCCATTTGTTCAAAAAGTTGCGATTTTAGTCCAAAATTCATAGTTTGGTTCCACTTTTGGTCCATTTTTCTAACGAAGTTAGTTCAGTTAGTTAAGTCGAATTGTAAAGTGGCAACATTAGTCCTTTAACCTAACGGTCGTTTGCAACGTTAGTCCTTTATACCAAAGATCTTTTGCAACGTTAGTCCTTTCAATTAGTTAGTTCTTTAAAAAAAAATTCTAAAAAAAAATTCAAAAAAAATGTTTTTTTGTCGAAATTTTTTTTAAGATAAAAAATTTCAAAAATTTTTTAAAATTTTTTTTCTAATAAAAATTTTTTAAAATTTTTTTTCTAATAAAAATTTTCTTAAAAAATTCTATAAAAATAATTCGGAAAAAAAAATTTAGAAAAAAAATTTCTAATTTTTTTTTCTGAAATAAAATTCAAAAAAAATTTCGAAATATATTCTAAAAAAAAACTTTTTTTTTTTCCGAAAAAAATTCTAAAAAAATTTCTAAAAAAAATCTAAAATTTTAAAAAATGTATATACATTGAAAAAACGTATATACATTGCAAAAATGTGTGTAAAATGTATACACGTTTTAAAAAAAATATACCAAAGATCACACGCACTTTTACACACGTTTTTTTTATTAGATTTTTTTTTTAAAAAAAATTAGAAATTCTTTTAGCATTGCCATTTTTTAGAAATTTTTTTAGCATTGACATTTTGCGAATTTTTGATATGGACTAAAAAATTAAAAAAAAAATGTACTAAAACTATCATTTTGATATGGTTTTAGTCTATTTTTTAGAAACTTTTTAGAAAAGTGAAACTAGTACAAAATTTTTTAGAAAAGTGAAACCAAACTATCATTTTAATAAAAAAAAATTGATATGGTTTTAGTCGATTTTGATATGGGTTAGTACAAAATTTCTAAAAAACATGTCTAAAATTTTTTTGATATAGTTTTAGTCCATTTCTAGGAGAAAAAAAAATCTCAAATTATTTTTTTCGGAAAAAAAGTTTTTTTTATAATATTTTTTGAAATTTTTTTTTAGAATTTTATTTTAGAAAAAAAAAATTTAGAAATTTTTTTTCTAATTTTTTTTTTAGGAAAAAAAGTTTTTTTTGTCAAAAAATTTTTTTTAGAATTTTTTAAGAAATTTTTTTTTCTTGAAAAAAAATTTCATATTTTTTTTCTTAAAAAAAATTTCGAATTATTTTTTTTGAAAAAAAAATTTCGACAAAAAAACATTTATTCGAATTTTTTTAGAATTTTTTTTAAAGGACTAACTAACAGAAAGGACTAACGTTGCAAACGATCTTTGGTATAAATGACTAACGTTGTTAACGACCGTTAGGTTAAAGGACTAATGTTGCCACTTTACAATTCGACTTAACTAACTGAACTAACTTCGTTAGAAAAATGGACCAAAAGTGGAACCAAACTATGCATTTTGGACTAAAATCCCAACTTTTTGAACAAATGGACCAAAAGTGAAATCCAGGTACAACCACAAGGACCAAAAATGTAGTTAACTCTTTAAATAATTATAAAAATGATTTAAGCGGATGTGAATATGGTAGTTGATAGTATTTTTTATCTTGAGGTTCCTCAAAAGGTCGGGATTCATTGCTTTATGATGTAGGGTACGTTGAAAAGAATCAATAAAACAGAATAAAGGACATCAACTTTACCGATTTTGATCAAAACGTTATTGACTCAAAACTAATACTCTCTATAATTGATTATAACTCATACCAATCCTCACTTTAACCTTAGAAATTGAGATGGAACGAAATAATCATTTTCTTGTGGAAAAGGATACATAGTGGAAAGAAAATCTTGTCAGCCCGGTTCATATGGTAAATCGTATTATGCATGTCCTCTTTCAAAAGAAAACAATCATATGTTTCTTATTTACGTAATTATATAAATAATTTGTTTGTTAAGATTACATTTCTTATGATTTCCTTACTATGTAACATCCAGGAGCAAAGGATTATGGATGTCGATATTTTATGTGAAAGGATGTTTTTGATCAACAATTTGGTCAAGGTTCTTCTTCAATACAGTGCTCAAACTGCAATGTCAAAGATATTACAATTAACATGCTGGAAGCAAGAAACAAGATGTTGTTGTCTCAAACCAAGATGGCTAAAAGTTCGAGAACATGAATACTGTGCACATGCTGTATGGGTCTTAATAACCAGTGTAGCAATCATATTTTCTTATTTACGTAATTATATAAATAATTTGTTTGTTAAGATTACATTTCTTATGATTTCCTTACTATGTAACATCCAGGATCAAAGGATTATGGATGTCGATATTTTATGTGGAAGGATGTTTTTGATCAACAATTTGGTCAAGGCTCTTCTTCAATACATTGCTCAAACTGCAATGTCAAAGATATTACAATTAACATGCTGGAAGCAAGAAACAAGATGTTGTTGTCTCAAACCTAAATGGCTAAAAGTTCGAGAACATCAATGGTGTGCACATGCTGTATGGGTCTTAATAACCAGTGTAGCACCAATTGCATTTTAAGAATAGGTTAAGAATCAATGAATTCGTTAGAGTTAAATCTCTACACAACATGGACAACGTCTATATAAACCTTGTAAAACTGAATCCCCCCGGTCGTCGAAAAGATTATGGAACATACGTGAGGAGTCTTATCTATGAGACAACTTGCCAATATGAAGAAAAGTTACACGAGGCGGAAGGTAAATATAACCGAGACGTGGTTCAAGCACGTCAGGCTCAAAAGATGGCTGAGGACAAACTTGCCCATACGATGCTTCAAGACAAACGTGGTCAAGTTACTGAGTTGGAGGAGCAAATTGCCCAAATGGAGAACCAGCTTGATACAGTAGAAATTCAATAAGACAATATCTAAGTAAGAAAAGAAATACCTATATTTGCTTTAATTAGCAACTCTTTAAGGTGGTGTTTGGTTTACCACTTTTGAGTGGGTTTCTATGTCATTTGACACTTATTAAATGTTTGGTAACTATTCTATGACAACCTCTATCATTCAATAATGATAAATCGAATCCTACCCTCATATGTGACTTTTGTGCCATTCCGTGGGCCCAAGCTTTTTTTATTTAAAAAACAACTAATAATTGTAATTAATAATATTTAATTATTTATTTTGAAACAAAACCCAATACCATTATAAATATTACCAAACAATAATTTATACTATAATTTTTTCTCTCTCATACTTTTCTTTCAAATCATTCCCAAATCCAATTACAATTCTAAACCCACTTACAAACCAAACGAGCCCTAAATTTATATCTTCTTTAATGCATGCTGGCCGATCATAATTTGAATCAAGGAAGGTTAAATAACAAAGCTTGCTGATTGATATATGTTGGTACAATGGTTTATATTAATATGTTGGTAGTTTTCTGCATTATTAATCTATTATTTAATTAAAAAATTTTAATCGAACCCATAGGTATAAACTTACTGCTAGCTACGTTTTAAATACCCCAAAACTGAAATTGGACTATGGATACCGAGTAACACAAAATCTTTATTAATTTGATGGATTAATGGATGTTTATACATATATTTGTAACTCAAAGTGTTGATGCTTATGTGATTTCTAAGGTCACTGCTCGAAACAGAAAATCCCTTAGTATGATAATAATATGTTTCTGTATTCCATAAGTTTTAAAAAAACAAAAACAAACATACTGATATGAAAACTCTAGATAACAAAGTTGGGAAACTGTAGTTCCATTCTTGTTAGTTGTTTATGTTGCTAACTTGCATTATATTTTGGTCACCTTGTGCCACATTGTGTTTTGCAGGTCATGACAAGTTGCAGTTGTGAAGTTGTACTTTTTGAGCCCTATATTGTAACAAAAACTTCACTAGTGAAGCTTTTGACTTATGCCTTTTTGTTTAAGACATCTATTTAGTCGGGTAGGAGTTAAGCATGTACTCTAATTTTGGATTCAAATTGTACTTAAGGCCACTTAGGGCCCGCTTGGTTTGTGAATGGATTTGGATGCAGATTAGGATTCAGATTTGGATTTGGATTTGAGTGTAGATGTATTTAAATAATAGTTTGATTGAGAACTTATATAATATTTTTTATGATTAAATGGAAAAATAAATAAGGTTAATTAAACTAAGTATAAAGTATAATTAAAAGAATATGTGGTTGTAAATGCACTGCATAAATCTCAAAACAAGAAATATGAAAGAAATATAGAAACCAGGCATTGGGGTAGGAATTTACTATGTGGGCATGATTACTTTTCTTGACACCCATTTATTGCAACCAAACAATTTTTTTTAATGCAAACCCCAATCCAACAGGTGTAAACCCTTATTCCAAACGGGCCCTTAATTCATTACGCTACCCGCACTGGAGCCGTGAGTGGCTCGGTGAGCAAACCAACTCATGCGCCATCTCTCTACACCCAAAACGATTCACGCACGACCCATTTCAAAATAGACTCACAATGGTGAGCGAGTGACTTTTCAATTTGTGTGAAAGTTTATATTATTTATTTAAGTTTGTGAGTGTGTGTGTGTGTGGGGTGGGGTATATTTGTATAAGGGAAGTGATTGACACACTCCAAAAATTTATTGGGACACTCCACTGTAACAATAGGCAGTTGTACTTTAAGTATAATCTGCTTTAACTGTTTGTACAATGAGTGTTTCAATAAATTTTTGGAGTGTGTCAATCACTTCTCTTTGTATAAAGTGGGTATTTAATTGAAATGTGAGAATGGTGTAATTGATAATGGTGAATGGTGAGTGGGAGTATGAGTGAAAAGTTGAAGAGAGAATCTTGATGTCACGTTGAGGTGGAAGGTGGGTGAGGGTGTTTTGATGTGACGGATAAGGGTAGTCTTAGGCAACCACGAAGCGGTTAAATATCGCCATTTTCGTTATTAACCAGTTAAAGGCCCGTGTACTTACCCGGGTTTTTCTAATTAATTATGTTGTAATAAACAGACATATAAAATTTCACGTGTGACTATTATAACTTAATTAGCATGGTATCCGCACGATGCAGTGACAGGTACTTGTAATTCATTTTTTTTGGCGAATAATGTGTTTCATTTATACGTTTTATAACAATAACTTTACGGATAATTTTGATTGTTTACGGACTACACACAATAGCAAAAGTGTGGTGGGTCCTTGGTTAGTTTGTATTATTTTGTTTATTTGCTTTTTGTGTCTAGTAACTATCTTGGGTTGTACAACGAGTTTTTTTAATTGTATTTTCAAGGTGAGGGTTTTTAAGAATAATATTAATTGTAGGCATTGACAAGTCAATTGATATATGTGTTTATGCATCAGTTGATTTTATAAATTGCATGGATAGTTGTATTATTTAATTTTCTATATTAACAATGTCTTAGTGTATTTAATAGAGAGAGTGATATTTTTTCATGAAAAGCCCAAACTAGGTTATTATTATTATTATTATTATTTTTGATACACCGTATCCCCATTTATGATACGTCGTATCAAAAATACGCTGTATCATCATTTGTGATATGCATTATCGACTGCATGTGCTGAATAGACTTGCAATTTTCTGTGTTCTCTGCACAGATTTACTATCCGCAAACTGTAAACCGAACCAACTTAATACCTAAACATATTCATAGCATAACAAACTGAACATGGTATTTACAACATACTATTACCCATATAAAGTCAAAACGAGTAAAAGTGGCATAATAGCGAACACCCTTTTAAGTAAACATACACATATAGGTACTAGTTTTCAACACTTCCAAAATCTGCATTTTTACATATTACAAAACAAAAGATATTAGGACGTTAAGTAGTATCAAGAGTAGGGTTACAAAGTTTCTCCTTATAAACGAGCACCACCGAAAGCTAACCTGCAACATCCTTACCCTTAAACTTGGTGTCATTTGTCTCACCTATAAGAAAAGCATAAACGAAGCAACATAAGCATTACGCTTAGTGACATAATGCATACAAACCGAAAATATAACATGGCAATTTTGTATATAAGTTGTTTATTAAGATTTCACCGCTATCTAAACTATAGTGCTACTTTAGCACTTAAATTTTCACACAGGAGCATGTCTCTATAATCTTCCTCACGGGGAGGTATAAACACTTCAACGTATTGCATACGAGTAATATGGTGCCATGTATGTATTGGTCGTCTACAGAGGACATTTAGGTTTCGTATTAGGAACACAAATACTATAAATGTTCTATCGTCCACTTAGGACTTCTAGTCCCATTCTGGGACATATTTCTATCACATGTGCTATTTATCCACAATGGATATCTAATTCCATTTCGGAACATAATGAGCTATATAAGCGCACTATTCGCCCACTTAGGACGTCTAAGTCATCTTTCGGACCACAAGGCCATATATAGGCACTACCCATCCACTTAGGATGTCTAAGTTCTATTTTGGGATATAAAACTATAATAGTGTACGTGTCATCCACATAGGACGTCGAATTTTCATTTACAGAATATAAAGCTATGTAAGTACACTAATCGTCCACGTAGGACGTGTAGTTATGTTATCGGAACATAATACCAATTATGCACTTGTTGTCCACTTAGGACGTCTAAACAAGTAGTGATTCCTCATGTTTGCTTAAAATATGTTACTAAGACCATACGGGTCATTACGAGCTGAAATTAGACCACTCGGGTCATCATGAACATAAAGCTTATATCTGAAGCGTAATTAGAACATATCATACATTTTGACACTAACATGAACTTGCATAACGAGAATTAATAGCACAACTTATAACACTAAGTACTCAATAAAATATAAACATGAATACCAAAAATAAGTGCTTATCTTACGGGCACATAAAGACCCATTTTACTCTTTAAATGCATTACTCACCTACGCCTTATACGCTTTCTCGATCTCTCGAATAGGTTTTGGGCTAACTTTTATTACCCAAGAACACATCATTAACATCGCGGTTCACTTAGAACATAAGGGCGTTTGGTTCCGCGGATAACTATGAACAAAAATCTACTTTTCAAAATCTAGCACCACAAATTGGTGTTATAACATCTAACTAAGATACCCGTCATTCCTTTTATCAAAAAATATTGTGTTACATAGTTTCTTAGTATCATAACTTATCATATTACTTATATTTTTACCAAAACTCCACTTATGATCTCATAACATGATATTTATGTTGGTGTACTGATGTTATAAAACGGTTTTTATATATAGTTAATATATAAGACTTTCAAATTGTTGAAACCAAGATCCGGACTCAACTAGGGTATGAATGATATCGATTGATTGAATGCACAGTGGAATAATAAAAACACAATCAAAGTTACCAACAAGGTTTTTCTAATAAAACAATGATCATCTATGGATCTTTCTTACTCTCTCTAAAGATCTTTTCCTGGAATATTTTTCTCAAGAGTTATCTAATAATAAAGTCCTCAGTTCCTTTTATACACAAGGAACCCTAAATAGACAATAACATAAAATAAATGCATATCACTACCTAAAATAGCTCATGCATATCCGAACAAACTAATACTGATTGACTATATCAGTAGAAATACTATAGAATACGCGGAATAACTATTTCCGCAGAAACCATCTACACGGTTTCACTACATCAGTAGAAACGCTTCTTCAGCAGAATCCATTTGCTTCAGCAGAATCCATCAGCAGTAAATTCAGCATAATTCCTACTTTGCAGAATTCCCAACAATCCTCCCCTAAACTGGAATTTGACTAGGTTAAGTTCCAGTTTCTTGATAGATCGTTTACACTTCAAAACAAGAGGATTGTACTCGAACATCAGCAGCAAAGAACCAAAACAATTACATCTCTATGATGACAAAACTTTGAAACTCCAGATCTTTGCAGCAACAAATGACAAAATGTACATCAAAACATATTAGTTTCAGACTATTCTCATCACATCCAGGTGTGCTAACTCCTGTGAGAGGTGAATCATTGAAAATAATGGATTTGATGTCTCTTCACCAATAGCCATCACTACTGGAGTAGCCAAATGTTTAAGTTCGAAAACTATGGTACACTGATAACCATCTGATTTATTAGCAAATCAGCAACTATAAACGGATTTGAAATGTCTTTACCTGTAGCCGTTTGCTCAGGACTAGCCAATCCTTTGGTTACCCAATAGGGCAGCAACCATGGTGAATTGATGACCATACAACTCTCAGCAATTAAGCATGGGTGAGATGCAGACCCTATGATTTTGAGCAAACCATTACAGCTATCAACGGAATTGAGATGTCTTTACCAAAAACCGTTTGTTTTTGGACTAGCCAACTCTTTGATGGAATGTCGTCATCATCATGGTGAGTTGATTACCATTTATGGATTTCCGCAGCCTTTACCACAAGCCATAATCCTGTGGGCTAGTCAACTCTTGTGTCAGAAAGACATGGTGAGATGAAAACCATGAGTTGTGTGGTAATTAACCAACACCAAAACCTGCAAGCAAGAAAAAGTAGAAACTGAACACAGACAGGTTAGAGTTTTTTTTTTTTTTTTTTTTTTTTTTTTTTTTTTTTTTTTAATTTTATTTTATCACTAAACAAAAGAAATAATACGATTTTTTTTTAAATATAAAATAAAGAAAGAATAAAAATAAACAAAACATGTAAAATATACCATCAAGCAGCAGCAGAAACCAAAGACAGTTGTAGTGTCAGCAGAAACACTAAGCCTCCCCTTAGGCTTATGAGGATCCAACAGCTGCAAAAATGGTTAGAATACAAAAATACAACAATAAGCCTCCCCTTAGGCTTATGCCTCCCCTCAATCAATGCACCTGACAAAGATTATTGTTCTTGGGTACCCAGAATGAACCTTTTCTTTGAGTTTTCCAAGAATAACCTTTTGAGGGCTTAACAGCAGTTGCCACTCTAATTTCTTCAAAGTAACAGTGCTCTGATACCAATTGTTGAAACCAAGATCCGGACTCAACTAGGGTATGAATGATATCGATTGATTGAATGCACAGTGGAATAATAAGAACACAATCAAAGTTACCAACAAGGTTTTTCTAATAAAACAATGATCCTCTATGGATCTTTCTCACTCTCTCTAAAGATCTTTTCCTGGAATATTTTTCTCAAGAGTTATCTAATACTAAAGTCCTCAGTTCCTTTTATACACAAGGAACCCTAAATAGACAATAACATAAAATAAATGCATATCACTACCTAAAATAGCTCATGCATATCCGAACAAACTAATACTAATTGACTATATCAGTAGAAATACTATAGAATACGCGGAATAACTATTTCCGCAGAAACCATCTACACGGTTTCACTACATCAGTAGAAACGCTTCTTCAGCAGAATCCATGTGCTTCAGCAGAATCCATCAGCAGTAAATTCAGCATAATTCCTACTTTGCAGAATTCCCAACACAAATATATTAAATAAAAGAGATAACGGAAGAAATTAAAAACTCCAAAACGGGTCATATGATTTATATAATTAATCACATAATTAAATAAGAGTTACCAACCTTATTTGCTTAATATGATCGAAGAAACCAAATAATCAATGTAGATTATCTCTACGGTTGATCCACACTACACGTTATGCAATACTCTTGAGATGCTAATCTTAACACCAATCGAATACCCGAAAAAGATGAAAACCAAAACCCTTAGGGGTGTGTGGTTCGTTCGACCCAAGAGAGAAAGAGGATGAGAGTTTTGTGTTTAGGTTATGTTATGAGGATTAAAAATAAGGACCTTGTGTTTATACTAACACAAGGGCTCTAGATCCATCTTGACTTAACCTACAAGCTAAACAAAACTTTTCTTTTCCTCTGAAAACACCTCTTGGGCAATTTCTATTAGGCTTGCATTAGGGATTCCTAATTTTGATTTTTGATAGCGTATATGGCCTTCAGCCTACTCGGTTAAGGCCCATACACTCTACAATCGGCCCAAGCATGGCCTCAACAAGACCAAATTCTGATAGAAGGCCTGAAAAATACTTTCCCATACAACATTAGGGCGATAACCTGCCTAGCAAATATGTCTAGGCAGACGGTGCGTCTGGCAAACTAGCCAGGACCGTTCAATGTTTTGAAAGGCTCAAGGCGCACTAAGGCGCCAAAGGGCTTATAGAGCCTTGAGGCGAGGCGAAAATCAAGTCGCGGGCTTCATGAATATGAGGCGCAATGAATTGAATAAATTTTTAAAAGTTTTGCGTGACAATTTATGTATTAATGATGACTTAAATAACACTAAAATACTCAATTTATCAAAACAAATCTCAAATTCAAACCCAAAATATTAACCAATGTATCAAGATGATGCATAATGACATTTCATTATCTCGTGCTCGAAATTGAAGGAGATGTCTGTATGAATATACACTTGAATTGAAGGATAAAACTCTCAAGTTTTCCGATTTAGTTAGTTTCTAGGTTAGGTTTCACTAACATATGAGGTCGATGAATGTTAAATTTGAAAAAAAAAATGTTCGAAACCCGTCACCTCTCCTAGGCGCAAGGCTCTAAATCTCAAGGCGTCGTGCCTTTTGTAAGCCTTATGCACATGTTGAGCGTCGATCCGAAAAATCCCTACAGCTTAAGCCTTGAGTCGAGGCGCGCTTTTTTAAACTATGCCGTTCACGTGCTCCCCTAGCTTCCTCACTTAATCGCCACCACGTGGACCATCAAAATTCCTTTATGGGTTCTCATAACCCTAAATGTCTCCCTATAAATACTAAACCATTTTCTTGAAATGGTCCAAGCTCACTTAAGCCAATACATGCTTACCACAAACAACCCTTCCCAGGTCCACCTTGGGAACTTTTCACCCAAGTCGATTACTCCCTCGGATAATTGACATAAATCAACCTAGCCGACTCGTGAGCGTTACCACAACTCGTGATTTTGATCACATTCTGAGATCCTTACCAAACGTGGGAAACCAAACGATAAACACTCAATACGTACCATACATAAACATGACGCCATCCGTGGTACGTTATATAATTAACTAATAAGTATTTAACCTTATTATTTATTAATACGTTAATAATAAATACATACGTTAAATGACTTTTAAATCATTTCGGTGTTAATATAACGCATATATATTATTTATATTATAACTTAGAGTATCGAAGTGCATTTGTGTGTGACCTTATAGGCTCACATAAACTTAGCGGTATAAATATGTAATGTGCATTGAGCATATTGCATCAGCTCCCACTTGCGAATGACACACTTACCTTGTATTCATATAAGTAAAGGTTAACGTCTAGCAATACGCCAATACCCCTAAAATATCTGAGGTTTAGTTTCTTTAAACCTTATAAAAATAATGGTTGATCATCAAAATTTTATTTTGCTTCAAATATTCAGTTAATAAGACATGGATTAAATGCATTATTATTGTTTAACTATTATAATTTATTGACTTTAGATCTCGAACTAGATTACCAAATTAATTCAAGATTTATCTTAATTATATCTGGAAACGACCATGTACACATCTGTTTAGATCATCAAGGGGCCGGGAAGTATCCAACTCTGATTCTTAGAGGAACAATTCCCATCTTGACTACCCGTGTTAGTCATGTGTTTCACACTATTCCAAATGATTACTTTTATAGCAGCCTTATTTAGGACAACGTTTAATCATATTAAAGAAAAATGTTATACACACGCTAACCAGCGAGTTTCTCAAGTCTAAGGAACCAATTGACTTAACCGTTTACAAGTGTTCACTAATAAAAAAATCCATGTAGTGAATTCTTGTAAGTTGGGTGAATCCAATATTTATCTCCATAAATACATGTGAACTAATTTGTTTAACTGTTAAATATTCATTCATTAATATAATCAACATTCTTACATTTGTTTTAATTTGATGTTATTCTAATATCTTCAACCGAAAATAGATAATTTAAAATAAATAATTATTCACGGATTTTAAACATGCAAATATCTAAAACAATTAATATAAAAGAAACTGACCGCAACATCAAATAAATCAATTTCAATAAATAATGTTAGTGTTTATAATTAATTATCTAAATAATAAATAAAACGAATTTCATAAACAACAAATAACTCGATTATGTCGTGTCCCAAATAGCACTCGACTTTCTGATTGAAAAACTCCAATTTGGTAAATCAACCTTATGCCAAGACTAGTGATTGTGACCATGCTCCTGTGACAAGCAAAGTCATGCGCCACAACCAAAACGCAAGCCCAAGTCACGATCAAATTTGTACTTCTATGATGACAGACTCACCATAGTAAGAGTTACAAAATTGTGAGGCCCAATTTTAAAACTAATTGTTTTTTATTTGTTTTGTGAGTGCGTGTGAGATATTTAGTGAGATATATTTATATAAAATAATTATTTTAATAAAAGGTGAGAGGAAGATGACCAAAATGAGTAAAAAATGATAATAAATAAGGGAAAATGAGAAAAACAAGAAAGCTGAGGTTATGTGACGATGACCCGGTCACCACCACTCCTTTTAACCTTAAAATTAGTTATCATTACACAATTCTTTAATGATAGCAATTAGCAAAGATACAAACCAAGGTTTTGAAATCCAAATACTAAACCAGAGCCATCTTCCCGGTACCGGTTCAAGCGTTAAAAGAACAGCCCAAGTTAAATGAATACTTACCACAAAATTTAGCTAACACAAGGACAACTTACGTGCTTTTCCTTGTTCTGTCTTTTTCAGAAGGACATCTTTAATGATAGCAAAGATACAAAATTTAGCTGACACATTAACCCACACATATTCATTAGGGGTCCTCCTATGAGGGCACCCCATGTACTGTTTTTAGGGGTGGCTGCCTAATAAAACAAAACAAGATGGGGTTGTTGTACCTGTTGGGACCCACGCACAGTACTTTTTGCTTTTTTTTTTTTTTTTTTTTTTTTTTTTTTAATTGTGTGTAGTGTGTTTAGTTTTATTTAATTAGGTATATTGTATAGTGTATTTAATTTGTGTAGTGTTTTTATATGTATAGTGTATTTAATTTGTGTAGTGCTTTTATATGTATAGTGTATTTAATTGTGTAGTGTTTTTATATGATATTTATTTTACGTTACTTTTTATAAACTTTTTTTATAAAAAATTTTATAAAAAATTTATAAAAAAAGTTTATAAAAAAAAAAAGTTTATAAAAAGTTTATAAAAAAAGTTTATAAAAAAGTTTATAAAAAAAGTTTATAAAAAATTTATAAAAAGTTTATAAAAAAAGTTTATAAAAAGTTTATAAAAAAGGCTTATAAAAAGTTTATAAAAAGCATAACGTAAAATAAATATCATATAAAAACACTACACAATTAAATACACTATACATATAAAAGCACTACACAAATTAAATACACTATACATATAAAAACACTACACAAATTAAATACACTATACAATATACCTAATTAAATACAACTAAACACACTACAAAAAAAAAAAAAAAAAAAAAAAAAAAAAAAAAAAAAAAAAAAGGTACTGTGCGCCGCCGACAAGGGGGACCCACCCTACAAGAGGTGCCTGCCAAGGAAATGTGGGGGTGCCTGCGTAGGCCAGCCGATTCATTAGTCTCCTTTTTTCTTTATCATATTTCACCTTTCATCAACTTTTATAAATCACATGAACACAGTAACATACATGTCATGTAATGGTAACTAGAAGACAAAAGCCAAATGAATTTTTGCCCTCCACTTCCTTCACTCGGATTCATAAATTCAAAAAAGAAAGGTCATCATTTTTAAACAAACATAAATATCCACAAATAAACACAGTTAACCTTCGTCAAAAACATTTATTTTCCTTTATATACAAACCTAAAAATACAAGCAACACACCAAAACACACTTCCCTCTTACTCTCTTTAAGAACTATCAACATTTTAAACGGACAGATTCAGCTCAGTAGGTAACATAAACATGGTTATGTATTATCTCAACTACGACAATTTGCCACCAATTATTTTAGCATGCCGCTTTTTTCTTCTTGACAAGGTGTTACCGGTGGCCTAGACTACCTTCATAAATCTCAACACCGGTTAGTTATTCCTTTTGTTTGTGAATATTATCATAGTTGTTAATATAATTAATAAACAAAGTTATTTTTTTTCTTGAACATATTAGCTTCACCATGATATTTGCTATACGGAAAAATAGGTAAAATTGCAAGTCTTTTGCATATACATCTAGTTAAAAAATGTTTAGAATCTAATTTGAATTGGCTGCTTTTGTGTATCTGTTTATGTATTCTGAGAGTGGTTTTGGATTTGGCAACATGTGTTTTGGCAAATGTCTACTTTTTTCTACAGTATTTGTTGTTGGTTGCACTTGTTCAGTGAGGATTTATTTAACAAGTTACTCGTAACATTTTCTATCTAGTTGTACTTTTTTCATGTCGAGCAAGACGCTAAAATGTTAGTGCATGCCTTTTAGCTTTTGCATAGTTCTTATATATGCATTTGTTGTGTAAACTTCAATGTATTGCTTTCTAGGATTTTGTTTGGGTTGGATTATATGGACGGTGTCTATTATTTTAGATTAACTCCTTAAAAATAGAGGGCACTTCTTGTCCCCTTGTCCCCCTCTCTCTCCCACATGGCGGCTGTGGGTCCCCCCACATGGCCGTACAAATTTTTTTTATTTTATTTTTTTTAATTGTGTAGTGTTTAGGTATATGTATAGTGTATTTATTTGTGTAGTTTTTTATATGTATAGTGTTTTTAATTGTGTAGTGTTTTTATATGGTATTTATTTTACGTTACTTTTTATAAAAAAAATTTATAAAAAAAAGTTTATAAAAAAAGTTTATAAAAAGTTTATAAAAAAAGTTTATAAAAAAAAGTTTATAAAAAAAGTTTATAAAAAAAAGTTTATAAAAAATTTAAAAAAAAAGTTTATAAAAAGTAACGTAAAATAAATACCATATAAAAACACTACACAATTAAAAACACTATACATATAAAAACACTACACAAATAAATACACTATACATATACCTAAACACTACATAATTAAATTAAAAAAAAAAAAAAATTGCATGTGAGGGGGGACCCACAGTCGCCCATGTGGGAGAGAGAGGGAGGACAAAAGGAGAAGGGGGCCACGCCTAAGGGGATAGACCCCGTTTATATAGTACAACCCTTTTGTTTGCATTAAGGGTCCAGCTACGCAGGCACCCCCTACACGGGGTGTTTGCATTTTGTGTAGTTTTCCCGATCATTGGGGAGGTAATGGGTGTGTTTTTCTCGATTTTCTTGCTAAAAGTTGTGCTGTTTGGGCTGCTGTAGCAGCAAAGTTAGTATTTTTTTTAGTTTTAGAACCTTTTTTAAAAAGTTTTACAACTTTTTTATACAAAGTTTTATAACTTTTTTTAAAAGTTTTTTGTTTTTTTTTTTTGTTTTTTTGTTTTTTTTTTTTTTTTTTTTTTCAACTATAAATTCAGTTTTATAACTTAAAAAAAAAAACGTTCTAGGAAATTTTTTGAGGCTCAGATTCGAATGTTGCAAAGTGAGATTTTATCTCACTTTACCGTCCATTCGGTTTCGGTTATCATCATCGCCTCGAAAAATTTTAAGGCTCAAAAATCATCATCGTCTCGGAAAATTTTTAGGCTCAAACTCGAAGGTTGAAAAGTTAGATTTGATCTCACTTTACCGTCCATTCGGTTTCGGTTACGGTTATCATCATCGCCTCGGAAGATTTTAAGTCACAACTGCACAAAGTCACAAGTACTGCACAAGTCTCACAAGTCTAAAACTACACAAGTCTCACAAGTCTCAAACTGCACTTCGCTACAACACAAGTCTAACTGCACAAGTCACAAGTATTCAGGACACAAGCCTCACAAGTTCAACAATATTCACAAGTTACACGTTTTCAACATGAATGTGGTAAGTAGGATTCCAAAACTGCAAAAGTTCACAAGAAAGTAACTAAGATTCTCAAAGGGGATTTGCTATGCAGGCACTTCAAGGTTATAATGCCACAAGAAAGCAACAACACCACAACACCAACAAGAAAGCTAAAACACAAACTAAACACAAGCACACCCTATAATCCACTTCCCAAGCAAACACAAAGCAACAACAAACAGCACCAACAACATCAAAAAGAACACAAGTGGTCCACCACAACAAGCAAACACCACAAACAACCATGTCTAGTTCACCATTTGACACACAAGAGGTAAGGCTCAGATTATTAGCTCTTTATGAGATATAAACAATCATGTTGGCTGCAAATATGAATGTTGCAAAGTGAGATATAAACTCACTTTACCAACCATTCATATTTGTCATGCCAAAACTCTTAAGATTTTTTTTTTATAAAAATCATCATTGCCTTTTTTTTTAAACCTATTTATTCATTTAAAATTGCAAAGTTAGATAAAACTGCACTTTACCATCCAGTAATGAAACTGCATAGGCACCAAAAGTTTTCATTTAAAGTTGCAAAGTGAGATAAAACTGCATTAACAATCCAGTAATGAAACTGCATATCACGTGCAAAACATCACCACAAAGTCTAATAAGTTTCTAACAACCAGATACCAAACAAGTTTCTAACAAGTTTTTAAACCAACCAGATACCAAACAGTTTTTAGATCTAAAAAGTTTTTAGATAATCAACGAAAACCAAACATGTTTTTCAAACCAACCTCATATTTTTTTCAAGATAAAAAAAAAATATTCAAGATCTAAAAATTTTTAGATCTAAAAACTTAAACAAAGAAACAGATACGACCACAACATCACCACCACTCTCTAGTTTTTAGATCTAAAAAGTTTTTAGATAATCAACGAAAACCAAACATGTTTTTCAGACCAACCTCATATTTATTTGAAGATCATAAAAATATTCAAGATCTAAAAAAAATTTAGATCTAAAAACTTAAACACCGAAACAGATACGACCACAACATCACCACCACTCTCTAGTTTTTAGATCTAAAAAGTTTTTAGATAATCAAAAGTTTACGAAACATGTTTTTCATACAAACCTCATATTTATTTCAAGATCATAAAAATATTCAAGTTCTAAAAAAAATTTAGATCTAAAAACTTAAACAACGAAACAGATACGACCACAGTATCACCACCACTCTCTAGTTTTTAGATAATCAAAAGTTTACCAAACATGTTTTTCAAACAAACCTCATATTTATTTCAAGATCATAAAAATATTCAAGTTTAAAAAAAAAAATTAGATCTAAAACCTTAAACAACTAAACAGATACAACCACAACATCAGCATCACCACCACTCTCTAGTTTTTAGATCTAAAAAGTTTTTAGATAATCAAAAGTTTACCAAACATGTTTTTCAAACCAACTTCATATTTATTACAAGATCATAAAAATATTCAAGATCTAAAAAAATTTTAGATTTAAAAACTTAAACAACGAAACAGATACGACCACAACATCACCACCACAACATCACCACATCTCTCTAAAAATATTATATGCAACCAATAGATCTAACAAGATCTAAACAGTTTTTTGATCTAAAATGTTTAGATCTAAAAACTTTGGAGGGTGAGAGAGAGTGGTTTTTACTTTTGCCAGAAGTGATATGAGAGGAGTATTATCAAGGGGAGAATCTACCTAGGCACCCCATAATTCACTTCCCATGCACCCCATAGGGTGGGGCCCACGACCCAATGATTGGTGTTATGTTTTTTTAATTGTGTATTTGTTTCAATTTAATTAAACAATAACATTAGACATTAAAATATTAAACAAATACAACAACAAATGCTACTACTATTACAACGAAATCTACTCCACATAAAGATTATTAATGTCATCTATAAGTTCATAGAGTATTCCACTCGACTGACATGCGTGATCAACTGGATTTCTTGCCAATTCCAGTGATGCCTCCAACGTCTTTATTCTTGCCTTCAACAAATTGTTTTGAGCCAATAGCATGTTGATCATGTTATCTTTAGTTTTGCAGTTTGAGCACTGCGTTGAAGAAGAGCCTTGACCAAAGTACTTTTGTTGAAATACTTCCTTCCACATAAAGTATCGACACCCATAGTCTTCAGTCCCTGGCTGTTACATGATGAAACAGTTATAAGAAATGTATTCTTAACAAACAAGTTATTGATATATTTACGTAAATAAGCAAACGTTTAATTATTTACCTTTGATAAAGGACATGCATAATACTTCAGACCACAAGTTTTGGGCTTTTGGGATGTTCTTTCAATTATAAATCCACGTCGACAACGACACAAGAAAGGATTTTCTTGTTGCATCTGGCCAAAAAAATTTGTATAATTATTCACAACATAAATCAGTAATATCATGGTTCACAAAATTAGAAGCTTCGAATACATAAATAACCAATCTTGTTATAGATTAATAGTTGATACATGGTTCACAAAAACACAATATAACTAGAAACTAAGATCAATCACGCCCGATGCGTAGTCTCTCCAATGATGCTGCCATCTGTCCCACACGAAACTCTAATTCTGAAATGCGTCTCCTCAATCCGGCAATCTCTCGCTCGTACTCGTCAACGCGAGACGGCTGTAACAAAAGATGAGGAAGAACCGGAGGATGGTGTAAAAAATTCTCCTCATCTGCAGCTGGAGATATAGCTGGAGAGGGAGGCACATAAGATGGAGGAAAAGGCACATAATTTGGACTCTCAACATGAGCGGGTGTGTTGTTGACACAATGAATGTCCCTCCACTGTATGTCATCCGATTCCTGTAACAAAAGATGAGAAAGAACCAGAGCATGAGCAGAAATATGTAACAAAAGATGACGAGTCGTTTACTATAAATCAGTAATCGTTTACTATAAATCTGTAATCCGTAATCGTCTATACATGTTTTGTCGCTTACAATATAAATCAGTAAGCGTCTATACATGTTTTGTCATTTACAATATAAATCAGTAATCGTTTTCTACGTCCTTCTAAACAATGTCTGTCATTCAGTAAACATATGTGCCCATCCCGCGGCCAAGTCATTTCTGAACCATCTCCATTGTGGGTGAGTGAGCGGGGGAGTGGTGAGTTTTCATCCAGAACCGCGTGAACGTAGTGAGCAGCTTGGTCTTCCCCCACACGAAGAATCACAACGGGGGACAATAGTTGTAATGTATCTGGACCATCTCTCAGCGGAACACACGTAACAGATTGTGAATTGGATATGCATACAATGGGACGGTTAAGAGCTGTAGCAATAGCCACGCCCGTGTCTGGCATAATCATCCAGTAACCATAGGGTGTTGGACCTGATTCAAACCAATTCAGCGAGTTGACAATAGTTGTAAACCATACCGTCCCCCACATTTGGATGTAAACTTCCCGGTTATTGTCTACCTCTTCCCTGACAATAGTTCGAAGTCTGGGCCATATTTGTTCGGGATGACAAAGACCTACGGCAAGAGCTCGATAGCCACAATTTCCATCACCTTCCACGTTAACGATCCCTAGGATCCACCGTCGGAAAAGAGGTGGAATTCGAGCCATAAAATATTCGCTACTGTCATTTGGAATGTACAAGTCGTGTCTTAAATCGCCCTCGCTAGGTTCTTCGTTCAAGTCTGGGACGTTAGAAGGCTCTCCCACGTATGAACTATGTCTCGCAGTTTCTTCATTTAAGTCTCGGACTTTTTTAGGTTTTGTATAGCTTCTGCGGTGCCCTGTGGGGGGGTTCTTTGTTCAAATCTGGGATATTTTGTTTAGCCTTGGATTTTTTGTCCTTTGCGCTCGGACGTCTACGAGTACTTTCTTTAACAGCAGGTTGTTGGGTTGACACAGATTCAGGAGCGTATATACCTCTGAGCATGTTTAAGATATTTTTCTTGACAAACGACGATGCTTTGGTAAAAACATTTTGAAATTTTTCTACGTCATCTTGACAAGAAAAATATTCAGGATCTTCAGGCCCTTGAGGCTCTTCAGGCTCTTGAGGCTCTTCTAGCGTATGTGTATGTTGGACTCTGGGCCAGGGAACACTTAGTGTTCTCCAAAAATTATCAACAACATTAAGCGGAATAGGCGATCCTGTATTCGAAAAAAGTGACTAGTTAAAATTATCGGTATTGAAGGGGAGAATAACTTGATAGGCATAAATTTAAAATACATACCATGAATCTGAAGGTAATACAGTTTGTGATAGCATAGTAAACCATAAACTAACCGCAACTGATGACCACATTCATGTGGGTCCACATCCAGTTTACTTTCTGCGAGTATGAGTAGTAAAGCATCTCTTGAAACATTATACCGCAATTCGTTAAATAGTGTGCCCTTACACGAATGCAGTTTCTTGATTTTGCTTGTATTCAAAGAGTCTCGTATCGCAGTTTCTTGCGCAGCTATAATCTTGTCGACCGAACACAACAACGTGTCTAAGCTGGACTGTGTGGAGCCCAAGTATAACTTCAAAAAAATGCGTGTTGACCCTCAACTCTACATGTTGTTGTCTGGCCGAAGCTGCGATATTGATCGGTAATGTACGACACAAACATGCGGTCGTAATGTTGCAGCCAGTTATTAAAATACCCTAAAACATCTGAGAAAACTATGAATTAATAAAGTGAGAAAACAATTCGAGTAGTTATTTATTAAATAATAATAAAAAAATGTATTAATGGGTAAGTACCCTGGTTTTGGACCAATAAATCCTGTAGGTGATGATAATAGTGCGTGAACACATCTTCGGTCGGAGCTGTAACCATCAAATCCCATGTCCATCTAACGGACTCATACTCCTCTAGCCTAGCGAATTTGTGTCTGCAATGCTTGAGCACATTTTGATTGATATGCCATCGACAGAGTAATCTGTTAGCGTTTGGGAATTCTGCTCTGCATGCCCCAAGCAACGCTAAATCTCTGTCGGTGACGATAACCCGCGGGTAATATTGTTCTTCTATCACCAACTTAACACATTCCAACACCCATTTGAAATTTGGCTCTTTTTCACAGTTCAAAAAGCTAAACGCCATTGAGAATGTTTTGTTTGTTGAAGTAACTCCAACAATTGTAAAGAATGGCAGTTTAAACAACGTGGTGTTGTATGTGGAGTCCATCAGCATGATTTCCGGGAATGTTGTCCACAGGGCATATGACGTCGGGTGAACAAAAAATATTTCCTCCAGCTCATTAGTATGGTCATTTACCCTGGGGTAATATGTATAACCTTTAGGCCTCAAATGTACTAAAAGGAGTTGTATCGGAGTCAAATCACCACGACTGGCGCCGCGTATCTTGTTTTGTGCATTATATACCGTTTTAATGCTAGACATGTTATTCGGATCGCTCTCTTTAAGTGAAGAAAGTATAATTTGTGGTGCTACTTGATGTTTTGTCAACTGCTCCACCAAAACTAACTCACTTTCTTTTAATCGCATGGCATGTGAAAAACCATGGAACGAGTCTACAAAATCATGATTATGCCTCAGACACTTGACCCTCAAGATCCAACCGTTAGTTTTAGTGGTACCAGTTCGACCTTTTATAAATTTCGCCAGTAATCTGAATGGGCAATTAATTTTAGCAGTAACAGTCTGCCGTTCAAGTTCATCTTCTAAACCTTCACGTGCAGACGTCCCATTTCTAGAACACTTAAATTCGATTGAGTACTTATAGCCCCTATCTGTTTTAGTTCTTCCTTTAACAATAAGAAAACCATTCGATTGAGCAGTAGATTGCACCCAATCTGTTAAAACAACTTTATCACGGAACACCTAAAAAATAATAAATACAACTTTTAATAAAACTTTTAAAAAAGCATGTGCGCACACAGATAACAAAACCCACAAGAAACGAACGCGTAAACGGGTCCAACACCACACACGTAACCACACACACTATATAACAAACCACACACCTTTTTAAAACATTTTATAAAGATTTTAAATGTTAAATAAGTTTTAAAAGTATAATAATTTTTAAAAGTATTATAACTTTTTAAAATTAAAAGTAGTATTAAAAATAAAAGTAATATTAAAAGTAGTATTTTTTTTAAAGTTTTATAACAAGTTTTTTAAAAGTAGTATTAAAATTTCTACAAAAGTTATATTAAAAGTTGTATTTTATAAGTTTTATAAAAGTTTTATTAAAAGTTGTATTTTTTAAAAGTTTTATTAAAAGTTGTATTTTTTATTTTTTAGGTGTTCCGTGATGAAATTGTTTTAACTGATTGGGTGCAATGTACTGCTCAATCGAACGGTTTTCTTATTGTTAAAGGAAGAACTAAAACAGATAGGGGCTATAAGTACTCAATCGAATTTAAGTGTTCTAGACATGGGACGTCTGCACGTGAAGGTTTAGAAGATGAACTTGAACGGCAGACTGGTACTGCTAAAATTAATTGCCCATTCAGATTACTGGCGAAATTTATAAAAGGTCGAACTGGTACCACTAAAACTAGCGGTTGGATCTTGAGGGTCACGTGACTGAGGCATAATCATGATTTTGTATACTCGTTCCATGGTTTTTCACAGGCCATGCGATTAAAAGAAAGTGAGTTAGTTTTGGTGGAGCAGTTGACAAAACATCAAGTAGCACCATGAATTATACTTTCTTCACTAAAAGAGAGCGATCCGGATAACGTGTCTAGCATTAAAACGGTATATAATGCACAAAACAAGATACGCGGCGCCAGTCGTGGTGATTTGACTCCGATACAACTCCTTTTAGTACATTTGAGGCGTAAAGGTTATACATATTACCCTAGGGTAAATGACCACACTAATGAGCTGGAGGAAATATTTTTTGTTCACCTGACGTCATATGCCCTGTGGACAACATTCCCGGAAATCATGCTGATGGACTCCACATACAACACCACGTTGTTTAAACTGTCATTTTTTACAACTGTTGGAGTTACTTCTACAAACAAAACATTCTCAATGGCGTTTAGCTTTTTGAACTGTGAAAAAGAGCCAAATTTCAAATGGGTGTTGGAATGTGTTAAGTTGGTGATAGAAGACCAATATTACCCGCGGGTTATCGTCACCGACAGAGATATAGCGTTGCTTGGGGCATGAAGAGCAGAATTCCCAAACGCTAAATGTGCTCAAGCGCTAACAGATTACTCTGTCGATGACATATCAATCAAAATGTGCTCAAGCATTGCAGACACAAATTCGCTACGCTAGAGAAGTATGAGTCCGTTAGATGGACATGGGATTTGATTGTTACAGCTCCGACCGAAGATGTGTTCACGCACTATTATCATCACCTACAGGATTTATTGGTCCAAAAACAGGGTACTTACCCATTAATACATTTTTTTATTATTATTTAATAAATAATTACTTGAATTGTTTTCTCACTTTATTAATTCATAATTTTCTCAAATGTTTTAGGGTATTTTAATAACTGGCTGCAACATTACGACCGCATGTTTGTGTCGTACATTACCGATCAATATCGCAGCTTCGGCCAGACAACAACATGTAGAGTCGAGGGTTAACACGCGTTTTTTTGAAGTTATACTTGGGCTCCACACAGTCCAGCTTAGACACGTTGTTGTGTTCGGTCGACAAGATTATAGCTGCGCAAGAAACTGCGATACGAGACTCTTTGAATACAAGCAAAATCAAGAAACTGCATTCGTGTAAGGGCACACTATTTAACGAATTGCGGTATAATGTTTCAAGAGATGCTTTACTACTCATACTCGCAGAAAGTAAACGGGATGTGGACCCACATGAATGTGGTCATCAGTTGCGGTTAGTTTATGGTTTACTATGCTATCACGAACTGTATTACCTTCAGATTCATGGTATGTATTTTTAATTTATGCCTATCAAGTTATTCTCCCCGTCAATACCGATAATTTTAACTAGTCACTTTTTTCGAATACAGGATCGCCTATTCCGCTTAATGTTGTTGATAATTTTTGGAGAACACTAAGTGTTCCCTGGCCCAGAGTCCGACATACTCATACGCTAGAAGAGCCTCAAGAGCCTGAAGAGCCTCAAGGGCCTGAAGAGCCTCAAGGGCCTGAAGAGCCTGAATATTTTTCTTGTCAAGATGACGTAGAAAAATTCCAAAATGTTTTTACCATAGCATCGTCGTTTGTCAAGAAAAATATGTTAAACATGCTCAGAGGTATATACGCTCCTGAATCTGTGTCAACCCAACAACCTGCTGTTAACGAAAGTACTCGTGGACGTCCGAGCGCAAAGGACAAAAAATCCAAGGCTAAACAAAATATCCCAGATTTGAACAAAGAACCCCCCACAGGGCACCGCAAAAGCTATATAAAACCTAAAAAAGTCCGAGACTTAAATGAAGAAACTGCGAGACATAGTTCATACGTGGGAGAGCCTTCTAACGTCCCAGACTTGAACGAAGAACCTAGTGAGGGCGATTTAATACATGACTTGTACATTCCAAATGACAGTAGCGAATATTTTATGGCTCGAATTCCACCTCTTTTCCGACGGTGGATCCTAGGGATCGTTAACATGGAAGGTGATGGAAATTGTGGCTATCGAGCTCTTGCCGTAGGTCTTGGTCATCCCGAACAAATATGGCCCAGACTTCGAACTATTGTCAGGGAAGAGGTAGACAATAACCGGGAAGTTTACATGCAAATGTGGAGGACGGTATGGTTTACAACTATGGTCAACTCGCTGAATTGGTTTGAATCAAGTCCAACACCCTACAGTTACTGGATGATTATGCCAGACACGGGCGTGGCTATTGCTACAGCTATTAACCGTCCCATTGTATGCATATCCAATTCACAATCTGTTACGTGTGTTCCGCTGAGAGATGGTCCAGATACAGCACAACTATTGTCCCCCGTTGTGATTCTTCGTGTGGGGGAAGACCAAGCTGCTCACTACGTTCACGCGGTTCTGGATGAAAACTCACCACTCCCGCACACTCACCCACAATGGAGATGGTTCAAAAATGACTTGGCCGCGGGATGGGCACATATGTTTACTGAACGACAGACATTGTTTAGAAGGACGTATAAAACGATTACTGATTTATATTGTAAATGACAAAACATGTATAGACGATTACTGATTTATATTGTAAACGACAAAACATGTATAGACGATTACGGATTACTGATTTATAGTAAACGATTACTGATTTATAGTAAACGACTCGTCATCTTTTGTTACATATTTTTGCTCCTGCTCCGGTTCTTTCTCATCTTTTGTTACAGGAATCGGATGACATTCAGTGGAGGGACATTCATTGTGTCAACAACACACCCGCTCGTGTTGAGAGTCCAGATTATGTGCCTTCTTCTCCATCTTATGTGCCTCCCTCTCCAGCTATATCTCCAGCTGCAGATGAGGAGAATTTTATACACCGTCTTCCGGTTCTTCCTCATCTTTTGTTACAGCCGTCTCGCGTTGACGAGTACGAGCGAGAGATTGCCGATTGAGGAGACGCATTTCAGAGTTAGAGTTTCGTGTGGGACAGATGGCAGCATCATTGGAGCGACTACGCCTCGGGCGTGATTGATCTTAGTTTCTAGTTATATTGTGATTTTGTGAACCATGTATCAACTATTAATCTATAACAAGATTGATTATTTATGTATTCGAAGCTTCTAATTTTGTGAACCATGATATTACAGATTTATGTTGTGAATAATTATACAAATTCTTTTGGCCAGATGCAACAAGAAAATCCTTTCTTGTGTCGTTGTCGACGTGAATTTATAATTGAAAGAACATCCCAAAAGCCCAAAACTTGTGGTCTGAAGTATTATGCATGTCCTTTATCAAAGGTAAATAATTAAACGTTTGCTTATTTACGTAAATATATCAATAACTTGTTTGTTAATAATACATTTCTTATAATTGTTTCATCATTTAACTGCCAGGGACTGAAGACTATGGGTGTCGATACTTTATGTGAAAGGAAGTATTTCAACAAAAGTACTTTGGTCAAGGCTCTTCTTCAACGCAGTGCTCAAACTGCGAAACTAAAGATAACACGATCAACATGCTATTGGCTCAAAACAATTTGTTGAAGGCAAGAATAAAGACGTTGGAGGCATCACTGGAATTGACAAGAAATCCAGTTGATCACGCATGTCAGTCGAGTGGAATACTCTATGAGCTTATAGATGACATTAATAATCTTCATGTAGAGTAGATTTCGTTGGAATAGTAGTAGCATTTGTTGTTGTATTTGTTTAATGTTTTAATGTCTAATGTTATTGTTTAATTAAATGAAAACAAATACACAATTAAAAAAACATAACGTAAAAAACTACACAAATAAATATACTCTACATATAAAAACACTACACAAATAAATACACTATACATATTAAAACACTACACAATTTAAACAAAAAAAATACACTACACAAATTTATTATACACAACTAAATACACAAAAAAAAGTAGCTAATCATTGGGTCGTGAGCCACACCTTATGGGGTGCATGGGAAGTGAATTATGGGGTGCCTAGGTAGATTCTCCCTTATGTATAGCTTTAAGGTAATGTCCGATTTGCTTTAGGTCATTTTTAGTGAATAGCTTGCTCTTCGGTTTAACATGTGTGTTTGTTAACAATGTTTTAAAATTCGATTTTTCATGTGGTATTGTCCTATTAGTTTGTTTTATTAAGAGGATCAATGTTTCACATTTGTGAAGTCATGGTTATAAATGAGCTTCTTATGTTTACGTAGTTAATAGCTAATAGTCCATAATAGTATAATACCATTGGGCAAGGAACTCTCTTTTTGGTACATCTCTTGTTTGAAGGCATGTGAATCATGTGATTGCAAAATCTATCCAAATATGGTCATACTATTTAGACCCTCTTATAAAACCTTGGGGTGCCCAAATGAAACACCACTCATATTTTACTAACCTTGCACCCTATATGTACTTTTGTCTTTTTTTTGTAAAGTATATGTGTGTATATGTATTTGTGTAAAATATAGTTATGTAGTTTTTTACGTTATATTTTTTTATTGTGTATTTGTTACATTTTTGTGTTATTTTTTATTCATCTAATTTGTTTTCATTTAATTAAACAACAATAATAAACACATTAAACATTAAAACATTAAACAAGTACAACAACAAATGCTGTTGCCACTACAACGAAATCAACTCCACATGAAAATTATTAATGTCATCTATAAGGTCATAGAGTATTTCACTCGACTGACATGCGTGATCAACGGGATTTTCTTGCTAATTCCAGTGATGCCTCCAACGTCTTTATTCTTGCCTACAACATATTGTTTTGAGACAATAACATCTTGTTTCTTATTTCAAGCATGTTGATCATGTTATATTTAGTTTAGCAGTTTGAACACTGCGTTAAAGAAAAGCCTTGACTAAAGTACTCTTGTTGAAATTCATCCTTCCACATAAAGTATCGACACCCATAATCTTTTGTTCCAGGTTGTTACATGGTGAAACAATTATAAGAAATGTATTCTTAACAAATAAGTTATTGATATATTTACGTAAATAAGCAAACGTATAATTACTTACCTTTGATAAAGGAAATGCATAATACTTCTGACCATAACTTTTGGGCTTTTGGGATGTTCTTTCAATTATAAGTCCTCGTTCGCAACGACACAAGAAAGGATTTTTTTGTTCCATCTGGCCAAATAATATGTATAATAATTTACAACATGGTTATTTACAATATAGAATAATAGTTGATACATGGTTATTTACAATATAAATCAATAACTCGGTGTCAGAATACAAATACTTATTTACAACATAAATCAGTAATCGTTTACTATATAAATCAGCAATCGTTTACTACATTCGTCAATAGATATGCCCAGAAATATAAACCCAAATGAGTTCACAGGATTCTATTTACGGTAGTGTTCCAAGATCCATATTTCAAACCACAAGTCAGTCAATGATAAAATACCCTTAACACGCCATCATCTCGGCTAAACAGGGCTGGATCACGACTATGACATGGTTATCCATAAGATCTGTATGGACATAGTACCGACCTGGACTTTGTTTAGTCATAAATATTTCTGAGCATATCAAGAACTTATAAAATATGAAGATCCATAGAAACTAGTTATATGTATGATTAAGGTCATTCAACACATATGGATTTAGCCTACCATTAGACTAAATATATAACAGAAATAAATAAAAAAGAAGTAAACTTACAAGAAGATTGTGGCCAGAGGCCAATCTTTTATTCAAAAGCTTTAAATATTATACAAGATTGGACTAGTCAGATGATTGCTAGTCGGATGATTACTAGAGAGAATATTATACAAAGTGAAAGTGTGTGTGTGGAAGTCTGCCCTTCCTCTTACCCCTCTATCCTATTTATAGGAGGGAAAAGATTCCTATTACAATACATTATTGCCTATCGACATATAAAACGACAAAACTTATATAATTAGACCTTATATTTCTGGCCGACATATTAATTAAAAAAAAATGCTACTTTTACGTCTCTTTCATTTTCTCTTTTCCTGAGGACGATTCTCTTTTAGAAATACGTTTTGATAACGTATTCTTCATTTCTTCAAAAAGATCTTCTATAGATACTTCTTCAATTTCTTGAGATTCTCCTGCCAAGCAATTGTATTGATTGCTATCTTCTGACATTGTCTTTATTGAAGAACCTGATTCTTGATATTCAAAATTTTTTATCAAATCTTTCTTCATTTCTTGGAGACATGCTTCCAAAATTTCATCTCTAGAAAGACTCTCCTTGCCTTGATTTTTCAACTTATCAATAATTTGCTCATAAGGAGAAGGATTTTCCTTTTTATTCTTGAAGTCATTCTGAGATTTATATTTAACCAAAGTTTGTTTTATTAAATCAATTGTTTCTTTGGAGTTTATTTCTCCATTTTCTGGATTTTTAGAAAGCATTTTCTTCCAAAATTTTGTAAAAAATGTCCTTTGAAGATGAGGAATTTGATCAGAGGCATAATTTACCTCTGGAGCCCATTTCCATATCCATGGTACTGAAAATTCAGTGAAAAAATGTAAAGAGGGTAGAACCTCTTTGGCACCATTTGCCTTTGACACAGAATCTATTAATTTTGGGGAATTATTAACCCACTCAACATATAAACCTTTATAAGGTTCTGGTAAAATTTGAACTGATGGACCATATAATTGCCACCAATGTATGAACCAATTTGGAAAGGATTTGTTATAAATCTTTGGGCATGTTTTGAAAAACCAAGAATGAGTTTTCTTTGGATTAATATATAAAAATGTTTTTTGAAAAGCTTCAACATAATTCCAGTAATTATACTTAAGTGCAATTTTTTGTTGAGGATGTATAAACTCCTTTTCTTTCATGGTACTCAAACCCCATTCTTCAGCGGATATTACCTGCTTTATTATAACCTTGCTGAAATTATAGATCGTACTATTCTGATCTGTAAAATGACGGACCTCTATTGATCCAGTAGAAACGAGTATATTCTCGTAATAAGTCTTTCTATAATAAGATCGTACTATTCTGATCTGTAAAACATGCTTATAAATCAAGATCTTATTACGAGAATATACTCGTTTCTACTGGATCAATAGAGGTCCGTCATTTTACAGATCAGAATAGTACGATCTATAATTTCAGCAAGGTTATAATAAAGCAGGTAATATCCGCTGAAGAATGGGGTTTGAGTACCATGAAAGAAAAGGAGTTTATACATCCTCAACAAAAAATTGCACTTAAGTATAATTACTGGAATTATGTTGAAGCTTTTCAAAAAACATTTTTATATATTAATCCAAAGAAAACTCATTCTTGGTTTTTCAAAACATGCCCAAAGATTTATAACAAATCCTTTCCAAATTGGTTCATACATTGGTGGCAATTATATGGTCCATCAGTTCAAATTTTACCAGAACCTTATAAAGGTTTATATGTTGAGTGGGTTAATAATTCCCCAAAATTAATAGATTCTGTGTCAAAGGCAAATGGTGCCAAAGAGGTTCTACCCTCTTTACATTTTTTCACTGAATTTTCAGTACCATGGATATGGAAATGGGCTCCAGAGGTAAATTATGCCTCTGATCAAATTCCTCATCTTCAAAGGACATTTTTTACAAAATTTTGGAAGAAAATGCTTTCTAAAAATCCAGAAAATGGAGAAATAAACTCCAAAGAAACAATTGATTTAATAAAACAAACTTTGGTTAAATATAAATCTCAGAATGACTTCAAGAATAAAAAGGAAAATCCTTCTCCTTATGAGCAAATTATTGATAAGTTGAAAAATCAAGGCAAGGAGAGTCTTTCTAGAGATGAAATTTTGGAAGCATGTCTCCAAGAAATGAAGAAAGATTTGATAAAAAATTTTGAATATCAAGAATCAGGTTCTTCAATAAAGACAATGTCAGAAGATAGCAATCAATACAATTGCTTGGCAGGAGAATCTCAAGAAATTGAAGAAGTATCTATAGAAGATCTTTTTGAAGAAATGAAGAATACGTTATCAAAACGTATTTCTAAAATAGAATCGTCCTCAGGAAAAGAGAAAATGAAAGAGACGTAAAAGTAGCATTTTTTTAATTAATATGTCGGCCAGAAATATAAGGTCTAATTATATAAGTTTTGTCGTTTTATATGTCGATAGGCAATAATGTATTGTAATAGGAATCTTTTCCCTCCTATAAATAGGATAGAGGGGTAAGAGAAAGGGGAGACTTCCACACACACACTTTCACTTTGTATAATATTCTCTCTAGTAATCATCCGACTAGCAATCATCTGACTAGTCCAATCTTGTATAATATTTAAAGCTTTTGAATAAAAGATTGGCCTCTGGCCACAATCTTCTTGTAAGTTTACTTCTTTATTATTTGTTTCTGTTATATATTTAGTCTAATGGTATGCTAAATCCATATGTGTTGAATGACCTTAATCATACATATAACTGGTTTCTATGGATCTTCATATTTTATAAGTTCTTGATATGCTCAGAAATATTTATGACTAAACAAAGTCCAGGTCGGTACTATGTCCATACAGATCTTATGGATAACCATGTCATAGTCGTGATCCAGCCCTGTTTAGCCGAGATGATGGCGTGTTAAGGGTATTTTATCATTAACTGACTTGTGGTTTGAAATATGGATCTTGGAACACTACCGTAAATGATAGGCTAAATCCATATGTGTTGAATGACCTTAATCATACATATAACTGGTTTCTATGGATCTTCATATTTTATAAGTTCTTGATATGCTCAGAAATATTTATGACTAAACAAAGTCCAGGTCGGTACTATGTCCATACAGATCTTATGGATAACCATGTCATAGTCGTGATCCAGCCCTGTTTAGCCGAGATGATGGCGTGTTAAGGGTATTTTATCATTGACTGACTTGTGGTTTGAAATATGGATCTTGGAACACTACCGTAAATAGAATCCTGTGAACTCGTTTGGGTTTATATTTCTGGGCATATCTGGGACATATGTTTTGTCGTTCAGCTTATAGAGTTGCCCATCCCAAGGCCACGTCATGTCTGAACGCCCTCCATTGTGGGTGAGTAGGAGGGAGTGGTGAGTTTTCATCTAGAATCACATGAACGTAGTGAGCAGTCACTCCTTCCCCCACACAAAGAATCACAATGGGGGACAATACTTGTGCTGTATCTGGACCGGACCTAAGCGGAAGACACGTAACACATGCTGAATAAGATATACATACAACTGGCCGGCTAAGCATTGTAGCAATAGCCGCTCCCGTGTCTGGCATAACCATCAAGTATTCTTGGGTTGCAAATCCATCACCAAACCAACCCAGCGAGTGCGAAATCTGTTCAAACCAACTCCCCCACAATTCCCTATAAAGTTCCATGTTATTGTTTACCTCTCCCACAACATGAGCTCGAAGGTTGCGCCATATATCTTTGGAATAACCAAGACCTATGCCAATGGCCCGATAGCCACAATTTCCATCACCTTCCACTTTAAGAATCCTTTTGATGTACGGTCCGAAAAGTTCTGGAATTTGAGCCATAAAATATTCGCTCTCGTTAACTGTAATGTACAACTCGTGTCTTAAACCGCTCTCGTTAGCAGGCTCTCCCACATATGAACTATGTCTCGCAGGTTCTTCGTTCAAGTCTGGGACTTTCGTAGATTTTGAATAACTTCTGCGGTGATCTGTGGTTGGTTCTTTGTTCAAATCTGGGATTTTTGTAGCCTTGGAATTTTTGTCCTTTGCGCTCAGACGTCCACGAGTACTTGCGTGAATAGCAGGTTCACGGGTTGATACATATTTGGGAGCGTATATACCTCTCATCATGTTTAACACATTTTTCTTGACAAACGACGAAGCTTTGCCAAAAACATTTTGGAATTTTTCTACGTCAGCTTGACAAGAAAGATAATTTTCAGGCTCTTCAGGCGTATGGGTAGGTCGAGCTCTAGGCCTGGGAACAGTTAGGGTTCTCCAAAAATTATCAACACGATCAAGTTGAATAGGCCTTCCTGAATTCGAAAAAAGTGACTAGTATAAATTATCGATATTGACGGGGAGAATAACTTGATAGGAATAAATTTAATATACTTACCATGAATTTGATAGTAAACCAGTTCGTGATAGCATGGTAACCCACAAACTGACCGCAATTGATGACCACATTCATGTGGGTCCATATCCAGTTTGAGTTCTGCGACAATGAGTTGTAAAGCATGTTTTGAAACTTTATACCGCAATTCATCAAATAGTGTGTCCCTGCACACATGCAGTTTCTCGGTTATGCTTCTATCAGAAGTTTCTCTTATCGCAGTTTCTTGCGCAACTAGAATCTTATCGACCGAACTCAACAACGTGTCTAAGTTGGACTGTGTGGAGCCCAAGTATAACTTCAACAATGCATGTTGACCCTCAACTCTACATGTTGTTGTCTGGCCGAAGCTGCGATATGGATCGGTAATGTACGACACGAACATGTGGTCGTAATGTTGCAGCCAGTTATCTAGTTACCGCAAAACGTTTGAGAAAATAATGAATTAATAAAGTGTTTAATCTAATAAAAAAAGTCATTCGGGTACTTATTTATTAAATATTAATAAAAAAATGAATTAATAGTTAAGTACCCTGTTTTTGGACCAATAACTCTTGTAGGTGCCGATAATAGTGCATGAACATATCTTGTGTCGGAGCTTTAACCATCCAATCCCATGACCATCTAACGGACGCATACTCCTCTTCCGTATCGAATCTATGTCTGCAATTCTTGAGCACATTTTGATTAATATGCCATCGACAGAGTAAATTTGATAGCGTTTGGGAATTCTGCTCTGCATGCCCCAAGCAACGCTAAATCTCTGTCGGTGACGATAACGCGCGGGTAATATTGTCCGTCTATCACCCTCTTAACACATTGCAAGACCCATCTGAAACTTGGCCCTTTTTCACAGTTCAAAAAGCAAAACGCCATTGAAAATGTTTTGTTTGTTGAAGTAACTCCAACAATTTCAAACAACGGCAGTTTAAACAACGTGGTGTTGTATGTGGAGTCCATCATCATGATTTCTGGGAATGTTGTCCATAGGGTATATGCGTCGGGTGAAAAAAAATATTTCCTCAAGCTCATTAGTGCGGTCATTTACCCTATCATAATATGTATAACCTGAACGCCAATACAAGTCCTTTTAGCATATTTGAGGCGTTCATGTTATACATATTATGACAGGGTAAATGACCGCACTAATGAGCTTGAAGAAATATTTTTTGTTCACCCGACGTCATATACCCTATGGACAACATTCCCAGAAATCATGATGATGGACTCCACATACAACACCACGTTGTTTAAACTGCCGTTGTTTGAAATTGTTGGAGTTACTTCAACAAACAAAACATTTTCAATGGCGTTTTGCTTTTTGAATTGTGAAAAAGGGCCAAGTTTCAGATGGGTCTTGCAATTTGTTAAGAGGGTGATTGACGGACAATATTACCCGCGCGTTATCGTCACCGACAGAGATTTAGCGTTGCTTGGGGCATGCAGAGCAGAATTCCCAAACGCTAACAAATTTACTCTGTCGATGGCATATTAATCAAAATGTGCTCAAGAATTGCAGACATAGATTCGATACGGAAGAGGAGTATGCGTCCGTTAGATGGTCATGAGATTGGATGGTTAAAGCTCCGACACAAGATATGTTCATGCACTATTATCGGCACCTACAAGAGTTATTGGTCCAAAAACATGGTACTTAACTATTAATTCATTTTTTTATTATTATTTAATAAATAAGTATCCGAATGACTTTTTTTATTAGATTAAACACTTTATTAATTCATTATTTTCTCAGACGTTTTGCGGTAACTGGATAACTGGCTGCAACATTACGACCACATGTTCGTGTCGTACATTACCGATCCATATCGCAGCTTTGGCCAGACAACATGTAGAGTTGAGGGTCAACCGCGTTGTTGAAGTTATACTTGGGCTCCACACAGTCCAACTTTGTTAGGAATTAGAAATTCCAGGTATTAAAGAGTCGGTCACCTCAAGTATATGTAATCGTTAGAAAGCTCGTAGTCGTAGTTATTTTAAGTTAAGTAGTATTTAGTTTAGTAACACCGTGGAGGACGGACGGGTCTTTACCCACTGTATGCCTGATCCACAGCTCGATGTGTGGCGTTTTATTGTAAGACTATAAATACTCTCTACCTTCCAAGGTAGAGAGTTGGAGCTCATAATAATATCTTTCACTTTCTCTCACTAAGTTCCCTAAACCTCTAACTTTCTCTCTCTAGAATTCCACTTATACGCCCACTTTGTGTTATGGTTTGATGTGTAAGTGAAAACCAATATCTTACAATTGGTATCAAGATCCATGGTTAGATCATATCTTGCACATCTTTGGATTTCTAGTGGTTTTTGAGTTTGAAAAAGTTTAGTGGTTTGTGCATCATTTGGTTGATTTCTTGTGTTAAAGCTTGGATTTTGTTAGTACTTTTATGTTTAGAATCATCACAAGTGTTTAGGTTTTCATTTGGTAAGCTTGAATAATCTTGGTTGGGTTGTTTTTGGATTGAAAAGTGATGTTTGTGATGTTTTCTTGCTAGCGACTTGACCTACGGATTTCTTTCTTGTTAGCGACTTGCTTTACATTTTTGTAGCGAGTTGCAGTTAGTGGAGTTAGCGACTTAGGCCTAGCGACTAACAGTACAAGTAGTGGATGCTCCACTATGGGTAGCGACTTGGTGTTAGCGACTTGGTAAGTAGCGAGTTGCTATTTAGCGACTTGATTCCTTAGCGACTTGTATCTTAGCGAATTGCTGCCAAAATTTTGCTAGCGACTAGAGGCTTAGCGAGTTGCTATTTAGCGACTTGTCTTTTGTTTAGCGACTTGGTGGAATAGCGAATTAGAAGATAGCGACTTGGTGCATAATTTTCTAGCGACTTGGGTGATTTCTTTACGGTTTTCTCTTGATTTAGTAAAATCCCGTGAAAGAATCTATTTCCCGGTTTAATCATAGAGTTATAAAATCCCGTTTAATTTGTCATCATGTCTACCAACGTTTCTACAATCATCTCCACTGTTGCCGAGGATGTTCAAGCAGCTGGTTCAGATACTCGTCCACCCATGCTTGACAGAACTGACTACGATTCTTGGGCTCAACGAATCAGATTGTGCTGTCTTGGAAAGGAAAATGGTGTCAACATTCTCAAATCCATTGATGAAGGACCGTATCGAGTTGAGACGACTAGAGATGTACTTGATACTGCTGAAGATGGAACTCTGATTTACGGAATGGACAGACCAAAGATGTATGATGAGCTTGATGATAAGGAGAAAAAGAGATTCGATGCTGATATCAGGGCTTCTAACATTGTTCTTCAAGGTCTTCCTAAAGACATCTTCAAGCTGATCAATCACAACACCGAAGCAAAGGCAGTATGGGATAATGTCAAGATGCTTCTCTCAGGTTCTGAATTAACTATGGAAGACAGAGAATCACAACTCTATGACGAATTTGAACACTTCAAGATGAAACCAGATGAGAGTGTCTATGAGTACTATGTGAGATTTCATAAGCTGGTGAATGATATGAGGAACATAAGAATGACTATGCCTAACATTCAGCTGAACTCAAAATTTGTGAACAACATGAATCCCGAATGGCACAAGTTTGTCACCTCTGTGAAGCTCACTAAAGGATTGAAGAATACAAACTATGAGCAACTCTATGCCTTCCTCCTTCAGAATGAGAGACATGCTATGTTTGAAAAAAATGATTCTTAATCAGTTCAAAACCAACCAGGGAGAGACAAGCTCATCTAATGACTCAACTGCCTTCTACTCAAACATCGGAATCACAACCAAAGCCTCACAAGTCATACCCATGGGTAATGGTAATCACAAACTCATTCCTGATCCTATGTTCAAACAAGCTGATGTTGATGCACACGTGGGTAACATCATTAATCAACTAGCTCTTCTGATTAGTCAAAACATGAATTCTCTCCCACAAACCAACAACAACCTCAGAACAGCATCTAACCCACACAATCAAGCTACTGTTAAAGATGGGAGGATCGTGGTGCAACCAGTTCAGGAAAGACAGTATGATCAGGGAAGAGGTGGAGCTGGTAGAGGTTATGTTGGTAATCAGAATCGAGGAAGGAATGGTAATCAAGGTCAAGCTAAGCCGATCAAATGTTATAACTGTGGTGGTGAGGGACACATTGCAAGGAACTGCACATCTCCAAAACGTCCACAGAATGCTGATTACTTCAGAGATAAGATGTTGCTTGTACAAGCTCAGGATAATGGTGCTGCTTTGGATGAAGAGGAATTGTTGTTTCTTACTGAGGGCAATGCCAAGACCTATAATGCAGATGTGGATGAGCAGCCTATTCAGGAGATAGGTCACAATCATCAGAATGCCTTTCAATTCGCTGATTGTGATGCATACGACTCTGATGTGGATGATGGACCTACTGCACACACAATTTTTATGGCTATCATTTCTCCAATGGTTTCTCCCAAGGTCTCTTCTTCACCACAAGCTGGCCCATCCAAAGACAAACTCATCTCAGAGGTATTAAAACTATACGATGATGCTGATGTGCAAAAGATGCATGACAAAGTACTATCAACTGAAACTATTGAATCAAATATTGAAAATATGGGTAATATCAATGTTGTCCCATATGATCAATATGTGAAACAAAGTGAAAGTGAAGTTGTACCAAGTGATGCATCTTCTGCAGTCAACAATGACTATGTTTTTGATGAATACACTGCATGTGCCCCTGATGATTCTGTAATTTCTGAACTAAATGCCTATAAAGAACGTGTTGCTATTTATGAACAACGTGCAAAATTTGAGTTGACCACTCGTGAGCAGGAAATGGATGGCCAAGTGCGTACAATCATTAGAAAAAGTAATTTTAGAGAAGAAGTATTAAAACAAGAGTTAAATTCCTTGCAAGAAAAGCTTTCTAAAACTGCTAAACAAAAACAAGAACTTCAAGAAAATGTGAAAATGCTTAAGCAAGAATTTAATGCAAAGGAATCAAAACTCTTGAAAGATTTTTCTAATCTGAAAACTTTGAAAAACAAACTTGAAAACAAGTTGTACATACAAGGGAACACCATTCAGACTGCTCACATGATCACTAAGCATAGAGTTCTAAGCGATAAGCATAGTGTTCCCATTATAGATAAACCCAACCCTGAGTACGGGAAGATAGCAAAAGCAGCTCAAAATGTGATCTATGATGGCAATGAGATTCTTAAACCTAGACAAAAACCTAGTTGCTTTGAGTGCACAGAGGAAGATAAGAAATTAGATGAAATCACTAGGGAGAAAATGAATAAGAAACTAAATGATCCTAAATGCAAAGAGAAGAAAGTAATTATCACTCCCCGTGACTACAAAAAGGAGAATTGGATCTCCTTGAACATGTTTAAGCCTCAAACATTGTTGACTCCCGAACAAGTGTTCTGGAAAATGGACTTAGATAAGCAGAAAGCAGAAAATATTGTTGAAACAAACCCTCCCCTTAGGAAAATGCCTAAAGCAACTGTGTATCCTCCCAATACACCAATGCATCTAGTTCCTAGAACGATTGCTACTAAAAGCAAGATCTTAATCAGTCAATATGTTATTTTTCAACTATTTGTTGATTTTGAGAAAACTTGTAAGAAAAGGATCACACCCACTGGGATTACTGAAGGGGAAAGGGGTTTTGAACAAACAAAAGAATGCTATTTAACTGAGGTCATGCCTTTCTTTAAACTTCTAAAAGATCACTTTGAGAGTCTTAAAAAGGGGATAGAAACTGATATTAAGGGAATGGAAAAGGAATTTGATGCAATGATAGTTGAAGTTAGTGACTATGAGCGAGCACTAAAATATAATGAGATTGAGAGGAAGAACTTGCATACACTAAATGAGAACCTGATTTCTGAATGTATTGCTCAAGATGTGTTTTTCACTGCTACAAATTGTTCCATTAATGCTTCCAAATTTCATGAATTATCTGTTGCCCTGAAAGTCTCCCATGATCGTGTCATTGAGCTTGAAAAAACTAATTCTGAACTAAACGAGAAAATTGAACTGGATGATCACGACAATTTGGTTAAACATTTTTCTAAACTAGAAGTTGAGCATTTTAATTTACAACTAAAATATCAACATCTTAAAGAAAATGTCAAAACTTCAAATATCAAGACATCCTCAGATGCTCCAGAGTTTGATGCAGTTTTTCAAATTAACAAACGTGATGAACAGATTCAAGCTCATTGTAACACGATCAGAAAGTTGAAAGCCCAAATCTCTCAATTAAAGGGTCAAACGAACAATATGACAGGCTCCCAAATGCCTCCTCCTTTAGATTCTCAGAATTCTCAAACGTTTCATCTTCAAAACCTAGTAAATGCATTACAAAAGGAAAACGAAAGTTTTCTAGAAGAAAATGAAAAGGTTAAACGTCATTTCAATGAGTTATTTGAATCAATAAAGGTCACTCGTAACAAAAATAATGAACAAATAGCTTCATTGCAAAAGGAAATTGAGAATCTGAAGAGTCAGGTAAAAGGGAAAATGCCAATGACCAATGGGGAGAATGGTGTATCAAAGGTTCACTCTTGTAATAAATATGCTTTGTCTGTGAAGTATGTCCCTCCTCATCTCAGGAACAACAAACTTGCTGTTCAAACATACTTCTCATCCCTTAAGGATTGCCTAGAATGTCTGCGTGAGATTGTTGAAGAGGATAAGGTAGAGAAACCTCATGATAATGCAATTGGACATGCATGCTTATATTCCAAACGATCTCAAGAAATCCTAGAATGCTTGATCACAATATGCCCAAAGTCCTTAGGTGAGAGAGTTAATCCTTTGATTCCATGTTCGATGCCTAATGCCAAGTATGATATTTATTCGATGCCCAATGTCTTGAATGTGAACCTTAGTGTGCCTTTAAGTAGTTCAGATTCCAGATCTGTCAATGCTAAGAAAGAGAACTCAAGTGTGCCTTCTAGGAGTACAAATCCCAGCACTTCTAGTTTTAAGAAAGTGAACCTTAGTGTGCCTGTATGTAGTTCAGATCCCAGCACATCTAAACAGGTGATGCAAAGAGTAGTAAAACAAACTAATGTTCCCATTCCCTCTACAGGAGTAATCAGTGACATTAAAGGGAGCAGGTCAAAGTCTCAAGACAATACAAGGAATGATAGGACCTCGCAAGCTAAGAATGTGCACTGGAAAAGAGTAGAAGAACAATCTAGGAACTTTAAGCTTGAACCGAATAAAACGAATCATGTTTATTCTAGTATTAGCCATAGGCGTACTGCAATTAATTCGAATTCTGATACTATTTGCAAACCTTGTATTGATGTCTGCTTGAATTCTGTTTCTAATCATGAATGTGGTGTTAATGTTTTGCCTAATGATGTTAATTGTCCAGTTAATATTGTTAATGCTAAAATTCATGCTAAGAAGGCTAAAAGGCAAAAACGAAAGAAAGTTAGAAAACAGTGGAAACCCACAGGAAGAACATTTAGTAAGATAGGCTATTATTGGATACCTGTTGGTCATAAGAATAATCAGACAATGCCCACTAGAAAATGGATGCCTACTGGTAGAACTATTCTCTTAAGAAGTGAGCACACTGTGAACAGGGCTAATACAGACACTAGTACTGCATCTATTCACAATGATTCCATTGCCTTAATTTCTGATATGAATGCTTCTATTTCTGATGTGGGTGTTCCAACCATTGTTACTAACCAATTGGAACCCATTCTTGCATGGGGATCCCAATTATCCAGTTATCCATTCCTGTCTGTGTTCAACTGCAGATCGTTCAAATCGTTCTGTGGTACCTGGACTCAGGCTGTTCCAAGCATATGACTGGCGACCGGTCACGGCTCATGAACTTCGTGAGCAAATTCATCGAGACAGTTAGATTCGGGAATGATCATTTCGGTGCTATTATGGGTTATGGAGACTATGTTGTTGGCAAAAGTGTTATCTCCAGGGTTTACTATGTAGAAGTTCTTGGTCACAACTTGTTCTCTGTTGGTCAATTCTGCGATTCTGATCTAGAAGTAGCCTTCAGAAAACATACCTGCTTCGTTAGAGAACTTGATGGTAAGGAACTTTTAAAAGGTTCACGTGGTTCAAATCTATACACCATCTCTATCGAAGATATGATGAAGTCTTCTCCAATTTGCTTGCTGTCAAAGGCCTCTAAAACAAAGTCATGGTTATGGCATCGTCGTCTCAATCACTTGAACTTCGGTACCATCAATGATCTCTCCAGAAAGGACTTAGTTGTAGGTTTACCTAGACTCAAGTATGAAAAGGATCATCTTTGTTCAGCATGTCAATTGGGAAAAAGCAAGAAGTATGCCCATAAACCCAAACCTACTAACTCTGTCACAGAAGTTCTTCATATGATTCATATGGATTTATGTGGACCAATGAGGGTGCAGAATATCTTTGGGAAGAAATATGTGTTAGTTGTGGTTGATGATTACTCTAGATTCACCTGGGTCAAGTTCTTAAGGACAAAGGATGAAACTCCTGATATCATCATCAAACTCATCAAACAGCTGCAGGTTCGACTTACCAAAACAGTCAGAATAATCCGAACAGACAATGGAACTGAGTTTGTCAACAAACAACTCAGTGAATTTTATGAAAGCGTTGGAATCAGCCATCAAAGAAGTGTTCCACGAACTCCTCAACAGAACGGTGTAGTTGAAAGACGAAATCGAACTCTTGTAGAAGCGACTAGAACAATGCTGATTTACTCAAAGGTTCCAATGTTTCTCTGGGCTGAAGCTATTGCCACTGCATGCTACACACAAAATCGTTCCCTGATTCACACTGTTCATGGAAAAACTCCATATGAACTTGTCCACAACAGAAAACCTAATCTCTCTTTCCTTCATGTGTTTGGTGCATTGTGTTATCCAACTAATGAGGGACAAGACTTAGGCAAACTTAGAGCTAAAGCAGACATTGGAGTATTTGTAGGGTATGCACCAAACAAAAAGGGATACCGAATCTACAACAAAAGAACCCGAAATATCATGGAAACAATTCACGTTACGTTTGATGAGCTGACCGGTCAAATGGCTCCTGGACAATTCAGTTCAGGACCCGCACTTCAAAACAGTCCCATTGGTTCATCCCTTGTTCCAAACTCTTCTCAAGAAACTCCATATGTACCTCCATCTGAAGATGATTTAAAGAAATTATTTGATCCTATGTTTGATGAACTTTATGACCCAAGTACTAATGAGGTGTCGATTCCTACAACAGAGGCTGCTCATATTCCTGTGAATGAAGTCAATCCCTCAGTCTCAATATCTTTAAGTCAAGATGCACCTGCTGCTGATCCTTCAGTCTCATCAACAAATCATCATTCTTCAAATGTACATAATGGAACTGTTTCTGGCATCAATGATGAAGTTAATCCCTTTGCTACCCCTGAAGATGCTCCATTTGAAAACATATTTGCTCCTGAATCATCATCAGAACCATCTTCTTCAGGAGACATCGACTCTGCTACCTCAGTCCCTCAACAACTGCCACATGAACACCTTAGAAAATGGACTCACGATCATCCACTAGACAACATCATTGGAAATCCCTCTCGTCCTGTATCAACATGGAAACAACTTGCAACCAATGCCTTATGGTGCTTCTTCAACTCCGTACTATCTAAGATCGAACCAAAAGATGTTAAAACCGCCATGAATAAAGATAGCTGGTTCAATGCCATGCAAGATGAAATTCATGAGTTTGATCGACTTGATGTATGGGAGTTAGTACCTGCTCCAGACTGTGCTATGATCATTGCTCTTAAATGGATCTTCAAAGTGAAACTTGATGAGCATGGTGATGTGTTGAAGAACAAGGCTCGATTAGTTGCTAAAGGATACCGTCAAGAGGAGGGTATTGACTTTGAAGAATATTTTGCTCCAGTTGCTCGAATCGAGGCAATCAGAATCTTTTTGGCTAATGCTGCTAGTAAGAACATGGTAGTCTATCAGATGGATGTGAAGACGGCATTTCTGAACGGAGACCTTAAAGAAGTCGTCTACGTCAGCCAACCTGAAGGATTTGTAAATCAAGAGCATCCTACTCACGTTTATCGTTTGAAGAAGGCTCTTTACGGTTTAAAGCAAGCTCCAAGGGCATGGTATGATACACTGACAAAGTTTCTTCTATTTACCGGATTTAGCAAAGGAGCAGTTGATCCAACATTGTTCACCAGGAAGTCAGGCAAACATTTAATTCATGTTCAAATTTATGTTGATGATATTATTTTTGCCTCGACAGACCCAATGGAATGTGATCGTTTTTCAAATGAAATGAGTTCAAAATTTCAAATGTCAATGATGGGACAAATGTCATTTTTCTTGGGATTACAAATTTCGCAAAGTCCCGGAGGCATTTTCATAAATCAATCTAAATATGCAACTGAGATCTTAAAGAAATTTGGATTTGATTCAAGTGACCCTGTTGACACTCCCATGATTAATCGAACGAAACTAGATGAGGACCACTCAGGGATCATGATTGACCAAACAAAATATCGTAGTATGATTGGATCCCTGATGTACCTCACAGCTAGTAGACCAGACATCTTGTTCGCTGTTTGCATGTGTGCTAGATACCAGGCTAAGCCTACTAAAAAGCACCTTGAAGCGGTTAAACGGGTCTTTCGGTATCTCCAAGGAACCATCAATATGGGTCTTTGGTACCCGAAGGACACCGGTATGTCACTAACAGCCTATGCAGATGCTGATCTGTTAGGTCACTAGTTTTACAAACACAAGCTTATAAGAAAGAGATAAGGCGATTGAACAAGATCTAACACTCACACACACGAAACAATAATACGGTTAAGACAAAGAGAGTGAATGAAAGAAAAACTTGAACAACCAACCCTCAAGTGAGGGTTTACATAAGGTATTTATAGGAGGGAAGCTAGGGCAACACTCCTAGTTCCCTTCCTTTCTTTAATGGGCTTGGGCCTAAGCTCATGGGCCTTCTTCATAAGCTTGAGGCTAATAACAAACATAAAGGCCATAATAAGGCTAACTATTACATATTAATTACTAACACTTGATTATGGTTTAGGAGTGATTCCAACAATCTCCCCCTCAAGTGTTGGTGATGAACGGTGAAGGCGTTGATGTAATAGTAGCACTGACGTCTTCTGACATTCTTCTTTCTTGTGAGAAGAATTTCCTTGATTCGAACAATCTCCCCAGTGTAGAGAGATAGTTGTCTTTGAACAGTTATGCTTTGACGTCATCTTTAACTTTGTTCTTTGATCGTTGTTCTTTGTGGTGAAAGTGATAGTATGTTGTAGTCTGCATCAAGTCTGCCTCAGGTCAGCTTCGCTGCTCCAGTGTCTCCACGTCATTCTTCAACATGCTCACACGCTCTTTGACGTTGGAATATAATACTGATGAAGTCCTTTAAGTCTTTAACTTTGTAGATTCTTTAGTTTGACGAAGAATCATTCTGACTGTTGTGTTGCTTTTGAATAGAACTTCCATTAGTGATGATGTTGGCGTGAGCATGAGAAGAATCAGCACGATCATCCCGCTCCGGAGCTTCCATAAGAAGAAAACATTTCAAACGGTTAGTAATAAGCGGTTTCTGGCACTTACAGGTTTGAACTTCGAGAGAGTTAACAGCATAGTGTGAAAACCCAACTCTAATTCTTACAAAGGCCATTCCTGAACTGGAGTCCCACAAGTGAGATAACGCGATGTACCAAAGTACATCTACAGTTCATATGAGTCGCTGAGGTACACCGAAGCATCACCTCACGACTGTAGACCGTTTGAGACACACTCCGCGTAATCCACGGGGAGTTACCGAAGTGACCTGCTGTCAGGGCTGTTTGATGTTGACCCTGGCAGGAGTTTCCATTCAATCACTGAGGATCACAGTTGTGAACCTCTCATAAATGTTCTAGACAGATTGCTAAGATCTGTGAAGGACTCGATATGAACCACTGATGATCTTATTTGGTGATCTTCAAGTGATAAAGTGTCAAGTGTACCTAAGAGATCTTTTAATGAATCTCGTGGCTCTAGACTCAATAGTGCGTTTTGTTTTTCCTGAGCGGAGACTAGGGAGAGGGTCTCCTTCTTCAATACCAGCGATCTCTAAGAGAAAGCCAATAGTTTACGTAGGGTTCCTTGTGAGAATGAAACAAGCTTATGTTGAGAGAAACTTGAGTGGCTAAGAAGGTTTAGTGCATGCGTCACTGGGTCCATGACGACTTTTAATCTTCAATACCGGTGTCACTAAGTGACAACCAGTAGCATATGAATTGAACCCGGTGTCTGCCCTAAGTTGAATAATCTGGAGGGCTAATTCTTTTCACCCTTTTCTTTGCATTTCTTTTTGATTCTTCAACTCCTTCTTTCTCCGATTCTCATTTTCTCCTTTTTATAATCGTACCTAAGGACTTCTAAGTACTAACTATTTGTGATGTCCTTGGGTAGATCCCTCCGGCTCTGGCGGATCATAGGACGGTTATTCCTAACCTTAGTCACCTTATAACTCCATGACTAACCTATGTTGCCATTAAAACCACTGTTTGTGAAAAATCTCTCAAGGGGTTTGTAGATGAAAAACATGTTTGAACCACTGTGAGAGATAGGATTTTGCATAAATACTCCCCCTCCACATGTGCTAAAGAGTTTTTATGGTTTAAATGCACAGTGAGGAAAGAGAGAGCACATTTTGAATTGATCCACTGGAGATAGACAATCCCCCGCGAGACACGGTTACGTTGCATAGTTAAAGAGTTACATTATCAGCTTTTAGGTGACAACTAGCTCTAATAACTACCTTGAAGGTGTAGACAAACCTCGAAAGGTTGTCATACCCGTCAGAGTTCATGTCTACCAAGTGTGTCTCGAATGGTACTTTCTACTTGGACAAGTCCTTTGCGAGACACGTTTACATTACTAGCGAACTAGCTTGAAATTATTACCCGTCCAGGACAAGTCTTTTCGAGTTACTAATAGTTTAGTACCGTCAATTCGTTGGTTAAGTCTGAAGTACACATATTCATTTGCATTTTGCACAACATATTTCTTATCACAATTTTCTCCCCCTCAAAAATGGCATATCAAATGTTATTTTTGAAAAGTTGACAATGAATATGACCATTTCAAGTGTTGCGGGAAGATGACTACGATGAACAATTTGTGAACAAAGTTTTAATTCAAATACTCCCCCTCAACAAGTGATATAAACGGTTGAGGTTTTGAAAATCTTACGGGGAAGTACTTGTCTTTTTGAGCAAAACCTTGAAAAGTGAAAGGTTTGATAGGTTTTACTCAAAAGTAAGAAGCTTTCGCTCCTTTTATAAGGATTGTGGCACTGAGGCGTACCACATGGTCCTTTCTTTACAAGAACGGGTTGTACACTGTTATGTGTGCACAAGCCATTGACATATATAATCACTCATCCAAAATTATATGAAAGAAACAATTCAAGGGGTACCAGGAAGTGCAGTGATGTTCCCAGGAGTACGAACAGGGCGTTGATAGCCGGTGATGTTGATCCTGGGTCGACCACTGATGAGTGTCTAAATACTCATCATTTTTATACGGTTTAGAATGCCAAAAACATCTGAAAACACTCAGAAATGCTTCAAAATGATAAAAATATCACAAACAAGTGTTTTATATGTTTTAAATGCAAAAACATCAAAATCTGGTGAAAAACGTATCAAGTTTGCATAATTGGCAGTTTTAGTCCCCCAAGTTACAAAAGTTGTCAAAATTAGTCCCTGGTAATTCAAAAACTTGTAAAATGTCATTTAAGGTCCATGAGATTCAAAATTTGTCAAAACAAACCTTTTAAAGTTCAAAAATCACAAAATGACAACTTTAGTCCCTAAACTTTGAAAATTGTCAAATATAGTCCTTGGTTAATTTAAAAAGTGAAAATTGTCAAATTTTAACCTTGTACTATTCATAAATGACAAGAATGGTCCTTATGATAAACTTTGGAGAAATTACAAGTTGGGTCCCTAGAATTTCAAAGTTGACAATTTTAGTCCTTGGACTTATAAAAAATGGAATTTTATGAAACATTTGTCCTTGTACTAACCATATATGGCAGGTTTGGTCCTTGTGAGAATTTTGGAAAAGCTACAAGATCAGTCCTTTAACTTTGCAGAAATTGCAAAGTTAGTCCTTGTGATTATTAAGCTTAAACAATTGGACCCTTTATGTTATTTATACAAATCCAATCCAATCCATTAAACCAGCTGCTAGCCCAATCCCAAATACCCCAGCCCATCCACCCCTTTGTAAATAAATAAAACCAAACGCCCCCGTTTTCCTCTTCTTCTTCCACCTCCCCTCACTTTCCACCTGTAAAACCATTTCCACACTTCACCTCACCTTTCCACCTCACCCTCTGCTATCTATCCACTCCTTCCACCACCTCTGCCACTACCCCCCACAATTAATGCCTTCACACCTCATTTTCACCCCAATACCACTACTACCCACAGTATTGAGCAAAACTACCCCAACTTGGTCCAATCTTCATAAAACTTGTCCCTTACACTTCCTAACACTCCCAAGAATCCTTAATTGTATCAGAACCGCCTCAATTACACGTGGAGAGATTTGGCGCCATTTTTGGATTTGAATGGTTGAGATCACTTACAGAGATTCAAGGGTTCAGATGAAGTGGGATAGTATTATTGAGCTAGTGGAATGTTTTCAGGTGATAAATACAGAAGAAAGAAGATGAAGAGAAGCATCATAATTTTAACTTTAGTTTATGATCAAAGTAGCCTAAATTAATCTAGTTGTATCATTAGTGTAATCTTCAATTCTGTTTTAGAAGTGTTTATTAGCTTTGCTAAGTGTAATAAACAACTTTGTATTCTCATATCAATCTATCTTTCAAGTTTTCAGAATTTCACTTCGTACCATTTTCATTACTTGTCATTTAAATTCTGTTGATACTTGTTGATTAGAGGATCTTAACAAACACTACTTAGCTCTTTGTAAGCTATTGCAAGCTTGTAGAAACTCTCAACCAGCAATAATCAATAAAAAAGGAAAACACCAAAAAGAAATCAATAATTAAGGTATTAATATAAAAGTTACTGTAAAGAAGCAAAGGAGCAAGTGCTATCTTGGATTGCCTTGGTTTAGAGCTCTGTGGAGAGCATTTAGGAGTGTTACTTAGTCCTTGGTTCTGTGTGTTCATCTCATTCCCAAGATTGTAAGCATTTTCATTATTTTTAGCATCTTCTGTATTTGTTCTTAATTTAGTATAAAACCTCTTGATTCATACTTAGTTGGTATTGGTTAGTGATAATCTAGTGTTAAATTAGTAGGTTGTTAATTAAAAATCTTAGTTGATAATAATTTTAGTTAGACAGTCAAATTAGTGTAAGTAGTAATTAATAGGTTATAATTGTTATTATCTGTGTAATTGTGTCCATTTGATCTTAGTTCATCATAGTCAAGTGTTAGAATTCAGTTTCATGCTCTAAATCTGTATTGAGTAACACTAATCTAGAAAACAGTCCTGTCTAGGGGTGTTTGGATCAAGCTGCCATACTAGTTTATGCATGTTATTGTGCTTTATTCTTGTTTCTGCATGTTAGTTTAGATCACCATAGTCCATATCTGTCATAATATTTATGTCTCATTAGAGTAAAAGTCAAAATAGAACTTAATCTAGTCTAATCTGTTAACTGTTAGAGTAATAAGTTCCATAATCACCATATTAGCTTAGAATCTGATAACCTAGCTTAAATCAGTCTTATTACATCTTAATACAACATATTCAATCAATAGAATCAATACCAAGTTCATAAAAGTCAAACTTGTAGTTTTCTTAAAAAGTCAAATTGTGTCCTGTGCACAAGTGAACTGGTCATTTTCAAGAGCTTGTAAAAAGCTCTCAAGTGCACCATAGCTTGTCATTCTTGGTTCTTTGGATAGCTAACCAAGCCCTCTTAAGGTCCCAAGTTCAATTTTCCATTTTGTAGCTTATTCTCTAGGGCTGCTAGTGACTTTATTTTTGTCCCATTTCTGTTTTACATAATTACTCAGTGGATAACAAGTTTTTTCTTAAGCTCCTTATAAGCTCCACAGTGGTACCCACAGTGTGAGCTTTGGCTTTTTAGATAGCCCAGCTGGTTAGCTAGTTAATTCCAGTTTTCATTTTCATTTCTTAGCTTATTAAAGTCCTTAAAATTTAGCTCAAAGTTGCCTAGAAAACCAAGTAGTATACTATGTAACAGTGTAGTTAAGTGCTTATTTTGGAATTTGTAGTGCTTATTTCTTATTAATTTTGCTTTTTCAGTTGTTAATTTAACCTATTATAGGGTAATTAGCTTATTTCTAGTTTCCTTCTTGCTTATTTCTAGTTTATTAAGCCACTTGGCTTGATCTTGTGCTTATTTCTATCTTATTGCCTACTGTCAAGAAAAGATAAGCCAAATCAGAGCTTATTAGTGTTTTTCAATAAAAGTTGTAGTTTTAAATATTGCTTATCTTACTATGCTTAATAAGTTTGTAAAGAAAAGTTCAAAAATAAAAATGTTTAGCAAAAAGGGGGTAGGCAGGCTCGAACCTGAGACCTCCCCCTTTGGTGCGCGTTAGAAGGGTACCTGGATACCAGTTGCCCTTGGGACTTGTCTTGGTTTTATTTTGCAAAATCAAATACATAACCACACTTGTCCAAATAAGCTTATACGAGCTTATTCACTTATTTCCAGCTTATTTAGTATAGTTTTTTCAGTTTTTGTATTTTTTATAAAATTTTATTAGTATTAAGTATTTTATAAAAAAGTTTCAGATTTTTCCAAATAGTTTTAGTATTTTTTAACATTTAATTAGTATAAAATCTTATTTAATTCATAATAAAAAATATAAAAGTCTAAAAAATATAAATTTTTTTTCTAAAATTTTCTTTTATCATATAGTACGTGAAAAAATTGTTTTTACACTTGTAGGACTTTTATTTCATAAAATTTACGTTTTTGCTTGCGCACTCGCGTAATTTTTAGACTTAACGTACGTTTTCATTTTAAACCACGTTTTTAGATAATTTGAGTTTACGTTTTAGTTAATATAGTTTATTTAAGTTATTTTATTTTATAAAATCATAAAAACATCATTGTAAAAATAGTGATAGCGTTTATTTAATATATTTTAACTTTTTAATCTCTTTTAATTTGCATTTAAGTCGCTGTAATTTATAAAACTTTTCTTTAGGTATAAATATTTCAAAATCCTTTCTAATCACTATCCTTAGTGATTATTCTATCATCTGAAGTTGTTTAAACACCAATTCATCCTCCGTGGGACTTAACGACCCAGGAATTCCCTATATTCCTCTGATCTAAATTGCATTTGGTGTGTGAACTGTTTTGAGTTTCTTACGGTTGGTCATTCACAAGTGGCTAGCTTGCGTGAGATAACTTGACGGTTTTGCACCGATCAAATTTTGGCGCCGCTGCCGGGGAGGCTGTAAGCGTGTTTTAAGCATTTCCAGACCCGTACTTGCACATATACCACCTTTTTGTAAACAATTTTTCAAAATCAAAAAGTTCATTAACACTTTTCCTAAAGTGTTAACAACACCAAAAATATTTTCATTCTTTGTTTTTATGGCATGTTTTTCAAAAATCCAAAAATATTCATCTTTACCCTCTTACCCTTTTTGATTCTTTATCCCTTTACCCTCTATCCATTTGATTCTAACTTCTTCTATTCTTATGGAATCTCTCGACTACGACGAATTCTGGAACGAAGTTGAAAAACTTCCTACTTTATCACAAATGTCAAGAATTCGTGTTGTTCGTGATGATCCATTGATTCTGCGTAGGGAAATAGAACGAGAAACCGGGGTAACAAAGGACCAGGTGCTTTCCTCTGATAATGGAGGTACTAAATACGTCCAACCTACGGTTATCCAAAGATCTAACCCCTCAATTGCTCCTAAGCCGTCTAAAATTGATCCTACACTTTCACGATTTACGGTTAAAAGCAAACATGCAGAATTTAGACCGGTGACTAGCAAGAATGACTTGCCTAATCTTCACGTTTCTCAAGAACCAGAACCGGAGACCATAACGGAAGTGGTGGAAATTGCTAGCTCTCAGAGCACACCACTTGTCCCACCTCCGGATTTTTCAAAATGTTCTTTGAATCTTAATAGTCATTCGGATCGCCATGTTGGTTTTGTTGAGTCTTTGAATGAACCGATTCCTTCTCATAACTCTCAAATAGAATCGTTTATTCCTTGTGTCGGTTGTGGTGAGCCTCTTTTTGGTTCACCATGTCGCTGGTGTACGTGTGTACAGTGTGGTAATGATATTCATAACGGGAGTTGTTTATTTTGTGGTTCGAGGAATTCATTTGATTATGATCCTAATCCGAACTTATTTAACGACCCCTCAAATTTTTCTAATTACCCACCACAGCCCGACTTATCTTCATATCATCAACATAACTGCTGTGAATTTTGTGGAGGTCCTCACCAAGGATTTGAATGTCAATCCGGAAACACGTTTGTCTATGAACAGTTTTCCGGTGATGCTCAGAACTTTGGTTATGACCAATATCCATATGATTCACCTATCCAGGCTCACTGTTGTGAGAACTGTGGAGGTCCCCATTTCAGCTCTGATTGTCAAACAGGGAATCCATTTCCTTGTAACAATTACAACTATCCATATCACGACCAACCTCCACAGTGCCAAATGACTCAAACTCCTCAGCAAACCCAACAAGACACTTATCTAGAGCTTCTGGAGTCAGTGAAAAGAACTGAGGAGTTGAGTAAAACAGCATTTCATAATGTTCCCAGTTTTTCTTGTGTATATTGTGGGGGTCCTCATGATGATTATCAATGTCAACCTTCCGGTTTTGACAAATCTCCACTCCCACAATGTCCCGTCATTCAAAATTCACATGAGAAATCCATGGAAGAATTGCTAGCTGAAGAGCAGGCTGCTAAAATAAATTCCCAAATTGATTTTGAAAAATCTATTAGGGAATTAATTGCAAAAGAAAAAGCAGCCAGATCTAGCTCTCAATTTCGTTTTATTCCTGATGACAGTGATGATGAGGATGTACTTGGTATCCTACAATTTTATAAAGATTCATCAAATTCATCAGTTGATATTCCAGCAGTTGAGATTCATTCTCAAGCAACTGCTATCACACCTGAAGCTCCCACTCACTCTCTGAACATGGGGGACGAGCATCTTGACACTGTTCCTGAAAAGGAATCGGACGAATTCATAAAGTCTAGTGTTGAGGACCTTGTCCCAATCCCGAGAGAGTCACAGGGAATTCTTGATCATGTGTGTGATATCCCTCCTCCTCTTGTCTTCCAAAGTAATCATGTTGAGATGTTCTCTGATTCTGATGAGGACTATTCTTTATCTTGTGGAGACATAAGTTATGTGGGGGAATTACCTTCTGAGCTTGTCAGCTTAGGAGAAGAGAATGATGAAGAAATAATCCAAGACGAAGCTCTTCGTCTTACATTATTGAATGTTAATCTTCTCATTTCTAGAATCGAGGCTTTTAATGAAAAGCCTACTTCATATCCTATCCCCTTTGAGGATAGTGAACTTTTGTTCGATGATTCTATTCCGGAATTGCAAACGTTCTATTTTGATCATATGGGAGAGAAGATTAGTGGTATTACCACTTCTCATTCTCATAATTCTCTCCCCGATTATGAATCATTCACTTTTGAGGAGTTCCCCAGTGAACTCACTCAAATCAATCCCGAATATGAATCATTTTCCTTTGAGGAGTTCTCCTGTGAACTCACTCATATCATATCTCTACCGGAGTATGATAACTTCTACTTTGATCTAGACACACCCGGGATATGTCTAGACCAATTGAGCTTAAAAGATGAAATTCATGCTATCATGAATTCCCTTTCTGATGATGATGAGTTAGTCAAGATTATTATCATGACTTTCTTTCTCTTTTTCACCTATCCCGTGGCTTATCCTGTTCTTCACTCCTTCGGGAATGAAGACACTATTTTTGATCCCGGCATTTTCATTTATCATTTGTGAGCCGGTTCTATGTATATCTCATCGGTGTGGAACTTTCATGTACTTCAATGTTTATACAAACATCTTGAATGAAAGTCCGATGGAGATTGTCTCTTTCACTTACTTCCCCATGAACAAATTAATTCGGGGCCGAGTCAAGCTAGCGACTCGGAAATCAAAAACAGTAGTTTAACATGGGTTTTCACCCGTGTGTACCACCTTAGTGTGGGGGAGTGATAACGCTACACGCGTCGTTCGGGGTCAAAGGAACTTCCTTTTCTTCGAGCAAGTTTTATAACACCCTAGGCAGTGAACCTAATCGTTGTAGTGTAGTAATTAGGGTAAGCCACGGGTATTGATATCGTTCTCTAGGGGAATAGGAATGCTAGTAGGGAGTTACTACGCTAAGGTTAAGGTTGAGGAAGATTATTTTTTATCTTTTTATATTTTATGAAAATGGAAAGGTACGAATCTCGGGTATTGGATTTGGGGGGTTGGTATTTCTACCGATTACTCTACTATTATCTAATTATCTAAACTAAGGTTGTGGGAGTCTATGTCTAATTAATGTGTGCTCGTATGATAGTTTAAAGATGTGTTTACTTAGTTTGTATTACTCCTTAATTATCTCCTATTAATGGTTGAGTGTCACGTCTTATTCCTAGTTGCGTTGTGTTTCTAAAGTTGTAGGGTATGCGTTTCTCCCTAACTCTTTGAACTTACCAAAGGGTCTTGTCTACAAATCCACTTAGAGATTATAGACTCCTACTCTAAGGCGCTCTTCGGATGGTTTAGCCTACAATCACTCAGGTAATCATACTCTAAGGTTCACAAAGATGAATCAAGCATTAAGTACACAACGAATGACCTATCGCATTACTAGATCATTAATCAACTAAGATAAGAAACAACCAATCAATATTCAATAATTAAGTTTCATACTTCCTAAGCAAACACACAAATAAATTAGCCGGACATGGAGAACATGCAAGCATACACACAAATAATCAAAGACATAATTGAATTAATGAAGCAAAGACTTATCTTGGTGTAAGATAGGGTTAAAAACCCTAAAATACTGTACAAGACACCTTAGGTTCGGTGATGAGTGTGTAAATACTCATCATTTTTGTACCATTTAAACTGCAAAAACATCTGAAAACACTCAGAAATACATCAAAATGATAAAAATATTACAAATAAGTGTTTTATATGTTTTAAATGCAAAAATATCAAAATCTGGTGAAAAACGTATCAAATTTGCATAATTGGCAGTTTTAGTCCCCCAAGTTTCAAAAGTTGTCAAAAACAGTCCCTGGTAAATCTAAATAAAGAGAAATGTTATTCAAGGTCCCTGAAATATTCTAATTTGTCAAAAAAATGGTCCTTGAATAAATCTTTTGTAAAATGGCAGAAAAGGTCCTTGAACTTTCAAAATTGTCAGGTTTGGTCCCTGGAAAATTTAAAATTGTCAAAACTGGTCCTTGTACTATTGAAGTTTGTCAGTTTTAGTCCTTGTATCAAGTTTGGAAAATTACAGGAATGGCCCCTCAAGTTTGAAGAATTACAAAAGTGGTCCTTGTATTCTAAGCCTAAACCAAATGGACCCTTTACCTACATTTGACCCCTGCCATACACCCAATTGACCCCCCTGCCCATTTTGAACCCCTGGTCAACAGAAGTCAAAACCAGAGGTTTCCCTCCCAAGTAGTTTTCTTCCCCACCACTTGCCTGATTCTTCTGCAAACACCCATCCCATCCAACCTTTTTCCCTTATCTCTTCCACACCTCACCCCCTCATCATATCACTTACCACCCCCCCTAGTTGCAGTCAAAGAGTCAACACAAAGTCAAAATTAGGCCTTCCCGCCAAAATGGAAATTTGGCCAAAACACTCATTAGTCTCCCATTGGCTCTCAAGAAAGGTGGGAATTGATCTGAGGACACGTGGTAACCATTTCAGAGCTATAAAAAGGAAGAAGAAAGCCAGAAACAAGAGTAGTTTTAGTTTTAGTTTTCTTTGTATGTCGTATTTTAATTTTATGTCTTTAAATTAGTTTTAAACTGTAATTTTTGGTTCCATTGTATTGAATTAAGTTGTTTAAGTATATTAAAACTATTTTCAAGTGGTAATTCACATTGTCTTAGCAGTTCATGTTTCCAAGTCTACTGTGACAAATCTCTTATTCACATTCTTATGTTCAAGTATTAAGCAGCTTAATTTTAAGCTAAAATAAGCTTAATAAAGCTTCTTATAGCTTCCTGTAAGCTTGCAATGAAATTTCATGCAACTTTGAAAATTGGTCAACTGAAGTCAACTTGTAGCACAAATGAGTATGAAATGAAAATGGGTGATGCAGACATGTATATGGGTTGATAATAAGTGTTTGAATTGGGTTGAAATCAGAGTTAAGTAGTGGTTCTTGTTTTCAGTTTACAAGCCATAGTGGCTGGGTAGTTGTGAGTACTCATTCTCCTTTTAGAATCTGTTATATTTTATTAATCTTGTTAGTTTAGTTTAATTAGCATCATATCCTGTATAATATAGCTTATCCTTAGTTGTTTACTTGCTAATTTCATATATATCATTACTGTCATAATAGTTTGCATCATGTCTATTTTTGCATCAGTAGGATAAGTTCATACTAGTGTTTAACTACTCTCTCATCTACATCATTAAGTGATAATTAGACAATCTGAATTGGAACTAAGGATTGCAGTAGTAATTATTGTTAACTGTGTTGGATAATTTACACACTAGTTGGAATAAGTAGTGTTTGGCATAAGCAATTTCACTGGGTTAGAAGGTCAGAAATCTGTTAAGGTCTGTTGCTTGAATCTCACTTAGGTATAATAGAGTTAGTTAAGTCAACAAATTGCACCCTAGAACAGCAAAAGTCAAATTCCTAGTTCATCTTTCCATTATGAAAATCTGTTAAACTTTTGAATAAGCAAAAGCTTATTTTGTGTTCAAAATACTTAGCTATAGCTTGTAGCAGCTTTACTTCATGTATTTACATCAATCTAAGTCCTTTAAAGCAGGTTCTAAGTTCATGAAAGTCAACTTTCATGTTTGCTCAAAAAGTCAAATGGCATAATTCTTAGTTTTTGGCCTATCTGCAGAGATTTTTCATGAGCTCAATTCTTAGCCAATTTCAATGAATCTTGTGTTTTTTTAAACCTCTCCTGGTCTAGTATCTCATATCTATTTTAGTTTATTTTTGCAATTTTTTCTATAAGCTCAAAAGAGCTTGTGAATGAGAGCTCAAATGCCCTGTGCAGGGCACTGTTGCCTGCACAGGGCTTGTTCAGATTTTGCAGCCTCTGCACAGATCTCATGTGAGCTCACCTAGGTCTGAAACTTGGTTTATAAGCTCTCAGCCAGGTCCTCTTCATGTCCCAATTTGTAGTTTTCCTTATCAGCTTATTTAGAAGCTTATGCATAAGCTCAAAGTAGACTACCTGTTCACTGTTTTTAGCTTATATTTCAAATCATCAAATCATTGCAACTTGATAACCAGAGGTTATTGCTTGTTGAAATCTGTTGTATTTTGGTTCTTTAAGCTTAATAGAGCTTCTGTAAACAGTTTCTAGCTTTTGGACTCCATTTGCTTAATCATGTGCTTATTTCAATAAGCACTCCTTCATCAGTTTCAAAATCTTCCATATAAGCACTTGTTTTTCCAATTTTCCTAGCTTCCTAATAATGTTTTAGACTTTTCCTGAAATTTTCAGATTTTTCTAAGGTGTTTAGCTATTTTTCTTTATTTAAATTAGTTTTTAAGCATTTTTAAATAGCTTTTAATACAAAAAATTAGAAAAAGGTTCAAAAAAAATAATTTTTCATTTTTATTAAGTTAAGATAAATATAAAAAGCCAAAAACATATTTTTCCATATTTTTCTTAGTTAAATTTGTATTTTTAAATAATTTAATTAGTTTTTAATAGTATTTAATTCATAGAAAATAGAAAAATAATCAGAAAAATACAAAAATAGTTTTGAAAATTCTAGTTTGATATTTTAGACTTTTCCATTTCATAATTTTATTTTTCTAGCTTTATTTCCTAATTTCTTGTAATTTAGATAATTATTAAATAGTTAAAAATAGTTTTTAATTAATAATAATTAGATAATTAGTTATAAAAATAATTTTATTTTTCTATAAATTTTCTTATATCATTAGGTTTGTAAAAATGTATTTTTCATATTTTTAGGATTTATCTTGTGTAATTTTCACGTTTTATCCTGTACGTTTACGTAATTTTAATTTAAACGTAAGTTTTTAGTTTTAAGTTTTAAACGTTCATCACTTGAAATATAGTGATAGCGTTTATTTAATAGATTTTATCTTTTTAATTTCCTTTAATTTGCATTTAAGCCCCTGTAGTTTATGGGCTTTTTCCTTAGTTATAATAATCTTCAAATCTCTTTTCTCGTTCAAATCTCTCGATCACTACACGTTTGACTATTCTCGCACAGCTCGTTGGGACTTAACGACCTGGGGAAACACTATACTCTCCTGATCTTCATTGCATTGGTGTGTAATCTGTTTTGAGTTCCTTACGGCTGATCATTCACAAGTGATCAGCTTGCGTGAGAAAACTTGACGGTTCCGCACCAGTCAAATTTTTGGCGCCGCTGCCGGGGAGCAGTGCTAATAGTCTTACGTATAGCAGATTAGTGATTTAACATCACTCCTTGTTTATACCATCTTTTAAAAATCAAAAACCCAAAAAGATTTTCATTCTTAGTTTTTACATCATGTTTTTCAAAAATACCAAAAATATTCCTCTTTACCCTCTTACCCTTTTGATTCTTCATTTCTTACCCTCTGTAAACCTTTGATTCTTTCTATGTCTTATCCTCACCCTCTTGGATGTCAATGGTGTGGTGGTCCTTATAATGGTGGCAATTGCCCCAGTTGTAGCATGGTGGAATCAGGAAACGGGTCTGTCTATAACCAAGATCCCTATTCCTACCATAACACAACTGATTCATTCCATCAGCTACCACACTGTGAGACTCAGCAGTTTTACTGTTGTGAGTACTGTGGTGGTTCACACTACAGTTCTGATTGTCAATCGGGAAACACGCTTGTCTATGAGCAGGTTCCTGATAACAATTATGACTACAACACATATGACTCACAGCCACATCAGTTTTACTGTTGTGAGTATTGTGGAGGTCCTCACTCTAGCTCTGATTGTCAAACAAGGAGTCCATTTCCTTGTAACAATTATGACTCTTCGTATCATGACCAACCTCCACAGTACCAAGTGAATCAGGCACCACCTCAGCCTGAGCCACTTCCTCAAAATCTTCTACTTGATCTTTTGGATTTAGTGAAAGATTTGAAGGAATGTAAACATCCCCAAAATAATCCAAATGAAAAATCCATGGAAGTTTTGTTAGCTGAAGAACGGACTGCTAAATTAGATTCCCAGATTGCCTTTGAAAAATCTATTAGGGAATCAATTGCAAAAGAAAAAGCAGCCAAATCTAGCTCTCGATTCCGTTTCATTCCTGATGACGATGATGATGAAGTTACCCTTGATATTAGTCAACTTTGTACAGATTCATCAAGTTCATCAGTTGAAATTCCTTCCATGAAAAGTCAGGGAGAAAAGACTATGATGGAACTACTAGCAGAAGAACAAATGGAAAGTATAAAACATATGTATGCTAGTCCTTCTCAACTCCCTCAGTCAGTTGATATCCCAGCAGTTGAGATTTCATCTCAAACAACTGCTATCACACCCGAAGCTCCTACTCACTCTCTGAACATGGGGGATGAGCATCTTGACACTGTTCCTGAAAAGGAATCGGACGAATTCATAAAGTCTAGTGTTGAGATCCTTGTCCCAATCCCGAGAGAGTCACAGGGAACTTCTGATCATATGTGTGATTCTCTTTCCCCTCTTGAGTGTTCAAAAGATCATTTTGAAACTTTCTCCGATGTTAGCGACGATTGTGCTTCTTATGGAGACATTGAGTATGTTGAGGCATCACTTCCACAGTCTGATCCTCTTCTTGAGGAGTTCACCGATGAACTCACTCACATCAGTCCACTTTCATCGGAAAGTGACGATGATCTCTTTGATTTCGAAGCCGATCTTGGAGAAACTAGAAATCTCTTATATAATGATCATTCACTCATTTCTTGTCCCATTTCCGACTCTTCCATTCCTTCTCTCACTCCGGATGAGGAAGATGATAACTTTTGGAAGGAGGTCGATGATTTTCTTAGTGATGAGTCAATTCCAACAGGTATTGACAATACTTGCTATGATTCGGAGGGAGACATCCTCTTTCTTGAAAATCTGTTGATTGAAGAACCGTTTCCAACTCTCCCTCCCGGAAATTTTGTTGCAAATCACCATACAAGCTTCAAGTCTAAGCTTAAAAATATAACAAATGGTGATTTGCTCCTCATTAATGAAGAATGGGATTGCATTGTAATGCACATCTTTATTCCATTTTTCACAAATGGTGTGGTTTCTCGTTCCCGTTTCTCCTTCGGGAATGAAGACATTATCTTTGACCCAGGCATTTCCATGTACCATCTGTGAGCCGGGTCTGTCTGTATCTCATCGGTGTGGAACTTTCACGTACTTCAATGTTTATTCAAACATCTTGAATGAAAGTCCGATGGAGATTATCTCTTCCACTTACTTCCCTATGAACCAATTAATTCGGGGTCGAGTCAAGCTAGCGACTCGGTAATCAAAAACAGTAGATTAACATGGGTTTTCACCCGTGTGTAACACCCTAGTGTGGGGGAGATGCCCCACATGTTGTATATAGACCTTAAAAATGAATGAAAATTGTAAATATTAAAAAAAAGAGAATAATTGTTGTGTTTCCACACTTAGCTAGTAATGTTATCTTTTTACGTTCTAAGTTTCGGCATTACAGCCGGTACTTTGAATATTGAGGACAATATTCATTTCTAAGTGTGGGGGGGAAATTCTGGCGAATCTGATCATAAATGTACCTTTTTAGTCCCTTTTTCCCCCAAAATGGCCAAATTTTAAATTTTTTTTAGTGGAAGTACTATGTACTAAACACAACAAATGGTAATCAGTCCACCATGTCTAACCCACATAAGGATTGGCTAATCTAGGAGCAAACGGCTCTTGGTAAAGATATCTCAAATCCGTTGACGGCTTACAATTTGCCCAAAATTGTATGGTATTCAGCTCACCATATCCTTAAAAGTGAAGAGTTGGCTAGCCCGCAAGTTTATGGCTTGTGGTAAAGGCAGTGGAAAAACCATAATTGGTAATCGACTCACCAAAGATAATACTGATAATTTATCTAAGAGTTGGCTAGTCCAGAAGGGTACGGCTTCTGGTAAAGACAAATCAAATCCGTTGAAAGCTGGTGGTTTGCTCAAAATCACATGGTTATCAGTGTACCATGGTTCTTACTTGAACTGAAACATTTGGCTACTCCAGAAGTAATGGCTTTTGGTAAAGAGATAAAATCCATTAAATTTTCTCAAATCATTGCTAGGGACTAGCAATATCTTAGTGTGGGGGATTGATGAGTGTGTAAATACTCATCATTTTTGTACCATTTAAACTGCAAAAACATCTGAAAACACTCAGAAATACATCAAAATGATAAAAATATTACAAATAAGTGTTTTATATGTTTTAAATGCAAAAATATCAAAATCTGGTGAAAAACGTATCAAATTTGCATAATTGGCAGTTTTAGTCCCCCAAGTTTCAAAAGTTGTCAAAAACAGTCCCTGGTAAATCTAAATAAAGAGAAATGTTATTCAAGGTCCCTGAAATATTCTAATTTGTCAAAAAAATGGTCCTTGAATAAATCTTTTGTAAAATGGCAGAAAAGGTCCTTGAACTTTCAAAATTGTCAGGTTTGGTCCCTGGAAAATTTAAAATTGTCAAAACTGGTCCTTGTACTATTGAAGTTTGTCAGTTTTAGTCCTTGTATCAAGTTTGGAAAATTACAGGAATGGCCCCTCAAGTTTGAAGAATTACAAAAGTGGTCCTTGTATTCTAAGCCTAAACCAAATGGACCCTTTACCTACATTTGACCCCTGCCATACACCCAATTGACCCCCCTGCCCATTTTGAACCCCTGGTCAACAGAAGTCAAAACCAGAGGTTTCCCTCCCAAGTAGTTTTCTTCCCCACCACTTGCCTGATTCTTCTGCAAACACCCATCCCATCCAACCTTTTTCCCTTATCTCTTCCACACCTCACCCCCTCATCATATCACTTACCACCCCCCCTAGTTGCAGTCAAAGAGTCAACACAAAGTCAAAATTAGGCCTTCCCGCCAAAATGGAAATTTGGCCAAAACACTCATTAGTCTCCCATTGGCTCTCAAGAAAGGTGGGAATTGATCTGAGGACACGTGGTAACCATTTCAGAGCTATAAAAAGGAAGAAGAAAGCCAGAAACAAGAGTAGTTTTAGTTTTAGTTTTCTTTGTATGTCGTATTTTAATTTTATGTCTTTAAATTAGTTTTAAACTGTAATTTTTGGTTCCATTGTATTGAATTAAGTTGTTTAAGTATATTAAAACTATTTTCAAGTGGTAATTCACATTGTCTTAGCAGTTCATGTTTCCAAGTCTACTGTGACAAATCTCTTATTCACATTCTTATGTTCAAGTATTAAGCAGCTTAATTTTAAGCTAAAATAAGCTTAATAAAGCTTCTTATAGCTTCCTGTAAGCTTGCAATGAAATTTCATGCAACTTTGAAAATTGGTCAACTGAAGTCAACTTGTAGCACAAATGAGTATGAAATGAAAATGGGTGATGCAGACATGTATATGGGTTGATAATAAGTGTTTGAATTGGGTTGAAATCAGAGTTAAGTAGTGGTTCTTGTTTTCAGTTTACAAGCCATAGTGGCTGGGTAGTTGTGAGTACTCATTCTCCTTTTAGAATCTGTTATATTTTATTAATCTTGTTAGTTTAGTTTAATTAGCATCATATCCTGTATAATATAGCTTATCCTTAGTTGTTTACTTGCTAATTTCATCTATATCATTACTGTCATAATAGTTTGCATCATGTCTATTTTTGCATCAGTAGGATAAGTTCATACTAGTGTTTAACTACTCTCTCATCTACATCATTAAGTGATAATTAGACAATCTGAATTGGAACTAAGGATTGCAGTAGTAATTATTGTTAACTGTGTTGGATAATTTACACACTAGTTGGAATAAGTAGTGTTTGGCATAAGCAATTTCACTGGGTTAGAAGGTCAGAAATCTGTTAAGGTCTGTTGCTTGAATCTCACTTAGGTATAATAGAGTTAGTTAAGTCAACAAATTGCACCCTAGAACAGCAAAAGTCAAATTCCTAGTTCATCTTTCCATTATGAAAATCTGTTAAACTTTTGAATAAGCAAAAGCTTATTTTGTGTTCAAAATACTTAGCTATAGCTTGTAGCAGCTTTACTTCATGTATTTACATCAATCTAAGTCCTTTAAAGCAGGTTCTAAGTTCATGAAAGTCAACTTTCATGTTTGCTCAAAAAGTCAAATGGCATAATTCTTAGTTTTTGGCCTATCTGCAGAGATTTTTCATGAGCTCAATTCTTAGCCAATTTCAATGAATCTTGTGTTTTTTTAAACCTCTCCTGGTCTAGTATCTCATATCTATTTTAGTTTATTTTTGCAATTTTTTCTATAAGCTCAAAAGAGCTTGTGAATGAGAGCTCAAATGCCCTGTGCAGGGCACTGTTGCCTGCACAGGGCTTGTTCAGATTTTGCAGCCTCTGCACAGATCTCATGTGAGCTCACCTAGGTCTGAAACTTGGTTTATAAGCTCTCAGCCAGGTCCTCTTCATGTCCCAATTTGTAGTTTTCCTTATCAGCTTATTTAGAAGCTTATGCATAAGCTCAAAGTAGACTACCTGTTCACTGTTTTTAGCTTATATTTCAAATCATCAAATCATTGCAACTTGATAACCAGAGGTTATTGCTTGTTGAAATCTGTTGTATTTTGGTTCTTTAAGCTTAATAGAGCTTCTGTAAACAGTTTCTAGCTTTTGGACTCCATTTGCTTAATCATGTGCTTATTTCAATAAGCACTCCTTCATCAGTTTCAAAATCTTCCATATAAGCACTTGTTTTTCCAATTTTCCTAGCTTCCTAATAATGTTTTAGACTTTTCCTGAAATTTTCAGATTTTTCTAAGGTGTTTAGCTATTTTTCTTTATTTAAATTAGGTTTTAAGCATTTTTAAATAGCTTTTAATACAAAAAATTAGAAAAAGGTTCAAAAAAAATAATTTTTCATTTTTATTAAGTTAAGATAAATATAAAAAGCCAAAAACATATTTTTCCATATTTTTCTTAGTTAAATTTGTATTTTTAAATAATTTAATTAGTTTTTAATAGTATTTAATTCATAGAAAATAGAAAAATAATCAGAAAAATACAAAAATAGTTTTGAAAATTCTAGTTTGATATTTTAGACTTTTCCATTTCATAATTTTATTTTTCTAGCTTTATTTCCTAATTTCTTGTAATTTAGATAATTATTAAATAGTTAAAAATAGTTTTTAATTAATAATAATTAGATAATTAGTTATAAAAATAATTTTATTTTTCTATAAATTTTCTTATATAATTAGGTTTGTAAAAATGTATTTTTCATATTTTTAGGATTTATCTTGTGTAATTTTCACGTTTTATCCTGTACGTTTACGTAATTTTAATTTAAACGTAAGTTTTTAGTTTTAAGTTTTAAACGTTCATCACTTGAAATATAGTGATAGCGTTTATTTAATAGATTTTATCTTTTTAATTTCCTTTAATTTGCATTTAAGCCCCTGTAGTTTATGGGCTTTTTCCTTAGTTATAATAATCTTCAAATCTCTTTTCTCGTTCAAATCTCTCGATCACTACACGTTTGACTATTCTCGCACAGCTCGTTGGGACTTAACGACCTGGGGAAACACTATACTCTCCTGATCTTCATTGCATTGGTGTGTAATCTGTTTTGAGTTCCTTACGGCTGATCATTCACAAGTGATCAGCTTGCGTGAGAAAACTTGACGGTTCCGCACCAGTCATTCGGTTTTAGGTTTTTACTCCAAAGACTCTCCACACAAAGACTGAAAAATTCGGATTCTATATATAAGATTACAATTGCGACGGCGTCACCTTATGTTTAGTGACGCCGTCGTGTCGCCGCCATTAGGGTTTCGTCTTGGCCACGTTAACCTTGCGACGGCGTCACCTTATGTCCGTGACGCCGTCCTCTTCAGCTTCTGACGTCGTCTGGATCGCATCTAGGCCGTCTGAGTAGCGACGGCCTACTCTTTCACAACTAGACGCCGTCCCTTGAAAACACGAGTTTTGAGTTCTGACCCGTCACAATAATTCTCCGACGGCGTCGCAAATAGCTCCTGACGCCGTCGCCTTCTACATTCAGCGACTGTGAGTGTCTCGATTTTGACTTTGGCCATTTTCTTCATATATTCGCGCCTTTTCGTCCAAATAAGTGCCATTCCAGCATTTTGCCTTCACGAGACCTAAAAAGTGAAAAGGAACGATATTAAGCAATAACGGATACAAAAGTGATCAAATAAGGACTTAAATGACCCCTCAAAATGGTACCTTTTAAAACCTTATCAAATATCCCTACACTTGTTATTTGCTTGTCCTCAAGCAAATGTGCTTTTAGCCAATTAATTTATAAGTTAGGGGTCATTCAGCATTAATTCAAAACGGTCCACAACACATATAAGCCCCGCAAAAGTCATAACAAGCACGGAAATTACATACTAGCACCTCACATGGGGTGTTTGGATACTCACATCTCTCTCAGGTGTATAAATGAAATATAACAATATAGGAAATGGAAGATAAACACTCATTAACCGGTCCTAGTACATAGATTACCATAGGCTTGAGAATAGATCAAACCTCCATCGCTTTGGCGTAAGCACCTAGGAAAGACTATCAAAGAGGTCTTTTAAAGGGTTGTAACGTTAGGCTTACGGTAAGGAAACAAGGGTTTGGTGGGATAGGCTATTTAGTGGTGGCAAGTCAAAAATCTCTATGTTAAATGCATATAAAGAATGGCGTTGCTAAGCCAAGACTCGACACTTCTAAACTCTAGATAACTGAAATAAACAAACATAAATTTAAAGATAGATGTAGGATGGTAGCCCGTATGTTTTTTTTTTTTTTTTTTTTTTTTTTTTTTTTTTTTTTCACTCTATTTTTTTTTCTTTTCTCTTTTTCTATTTTTTTTTTCGATTTTTTTTTTTTTTTTTTTTTTTTTTTTTTTTTTTCATACACTTTTACTCTACCATCCTCTAAGATAACATCAAAATACTAGGGATTTATAAGCATATCCCTACACTTGAGTTTTTATTACTCTAACACTAATTTGACCCGATTTGAAAAGATCAAAACACTTGGGGTACATTATTACGTAAACAAAGGGAATTTGAATTTAACGTTCCCTTCCCGTCATTTCATAAACTTTAACTTTTCCCATGAATCCCAATCATCCCGAAACTGTATACAAAGGATATGACTCGACTTAGCAACTTATGCAAGCAACTAGATAATTGAACTAAGGGTTTAGGGTGATAACAAACATTTGCACTAAAAGTGAGTGCATAAGGGGTAGGCTAAGGCGATTTGGGTGTATATTTGGGGGTGGGGTGTAAACAATGCTCTTCATTGATATTCCGGAAAAACCGAAATATCACGAGAACCGCGAAAAAGGATAGGCTCTGAGGGGTTAACTAGGGGTATCGTGTACTAAAGATGAGTACAACGCAAAGGGTGTGGGGGAATTACTCAACCGAAGTGGAAGAAGTAATTATATTACAGGTATCAAACAAGGGTTATCCTAATGCCTCTTATCATTTAGTTATTCCTAACTACACAAGTGTAGCCTCACTTGCGATCTCGGAATGCATCACAAAACAAGTTCTAGAATCTAATATACTACCGGTTCACACTCTAAGCATTAAAGATGAATGCTTTAATTCCTACTAATCTAAGGGCGATCCTCACATTTTGGGTGGAATTTGGGTGGTAAGGGTTTTTGTGCTAGTCATATAACTTCCTATCCATGAGACGCTTTTGTTAAGACTAATGGCCCACTCCTATATGTCATGAAAAATTTTAAATTTGGTGCCAAAATTACCCTAACCGACATTTTCTCATGGTTTATTACACAATCACAATTGGACAAAGCAAATAGTCAAGGATAAGCATAGTTTCAAAGTTCCCGTTTTATTTTCCCTCCCTACACTTAAACTGAACATTGTCCCCAATGTTCCCCGAAAGTATCAAAGTTATGATAATAGAAGGTAATTAAAAACGAAAGAAACTAATACTCCCCTGATTAGCTCGGTAGGATCCGTGTAAAGTGGTGGTTAAATTCTTTTCCAAGAAGAATTATTGCGTGAAAAGCTCCTTCCAATCTTATGTAACTTCTTCTTGACAAACTAAACCTGCACACTTGAAGAAAACAAACGAAACCTTCGCGTAAAATCGGCGGTAATAATATATAAGACTCGATTTAAACTATGATATAATGCTTGTGGAATGGATGTTTACAGAATTTCTAAGAAAATTAAGACCTGGAAAATTCCAAAAATTTATAAGTAGCTCAGAAAACGAGAAAAAATAATCTGATGTTTTTACTCCTTCCTGACGCCGTCAGGTTGCAATCCTAACGCCGTCAGGTTACCCTGACAAAAACTGGTCTGCGATTTTCTGGAAAATTTACATCTTTAGAATTCTGGAAAAATTTCTGCAAAACATCCATTATGACTCGATACAAGCATTTGACTCGAACAAACAAACATATATATCTTTTAGTTAATTGTTATTCTCATGTTTACGTTTCTTTTGAAAACGTGTGTAATCCTCCCTACACTTATCCCTTATGTAAAATACCTTTATATGTAATTAAGACGAAGTTAAAAACAAAATAAAGCATTTTTACAAATTTAAACATGAGGATAGACAATTAATAAAAGATATATGACACTAACAAGCAAACAATTAAGCATGGGTTGCCTCCCACGAAGCGCTTTTCTTTATTTAAGAGTCTTGTAGCTAGACTCATAGTCGTGCTCCTACGTATTCTCACCACCGTTCTCTTGACTCTTTGTTTTCCCTTCATCGAAAGGGTGTAGACGCTTTATGCTCACCGTGGATTCCTTGCCAACGCTGTCAATTATGGCTACGGTTTTATCTTTTAAATTGGTCTCCTTAACTGTGAAAGGCCCAAACCATCTTGGTTTGCTTCTTCCTCGTAATGCCCTTATCCGGGACCTATACAAGAGCACTTTTTCTCCCTTTATAAATTCCTTAGGGTCCTTTTGTACCTTAGGTAATGAGGTAGGATTGCTTCTTAACTTTTTATCGGGTTTCCATAATGTCGCATACAATCCTTGAACCATAAAGTCTCTAAGCCCTTTTTCCCAGTCATTCTTCTTCTTCTTAACATTGTTATCCGGGGCTTTTCGATTTCCACCAGTAATCATTTCCATGATCTTAAGAGGATATCGTGGGACAATGGGTATTCTAGCGTACCCCTTTCCGCTTTTGAGTATCATGATGCCTTCTCCGCATTTAATGGTTGCCTTGGCGGTGGCCAGGAATGGTGTCCCAAGAATGAGAGGTACGTTTTCATCTTCCTCAACATCAATGATCACGAAATCCACTGGATAAACGATGTTAGCTACCTCAATTAGAACATCAACAGCGATTCCTACGGGATGGACATAAGTATGATTAGCTAGGGAAAGTCTAAGGTCGGTTTTTGCTGGTTTCTCATTAGTTAGCTTATTATAGATTGACAATGGCATTATGTTCACATCGGTTCCTTGATCGGCCAAGGCATTTATATTGTCCATGTCACCGATGCTAACTGGTATCACGAAATTCCCTGTGGTGTTTCGTTTTCTTGTTAACGGTTTTATTATGACCAACTCATACAGAGGTTCCATAGGTAAAGCATCGTATTCTTCTTCCGTCATCTTTCCTTCAAGAGCATCCCTAAGAACTTCATTGTACCTAAAGTTGTTTACTTGGTTTGCAATGGTTTTCTTGTTAATTTCATGCTTAAGGTAGTACTCAATGGTCTCAGGTTCATCATTAGGCATGGACTCATCCTTCGTGCTTTCCTCAGTATTCCACATCTCAACCCTTGCATTCTCAGGCATGATGGAAACGGCGTTTACGAATGAAGTGGGAGGGCAATCATTGCTTCTTACGAGCACTTTTTCGGGAGCCCTTGTTTTGGTAAATTCAATTACCAAATCCATCATTTCTTTCATTTTTGCTTGCATTTCCTTTTTCTGCCTATAAACCTCCTCTTCAAATTTGGCTAATCTCTCTGTATGAGCTGCCATATACTCCCTCATTTGATCTTTGAAGCTTGGTGAAAGTGGTATTGGGGAAGTAGAACGGAAGCGCCTTGCGGAACTTGGGTTTTGCTCGCGACTTGGAGATTCCGAAAGAGGTGTGGAGTGGTTGGTGGAGTGGGCGGATTTGACGATCTCTCGAGGAATTTGTACAGGTGCTCTTTTCTGCCTTTCCATAAGATAATCAATTCCTCTCTCGATGGCACTCAATTGCTCTTCGAGTGTATCGGGAGATTCAGGAGGAGTGGATATGGCATTAACTACGTTAATCGGAGTTTCGGGAGATTCATTCCAATCTTCGTAGTTTTGATCGGCGAGCTCCTCTATGATATCCCAAGATTGCTCTGCATTAAAGTCGCTGAGTCTTCCACCGGCAGCTCGATCAATGGATCGTCGAGTGATGAAATCGGTATGATCATAGAAGATTTGGATTTGAAGCCAAAGATCAATGCCATGGTGTGGAAGTCTACGGAGTAATTCCTTAAATCGAGTCCATGCTTTGTAAAGAGACTCACCTTGGAGCTGCTGGAATGTCAAGATGTCTCGCCTAAGCTTAGTAGTTCTCCCCGGTGGGAAAAATTGAGCAAGGAAGCGAGAAGTAAGATCATCCCAACTTGAGATGGAGCCGGCGGGAAGTCGCTCAAGCCAATTACTAGCTTGGTCCCGTAGAGAGAATTGGAAGAGACGCAGGCGCGTGGTCTCCCGAGTAGTAGCATCAAGGTCGATGGAATCGACGATTTTGAGGAAATCCCTCAGATGCTGATTTGGATCTTCGGAACGAAGTCCATGGAATGCACATCCGTTTTGCACCAACCGGATGGTGTCGGATCGCAGGGCCGTAGTTTGGGCTTGGTCGGGAAGCTCAATGGTGTTCCTATAGCCTAGGTGGCTTGGTCTTGAGTATTCACCAAGAGTACGGGCTCTTGGCGGGTCATTTGGTGGTATGTTGATGAATGGTAGTGGGTTATCACCTTCCATGATGAAAAGTGATGAGGTTACGAACAAATGTTACGAAGAAGGGGGATAGACTAAGAGAAATCTAAAAAATAAGAAAAATTTACTTGATAGGAATCAAGCAAAGAAACCTAAACGAGGTGGACTACTAACTAGCTATTCTATTCCCCGGCAGTGGCGCCAAAAACTTGATAACGCTACACGCGTCGTTCGGGGTCAAAGGAACTTCCTTTTCTTCGAGCAAGTTTTATAACACCCTAGGCAGTGAACCTAATCGTTGTAGTGTAGTAATTAGGGTAAGCCACGGGTATTGATATCGTTCTCTAGGGGAATAGGAATGCTAGTAGGGAGTTACTACGCTAAGGTTAAGGTTGAGGAAGATTATTTTTTATCTTTTTATATTTTATGAAAATGGAAAGGTACGAATCTCGGGTATTGGATTTGGGGGGTTGGTATTTCTACCGATTACTCTACTATTATCTAATTATCTAAACTAAGGTTGTGGGAGTCTATGTCTAATTAATGTGTGCTCGTATGATAGTTTAAAGATGTGTTTACTTAGTTTGTATTACTCCTTAATTATCTCCTATTAATGGTTGAGTGTCACGTCTTATTCCTAGTTGCGTTGTGTTTCTAAAGTTGTAGGGTATGCGTTTCTCCCTAACTCTTTGAACTTACCAAAGGGTCTTGTCTACAAATCCACTTAGAGATTATAGACTCCTACTCTAAGGCGCTCTTCAGATGGTTTAGCCTACAATCACTCAGGTAATCATACTCTAAGGTTCACAAAGATGAATCAAGCATTAAGTACACAACGAATGACCTATCGCATTACTAGATCATTAATCAACTAAGATAAGAAACAACCAATCAATATTCAATAATTAAGTTTCATACTTCCTAAGCAAACACACAAATAAATTAGCCGGACATGGAGAACATGCAAGCATACACACAAATAATCAAAGACATAATTGAATTAATGAAGCAAAGACTTATCTTGGTGTAAGATAGGGTTAAAAACCCTAAAATACTGTACAAGACACCTTAGGTTCGGTTTTAGGTTTTTACTCCAAAGACTCTCCACACAAAGACTGAAAAATTCGGATTCTATATATAAGATTACAATTGCGACGGCGTCACCTTATGTTTAGTGACGCCGTCGTGTCGCCGCCATTAGGGTTTCGTCTTGGCCACGTTAACCTTGCGACGGCGTCACCTTATGTCCGTGACGCCGTCCTCTTCAGCTTCTGACGTCGTCTGGATCGCATCTAGGCCGTCTGAGTAGCGACGGCCTACTCTTTCACAACTAGACGCCGTCCCTTGAAAACACGAGTTTTGAGTTCTGACCCGTCACAATAATTCTCCGACGGCGTCGCAAATAGCTCCTGACGCCGTCGCCTTCTACATTCAGCGACTGTGAGTGTCTCGATTTTGACTTTGGCCATTTTCTTCATATATTCGCGCCTTTTCGTCCAAATAAGTGCCATTCCAGCATTTTGCCTTCACGAGACCTAAAAAGTGAAAAGGAACGATATTAAGCAATAACGGATACAAAAGTGATCAAATAAGGACTTAAATGACCCCTCAAAATGGTACCTTTTAAAACCTTATCAGGGAGATGCCCCACATGTTGTATATAGACCTTAAAAATCAATGAAATTGTTAATATTAAAAAAGAGAATAATTGTTGTGTTTCTACACTTAGCTAGTAATGTTATCTTTTTACGTTCTAAGTTTCGGCATAATAGCCGGGACTTTGAATATTGAGGACAATATTCATTTCTAAGTGTGGGGGGGAAATTCTGGCAAATTTGATCATAAATATACCCTTTTAGTCCCTTTTTCCCCCAAAATGGCCAAATTTTAAAATTTTTTATTTAGTGGAAGTACTATGTACTAAACACAACAAATGGTAATCAGTCCACCATGTCTAACCCACATAAGGATTGGCTAATCCAGGAGCAAACGGCTCTTGGTAAAGATATCTCAAATCCGTTTATGGCTTGCAATTTGCCCAAAATTGTATGGTGTTCAGCTCACCATATCTTTAATTAGTGAAGAGTTGGCTAGCCCGCAAGTTTATGGCTTGTGGTAAAGGCAGTTGGAAATCCATAATTGGTAATCGACTCACCAAAGATAATATTGATAATTTATCTAAGAGTTGGCTAGTCCAGAAGCAAACGGCTTCTGGTAAAGACAAATCAAATCCGTTTACAGCTTATGATTTGCTCAAAATCATTTGGTTATCATTGTGCCAAGATTCTTACTTGAATCAAAACAATTGGCTACTCCAGAAGTAATGGCTTTTGGTAAAGAGATAAAATCCATTAACTTTTCATAAATCATTGCTAGGGACTAGCAATATCTTAGTGTGGGGGATTGATGAGTGTCTAAATACTCATCATTTTTATACGGTTTAGAATGCCAAAAACATCTGAAAACACTCAGAAATGCTTCAAAATGATAAAAATATCACAAACAAGTGTTTTATATGTTTTAAATGCAAAAACATCAAAATCTGGTGAAAAACGTATCAAGTTTGCATAATTGGCAGTTTTAGTCCCCCAAGTTACAAAAGTTGTCAAAATTAGTCCCTGGTAATTCAAAAACTTGTAAAATGTCATTTAAGGTCCATGAGATTCAAAATTTGTCAAAACAAACCTTTTAAAGTTCAAAAATCACAAAATGACAACTTTAGTCCCTAAACTTTGAAAATTGTCAAATATAGTCCTTGGTTAATTTAAAAAGTGAAAATTGTCAAATTTTAACCTTGTACTATTCATAAATGACAAGAATGGTCCTTATGATAAACTTTGGAGAAATTACAAGTTGGGTCCCTAGAATTTCAAAGTTGACAATTTTAGTCCTTGGACTTATAAAAAATGGAATTTTATGAAACATTTGTCCTTGTACTAACCATATATGGCAGGTTTGGTCCTTGTGAGAATTTTGGAAAAGCTACAAGATCAGTCCTTTAACTTTGCAGAAATTGCAAAGTTAGTCCTTGTGATTATTAAGCTTAAACAATTGGACCCTTTATGTTATTTATACAAATCCAATCCAATCCATTAAACCAGCTGCTAGCCCAATCCCAAATACCCCAGCCCATCCACCCCTTTGTAAATAAATAAAACCAAACGCCCCCGTTTTCCTCTTCTTCTTCCACCCCCCCACTTTCCACCTGTAAAACGATTTCCACACTTCACCTCACCTTTCCACCTCACCCTCTGCTATCTATCCACTCCTTCCACCACCTCTGCCACTACCCCCCCCCCCCCACAATTAATGCCTTCACACCCCATTTTCACCCCAATACCACTACTACCCACAGTATTGAGCAAAACTACCCCAACTTGGTCCAATCTTCATAAAACTTGTCCCTTACACTTCCTAACACTCCCAAGAATCCTTAATTGTATCAGAACTGCCTCAATTACACGTGGAGAGATTTGGCGCCATTTTTGGATTTGAATGGTTGAGATCACTTACAGAGATTCAAGGGTTCAGATGAAGTGGGATAGTATTATTGAGCTAGTGGAATGTTTTCAGGTGATAAATACAGAAGAAAGAAGATGAAGAGAAGCATCATAATTTTAACTTTAGTTTATGATCAAAGTAGCCTAAATTAATCTAGTTGTATCATTAGTGTAATCTTCAATTCGGTTTAAGAAGTGTTTATTAGCTTTGCTAAGTGTAATAAACAACTTTGTATTTTCATATCAATCTATCTTTCAAGTTTTCAGAATTTCACTTCGTACCATTTTCATTACTTGTCATTTAAATTCTGTTGATACTTGTTGATTAGAGGATCTTAACAAACACTACTTAGCTCTTTGTAAGCTATTGCAAGCTTGTAGAAACTCTCAACCAGCAATAATCAATAAAAAAGGAAAACACCAAAAAGAAATCAATAATTAAGGTATTAATATAAAAGTTACTGTAAAGAAGCAAAGGAGCAAGTGCTATCTTGGATTGCCTTGGTTTAGAGCTCTGTGGAGAGCATTTAGGAGTGTTACTTAGTCCTTGGTTCTGTGTGTTCATCTCATTCCCAAGATTGTAAGCATTTTCATTATTTTTAGCATCTTCTGTATTTGTTCTTAATTTAGTATAAAACCTCTTGATTCATACTTAGTTGGTATTGGTTAGTGATAATCTAGTGTTAAATTAGTAGGTTGTTAATTAAAAATCTTAGTTGATAATAATTTTAGTTAGACAGTCAAATTAGTGTAAGTAGTAATTAATAGGTTATAATTGTTATTATCTGTGTAATTGTGTCCATTTGTCTTAGTTCATCATAGTCAAGTGTTAGAATTCAGTTTCATGCTCTAAATCTGTATTGAGTAACACTAATCTAGAAAACAGTCCTGTCTAGGGGTGTTTGGATCAAGCTGCCATACTAGTTTATGCATGTTATTGTGCTTTATTCTTGTTTCTGCATGTTAGTTTAGATCACCATAGTCCATATCTGTCATAATATTTATGTCTCATTAGAGTAAAAGTCAAAATAGAACTTAATCTAGTCTAATCTGTTAACTGTTAGAGTAATAAGTTCCATAATCACCATATTAGCTTAGAATCTGATAACCTAGCTTAAATCAGTCTTATTACATCTTAATACAACATATTCAATCAATAGAATCAATACCAAGTTCATAAAAGTCAAACTTGTAGTTTTCTTAAAAAGTCAAATTGTGTCCTGTGCACAAGTGAACTGGTCATTTTCAAGAGCTTGTAAAAAGCTCTCAAGTGCACCATAGCTTGTCATTCTTGGTTCTTTGGATAGCTAACCAAGCCCTCTTAAGGTCCCAAGTTCAATTTTCCATTTTGTAGCTTATTCTCTAGGGCTGCTAGTGACTTTATTTTTGTCCCATTTCTGTTTTACATAATTACTCAGTGGATAACAAGTTTTTTCTTAAGCTCCTTATAAGCTCCACAGTGGTACCCACAGTGTGAGCTTTGGCTTTTTAGATAGCCCAGCTGGTTAGCTAGTTAATGCCAGTTTTCATTTTCATTTCTTAGCTTATTAAAGTCCTTAAAATTTAGCTCAAAGTTGCCTAGAAAACCAAGTAGTATACTATGTAACAGTGTAGTTAAGTGCTTATTTTGGAATTTGTAGTGCTTATTTCTTATTAATTTTGCTTTTTCAGTTGTTAATTTAACCTATTATAGGGTAATTAGCTTATTTCTAGTTTCCTTCTTGCTTATTTCTAGTTTATTAAGCCACTTGGCTTGATCTTGTGCTTATTTCTATCTTATTGCCTACTGTCAAGAAAAGATAAGCCAAATCAGAGCTTATTAGTGTTTTTCAATAAAAGTTGTAGTTTTAAATATTGCTTATCTTACTATGCTTAATAAGTTTGTAAAGAAAAGTTCAAAAATAAAAATGTTTAGCAAAAAGGAGGTAGGCAGGCTCGAACCTGAGACCTCCCCCTTTGGTGCGCGTTAGAAGGGTACCTGGATACCAGTTGCCCTTGGGACTTGTCTTGGTTTTATTTTGCAAAATCAAATACATAACCACACTTGTCCAAATAAGCTTATACGAGCTTATTCACTTATTTCCAGCTTATTTAGTATAGTTTTTTCAGTTTTTGTATTTTTTATAAAATTGTATTAGTATTAAGTATTTTATAAAAAAGTTTCAGATTTTTCCAAATAGTTTTAGTATTTTTTAACATTTAATTAGTATAAAATCTTATTTAATTCATAATAAAAAATATAAAAGTCTAAAAAATATAAATCTTTTTTCTAAAATTTTCTTTTATCATATAGTACGTGAAAAAATTGTTTTTACACTTGTAGGACTTTTATTTCATAAAATTTACGTTTTTGCTTGCGCACTCGCGTAATTTTTAGACTTAACGTACGTTTTCATTTTAAACCACGTTTTTAGATAATTTGAGTTTACGTTTTAGTTAATATAGTTTATTTAAGTTATTTTATTTTATAAAATCATAAAAACATCATTGTAAAAATAGTGATAGCGTTTATTTAATATATTTTAACTTTTTAATCTCTTTTAATTTGCATTTAAGTCGCTGTAATTTATAAAACTTTTCTTTAGGTATAAATATTTCAAAATCCTTTCTAATCACTATCCTTAGTGATTATTCTATCATCTGAAGTTGTTTAAACACCAATTCATCCTCCGTGGGACTTAACGACCCAGGAATTCCCTATATTCCTCTGATCTAAATTGCATTTGGTGTGTGAACTGTTTTGAGTTTCTTACGGTTGGTCATTCACAAGTGGCTAGCTTGCGTGAGATAACTTGACGGTTTTGCACCGATCAACCACCAACAAAGCTTTCCAACGTTCTGAACTGATGCCTTCTGAACAACCGTTCATCAATCATGGTGATGATCCTTCTCACATTCCTCCGATCCTGAGAATTCCATCGCTTAGGGTTCCCAATGTTTTCACGTATATCCTTCAATCGATAAGCTAATCCGTCCCTAACCATCTTCAGTGTATGATCTCCAAATTTGTGAAGCTCATTACACGCCATCAAGCAATTACGATGAAGTTCACTGCGATAAACGACACCAAACGGTTTGCTGATGAGCGTTAATTGTGATAGCTGGTTGATATTGGGAAGATCAAGTTGTGGTGGAGTGAAGTTGACACGTGTCTGATATGATTCAACGGCAAGCTGGAGATCTTCAACACGTTCTTTTATGACTATGCGTCTGATGAAAATGAGCAGTGACTTGATGAATTCACGTTGTATTTCGGTTGAAAATTGTCGCATGCGACCCTGTACTTTTGCAAGGTACATGTCTTCAATATCGTTGAGAGACAAATTCTCAAAGTCAGCTTCACAGAATGCATAATCCCTTTCATCCTGTCTTTTGACCACAATCTTCTTGAGAAAAGTGTAGTCCCATTTGGATGAAAGACCAACATGTTGGATGGCAACGATGTATTTAGTACTAAACACTGCATGTTGTGACTTCTGAACCTAACAGCTTCTGTAGTAGATTCATCGGCGTTCTGTCCAGTGATGAATCCCATACAATGCATCTCGGTCGTATGCTTCCACTGTGTTGGAGAACAAGTGAGAGGCACGTTCCTCAATGGCAATGCAGTTTGAGTAGATAGCTGCAGGGAATGGAAGTGTCAAGGATGTAGCATATTTCCTTGAACCGTCGCCACCATGGAGAAGAAATTCCAGGTCTTTATTGATGAAATACCGGAAGGGAATCCGTGGTTCATCTGGTTGGCCAATGGTCGGTAGAGGTTTGGTCCAATCGGTGTAGTATGGAGGGTTGTCCCTTTTTGTGAAGTCAATGTTTGCTTCCGGGTTGAGCCAATCCATGTTGTTAGACATAGCTCCAGCAATGTTGTCAAGGTGATATTCGACCTCGAGGGCACTTTCAGAGCTGTCTTTTAGAAGTTGAAACGCTTCATTCTTGATTCGCTTCAACTCAGATTTCGTCATTTTCTTCACATGGAACTTTTCTTGCAAAAGTTTTGCATGCTCCAATGTAGAACCGTCTACCAAATTCTGACCTTCTTCAGGGTAGGGAGTGTTATTAACAAGAGTAGAGAACCATTCAAATTCATCAATTTTGTCGTCATCTAGCCAAGATACGACGTCAGTCTGAGGCGTCTTCTTCTTCTTCTTTTTCGACGGCCTAGATGATGATACTGGTTTCTGACCTTGTTTGGGAGAGGTGGGTTGTTGTAGGGGCTCAAGGACCTCTTCATCATCACCACCCGTATACTCAAAATGATCACCGGTTTTCTGAGTCAGGGGTGGTAACTCGGAATCGTCCTGAGGTTTATCTGTAGAAGAACGAGGAGGGGACTTTTGTTGAGTAGGAGTCCGTTGGAGAGGAGGTAACATAGAAGATGATTCACCAGACTTCTTCTGACGTTTAGCTTTATCATGCTTATCCTGATCCTTGTCTTCATCGTCTCTAGGACGTTTAGACTTTTCGGCTTCGAATCTACATGCTTCTTTGAGTTGGTAGTCCAGCAATGCTTGAAACAGCTTACCTTCATCAGAATTAAATGTCCCAGATCGTTTAGACATTTGTGTGATGAGCTTGGCCACCAATTCATTATCCGAGAAAACTACATGATCAGATGGATTGATTGTGACGGTTAAAGGTGTTGATCTTATAGTTTGCTTGGCTATTTGCATAAGATTCGGATATAGTTGTCTGGTAAACATCTCCTTTGTGACTTTAGGAACCATATCCTGAAGGTACTTGTTAGTGTAACCTTCGATCATTTCGTTCAGTTCCTCTTTACGATGACTTTTCATGAACTTCTGAACAAATTCCCTTTCTTTCTGCATCTTGTCTTTCTCATCATTTAAGTACTGTATTTGGTCAGCAAACCAATTCAGTTTTCTGTAGAGCATGTCCTTCTTTCTGACTTGTTGGACAGCTTTCACAATTCTTTCATGAGTCTGAGAAATCCAAGATCGAGGTGGTTTCTTCACAGATTTGGGATGATGATTTGGTTGATTTCTTTGATGGTGGTGGTGATGAATGAGAAGAAGAATCCGATGAGGATGAGACGTGAGGAGACTCGGGGTCCTTGGGCGGTTCAGAAGTTACCTTCTGTGATCGTGTAGGACTTTCCAGAAGCAGCTTGTCATAATCAGCATCTTTATCTTCTTCAGACTTCTCAGTTTCAGTTTTCTCAAACTCATATTCGATAGAATCCTCCACAAGCTTTTGTTGTTGCAGAAGAGTGGTAGCACCAGATCCCTTATCGGGTCGATTAACTGCATCAGGACCTGGTGAAGAGTGGGCAGTGCCACTTGTTCCTCCGGGTCCACCCATTTGGTCTTTTGCAAATTCTTCAGCTTTTTGAAGGTGACTAACGAATTTAACCGTCTTCCTGTAGGATTGATCCAATTGCTCTTCTTCATCTTCAGAGCTCTCATCATAGGGTACAAGTGCAGGAGTCTTCCCTTTTCCTTTATCAGTTTGAGGACTTGGAGGTTTTGGTACTGAAGGATTGTCATCCTTAGCAGTTTCAGAGTAGGTAATCTCTTCATCTGTGCAGTACCTTCAGAGCTTTCGTCCAAAAGCTTTCTTTGCGGTTCGGGCTTAGGGATTGGTATGGGGGTAGCTTCCTTAGATGGAACAATCCTCTTTGAAGGAGGGTTCCTCTTGGGGAACTTCCTTTGACTCTCTATGCTTAATGCACTTCCAGCACTGCCTCTTCTGGTTCTCCGAGTAGGTGTCCCAGAAGCCTTTTCATCAAGATGGCCAACTTTTCCTTCTTTTACGGCTACCCGATACCTTTTGTACGTTTCCAGCTTTTTGATTTCCTTTGTAAGAAGGTGATCGGGCAACTCAGCACCCTGTTTCTTCGTAGACGATTCTTTGATTCTGACAGATAGTATGGGCTCAGTCAAGATGTCATGATTATCTGGGTTATTGAGTCTCCTGGGGATATCAGGATGAAGTCCAAGAGCTCTCTGGATCAACAGTTTGGTGTATCTGACATACGGAATTTTGGAGCCAAGCTTCTTATGAAACAGCATCATATCTTCCCATAGCAGTGCTTCAATTATGATGTCCTTCTTGTTGATCAACGACCAGAAAATTTGCAGTTCCATGAGCTTCGGATGCTCATAGCCATTGTCACGACCAGAGACTGATTTGGTGATGATCATATAGAGTGTCCTCCATGGTTGAGGAATATTCTTCAGCTCCACGTGAGAGTGCTTCGTAATGATTCCTTTAGATTCATCATAACCAATATCTATCAAGAATTGCAGGACAGTCTCTTCAGTAGGGGTAGCAAAGAAGTCGGTTGGAATGATGTCTGGAATAATGAGAACAGCTCGTAAGTCATCAGGAGTGATAGTGACTTGTTTGTGATTAAGAGTCACATTCACAACATTTTGACCAGTGATCCTCTGCATAGAATCCCAGAATTGTTGAATGTAGACCTCTGGAACTGTGGCAGAGTGTGAGAGCATGTTCTGGTAGGGATGATTCCTGAGAATATCCACTGCAATGAGACAAGAAGATTCTGAGCACGTGAGGGTGTCAAAGTCAACCCTAAGGTTGTTCTTTCCAAGCTTTCTAGGATAACCCTCTGGAAAGATATCAGCAATTGTAAGAACTTCTGATGCATCCACATTCACTTGTTCAGCCATGTCGTGATCTGAAATAACATTAGCCAAAAGAACCAACATATCGAAAGACATAATGTTAGTCAACAGAAGGTCTTATTGTCTAGTTATTGAATGTAGAGTGATAATGATTGTTACGAGTCCTAAGTCACTTGTTTGTCCAATAGTCCAATGACGTCGTGAAATGTTTCGTGAGTTAGTTAACTTTAAGTTTTAAAGTTTATGTTATCACTTATTGTTCACAACATATCAAACTTTTAAGTTTATTAGTGACATTATTGGATTCGTGACGTTATGATAAGTTTATTAACAAGTTTGTACACGTAACAATTCATAATGAAGGTCAATCAAGGCATAGGCGTAGAATTGGCAAAGTTAAGCGTAAACAGTAGTGACATACGCGTAGGCGAAAGCTTATGCGTAGGATCCTAACTTACGCGTAAGAAAAGTTACGCGTAGGAAAGGGGACCTTATGCGTAAAACTTACGCGTAGGCGTATATAAACCTTATGCGTAAGGCTTACTCGTAAGAGTAGACCTTATGCGTAGAGGTCACTGTTTAGGCATATCCTTCACAGGATACGCGTAGTCCCATTGTAGAACCTTACGCGTAATAGTTATGCGTAGAATTATTCTTACGCATAACTTGACTACGCGTAGGGTAATCCTTATGCGTAGAGAATCAAATGACCTTGATTCTGAATATTAAGCGTAGCAAAGCCTGAAATAAATTCATCAAATCATCAAAATTAACACAAACATTCATTATATCAACAACACGTGGCATGAATCATTCGTAAACAGTTACGCGTAGAAAGTCATACGCGTAGGTCAAAACCCTAAGGGTTAAGATTTACGCGTATAATTTCTAGCCATAGGATTTGCGCCAAACTTTTTCTGGTAGTTCAAGAGTGTTGTGAGAGTCTTTAGACCAAGTATTAACATCTAGTTCATGATGAATCAAAAATACCCAAACTATAGAACTTTAAACCCTAATTCCAAATTGTTAATAATTTAGAGTTTCTGGGTGGTTATAGAGCAAGGATATCATCAATTCAACATCATAAGAACATAACCCAACAATCTTTTTGACCAAAACACTTCACATTTGGAAAAACCCAAATCGACTCATAAACCCTAATTTTCAAAAATCATTAATACGTGTTTCTGGGTGGGTTTTGATGGTTAAAATGATATCCTTGATGTATTTGAAACGTTTTGACACAATCCATTTAACCAAAAACACACACACAATGATTATGTGTTCAAACGCTTATGCGTAGAACACATAATCACGCGTAACACACTTTTTAGCCGTTGGATTTGCATGAGATTAAAAACCTTAGCTTAAAAACATGTTAAGATCATTAAAACACTTACAAAATGATGATCAAAACAACGGATTTCTTGGTTCAATCTTAGGCGTAGGATGAAAGTAGTTGTGTGTATTAAATGTGAAGTGAAAAGTAGGTGGGATGTGTTTTTATTAAAAATGACTTTAACATTTTGACAGTTTTAGTCCCTCCACCTTTTCTTTTTTCAAACAAAGCCATTTAACTTCCATTTTGGTTACCAAACAAAGTTTTTAGGAAAGAAACTTGACGACACTCCCCCTCGACTTAAGAAAACTGATGAAAAGTTATTAATTTTAGTCCGAGGAGTGTCATTGTACCAGAAACTTCACCACCATTGTTAAAAGAAACAACCGAGATGTGATAACATGCAAGTACACTGATGTTTTGAAACAGTTAAGTGATAATTTTCTCCCCCTCAACACTTGATCGGAAAAATACTGAATTTTTGAAAGATTATAGTGTTGATGGAAGAAATGTACTTGCCATGTTGAGAGAAAAGTAGATTAGAAGAATATTTTTGTTTTTATCAGGTTTTATATTTTTGTATTTTGTTTTTGAAAAATTTATTTACAAAAGATGTTTTGGTGTTTGACAGGTTTTTAAGACTGTTTTAAGAGGTCATCCAATTCCTCTTGAGTCAAACACCTCATACCAATCCGGTGGATCAGCTCATTAAACCTAGCGGGAGGCAAGGCTTTGGTGAGCAGATCTGCCAATTGGTATTCTGTACCCACAAAGTATAATTCAACGGTACCCTGTTCCACATGGTCCTTGATGAAATGATATCGAAGATCGATGTGCTTTGATTTCGAGTGCTGAACTGAGTTGCACGAGATCGCAATGGCACTCCGATTGTCGCAGTACATCGGGATTCTGTCAAATACGTAACCATAGTCTTTGAGTTGTGTTCTCATCCATATGACTTGAGCACAACATGCGGACATGGCTACATATTCTGCTTCGGTTGATGACAGCGATGTACAATCCTGCTTCTTTGATTTCCAAGACACCAGTTTATCACCGAGAAATTGTAGTGCTCTTGAAGTACTTTTCCTTGAGTCTAAGCATCCTGCGTGATCAGCGTCTGAAAAAGCGATTAGTTCAAAACCAGAATCCTTCGGATACCAGATCTCCAAGTTAATGGTTCCCTTGATGTATCGGAGGATTCTTTTAGCCTCGGAGAGGTGGGTTTCAGTTGGTCGCGACTGATAACGGGAGCGTAGATAAACGGCAAAGACAATATCAGGTCTGCTAGCTATTAGATACATGAGAGACCCAATAATACTTCGGTATTTGGTAGGGTCAACTAATTTCCCATGTAAATCAGCATCTAACTTCTTGGTATGAGCCATTGGTGTGGCATAAGTGTAACAGGTTGTCATTCCAAATTTGTTTAACAGTTCAAGGGCATATTTGGACTGACTCAAGAAAATACCACGGGGTGATTGATGAACTTGCAGTCCTAGAAAGAACGTAAGTTCACCCATCATGGACATTTCAAAATTTTTCTTCATTAGTTTTGCAAAAGCGGTTGAAAACTTTTTATGTGTTGACCCAAAAATGATGTCATCCACGTAAATTTGAACAATTAAGATATGTGCCCCGTGATATTGTATGAAAAGAGTTGGGTCAACCGAGCCTTTGGTGAAATTATTAGCAATGAGGAAAGATGATAGCTTATCGTACCATGCCCGAGGGGCTTGTTTGAGTCCATAAAGAGCTTTGTTCAGTTTGTAGACATGGTTCGGGGCACTCTGGATTAACGAATCCGTCGGGTTGGCTGACATAAACCGTTTCTTTCAGTTGTCCGTTGAGAAACGCAGTTTTGACATCCATTTGAAAGACCGTCATATTTATATGAGCCGCGAACGCGAGAAATATCCGAACAGCCTCAAGACGAGCAACCAGAGCAAAAGATTCTTCAAAGTCTATTCCCTCTTCCTGACGATAACCCTTAGCAACTAGACGTGACTTGTTTCGGATTACATTCCCTTCAGCATCCAATTTGTTTTTCCAAATCCATTTGAGACCAATGACGTAGACCCCTGTTGGTCTTTCAACCAGTTCCCATACTTCAAAACGTTTGAATTGGTTGAGTTCTTCTTGCATGGATTCAATCCAGTTATCTTTTGTCATTGCGTCTTTAATGTTTTTAGGTTCAGATTGGCAGACAGTGAGTGCATAAATGCAATGTTCACCATCTGTGTGAAGACGTTGTCTCGTAACGACTGGTTGATTCGGGTTGCCAATAATATTACCCAGAGGATGGTCTTTAGTCCATCTATGTGTAGAGGGTTGATGTTGGTATACATTGTGCAGATTCTGAGGATTCAAATGGTTTGTTGAAGATTCCGCGATATCTGGTGCAACAGTCTCATTAGCAAACGGGTTAAAGAACGCATTTGGATCAAAATCTGCAGGTGGGGGTACTTCATTCAGAATATCATCAGCCGGTTCATCATTATTGGAAGCGGTTTGTTCAACTGTTGTGTTGGAATCAACTGGTGTAGGTGCATCTTCAACAGTAGTTGTTGTAGCAGGTGTATCAGGTATAGGAATATTATCAGGTTGTGCAGCGAAAACAGCGGATACACCTGGAGCACGTTCATCAATATCGTCACTGAACAGAGGAGCAAATAACCTTTCCATTTGTTGACGAGTGAGCTGGGGGCTTTGTTCAGCTGATGATGGGGGTTGAGGGAAGTTTAAACGGTTGTGACCGGGTTCTAAGCTGTTATACTCAGAAGCCATTTCCGTGAGTTCATCAAAATGAGCATGAATCGTTTCCATCACCTGTTTTGTACGACGATTCCAGATTCGGTAACCTTTAGAATTCTCACAATATCCAATAAAGACTCCAATATCTGCTTTGGCTTTGAGCTTTCCAAAATCATCACGATCATTATTCGGATAGCAAAGGGATCCAAATACATGAAAGTGTTTGAGATTCGGTTTATGGTTGTGGACAAGCTCGAAAGGTGTTTTGTTGTGGCGTTTTGTGATCATAGAACGGTTTTGAGTGTAGCATGCAGTAGATACGGCTTCTGCCCACAAGTAATCTGGAAGTTTAGCATTGATTAACATTGTTCTTGCAGCTTCCACTAACGTTCGGTTTCGTCTTTCAACAACTCCGTTTTGTTCGGGTGTACGTGCAATAGATGTTTGATGCTGAATTCCCACTTTCTCATAAAATTCACGAAGGGTTTGGTTAACAAATTCAGTTCCTTTGTCTGTTCGAATTAGCCTGACGGTGTTGCGGAGCTGAACCTGTATTTTTGTGAGAAAGGTGATGATCATTTGTGGAGCTTGGTCTTTGCCACGAAGAAAGTAGACCCAAGTCCATCGTGAGTAGTCATCAACAATTACTAAGATGTAGCGTTTGCCATTGATCGTTTGCACGCGCATCGGGCCACACAAATCCATGTGAAGATGTAGCACATGCTGAGAGATGTGTTCCACCTTTGAAGGAAAATGAGCACGATTGCTTTTCCCTTGTTCACAGGCTGAGCAAAGGTGATCTTTTGAATACCGGAATCGTGGGAGACCTTCAACTAGTTTGTGTCGAGCAAGGTTGGTGATGGTTTGAAAGTTTAGATGTGAGAGACGACGGTGCCATAGCCAGGATTTTGTTGATGTTGCCTTTGAAAGTAAGCATATGGGAGAGGAAGCAACCATGTCTTGCATAGAGATAGTGTAGAGACTAGAATTACGCGAGCCAGACATAAGGTCATTTCCTTGTAGATCACGAATGAAACAAGTTTCCTCCCTGAAAGCAACCTCCAAATCTCCATCACAAAATTGACCTACTGAAAACAGATTATGACCGAGGCCTTCCACATAGTAAACCCTGCTGATTTCGATGTTCCCATTGACGTAATCTCCGTAGCCCATGATAGCTGCGAAGTGATCATTCCCGAACCTGACAGTGCCAATGAACTTTGCAATAAAGTTTGATAACAGGTTAAGGTTGCCTGTCATGTGTCGGGAACATCCGCTATCAACAATCCAGAGAATGAGCTGTATCACCTGCATTACACACAGACGACACAGATGAAATAGAAGTAGATGTGGAACCCGAAATGTTAGAGGGTTCCGAAGCAGGTATATGAGACATGCACACATTAATGACTTTAGGCATCCATTTAAATCCTAGTGTGTTATATATCCATTTCTGCCATCTATGACTACTCTTTGCTTTAGTCTTAGTGAATGCACTAGGTGTTACTACATTCTTAGGAGGTGAAACTGGAACTACAGTGACAACAATGTTTTCCTTAGAATCTAAAGAAGGCGGTCTACCAAGCACAGACTGAGAATGATTAGTGGGCCTAGAGGTATTCCGATTCTTAGGATTCCATAAACGAGAGATTATAGCTTTAGCAACACATTTGTCATGACAATCAGAATTCATACTTTTACGACAAATAACACAAGGTGCATCAGACTGAATATCAAAAGTGCTTAAAGGTTTAGCATTCGTTACATCACTATTTCTATTACATTTGCCAGACGCAACATCTATAGTGGAAGCAACGTGAGTGTTATTCATAGTCCTAGGGTGTTCTTCTACTTTAGCATTCCTTATTGATCTTTTCTTAGGTCGCAACTTCCTATTCTTCGATTGAGTGCTCCTAGGCTGTGAAGTGCGGACGTTTGGAAAAGACGCAACTATTCCTGTTTCAGTAGAAGGAAGCACGTTAGCAACTTGTGATTTGGCAGTAGGGATTCTAGGTGCACGATTACTAAGTGTGACAGGTGCTAATCTCTTAATGATGGTTGGCGGAAGTTGTTCATACTTTCCTAACATTTATCTTAACTTAGAGATAGTGTGAATCAAATCTTGATTTTCAGACCGAATATTACCAGCAAAATTCATGACTTCTCTAGTGTGAGCAAGATAGTGATCAAGTTCATTTGATGCTTCATGTCGAGTCTTATTGAGTAAATCAAATATGTCACCATATTCCTGTTTAACTGTTACAAGTTCTTGTTCATATTTAGAGATTTGACTTTTCAAAGACACGTTTTGATCATCTAGTTGCTCAATTTTAGGTTCAGAAGATTTTGCACTCAACTGGGCGATTTTCTTTTGAAAACTAAGTTGATGATTGTGAATATCTTTTTCACACCAATGAAGACGACGTTTTGCGTTGTAAAGTTCGTTAAGTACTCGTTTATTTTCAGCTTTTAAAGACTCGATCTGAAGCACATTATCAGTATTCTCAACAGTTACCACAGAGTCAACAGTATCAGCAGAGATATAATCAGATGCATGTGGCAATGAATAGAATAACACAACATTATGGATATCAGCACAGATAACATCTTCCAAGAGTCGATCAACATCTTTTCTCAGCATTTTCTTTTTGCGTTTAGTATTAGAAATAGATGTTTCAGTTTTCTCGAAAATGACCTTCATCACTCCAAGTTCCTTATGAAAATCCTTTTCCCATGCTAATGCACAACTTTTCAAATTTTTAACATTTGGTAAAAGATTTTTCTAAAAAATGTTTCTTTGTTCTCGCGCTAAAGGCGATTGAAAGTGTTGAACTTTGATTTCAGAATGATGTTCTATCTCCTGTTCTAAAGTTTTGAGGTCAGCCATGAAAATATCAAAATATCTAAGAATTTTGCGATTTTCAGGTTTTGAGTTTACTTCACAGATTGAAGGTAAAGGACCATAAATTTGTGCATAGTCTGGTTGGGGATTAACATTATAAGACTCAGGTGTTTTGATGATAACCCTTGGTGTGTTAGAAGAATCCGTTGTTGTGACGAAAGTGACTGGTTTTGAATAATTAAAAGGTTTGTTGTAAACAACCGTTTTTAATTTTGATCGACTCTCGTCTTCTGCATCTAATTCCTCTTGACGATGATATTCAACAACACTCATAACAGTATCATTAATTTTATATTCTGCACTGGAAACTTCAGGATTTGGTTTGAATGTTTTGAGTGAAAGCTTTGGTTTGTAATCAGCTAGATTTGGTCCATATCCTTTTGGATTGGGTTTTAAAGTAAACTTTTCAATAGCTGTTACTGATTCACCATGTTTGTAAACAACAGTTTTAAACTCTTTAATTTTCTTTTGTAAGCCAATAATTTCTGCAAGAAGGTCATCTACCCGATTCGTTGAATGCTTTTTGTATGCTGAGAACTGTTTTTGACAATTTAACAACTCAGCCTTAGCTTTTTGATTTTCCAAGGTGAGAGCGTTAATTTGCTTTTTATGTTCATGTTTCAGTTGTTCTATTTCAGACAACAAAGCATTCTTCGAAGAGGCTAGATCACGCATCTGTCTCTCTAAATATTTTTCGTTTTGATGAGATTTAGCAAAAGCGGCTTCAAAACCTTTTTCACGCTTTTCTTGAGTTTTGAAAAAGTTGAGTTGCATTTGTAAGCATTCAAAATCCTTGGTTAACAGTGCATTTTTGCTTTTTAAGTCCTTATTTAATGCATAACATTTCTCCATTTTGATTTGATGGTCTTGAATTAACCGAGCCAAATCTGGAGGAGGCAACAGTTCGGCTTGTTCAACGTGAGTCACAACATGATCATTATTTAGATCCTCAAGTACAACCACGGAGTCAATTTGATTATCAAGGGAAACCATAAGGTCATCTTGATCGTCAAATGTAACTACAGGGTTTATTTGAAAATCGTCAGAATGAGATGTATATGACTCATTTTGAACAGTCTGAGCCGTGCCGGATTCAGATATTGGCGGAGATATTAGTTCAGATATGATGATGGTTTGTTCGGGTACCTGAGACAAGCCATCAGTGTCGTACACTGGGCCTGTGTCACTCATGTGTAACTCATGCATATTAGCCATCAACATAACAGCTGCATTGGCCTGCAAGTCCTTCATATCATCATCTGAGTCTGCATCTGCCATAAAGCTCTGTTCTTTGTTTGTGAGAGATCCACCAGCTTCATCCTTAAGAGCCAAAAGAAGAGCCTCTTTGAAATAAGCACTGCCCCTAGTCCTTGGCTTTGGGCATGCATTAGCCAGGTGTCCCTTCTCATTGCAGTTGTAGCATCAAAGACCATTCAAACCATTCTGAGCATTTCCCTGTTCCACCACTTGAGCACTATTGTTATTCCTACCCATAGCATTAAACCCTTGACCACCTCCCATTTGACGACCATAACCACGATTCTGAACTTCAACTCGTCCATTGTTCACAACAGCCTGATTTCGTGTATTGGATGAGGAACGAATACGATTGTTGGATTTGTTTGTATAACGGCTAAAAGCATTAGCAATCATAACAAACCCCTGTTGCAATGCTTCGAACGGATCAGATTCCTCATTAGTTTGACTATGAAGTGCTTGATCATTGTTGTTGTTGTAAGGAACCAATTGATTTTGTTGAGATTGCTGTGATGGATCGTTTGGTGTGACTGAGGCAGTTGGTTGAGTTGCTTGTTGAGGAGGATAACTTTGTTGAGCATATAAGGCAAGTTGTTGATTTTCCGGATGAGTAGGTGGAGCAATTTGAGCACGGAGAATCCTTTCCCGATCAACTTCCTTTTCATGAGGCTTCAAGTAATCGTACAACAATCCATATGTAGAATGATGCATATTTTTCGCTTGACGGAGAAAAATGACATACTTCTCCCATTCAGGACCAAGACTACTCAGGAACTTAGTATTCACTGCAATTCTTGGCATGATGATGTTGTGTTTATCCAAATCATTGATGATGTCTGAAAATCGATGATGATAAGACTCTAGTGTCTCTCCAGATTCAATCATGAAATGTTCATAAGCCAAGTAAATTTTGGATTCCAAATCCTCCTGATTGAGTATTGATCCTTCCATAAGAAGATGAATATGGTCCCACATTTCCTTTGCAGTCTTTTGAGCATCAACACTTCGAAGAATTGGGTTAGGTAATCCTAAAAGGATATATTGCATTGCAAGCTCATCAGCTTCATAGTGTAGAAGTTCTGTTGCATTTAGATCTGCCACAGTAGCAATGTTGGTTTGTTCATCTCTTGGTGGAACTGCAGTTGGATCTCCGGGTACAATGACAGTAGGCATCTCAAATGGACCTTCCAAGATAACCTTCTTTAAGAACTTTCCATGTGGCTTCTTCAGATCACAAAACCTAAAGAACCTTATCACCCATTGATCATAGTTTCCTAGAGTGAGCATTGGAGGTCTATCAAGTGATCCAGCTTCATGAATTGATTATTGGCTGCTTAAAGCTTCACACATCTTTGCAAACCAAGTGGGTTCCTTCATAGTGTTCCTTGATGGATGTTGATTGTAATCATTTGTGTATGGTTGAACTTGAAGACTTGGCGGTGTTTGAACCATTTGTGGTGGGGGAATTGCACCAAGTTGTGGAGTATGTTGTTGATTAAATTGTTGTTGATAAATAGCTTGTTGTTGATTCCATTGTTGATGTTGTGGACTTAGTTGTTGTTGTCGTTGAGGATAAGTGTAAGGGAAATAGTTAGAGTATGGTGGTTGAGACATGTTGAAAACTTGTGTTGGTAAAAATGGATCTTTGTAGTCGAATGAACCTTTGTTGATGAAGTGTCCTTAGGCGTAGAAAAGACAAGAACCAAGTAGCACTTATGCGTAAAAACACCAAAGTTACGCGTAACAATAAGGAGTTACGCGTAGGATTTAGCTTACGCGTAAGTAGGGAAAAGCACTAAAGTTAGGCGTAGACAAAAGTTAGGCGTAGAAAGTTAGGCGTAGGATTTTCTTATGCGTAAGACTAGGCTTAGGCGTAGGAAAAATCTTAGGCGTAGGATTTCTACGCGTAAGCTTATGCTTATGCGTAATTTTAGGGTTTTTGCCCAAATGATCTTTTACACTATCACAGTGCAAAAGATATCCAAAGTCGACGTATTTTCAGACTTATCCAAGTAAGAAAACACGGAATAAACCACGAAAATGAAGATCAAACCAAGGAACCACTTACGCGTAGTTTTAGGGTTTTACTACGCATAGAAATGCACGAAATTTTGATTCTGTCCAAAAGTGTTTCTAAACCAGTTTTTGTGTGATAAAATAGCTTCAATAACACCAAAATACACAAAAGTGTGAAACTTGATGAACCAAAGCCTCTAAAACAGATACGCGTAGAACAATACCCACGTTCAAAAACTAGATCAAAAACAACTATCCACGCATAAATTTTGAAACTTTTTGCCAAAAACAAGTATTTTAAAACCTTAAAACGTTGAAAGTACAAGAATCTTGGATTAAAAAGTGTAAAAAACAAGTTTTTAAGCGAACCAAAGTATCAAATGTGCGTTTTAGGCGTAGGACCGAAACCCACTTCAAAAACAAACACGATTCACCCAACTAGTAGGCGATTGATACCACTGTTAGGTCACTAGTTTTACCAACACAAGCTTATAGGAAAGAGATAAGGCGATTGAACAAGATCTAACACTCACACACACGAAACAATAATACGGTTAAGACAAAGAGAGTGAATGAAAGAAAAACTTGAACAACCAACCCTCAAGTGAGGGTTTACATAAGGTATTTATAGGAGGGAAGCTAGGGCAACACTCCTAGTTCCCTTCCTTTCTTTAATGGGCTTGGGCCTAAGCTCATGGGCCTTCTTCATAAGCTTGAGGCTAATAACAAACATAAAGGCCATAATAAGGCTAACTATTACATATTAATTACTAACACTTGATTATGGTTTAGGAGTGATTCCAACATGATCATGCAGGGTGTCAAGATACTCGTCGAAGTACATCTGGAGGTGCTCAGTTTTTGGGTGATAAGCTTGTGAGCTGGTCTTCAAAGAAGCAAATGAGTACTTCTATTTCCTCTACAGAGGCTGAATACATAGCCATGTCATCTTGTTGTGCTCAAATCTTATGGATGAGATCTCAATTATCTGACTATGGCTTTGAATTCAACAAAATCCCTCTGTACTGTGATAATAAAAGTGCTATTGCTCTCTCATGTAACAACGTTCAATACTCAAGAGCAAAGCATATCGACATTCGACATCATTTCATCAGGGAACAAGTGGAAAAAGGTGTGGTGGAACTCTATTTTGTGAGGTCTGAATACCAGTTAGCAGACATCTTCACCAAAGCTCTTCCAAGAGAACGTTTTGAGTTCATACTTCCACGACTAGGATTGAAAAGCCTTCAACCTGAAACACTCAAACGTCTTCAGGAGGAAGACGAGGAGTAAAGGTCTATGCTCATCTATCTCTTGTAAATATCTATTCAAAAAATCAAATAGCAAAATATAAAACTCTCAAAATCCATAAAAATTTGAAAAATTCGAAAAATCTTCAAAAAATATTGTCATTTTGTCATGTCTTTCTCGATTCGAAAATATCTACGGTCTTTGTGCTGTCATTCAAAGAATGACACGGGACTTTATATATTGTTCGAATTTAATATATATATATATATATATATTTGGGAGAAAGAGAAAATAAATGGTTTATTGTCATTTCAGGCAGTAACCCGTTTTTCAAAGAAAGAACAGAGCCATACTTTATCATGTTTCAAAATTCCGTGCTCTGATTCTATAAACCTTTATCTGATGAAAACTAACTATGTTGAAAAATAACTCGGACTCTATTTTTGATAATCATCGGGACTTATTTGTCAAAATATCAATCTCTCAATCAACAACCTATGTCATTGATTGAGGGGGAGAATGATTTCAATTAAATTAAAAAGTTATTTGGCATTAAATTGTTTTCAAAAGATATTCATGCATGTTTTACCAATGGATTTTAAAGTCTTTAAATTCGATCCTTAACAGTTAAAACGCTTTCATAATCAAGTCACAATTCCCCTTAAAAGCTTTCAAAATCAATTTAAATCAATAAGAGATCACAAATCTCAAATGATTTGATAATTGTGATCGGGGGAGAATGTGTGATTTAAACTGGATTTAAACTGATAATTCGGTAAATGGTTTTATAAGGATGTACATGCTATCCTTCCCACATGTGACAAACGATTTCAAATTTTCCATACACATGTTGAGGGGGAGCATCTATCTTAAACCTATGATTTAAAACGTGATCACTTATCTCAATGTGCAGGTTCCCTCTAGTATGTGAAAAACTCTTTTCAAATCTAGAAGCACATATTGAGGGGGAGCAAGATCACGAAAATCTCATCCTTCCCCAAAATGTTTTATCTACTTGATTCGTTTTGGGAAATGATGTTGATATCTTTTAGAAAATGGTACTCAAAGAAATTAATTCTTCCTCTTGCCTCCGTGTGCAAAACGATTTCAAACATTTGATGCACATGTTGAGGGGGAGCACTTGTTCTAAAAATATCAACAACAATTCAGGTACAAAATATTTTGATAATATATTACAAGTATCTGGATTGATTTTCAAATGGTTTTTCAATTGGTTCCAATGGCAGATGAACAATACCAAATAGACCGACCAACGTTACTTTATGTACGGTGATATAAGGATGATAAGGTTAGGTATGTGTTCCCATGATCCGCCAGAACCGGAAGGATCTACCCAGGGACTATCCACTAGTTAGTGTAGAGTTCTTAGGTATGATGATAAAAGGAGAAAAATGAGATATGGGAAGAGTGCGGACTGAGACTGAGCTAGTACTGGAATAAACCCAACAAGGTTCTAGCTATGAAGTCTCGGTAAGCACTGAAGGGGTTGAAGAATTAAAAAGAATTGAATGAGAAAAGGGTGAAAACAAATAGCCCTCCATTTATTCAACCTTAGGGCAGAAACCGGGTTCAATTCATATGCTACTGATGGTAACATCGGTATTTAAGACAAGACGTCATGGACCCAGTGACGCACTGCACTTCAACTTTCCAAACCACTCAAGTTCCTCTTAAAAGGGCTTGTTTCATTCTCACGGGGAACCGACATTATCTATCGACTTTCTCTTAGAGATTGTTGATATTGAAGAAGGAGACCCTCTCCCTAGTCTCCGACACAGGATCCAAATATGCACATATTGAGTCTAGAGCCACGAGATCATCAATAAATCTCATTAGGACACTTTTAATGAAGACTCTCTGTTTCACACAATGTGGAAAGAGAGATTATATCTTGAGTCATACGCATTATCCTTGTGGTATTGCCAGAACATCTGAGTGATGTGTATACATATTCACAATGAAGATGGAAAGCCTTCTGGAGCCAACATCAAACAAGCTCCTGGTAGGTGGCATGTGAGATTTATTATATAGATCAACCATGTGACAACTGAACAGAAACAATGGGGCGATTCAATCTCTTGAATCAATCCTGGTTCAGGTTATGGATTGACGGATACCTTTGAAAAACCGGTCTTTGTGCTTAAAAATTTTTTCTTTAGCAAATCGACCGTGTACGGACATTTCAAATCAAAAGGTGTTTTATGATTGATAATTGATGTTCACTAAAACCTTCGTTGTATTGCAAAAACAATTTCTATTGAGCAATACACGATTGTTTTTCAAATCTCTTTTCATCAATCAGTGAATTTCTATTCGCTGGTTCACTCACTCCGTGTTGTCTTCTTTGAGATGTTCCGGTTTGAGAACAGTTAGAGCAGCTGCGAAACCCTGTCAAGGAAATTCTTCGGAATTATACCTGATCACAGGCAGTACTTGTACTGATCAACGGGGAACCGTGGGTCGTGTACCTCAATTCAACGAAAGTGATCAAAGACACTTTCGTGCGATTTATTCTAACTGTTGTATGCAGGTACACCCGACGTTTGTAGCTGATCAAAATGAAGCGGTCAATCCATAGCCGCATGCTCACTTAACACATTCATCTCAAAAGAAATCATGATTAGTGCATCAATGACTCTGATATTTTCACTCCATGCTTCTGCTACGCTGCTGCCAATATCATGAATCAACTAAAGCTTCCACTACTCTGATGAGAAGATTTCATGATCCAGAATGTGAGCATGTCGGTCCGAATGTCACAACATCACATAATACCAACACCACAATGGATATCTCAGAGATTTTTAAGTAGCTGATGATCTCAAAAGCTGGCTCAAATTTATTATCACGTGGATCAGTAAAAGACCTCCACCTAGAGTAACCAAACATGCAATGAGAAGAATCTATGACTACGAGTTTCGGAGCAAAGTACTACATCAAGAATGCAAGAACAATTGTTAATGACATATCTGTTTGTATTCAATGTAATTCTAGTATATGTTTGAGGTGACCTCCCTTAGGGGGAGATTGTTAGGAATTAGAAATTCCAGGTATTAAAGAGTCGGTCACCTCAAGTATATGTAATCGTTAGAAAGCTCGTAGTCGTAGTTATTTTAAGTTAAGTAGTATTTAGTTTAGTAACACCGTGGAGGACGGACGGGTCTTTACCCACTGTATGCCTGATCCACAGCCCGATGTGTGGCGTTTTATTGTAAGACTATAAATACTCTCTACCTTCCAAGGTAGAGAGTTGGAGCTCATAATAATATCTTTCACTTTCTCTCACTAAGTTCCCTAAACCTCTAACTTTCTCTCTCTAGAATTCCACTTATACGCCCACTTTGTGTTATGGTTTGATGTGTAAGTGAAAACCAATAACTTACAATTGGTATCAAGAGCCATGGTTAGATCATATCTTGCACATCTTTGGATTTCTAGTGGTTTTTAGGTGGTTTTTGAGTTTGAAAAAGTTTAGTGGTTTGTGCATCATTTGGTTGATTTCTTGTGTTAAAGCTTGGATTTTGTTAGTACTTTTATGTTTAGAATCATCACAAGTGTTTAGGTTTTCATTTGGTAAGCTTGAACGCAAAGGACAAAAACTCCAAGGCTACAATAATCCCAGATTTGAACAAAGAACCAACCACAGATCACCGCAGAAGTTATTCAAAATCTACGAAAGTCCCAGACTTGAACGAAGAACCTGCGAGACATAGTTCATACGTGGGAGAGCCTGCTAACGAGAGCGGTTTAAGACACGAGTTGTACATTGCAGTTAACGAGAGCGAATATTTTATGGCTCGAATTCCAGAGCTTTTCCGACCGTACATCATAAGGATTCTTAACGTGGAAGGTGATGGAAATTGTGGCTATCGGGCCATTGGCGTAGGTCTTGGTTATTCCGAAGATATATGGCGCAACCGTCGAGCTCATGTCGTGGGAGAGGTAAACAATAACCTGGAACTTTACAGGGAAATGTGGGGGAGTTGGTTTGAACAGATTTCGCACTCGCTGGGTTGGTTTGGTGATGGATTTTCAACCCAAGAATACTTGATGGTTATGCCAGACACGGGAGCGGCTATTGCTACAATGCTTAACCGGCCAGTTTTATGTATATCCTATTCAGCATGTGTTACATGTCTTCCGCTTAGGTCCGGTCCAGATACAACACAAGTATTGTCCCCCATTGTGATTCTTCGTGTGGGGAAGGAGTGACTGCTCACTACGTTCATGCGATTCTAGATGAAAACTCACCACTCCCTCCTACTCACCCATAATGGAGGGCGTTCAGACATGACGTGGCCTTGGGATGGGCAACTCTATATGCTGAACTACAAAACATGTATAGACGAATGTAGTAAACGATTGCTGATTTATGTAGTAAACGATTACTGATTTATGTTGTAAATAAGTATTTGTATTCTGACACCGAGTTACTGATTTATATTGTAAATAACCATGTATCAACTATTATTCTATATTGTAAATAACCATGTTGTAAATTATTATAAATATTTTTTGGCTAGATGGAACAAAAAAAATCATTTCTTGTGTTGTTGTGAACGAGGACTTATAATTGAAAGAACATCCCAAATGCCCAAAAGTTATGGTCAGAAGTATTATGCATGTCCTTTATCAAAGGTAAATAATTATATGTTTGCTTATTTACGTAAATATATCAGTAACTTATTTGTTAAGAATACATTTTTTATAATTGTTTCACCATGTAACAGCCTGGAACAAAAGATTATGGGCTTTGATACTTTATGTGGAAGGATGAATTTCAACAAGAGTACTTTAGTCAAGGCTTTTTTTCAACGCAGTGCTCAAACTGCGAAACTAAATATAACACGATCAACATACTTGAAACAAGAAACAAGATGTTATTGTCTCAAAACAATATGTTGAAGGCAAGAATAAAGACATTGGAGGCATCACTGGAATTGGCAAGAAATCCCGTTGATCACGCATGTCATTCGAGTGGAATACTCTATGACCTTATAGATGACATTAATAATTTTCATGTGGAGTTGATTTCGTTGTAGTAGTAGTAGCATTTGTTGTTGGACTTGTTTAATGGTTTAATGTTTAACGTGTTTATTGTTGTTGTTTAATTAAATGGAAACAAATTAGACGAATAAAAAATAACACAAAAATATAACAAATACACAATAAAAAAAACATAACGTAAAAAACTATATAAATATATTTTACACAAATACATATATATACATATACTTTACACACACACAAAAAAGTACAAAACATAATAAAGACAAAAAAGGGACAAAAGTACATATGGGGTGCAAGGTTAGTAAAATATGGGGTGTGGCATTAGGCCACCCCAAACCTAAAACCTTCCCTATATTATTGTATCGGATCGTATTATACAAATCCCTGTACCCAAAACCTTCTCTAATATTTTTTTTCGATTTTTGTGCCCAAATTGTACTACTACGGGGTGGGTTATAAGAAACCCCCCTTTTTATACAAAGGGCACCCCTCCCTTTTTCGCTTTTTTTTTTTTTTTTTTTTTTTTTTTTTTTTTTTTTTTTTTAATGTTTAATAGATTTTAGTTTGTTATTTTTTTTTTAATTTTGTGATTCATAAACTTCGTCCAATATTGTCGACACTAAATTTGTCTAATGTTTTCGTCACCAACTTCGTCTAATGTATTTGTCACAAAATTTTGATGGACCCAACTTTTTCAACCTTTATGAACATTTTAGTCAAATGTAAAATAAAACGTCTACAAATTCAGGACGACATTGTTGTCACCTAATATTTACCCTAATTTAGTTATTTTTATTTTATTCAAAAACAATTTTAATAAGAATAAATAATTATATTTAAAATAAATATTGAGTTTTGTGAACGAGAGTTATGCAACCTTACAAAAACTATCAAGTAGTAAGCTTGGGAGTCTAATCGACAAGTTTGGAGTAACTATGGTGACAACAACATTAACACAGTATTTAAAAACAACAACACCTACTACACATGAAGATTATTTATGTCATCTATAAGTTCATGGAGTATTGCACCCGACTGCCATTTCCAGTGATGCCTCCAGCTTCTTTATTATTGTCTTCAACATCATGTTTTGAGACAATAACATCTTGTTTCTTGTTTCTAGCATGTCAATTTTATTATCTTTATCTTCGCAATTTGAGCACTGCGTTGAAGAAGACGCTTGACTAAAGTGCTTGTTTTGAAAAGCATCGTTCCACATAAAGTATCCACACCCATAGTTTTCTGTTCCTGGCTGTTACATGTTAAGAAAATTATAAAAATTTGTATAATTATTTACAACATAAATCAGTAATATCATGGTTCACAAAATTACAAGCTTCAAATACATAAATAACCAAGCTTGTTATAGATTAATAGTTGATACATGGTTCACAAAATTACAAGCTTCGAATACATAAAAGAAAAGTACAGCTGGAACTAACTGAGACTAGTCAGTTTATTAGAATACATCACAAGATAACTAGAAACTAAGATCAATCACGCCCGAGGCGAAGTCGCTCCAATGCTGATGCCATCTGTCCTACACGAAACTCTACCTCTTAAATGAGACGCGTCTCTTGGACGCCAAGATCTCACAGCGATCAATCCGGCAATCTCTCGCTCGTACTCGTCAAAGTGAGACGGTCAATAACATTCTCCTCATCTGCAGCTGGAGATATTGCTTGAGAGGGAGGCTCATAAGATGGAGAATAAGCCACATAATCTAGACTCTCAACACGAGCAACTGGAGATATAGCTGGAGAGGGAGGCACATAAGATAGAGAAGAAGGAATAATCTGGACTCTCAACACGAGCGGATGTGCTGATGACACACCCAATATCCCTCCACTGAATGCCATCCGAATCCTGTAACAAAAGAATGGGGAAGAACCGGAGCACGCGCATAAATCTGTAACAAAAGATGGCATGTTTTGTCTGTAACAAAAGATGAGGAAGAACCGGAGCACGAGCATAAATCTTTTAACAAATAATAACAACATAAATCTATAATCATTTAAAATGTTTTGTTGGTATAATTATTTACTATATAAATCAGTAATCATTTACTATGTTTTGTCGGTATAATTATTTACAACATAAATCAGTCATCATTTACTACATTTGTCTTCTTCTATTGTCAATAATTTCAGTATACATGCGTTGCCGATCAGAATACAAAATTTCCCAGGCGTATGCCTCGTCATATCGGTACTCCCCACATTGTAGGTGACTATACGGGAGTGTTGAACTTCCGTCTAGCGTCACATAAATGAAGTGAGCACAGGCCCCGTCCCCCACACGGGAAATCACAAGAGGGCCACATTCTTGTGATAAGTCTGGACCGTAAAAAAGCGGAAAGCACGTAAAACTTTTTCACGAGGATATAAATACAACTGGCCGGTTAAACAGTGAAGCAATAACCAACCCCGTGTTTGACATACTCATCTAGTAGTCCTGCGGTGCAAATCCATGTTGGAACCATGCTACTGAGTTCCGAATATGGTTAAAGCCTTCATTCGACCACATATTTGTGTAATATTCCCTGCGACTGTCTAACTCTTGCGTTAAAAGAGTTCGAATATCGGATCAGCAATTTTCGTGATGACCAATACCGACAGCAACGCATCGAAACCCACAATTTCCATCACCAACCATATTATAAATACTTATGATGTATGGATGGAAAAGCTCTGGAATATCTCTAATCAAATTTTTGCTAGTATCATCGCGAACGTATAACCTATGTCTCTACTTTGTTCAACTTTGGGATCTCGAACGTATGAACTATGTCTCTGATAGGTCACCATAAGTTAACACAAGAATCAATATGTAAGAAATGGGAAAGAAAGTGATCGGTTGAACACAAATACAAGCACACGTATGATATCTGTCACACCCCCAAATTACCTGTTTTGCAGCGGAATGGAATTCCTGGGGGATGATTGTCATAGCATCAAAGTTACAGTTATATCGAACGACCTAAAATGTCATTTTGAAAGTATCGTTTGATTAAGTAAAATAATCAGAGTTTACAAAACATAGGTCCCAAAATATTTTCAATATACCAAAATAAGTTTGTTACAATCAAACGATAGTTAAGTGCATAAAATGTAAGTGAGACGCGTCGTCACCGCGACTCTATGATAAGTCCTCATGCATGCCATGAAGTGAATGCCTTAGATACCTGAGATAAAACATGCTAAAAGTGTCAACACAATGGTTGAGTGAGTTCATAGAGTTTGTTTAACAAGTAAAGTTTTTAAAGAACGTTCATGCAACAAAGGCAAAGTTTTTGGTCATTAAGAATAATTTACAAATCAAAGGCAATGTAAATCCACTCAGTTCCAAGTTCCAACCATACAAAACTTGCAACCTGTGTTTTCACAACCCACTACCAAAAGTAGTATGTCTAATAGTCAAGTGTACGATGTCATAATAGTTCATAATATAGCACCACGTATATAATAATGTATGCCTGGCAAAGCCCCTAGAATAAATAATATGCGTCCCGTAACATAGTGAACGAGAGGTTGGACGACCTCTAATAGCGCTATCCATACTACCTACTAATAGGAGACTAACAATGCGAATGTACGAACAGTACATCATACAACTATTATATACAATTAAGAACACTCCGAACATGGGAGAATTTAGATTGAAAATGCTCCGTTCCCATAGGGAGACATTCTGCTCTGGACCGGGGAGGCTTTAAGTTGCTCCGAACAAGGGAGACTTTATAGTGATGCTCCGAACATGGGAGACTTTATAGTGATGCTCTGATCATGGGAGACTTTAGGTCAAGGTCATAACATGTACGGTTCAATAAGTTCAGACAAGTCATGAGTTCGTATTTAAGTTCAAGGGTTTAAGTCGAGTTCAAAAGATCAAAACAGTCAAAGAGCTCAAATTATATCAAAAGGTTCAAAATAGTCAAAGGGTTCAATATTATGTCAAACAAGTTCAAAATAGTCAAAGGTTTAATATTAAGTCAAACAAGTTCAAAATAGTCAAATGGTTCAATATTTCGTCAAACATGTTCAAAATAGTCAAAGGTTCAATATTAAGTTAAAAGAGATTAATTATATGTCAAAATGTTTTAAATCAAGTTAAAGTGTTCAAATCTATGCCAATATGTTCCTATCAAGTTAAAAGAGTTCAAATATATATGTTGAAAGGCTCAAAATCAAGGAAAGCGGTTCAAATAATAGTGTTCATAACATAGTGATCAATTTAGTTCAGGCACAATCTACTTACTAGCATAAGTAGTGAAACAACAGTTATTTAAGTTCATATAAGGGTGAAGTAAAAGCAAGTAGTTGAGCATGTATCTCCCCCAAAGAGTTTATAAAACAATTAAACAAGTAAAAGTGGGCTACGAACTCACCTGATGCAATGATTATGATGAGAAAAGTAGATACACTGAAATGAGGTGCGATCTCTATCCGCAACCTAATATGAATGATGTGTTCTAATGTAAGTTATGAAACAATGTCGTGCATGCAAACTCATATGATATCCATACCACTTGTACATTTGAAAATAAAGTTTATCGTCGAAAATAAGTTTATAACGTCTTATCAAGTTATAAATTACTTTACAAGTACTTACGTCGAAATGATATCCTACGATAATCATTTAGTTATTTATTAAGAAATTATAGTTTTTCGTCGCAGAACAATATAATCTGACAATTCATGAAAGTGACTAAATGGCCTCGAAAAGCTAGTCGTAAATTAGTGAATATCGAGTGTTAAGAAACAAACTCAATGGTTTTGGAAAGCTTTTAGCATTATCTCAAGGTTTTAGCTTTTAACTTTTGATCCTAGAGGTCTCGATCATGGAGAAAAATATAGGTGAAGTAGGGTAGTTGTACCAAAAATATTGTTTAAAGGTAGTTTTCGGCAAAGTTTGAGTGACCGTATTTTACTCGTTACAACTCCGTTTGACGAACGGTTGAACATTTTGGAAAATAGGCTAGGTGAACTTACTTTTACTAGAAGACATCGTTTTCTAAAAAGTATTCTATCGATGTTAAAAACGACTCTCAACATGGTCACTCGCGACAATAATTTTTGTCTAATAGGAAAAATATATAAGTGTTTTATACTTGTGAAAATAGTTACGTCAACCTTATTTAAACGCGTATAATTTAGTCGTTATAAGTCCGTTTTCTACGTTTTATATATCCTTAGCTTCGTGTTAATGTATACTAATATATTTTTGATAAATTGACTCATTTAGATAACGCTTAAGACTCATATTTAACCCTTAAAAATCTGGACAGCATGCTGAATTTTCCGGAAAATATAGTTTTCGTCGTTAAACTTGAAAATAACATAACTTCTTCGTTATAACTCCGTTTTAACCCGTTCAAGCGACCACGTTTTCGTTTTAAAGTATATTTTCTGAATATCTAGCCCAAAATATTTTGTAAACTGTCGAAATTTCCAGACTTAGCAAAAATGATCAGACCCTTATTTATAGTTGTTGAAAGTGATTTTTCTCACGTTATACTTATTCTAACCACTTCAAATCAACGCCAAAGCTATTCTAAACCTACCATACACCTTCTTAGGGTGTCATGGGTTCCTAGACATCATCAAAAATGATATGTTTCAAGGGATAATTATAGGATGATATATATATTCATTATAAGTACTTAAAAACAAATAAAGTGGTATAGATATTCATATAACTTGCATGTTTTCTTCAAGCATGATACAAATGACCAAAGTATGAATATGGAAGAATAAAAATGATCATGAAATGCTTACTAGTATAGTGATGAGGTTTAAATAACAAGGTTTTTCCTAATACCCTAGGTTTTTATTTCAAAACCTTGACTAAGAGTATATTAGGGTTAATATTTTAGCTTGATCTTGCAAAAAAATTTGTTCCTTCTTGGTTCTTCTCTATGGCCGGTTATACAATGGAAATGAGGAGAGGATATTTTTGATTTACACCTAATGTTATATGTAAGTATGTGTATATAATTAGTATATAGTTAAAATAATCATACAAGGCAAGTCTAGTATAACTAGTGTAGAAGATTTTTATCAACATTTTTTTGAGTCATGTCTTTGTGTCGACAAGAATAAAAAATAAATAAAAGTAATGTATTTTGTGCAAGTAAATGTAATAATGTTTAAGCATAGTTGGTAATTTGTGTATATAATTAAGTATTTAGGGCAGCGTTAGCTAGAAATAAATTTTAACGGAACAAAATAAAATATATTGATGTCATAAAAATTTATAAAAATACATTTCTTACAAAATTTTAGTGAAATAATAATTATCGAGTAGTATTTACGAAAACCGTCGTAATTATATAAATATAACAATTTATATACAAAATAAATTTAAAACACCGGGTAAACTAATATTATAATTTTTATAATCTTAATATGAGTATAAAAATATATTAGGATAATTTTTGGAAGTGTCGGATCAAATGTTCAATATAATTGATTACGCGATAGCGTTTATTTAATAAGAAAAGTATACGTTATTGAAATATGCGAACCCATGCGTGAACTAATATGCGGATAATGGTCGTAAATATAAAATTTTCTCCGGGGATGAATAGTGTTTTGTGAATAGTAAAATTTTGAAATAACTTCTCAAAATATCAACTCGACTTCAAAAACGATGAATAGTAAAATGATGAATAGTAACCGATGAATAGTAAATTCCCGAGATGAATAGTAAATTTGAAAAAGGACCGGTAATTGAGAATTGTGACATTCTTCCCCTGTCAGAGGAATCGCGTCCTCGTGATTCAATTAATGATAACTATAGTCCGAACCTCGACAAGGGTTCTAAAAGTTCATGCTCGTGTATAGTCTAAATGATCATGTCAATGCTCATGCGTATGGGTTCCTCATCCAACTAGGTACGTTCCCGTGCTATCATGACCATTTCCCATCCTAAAGACATGCTCTCTTATGATTGGGTTTGATGAGGCAAGCTTCCCCATTCTCGAGCAAAACCCTCAAAAGATTTGTAGGTAACCGAGTTTTACTTAATCTTGCAACTCATCAAACAAGAACTGTCACGAGATTAGGCTAAATCGGTTTGAGCAACAACTTGTTTCTAGCTTGATCTTTGCAACTCATCAAACAAGAACTGTCACTCGGATCAAACTAGAAACAAGTGGTTTGAAGAAAATCTTTTGAAAATTTGGCTCGATTACGGAATTGCTTACACATATGAGACTACTACTCCCTTCATTGCATGATTCTTCCTGAATTAGACATAGGTGATCAGGCTATATATAATTTAGGAGTAACTATGCAATGCTTGGACTAATCGACTCATATGGTGTTGGGTGTTGAGTCATAAGCCCGCATGTATAATGAGTATGCACTTATAATGATATGATGAGATGCTATGATGATGCAGTTATAGTCTAGGGTCAATGATGCAACCTAGTTCTCTATAACCGATGCTCTGATACCAATCTGTTACACCCCCAAATTACCTGTTTTGCAGCGGAATGGAATTCCTGGGGGATGACTGTCATAGCATCAAAGTTACAGTTATATCGAACGACCTAAAATGTCGTTTTGAAAGTATCGTTTGATTAAGTAAAATAATCAGAGTTTACAAAACATAGGTCCCAAAATATTTTCAATATACCAAAATAAGTTTGTTACAATCAAACGATAGTTAAGTGCATAAAATGTATGTGAGACTCGTCGTCACCGCGACTCTATGATAAGTCCACATGCATGCCATAAAGTGAATTCCTTAGATACCTGAGATAAAACATGCTAAAAGTGTCAACACAATGGTTGAGTGAGTTCATACAGTTTGTTTAACAAGTAAAGTTTTTAAAGAACGTTCATGCAACAAAGGCAAAGTTTTTGGTCATTAAGAATAATTTACAAAGCAAAGGCATTGTAAATCAACTCAGTTCCAAGTTACGCCCATACAAAACTTGCAACCTGTGTGTTCACAACCCACTGCCAAAAGTAGTATGTCTAATAGTCAAGTGTACGATGTCATAATAGTTCATAGTATAGCACCACGTATATAATAATGTATGCCTGGCAAAGCCCCTAGAATAAATAATATGCATCCCGTAACATAGTGAACGAGAGGTTGGCCGACCTCTAATAGCGCTATCCATACTACCTACTAATAGGAGACTAACAATGCGAATGTACGAACAGTACATCATACAACTATTATATACAATTAAGAACACTCCGAACATGGGAGAATTTAGATTGAAAATTCTCCGTTCCCATAGGGAGACATTCTGCTCCGGACCGGGGAGGCTTAAGGTTGAAAATGATCCATTCCCATAGGGAGACATTCTGCTCCGGACCGGGGAGGCTTTAAGTTGCTCCGAACAAGGGAGACTTTATAGTGATGCTCCGAACATTGGAGAATTTATAGTGATGCTCCGATCATGGGAGACTTTAGGTCAAGGTCATAACACGTACGGTTCAATAAGTTCAGACAAGTCATGAGTTCGTATTTAAGTTCAAGGGTTTAAGTCGAGTTCAAAAGATCAAAACAGTCAAAGAGCTCAAATTATATCAAAAGGTTCAAAATAGTCAAAGGGTTCAATATTATGTCAAACAAGTTCAAAATAGTCAAAGGTTCAATATTAAGTCAAACAAGTTCAAAATAGTCAAATGGTTCAATATTTCGTCAAACATGTTCAAAATAGTCAAAGGTTCAATATTAAGTTAAAAGAGATTAATTATATGTTAAAATGTTTTTAATCAAGTTAAAGTGTTCAAATCTATGCCAATATGTTCCTATCAAGTTAAAAGAGTTCAAATATATATGTTGAAAGGCTCAAAATCAAGGAAAGCGGTTCAAATAATAGTGTTCATAACATAGTGATCAATTTAGTTCAGGCACAATCTACTTACTAGCATAAGTAGTGAAACAACATTTATTTAAGTTCATATAAGGGTGAAGTAAAAGCAAGTAGTTGAGCATGTATCTCCCCCAAAGAGTTTATAAAACAATTAAACGAGTAAAAGTGGGGCTACGAACTCACCTGATGCAATGATTATGATGACAAAAGTAGATACACTGAAATGAGGTGCGATCTCTATCCGCAACCTAATATGAATGATGTTTTCTAATGTAAGTCATGAAACAATGTCGTGCATGCAAACTCATATGATATCCATACCACTTGTACATTTGAAAATAAAGTTTATCGTTGAAAATAAGTTTATAACGTCTTATCAAGTTATAAATTACTTTACAAGTACTTACGTCGAAATGATATCCTACGATAATCATTTAGTTATTTATTAAGAAATTATAGTTTTTCGTCGCAGAACAATATAATCTGACAATTCATGAAAGTGACTAAATGGCCTCGAAAAGCTAGTCGTAAATTATTGAATATCGAGTGTTAAGAAACAAACTCAATGGTTTTGGAAAGCTTTTAGCATTATCTCAAGGTTTTAGCTTTTAACTTTTGATCCTAGAGGTCTCGATCATGGAGAAAAATATAGGTGAAGTAGGGTAGTTGTACCAAAAATATTGTTTAAAGGTAGTTTTCGGCAAAGTTTGAGTGACCGTATTTTACTCGTTACAACTCCGTTTGACGAACGGTTGAACATTTTGGAAAATAGGCTAGGTGAACTTACTTTTACTAGAAGACATCGTTTTCTAAAAAGTATTCTATCGATGTTAAAAACGACTCTCAACATGGTCACTCGCGACAATAATTTTTGTCTAATAGGAAAAATATATAAGTGTTTTATACTTGTGAAAATAGTTACGTCAACCATATTTAAACGCGTATAATTTAGTCGTTATAAGTCCGTTTTCTACGTTTTATATATCCTTAGCTTCGTGTTAATGTATACTAATATATTTTTGATAAATTGACTCATTTAGATAACGCTTAAGACTCATATTTAACCCTTAAAAATCTGGACAGCATGCTGAATTTTCCGGAAAATATAGTTTTCGTCGTTAAACTTGAAAATAGCATAACTTCTTCGTTATAACTCCGTTTTAACCCGTTCAAGCGACCACGTTTTCGTTTTAAAGTATATTTTCTGAATATCTAGCCCAAAATATTTTGTAAACTGTCGAAATTTCCAGACTTAGCAAAAATGATCAGACCCTTATTTATAGTTGTCGAAAGTGATTTTTCTCACGTAATACTTATTCTAACCACTTCAAATCAACGCCAAAGCTATTCTAAACCTGTCATACACCTTCTTAGGGTGTCATGAGTTCCTAGAAATCATCAAAAATGATATGTTTCAAGGGATAATTATAGGATGATATATATATTCATTATAAGTACTTAAAAACAAATAAAGTGGTATAGATAATCATATAACTTGCATGTTTTCTTCAAGCATGATACAAATGACCAAAGTATGAATATGGAAGAATAAAAATGATCATGAAATGCTTACTAGTATAGTGATGAGGTTTAAATAACAAGGTTTTTCCTAATACCCTAGGTTTTTATTTCAAAACCTTGACTAAGAGTATACTAGGGTTAATATTTTAGCTTGATCTTGCAAAAAAATTTGTTCCTTCTTGGTTCTTCTCTATGGCTGGTTATACAATGGAAATGAGGAGAGGATATTTTTGATTTACACCTAATGTTATATGTAAGTATGTGTATATAATTAGTATATAGTTAAAATAATCATACAAGGCAAGTCTAGTATAACTAGTGTAGAAGATTTTTATCAACATTTTTTTGAGTCGTGTCTTTGTGTCGACAAGAATAAAAAATAAATAAAAGTAATGTATTTTGTGCAAGTAAATGTAATAATGTTTGAGCATAGTTGGTAATTTGTGTATATAATTAAGTATTTAGGGTAGCGTTAGCTAGAAATAAATTTTAACGGAACAAAATAAAATATATTGATGTCATAAAAATATATAAAAATACATTTCTTACAAAAGTTTAGTGAAATAATAATTATCGAGTAGTATTTACGAAAACCGTCGTAATTATATAAATATAACAATTTATATACAAAATAAATTTAAAACACCGGGTAAACTAATATTATAATTTTTATAATCTTAATATGAGTATAAAAATATATTAGGATAATTTTTGGAAGTGTCGGATCAAATGTTCAAAATAATTGATTACGCGATAGCGTTTATTTAATAAGAAAAGTATACGTTATTGAAATATGCGAACCCATGCGTGAACTAATATGCGGATAATGGTCGTAAATATAAAATTTTCTCCGGGGATGAATAGTGTTTTGTGAATAGTAAAATTTTGAAATAACTTCTCAAAATATCAACTCGACTTCAAAAACGATGAATAGTAAAATGATGAATAGTAACCGATGAATAGTAAATTCCCCGAGATGAATAGTAAATTTGAAAAATGACCGGAAATTGAGAATTGTGACAATATTAAGAGAACGTTAGGCGTAGGATAAATGTAAAAGTGAACAACTAACCTTAGAAGGAAGGTTTACATGTAGTATTTATAGGGAAGGGAACTAGGGCAACATGTCTAGTCCCTTCCTTTATTATTAGGCTTGGGCCAAGGCCTATGGGCTTTCTACATAAGCCTTGCCATTAATAACTAACATAAACGCCTAGTTTAAGCAACCTATTACATATTAATTACTAACACTTGAAATACAAGTTAGGAGTGATTCCAACAATCTCCCCCTAAGTGTTAGTAAGTAAATGATGACTCAAGCAATCTTGGATAAGTTGTTGGTGTTGATGTAATAGCAGTTGATTTGACGTCTTCTGACATTCCTCTTTCTTGTGAGAAGAAGTGCCTTGATTCCAACAATCTCCCCAGTGTGAGGATCTTGTTTCTTTTGAAGTTTTCAGCTTTGACGTCTTCGTAATCTTTGTTCTTTGTTCAGGTGTAGATAAGGTGATATTATGTTGTTGTTGTCTGCATTAGGTCCGCTTCGTTGCTCAGGTGTCACCACGTCGTTCTCCAACATCTCACACGCTCTTTGACGTTGTATTTCAGTATTGATGTAGTTCTCTTAGTCTTTAAACTTTGTAGATTCTTTAGCTTTTAGAAGAAGAATCGTTCTGACTTTTGTGTTGCCTTTAGAGAGAACTTCAAATTGGATTATTGTTGGTATGAGCATGTGGAGAATCAGCATGATCATCTCCCAGGAGCATCCATATGAAGAAAACATAATAATGGGTTAATGATAAACACCAATCGATCACTGTGGTCGTTTCTTAGAGAATTGACCACTACAATTGTTCTTCTGATGAATGTCTTGATTCCATTCACCTTGGTCGGGCGTATCAGCCGTCCGAATCTCATAAGGGAAAGTTGGCATTACATTGAACAAGTTCAAGTAATGACCCACATCTTCAAGATTCGATTCTTGAAAGGAATCTCCTTAGCGGGATTTCTAGCACTTACAAGTTTGAACTTCGAGCGTGTTAACAACATAGTGTGAAAACATATCTCTAATTCTAGCAAAGGCTGTTCCTGAACTGGAGTCCCTCAAGTAGGATAACACGATATACCGAAGTACACCTACAGTTCAGGTGAGTCGCTGAGGTACACTGAAGCATCACCCCACGACTGTAGACCGTTTGAGACAACACTAAGCGTAACCCACAAGGAGTTACCGAAGTGACCTACTGTCAGGGCTGTTTGATGTTGACCCTGGCAGGAGTTTCCATTCAATCATTGAGGATCACCAATGTGAGCCCCTCATAAATGTTCACGACAGATTGCTAAGATCTCTGAAGGACTCGATAATGTATCACTTGCATCCTTAATGTTGAACGACAAGTGATGAAATGTCAAGTGTTCCTAAGAGATCTTTTGATCAATCTCGTGGCTCTAGACTCAATAGTGCGCTTTGGTTTTTGATAACGCTACACGCGTCGTTTGGGGTCAAAGGAACTTCCTTTTCTTTGAGCAAGTTTTATAACACCCTAGGCAGTGAACCTAATCGTTGTAGTGTAGTATTAGGGTAAGCCACGGGTATTGATATCGTTCTCTAGGGGAATATGAATGCTAGTGAGAAGTTACTACGCTAAGGTTGGGGTTGAGAAAGATTATTTTTTATCTTTTTATGTTTTTTAGGAAATGGAAAGGTACGAATCTCGGGGTTTGGATTTGGGGGTTGGTATTTCTACCGATTACTCTACTTATCTAATTATCTAATCTAAGGTGTATGTAGTCTATGTCTAATTATTGTGTGCTCGTATGATAGTTTAAAGATGTGTTCACTTAGGTTTTATTACTCCTTAATTATCTCCTATTGATGGTTGAATTGTCACGTCCTTATTCTTAATCGCGTTGTGTGTCTAAAGTCGTAGGGTATGCGTTTATCCCTAACTCTTTGAACTTACCAAAGGGTCTTGTCTACAAAACCCTCTAGGGATTATAAACTCTAACTCTAAGGCACTTTTTGAATGGTTTAGCCTACAACCGCTCTAAGTGCTATAGCCCAAGGTTCACAAAGATTAATCAAGCATTAATTACACAACGAATGACCTATCTCATTACTAGATAATTAATCAATTAAGATAAGAGACAACCAATCAATATTTAATAATTAAGTTTCATATTCCCTAAGCAAACACACAAGTAAATTAGCCGGACATGGAGAACATGCAAGCATACACACGAATAATTGAAGACATAATTGAATTAATGAAGTAAAACACTTATCTTGATGTAAGATAGGGTTTGGAACCCTAAAATACTGTACAAGACAGCCTTGGTTCGGTTTAGGTTTTTACTCCAAAAGACTACACACTAAAACTGAAAAATTTGGATTCTATATATAATATTACAATCCCGACGGCGTCACCTTATGATTTGTGACGCCGTCGGGTCGCCGTCATTAGGGTTTCTTCTTGGCCACGTTAGTCTTGCGACGGTGTCACCTTGTGCTTGTGACGCCGTCCTCTTCAGCTTCTGACGCCGTTTGGATCAAATCTAGGCTGTCTGAGTTGCGACGGCCTACTCTCTTAAAGCCTGACACCGTCACATGAAAATAAGAAATTTATCTTCTGTGTCGTCACAAAATGCTCCGACGGCGTCGCAGTTAAGCAGTGACGCCGTCACCTTGTATTTCAGCAGCTTGAGTGTCTCGATTCTTGACTTTGGCCATTTTCTTCGTATATCCTTGCCTTTTCGTCCAAATAAGTGCCATTACAGCAATTTGCCTTCAAGAGACCTAAAAAGTGAAAAGGAACGATATTAAGTAATAACGGATACAAAAGTGATCAAATAAGGGCTTAAACGACTCCTCAAAAAGGTACATTTTAAAACCTTATCAAATATCCCTACACTTGGTATTTGCTTGTCCTCAAGCAAATGTGCTTTTAGCCAATTAATTTATAAGTTAGGGGTCATGAAGCATTGGTTTAAAACAGTCCACAACACATATAAGCCCCGCAAAAGTCATAACAAGCACGAAAATTACATACTAGCACCTCACATGGGGTGTTTGGATACTCACATCTCTCTCGGGTGTATATGAAATATAACAAGTTAGAAATGGAAGATAAACACTCATTAACCGGTCCTAGTACATAGATTACCATAGGCTTGAGAATAGATCAAACCTCCATCACTTTGGCGTAAGCACCTAGGAAAGACTATCAAAGAGGTCTTTAAAGGGTTGTAATATTAGGCTTACGGTAGGGAAACAAAGGGTTTGGTGGGATAGGCTATTTAGTGGTGGCAAGTCAAAAATCTCTATGTTACAAGCATACGAAGAATGGCGTAGCTAAGCCAAGACTCGACACTCTAAACTCTAGATAACTGAAACAAACAAACATAAATTTAAATGATAGATGTAGGATGGTAGCCCGTATGTTTTTTTTTTTTTTTTTTTTTTTTTTTTTTTTTTGAACATTCTATTTTTTTTTTCTTTCCTCTTTTTCTATTTTTTTCGATTTTTTTTCCATACACTTTTACTCTACCATCCTCTACGGTAACATCAATATGATAGGGATTTATAGGCACATCCCTACACTTGAGTTTTTATTACTCTAACACTAATTTGACCCGATTTGAAAAGATCAAAACACTTGGGGTACGTTATTACGCAAATAAGGGAATTTAACGTTCCCTTCCAATCATTTCATAAACTTTAACTTTTTCCCATGAGTCCCAATCGTCCCAAAACTGTGTACAAAAGATATGACGCGACTTAGCAACTCATGCAAGCAACTAGATAATTGAACTAAGGGTTTAGGGTGATAACAATAATGCACTAAAAGTGAGTGCATACAAGGTAGGCTAAGGTGATTTGGGTGTATATTTGGGGGTGGGGTGTAAACAATGCTCTTCATTGATATTCCGAAAAAACCGAAACATCACGAGAACCGCGAAAAGGATAGGCTCTGAGGGGTTAACTAGGGGTATCGTGTACTAAAGATGAGTACAACGCAAAGGTGTGGGGGAATTACTCAACCGATGTGGAAGAAGTAATTAAATTACGGGTATCAAACAAGGGTTATCATAATGCCTCTTATCATTTAGTTATTCCTAACTACACAAGTGTAGTCTTACTAGCGATCTCGGGATGCATCACAAAACAAGTTCTAGAATCTAATATACTACCGGTTCACACTCTAAGCATTAAAGATGAATGCTTTAATTCCTACTAATCTAAGGGCGATCCTTACATTTTGGGTGGAATTTAGGTGGTAAAGGGTTTTTGTGCTAGTCATGCAACTTCCTATCCGTGAGACGCTTTTGTTAAGACAAATGGCCCACTCCTATATGTCATGAAAAATTTTAAATTTGGTGACAAAATTACCCTAACCGACATTTTCTCATGGTTTATTACACAATTACAATTGGACAAAGCAAATAGTCAAGGATAAGCATAGTTTCAAAGTTCCCGTTTTGTTTTCCCTCCCTACACTTAAACTGAACATTGTCCCCAATGTTCCCTGAAAGTATCAAAGTTATGATAATGGAAGGTAATTAAAAACGAAAGAAACTAATACTCCCCTGATCAGCTCGGTAGGATCCGTGTGTGAAGTAGTGGTTAAATCCTTTCCAAGAAAAATGTATGCGTGAAAAGCTCCTTCCAATCTTTTGTTTCTTCTTCTTGATAAATAAAACCTGCACATTTGAAGAAAACAAACGAAACCTTCGCGTAAAATCGGCGGTAAAGATATATATAAGACTCTACTAAACTAGGATATAATGCTTGTAGAATGGATGTTTACAGAATTTCTAGAAAATTAAGACCTAGAAAATTCCAAAATTTTATAGGTAGCTCAGAAAACGAGAAAAAAGTAATCTGTTGTTTTTACTCCTTCCTGACGCCGTCAGGTTGCGGTCCTGACGCCGTCAGGTTATCCTGACAAAAACTGGTCTGCGATTTTCTGGAAAAAATTCTGGAAAATTTACATCTTTAGAATCTGGAAAAATTTCTGCAAAACATCCATTATGACTCGATACAAGCATTTGACTCGAACAAACACACATATATATCTTTTAATGAATTGCTATTCTCATGTTTACGTTTCTTTTGAAAACGTGTGTAATCCTCCCTACACTTATCCTTTATGTAAAATACCTTTATATGAATTAAGACGAGGTTAAAAACAAAATAAAGCATTTTTACAAATTTAAACATGAGAATAAGTAATCAATAAAAGATATATGACACTAACAAGCAAACAATTAAGCATGGGTTGCCTCTCACGAAGCGCTTTTCTTTATTTAAGAGTCTTGTAGCTAGACTCGTAGTCGTGCTTCTACGTAACTTCATTACCTTCACCTCCTTCGTCATGACAGTCTCTATTGGGGGATTCCATGTTGTAGAAGTGCCCTATGATGCACCTTTCTAAGAGTTCGTCCTCTCCCCACTCGGTCCTATATTTCGGTCCTAAGTTCAAGCAATCCTTATAGAATCCGAAAATCTTAGCCATAACATAATCTACTCCCTTTTCCTTATCCTCCTCATTCCTATAATAGACCGATAGTTTAAGTTCCTTTTCATCATTAGAGAGTGATGAAAACTTCTCAATCTTAAACGGCATTTGGTAAGCTATGTCATCGGTCTAATCCTTGAATCGCACTATTCCTAATGAGGGATCATAAGTCATCCCGGTGTTTTCTATGAAAGGTTTTCCTAGAATAACGTGGGACAACTAGGATCTATGGCTGTGCTAATATTATCCACAATTATGAAGTCCATAGGAAACTTATTGAAATAGTCATTGTCTACTTCATCTACTTCCTTGGTTGTTTCGTTATTCTTAAGTGTATGACCCTCTTCGTCATTTGTTCCATTGGGTTTTACTACGGTGATGGTATTGACGAATTGGACGTGTTTCGCTAACTTATTTGGGTCCTTAATCTCTATACCAGAAGGCTCGGGAGTTGAGATAGCATTAACCTTCCTATCACTATTGGTCATGGCTTTCAAGAGGTTATCTATCTTTCTATCCATCTCGGCTTGTTGTTGGTTAAAACGGTCCGAGAGCTTAGCTATTTGAGCTTCTTGGGATGCGACTAGGTGTTGCAACATCCCCTCAATGTTTTGTTGGTTAGGACCGTGAGATGGGGGCCATGAAAAATCATTGGAAGTGAATTCTTTGGTTTATCCCCAATAGAAGTCGGGCTTGCCCTTCCATGCTTCTCGGGTTTCATTGAAATTCCTATGTCCGGGTATTGTAGGGAATCTTCCTCCCGTTCCATTAATACGCGAGGATGCGTAGTCAACGGAGGCATGTTCGGGGGATCTGGTGCAAGTGCGCGTGTTATGAGGATCACTACACGGCTCACACGAGGAAGAAACTTTGTTCACATGGCGTGAAGACTTGGGATTTTCGTAGGAACTCATTAGGAATTTAACTTGATCTTCAAGTTCGATCATCCTACGGTCGGAAGATTGTGAGTCAAGTAGAGGCAAGGAGATTGCCTTAACGGTTTTGGGCAACTCACGGGGGTCATTCCAACTTTCGTTGTCATAGAGAGCAAGGTCCTCTATTATACCCCATGATTCTTCCGCGGTGAGATCACTAAGTTTTCCACCGGCCGCTTGGTTAATGGATCGCTTTGTGGGGAAGTTGACATGATCATAAAACATTTAGACTTGGAGCCAAAGATCAATGCCGTAATGAGGGACTTTATGGAGTAAGTCCTTGAATCGAGTCCATGCTTCGTAGAGGGATTCAACTTGACGTTGTTGGAACATTAAGATGTCATTCCTAAGCTTAGTGGTTCTCCCCGGTGGGAAAAATTGAGCAAGGAAGCGAGAGGTAAGATCATCCCAACTTGAGATGGAGCCGGCGGGAAGTCGCTCAAGCCAATTACTAGCTTGGTCCCGTAGAGAGAATTGGAAGAGACGTAAGCGCGTGGTCTCCCTGTTGGAATCACTCCTAAACCTTAATCAAGTGTTAGTGATTCATATGTAATAGTTAGCTTAATTATGGCCTTTATGTTTGTTATTAGCCTTAAGCTTATGTAGAAGGCCCATGAGCTTAGGCCCAAGCCCATAGGAGAAAGGAAGGGACTAGGAGTGTTGCCCTAGCTTCCCTCCTATAAATATTATGTAATAACCCTCACTTGAGGGTTGGTTGTTCAATTTATCTCTTTCACATACTCACGCATAACTCTTCGTTATTTCTTACGCGTATGTGTTTGGTTTATTGCTCATCCGCCTCTCTATCTCTTCTCTTGATGCTTGTGTTGTAAAACTAGTGACCTAACAGTGGTATCAATCGCCAACTAGTTGGGTGAACGTATTGTTTCTTGAAGTGGGTTTTGGTCCTACGCGTAGAACATACGCTTCGGTATTGATACTTTGGTTCGCTTAAAAACACGTTTTTTACACTTTTTAATCAAAGATTCTTGTCCTTTCAACGTTTTAAGGTGTTAAAATAACTGTTTTTGGCAAAAAGTTTCAAACTTTATGCGTGGATCTACGTTTTTAAGCTAGTTTTTGTTCGAGGGTTTCGTTCTACGCGTAACCTGTTTAGACGTTTTGGTTCATCAAGTTTCACACTTTTGTGTTATTTTGGTGATATTAAAGCTATCTCATCACAAAAATCTGGTTTAGAAACATCTTTGGGCAAAATCATTTTTACGAGTAAAGCTACGCGTATCAAAACCCTAGTTTTACGCGTAACTTTATCCTTGGTTTGATCTTCAGTTTTGTGGTTTACTCCGTGTTTTCTTGCTTGGATAAGCCTGAAAATACGTCGAATTTGGATATCTTTTGCACTGTGATAGTGTAAAAGATCACTTGGGATAAAACCCTAAAATTACGCATAAGCATAAAGCTTACGCATAGAAACTCCTACGCATAAGATTTATCTTACGCCTAAGCTTATTCTTACGCATAAGGTAATCCTACTCCTAAGTTTTCTACGCCTAACTTCTTGTTTTACGCATAACTTTAGTATTTTTTCCTTAACTTACGCGTAAGCTAAACCTACGCGTAACTCTTATTGTTACGCGTAACTTTGGTGTTTTTACGCATAAGTGCTACTTGGTTTATTGTGATTTCTACGCCTAAGGATACTTCATCAACAAAGGTTCATTCGACTACAAAGATCCATTTAATAACACAAGTTTTCAACATGTCACAACCACCATACTCTAACTATTTCCCTTACACTTATACTCAACGACAACAACAACTAAGTCCACAACATCAACAATGGAATCAACAACAAGCAATTTATCAACAACAATTTAATCAACAACATACTCCACAACTTGGAGCAATTCCACCACCACAAATGGTTCAACCGCCACCAAGTCTTCAAGTTCAACCCTACACAAACGATTTCAATCAACATCCATCAAGGAACACTATGAAGGAACCCACTTGGTTTGCAAAGATGTGTGAAGCTTTAAGCAGCCAACAATTAATTCATGAGGCTGGATCACTTGATAGAGCTCCAATGCTCACTCCAGGAAACTACGATCAATGGGTGATTAGGTTCTTTAGGTTTTGTGATCTGAAGAAGCCACATGGAAAGTTCTTAAAGAAGGTTATCTTGGAAGGTCCATTTCAAATGCCTACTGTCATTGTACCCGGAGATCCAAATGCTAATCCACCAAGAGATGAACAATCAAACATTGCTACTATTGCAGACCTGAATCCAGCAGAACTTCTACACTATGAAGCTGATGAGCTTGCAATGCAATATATCCTTTTAGGATTACTGATGAGTGTGTAAATACTCATCATTTTTGTACAAAATAAACTGCAAAATCATCTGAAAACACTCAAAAATGCATCAAAATGATGAAAATATCACAATTCAGTGTTTTATGTGTTTTAAATGCAAAAATATCAAAATCAGATGAAAAATGAGCAAAGTTTGCATAATTGGCAGTTTCAGTCCCCCAAGTTTCTAAAATTGTCAAAACTAGTCCCTGAGCCATAATTTCAAAAGAAAAGTCACCAAAGGTCCTTTTTAAATCATAACTTGTCAAATTTAGTCCTTTGGTGAAAAATATAAAAAAGTTTGAGAATTTACATGTTCAGTCCCCAAAGTTTCAGAATTGTCAGAAAATACCCTTAAGGTTTCAAAAATTGGCAATTGTGATCCTTGAATTACTTGAGATGGCAAGATAGGCCCTTGGATAATAAATTCAGAAAGTACATGTTTGGTCCCTGGAATTTCAGAAGTTACATAAATGGTCCTTATGTTATTACTTATCCAAATGGACCCTTTTATTACATTTGGCCCAAACAAATTACCCAATCCAATCCCTGGCCCATACCTTTACCCGGTTTAAACCCGAATCCAACCCACCTGTTATTAAAATACCGGTCAAACACCTTTGACCAACCTTTTCCCTCTCTCCCTCACGGGTGTTACCATTTCCATCATTTCCCCAATCCTGCAACCTTCCTGATCACACTCCATCCACTCCATCATCACCTACACCCCCCCTCCAAACACAAGAAGCCAAGGTTCATTTAATGCCCTTGACCCAATCCCACTCAATCTCACAAACGGTTAAATCTATTTTTGGCGCCAAAAACCTTTAAATGGCTAGGATCACTTTGAGACATCCTATGGTCAATATTCATGCTGGGAACTATTCAGAAGGAGGAGAGAGACAGTTTGGGTGTATAAAGAGCCAAGAGGAAGCATCAAGGAAGACTTAGTCTTTATTTTTTTTATCATAGATGTCGTTTTTAGCTTAACTTATCTTAAACTAGTTTTCATTTGTACTTGCAAGCTTATTTGTATTCAACAAAGATATTTAAGTGTTTTACAACTTATTTCAAGTACCAATTTTAGTTAATGTTCAATATTTACTCTTTATGTCCACTGTTGAGATTTGTGTTTTCAAACTCATTTGCTTAAGCTTTTAACAGCTTAGTTTCAACATCAAACAAGCTCATATAAGCTCATAAAAGCTTTCCATAAGCTCACAATTCAGTTTCACTCACTTTTAAACTTTGGTCAACAAAAGTCAACACGGGTAAAAAATGATGCAGCACAGGGAAATGGTTGATTCAAATATGGAAATGGGTTGAATTATAGCTTATTGGATTGGGTTTGATAGGTTAGTGGTACTTGGTTCACATTTTGCTAGCCATTGTGGCTTTGGACAAATTGTAAGTCATTTTAAGTTCTATTTGCATAATCTGTATTTGTAGAATAAACAAGTTCAAACATGTTTAATCAGATGTGTTTAGGTCTAGCTAAGTTAGTTTAATCATAATATCTAGTTGAATCATGGTTTAAATCTGTTTTGTTGATTATCAGTTGAAAATAGGGGTGTTTGGATTGACTGATTTAACTGCCCTTAAGGCTTGATCAGTGGGTACTTATTACTAGTTCATGTTTCTTAAGTATATTGGAACTCATTTGAGTCTTAGCTTGGGTCTGCTAGCACCAAAAGTCAAAACTTCTTTTGAATCTGTCTCACCTGCTAACTGTTGTGATCAAGGATTGGTAAATCCTTGATTTGTGTTTAGAATCATCAAACATTGCTTGCAGTAGGTTTAGCTTAACATATTACTTCAATCTCAGTTTTAAAATTGGATCCAAAATCCATTTTGGTCAAGGTCCTTAAAAATCTTCAAAAGTCAAATTGTGCTAAAACCTGTTTTGGGCTCAGTTACAAGGAATTTTCATAAGCTCAACTTTGGGTCTTATCAAGTGGGAATTGGTATTTTGGAAACTCCATCTGGTCTGGTTACTTATTAGCATTTTTGTAAAATTTTGCAATTTAGTTAAAAGCTTCAAACAAGCTCCTCTTTCAGGCCTTAAGTGCCCTGAACCACTGTTTGGATAGTAATAGCAGTTAGCTATAATCAAGGTTCTGAGCTTTAGGCTTGTTAGGAGTAGTTAGATTCAGTTGCAATTAGCTTATTATAGTGTACTTGAGCTTCTGTCATTGTTTGGTTACTTTATTAGCTTGCTAGCTTATTTTGAGTAGCTTATTTCACTAGCTGTTGCACTATAGCTTCCATTTCTGTCACATAAGCTGCTTGTTTTTCATTTTTCATAGATTAATAATTTCATTTTAGAATTTTCCTGAAGATTTCATAATTTTTGGTCTTTATTTGCTATTTTTCTCAATTTAAATAGATTTTAATCAATTTTTAATTAGCTTTTAATAAAAAAAATTCAGAAAAGGTTCAAAAAAATAATTTTTCAATTTTATTAAGTTTAGATAAATATAAAAAGTGAAAAAAGTAATTTTCCATATTTTTCATAGTTTATTTGGTAATTTTTAGTAATTTAATTAGTTTTTAATAGTTTAAAATCCATAAAAAATAGAAAAATAATCAGAAAAATACAAAAATAGTTTTGAAAATTCTATTTTGATATTTTAGACTTTTTCAATTCATAATTTTATTTTTCTAGCTTTGTTTCCTAATTTCTTGTATTTTGGTTAATTATTAAATAGTTAAAAATAGTTTTTAATTAATAATAATTAGATAATTAGTCATAAAAATAATTTTCTTTTTCTAAAACTTTTCTTTTATCATTAGGATTGTAAAAATATCATTTTCATATTTTTAGGGTTAATATTGCTTTAGTTTCACGTTTTTATTTGTACGTCGCGTAGATTTTAATTTCAGTTTTATAAAAACATAAAAACAAAAACATCATTTTAAATATAGTGATAGCGTTTATTTAATAGATTTTATCTTTTTTAACTTTCTTTAATTTGCATTTAAGCCGTTGTTATTTGTTGGCTTTTTCCGTAGTTATAATCATAATCAAATCCTTTTCCGTTCAAATTTCTCGATCACTAAACGTTTGATAATTCATCGCATAGCTCGCTGGGACATAACGACCCGGGGAAACACTATACTCCTCAGATCTTCATTGCATTCGTGCTTAAGCAGTTTTAAGCTGGTTACGGTCCGCCATTCACAAGTGGCGGGCTTGTGTGATTTAGCTTGACTGTTTGGCACGCATCAATTACCAAACCCAATTCTTCGAAGTGTTGATGCTCAAAAGACTGCAAAGGCAATGTGGGAACATATTCATCTTCTTATGGAAGGATCTGCACTCAATCAGGAGGACATGGAATCCAAAATTTACTTGGCTTATGAACACTTCATGATTGAACCTGGAGAGACACTAGAGTCTTATCATCATCGATTCTCAGACATCATAAATGATTTGGATAAACACAACATCATCATGCTAAGAATTGCAGTTAATACTAAGTTCCTGAGTAGTCTTGCTCCTAAATGGGAGAAGTATGTCATTTTTCTCCGTCAAGCGAAGAACATGCATCATTCTACATACGGATTGTTGTACGATTACTTGAAGCCTCATCAAAAGGAATTTGATAAGGAAAGGATTCTCCGTACTCAAATTGCTTCAACTTCACATCCGGAAAATCAACAACTTGCCTTGTATGCTCAAAACAGTTATCCTCCTCAACAAGCAACTCAACCAACTGCCTCAATCACACCATATGATCCTTCACTGCAACAATCTCAACAAACTCAATTGGTTCCATACAACAACAACAATGCTCAAGCACTTGTCAGTGAAGCTAATGAGGAATCTGATCCGTTCGAAGCATTGCAACAAGGATTTGTTATGATTGCTAATGCTTTTAGCCGTTATACCAACAAATCCAACAATCGTATTCGTTCCTCATCTAACACACGAAATCAGGATGTTGTGAACAATGGACGAGTTGAAGCTCAGAATCGTGATTATGGTCGTCAGATGGGCGGTGGTCAAGGGTTTAATGCTATGGGTAGGAATAACAATAGAGCTCAAGTGGTGGAACAGGGAAATGCTCAGAATGGGTTAAATGGTCTTCGATGCTACAACTGCAATGAAAAGGGACACCTGGCTAATGCATGCCCAAAGCCGAGGACTAAGGGCAGTGCTTATCACAAAGAGGCTCTTCTTTTGGCTCTTAAGGATGAAGCTGGTGGAACTCTCACAGACAAAGAACACAGTTTTATGGCAGATGCAGACTCAGATGATGATATGGAGGACTTGCAGGCCAATGCAGCTGTTATGTTGATGGCTAATATGCATGAGTTACACATGAGTGACACAGGCCCAGTGTATGGCACTGATGGCTTATCTCAGGTACCCAAACAAACCATATTTATCTCTGATCTAATATCTCCGCCAATATCTGAACCCGGCAAGGCTCAGAATGTTCAAAATGAGTCATTTACATCTCATTCCGACGATTTTCAACTAGACCCCGTAGTTACATTTGACGATCAAGATGACCTTATTGTTTCCCTTGATAATCAAATTGACTCCGTAGTTATACTTGAGGATCTAACTAATGATCATGTTGTGACTCACGTTGAACACACTGAACTTTTGCCTCGTCCAGATGTTGATTTGTGGCTTAAAAACCAACAATCCATAGTGGAAGAATGTCGTGCAGTAAATCAGGACTTAAAAAGTAAAAATGCACTGTTAACCAAGGATTTTGAATGTTAACAAAAGCAACTCAACTTTTTCAAAACTCAAGAAAACCGTGAAAAAGGTTTTGAAGCCGCCTTTGCTAAATCTCATCAAAACGAAAAATATTTAGAGAGACAGATGTGTGATCTAGCCGCTTCGAAGAATGCTTTGTTGTCTGAAATAGAACAACTGAAACATGAACATAAAAAGCAAATTAACGCTCTCACCTTGGAAAATCAAAAAGCTAAGGCTGAGTTGTTAACTTGTCAAAAACAGTTCTCTGCATACAAAAAGCATTCAACGAAACGAATAGATGATCATCTTGAAGAAATTATCGGCTTGCAAAACAAACTTAAAGAGTTTAAAACTGTTGTTCACAAACATGGTGAATCAGTAACTGCTATTGAAAAGTTTACTTTAAAACCCAATCCAAATGGATATGGACTGAATCTTGCTGATTACAAACCTAAGCTTTCAACCAAAGCATTCAAACCAAATCCTGAAGTTTCCAGTGCAGAATATAAAATTGATAATTCTGTTATGAGTGTTGTTGAATATCATCGTCAAGAGGAATTAGATGCAGAAGACGAGAGTCGATCAAACTTAGAAACTGTTGTTTACAACAAACCTTTTAACTATTCAAAACCGGTCACTTTCGTCACACCAGCGGATTCTTCTAACACACCAAGGATTATCATAAAAACGTCTGAGTCTTCTAATGTTAATCCCCAACCAGATTATGCACAAATTTATGGTCCTTTACCTTCTATCAGTGAAGTAAACTCAAAACCTGAAATCGCAAAATTCTTAGATATTTTGACATTTTCATGGCTGACCTCAAAACTTTACAACATGAGATAGAATATCATTCTGAAATCAAAGTTCAACATTTTCAATCGCCTCTGGCGAGAGAACAAAGAGACATTTTTCAGAAAAATCTTTTACCTAATGTTAAAAATTTGAAAAGTTGTGCATTGTCTTGGGAACGGGACTTTCATAAGGAACTTGGATTGATGAAGGTCGTTTTCGAGAAAACAGAAACATCTATTTCTAATACTAAACGTAAAAAGAAAATGTTGAGAAAAGATGTTGATCGACTCTTGAAATGTTGTAACTGTTTAGAATACTGATAATGTGCTTCAGATCGAGTCTTTAAAAGTTGAAAACAAACGTCTCTTAAACGAGCTTTCAAATGCAAAACGTCGTCTTCAATGGTGTCAAAAAGATTGTCAAAATCGTGAACTTGCTTTGCAAAACAAAATCCACCAGTTGCAATCAAAACATTTTAATCCAAAATCTGAGCAACTGGATGATCAAAACGTGTCTTTGAAAAGTCAAATCTCAAAATATGAACAAGAACTTGTAAAAGTTAAACAGGAATATGGTGTCATATTTGATTTACTCAATAAGACTCGTCATGAAGCATCAAACAAACTTGATCACTATCTTGCACACACTAGAGAAGTAATGCATTTTGCTGGTAATATTCGTTCTGAAAATCAAGATTTGATTCACACTATCTTTAAGTTAAGAGAAATGTTAGGAAAGTATGAACAACTTCCGCCAACCATCATTAAGAGAATAGCACCTGTAACACTTAGTAATCGTGAACCCAGAATACCTACTACCAAAACACAAGTTGCTAACGTGCTTCCTTCTACTGAAACAGGAATAGTTGCCTCTTTTTCAAACGTCCGCACTTCACAGCCTAGGAGCACTACATCGAAGAATAGGAAGTTGCGACCTAAGAAAAGATCAATAAGGAATGCTAAAGTAGAAGAACACCCTAGGACAATGAATAAGACTCACGTTGCTTCCACTATAGATATTGCGTCTGGCAAATGTAATAGAAATAGTGATGTAACGAATGCTAAACCTTTAAGTACTTTTGATATTCACTCTGATGCACCTTGTGTTATTTGTCGTAAAAGTATGAATTCTGATTGTCATGACAAATGTGTTGCTAAATCTATCATCTCTCATTTACGGAATCCTAAGAATCGGAATAACTCTAGGCCCACTAATCTTTCTAAGTCTGTGCTTGGTAAACCTCCCTCTTTAGATTCTAGGAAACGCATTGTTGTCCCTGTAGCTCCAGTTTCACCTCCTAAGAATGTAGTACCACCTAGTGCATTCACTAAGACTAAAGCAAATACTAGTTGGAGATGGCAGAAATGGATATATAACACACTAGGATTTAAATGGATGCCTAAAGTTATTGATGTGTGTATGTCTACTATAACTGCTCCGGAACCCTCTAACATTTCGGGTTCCACATTTACTTCTATTCCATCTGTGTCGTCTGTGTGTAATACAGGTGATACAGATCATTCTCTGGATTGTTGATAGCGGATGTTCCCGACACATGACAGGCAACCTTAAACTGTTATCAAACTTTATTGCAAAGTTCATTGGCACTGTCAGATTCGGGAATGATCACTTCGCATCTATCATGGGCTACGGAGACTATATCAATGGGAACATCGAAATTAGCAGGGTTTATTATGTGGAAGGCCTCGGTCACAATCTATTTTCAGTAGGTCAGTTCTGTGATGGAGATTTGGAGGTTGCTTTTAGGGAGAAATCTTGTTTCATTCGTGATCTACAAGGAAACGACCTTATGTCTGGCTCGCGTAACTCAAGTCTTTACACTATCTCTATGCAAGACATGGTTGCTTCATCTCCCATCTGCTTACTTTCAAAGGCAACATCAACAAAATCCTGGCTATGGCACCGTCGTCTCTCACATTTAAACTTTCAAACTATAACCAATCTTGCTCGACACAAACTAGTTGAAGGTCTCCCACGATTCCGGTATTCTAAAGATCACCTTTGCTCAGCCTGTGAACAAGGGAAAAGCACTCGTGCTCATTTTCCTTCAAAGGTGGAACACAGCTCTCAGCATGTGCTTCATCTTCTTCACATGGATTTGTGTGGCCCGATGCGCGTGCAAACGATCAATGGCAAACGCTACATATTAGTAATTGTTGATGACTATTCACGATGGACTTGGGTCTACTTTCTTCGAAGCAAAGACCAAGATCCACAAATGATCATCACCTTTCTCACGAAAATTCAAGTTCAGCTCCGGAACACCGTCCGCCAAATCAGAACAGACAAAGGAACTGAATTTGTTAACCAAACTCTTCGAGAATTTTATGAGAAAGTGGGAATTGAGCATCAGACATCTATTGCACGTACACCAGAACAAAACGGAGTTGTTGAAAGACAAAATCGAACGTTAGTGGAAGCTGCAAGAACAATGTTAATCAATGCTAAACTTCCAGATTACTTGTGGGCAGAAGCTGTATCTACTGCATGCTATACTCAAAAGCTTTCTATGATTACAAAATGCCACAACAAAACACCTTTCGAGCTTGTCCACAACCATAAACCGAATCTCAAACACTTTCATGTATTTGGATCCCTTTGCTATCCGAATAATGATCGTGATGACTTTGGAAAGCTCAAAGCCAAAGCTGACATTGGAGTCTTTATTGGATATTGTGAAAATTCTAAAGGTTACCGGATCTGGAATCGTCGTACAAAACAGGTTATGGAAACGATTCATGCTCATTTTGATGAACTTACGGAAATGGCTTCTGAGTATAACAGCTTGGAACCCGGTCACAACCGCTTAAACTTCCCTCAAACCACATCATCAGCTGAACAAAGCCCTCAGCTTACTCGTCAACAAATGGAAAGACTCTTTGCTCCGCTGTTTAGTGACGATATTGATGAACGTGCTCCAGGTGTATCTGTTGTTTCCGCTGCTCAACCTGATACTACTCTTATACCTGATACACCTGCTACAACAACTACTGTTGATGAAGCACCACCAGTTGACTCCACCACAACAGTTGAACAAACCGCTTCCAACAATGATGAACCGGCTGATGATGTTCTTAATGTAGTACCCCCACCTGCAGATTTTGATCCAAATGCGTTCTTTAACCCGTTTGCTAATGAAACTGCTGCACCTGATGTCGCGGAATCATCTACAAACCATTTGCATCCTCAGAATCTACACAATGTATACGAACATCAACCCTCTACACATCGATGGACAAAAGACCATCCTCTGGAAAATATTATTGGCAACCCGAATCAACCAATCGTTACGAGACAACGTCTTCACACAGATGGTGAACATTGCATTTATGCACACACTGTCTGCCAATCTGAGCCTAAAAACATTAAAGACGTAATGACAAAAGACAACTGGATTGAATCCATGCAAGAAGAACTCAACCAATTCAAACGTCTTGAAGTATGGGAACTGGTTGAAAGACCAACAGGGGTCTACGTCATTCGTCTTAAATGGATTTGGAAGAACAAATTAGATGCTGAAGGGAACGTTATCAAAAACAAGTCACGTCTGGTGGCTAAGGGTTATCGACAGGAGGAGGGTATTGACTTTGAAGAATCATTTGCTCCGGTTGCTCGTCTTGAGGTTGTTCGGATATTTCTCGCGTTCGCAGCTCATATGAATATGACGGTCTTTCAGATGGATGTCAAAACCGCGTTTCTCAATGGACAACTGAAAGAAACGGTTTATGTCAGCCAACCAGAAGGATTCGTTGATCCCGAGTTCCCGAACCATGTCTACAAACTGAACAAAGCTCTTTATGGTCTCAAACAAGCTCCTCGGGCATGGTACGATAAGCTATCATCTTTCCTCATTACTAATAATTTCACCAAAGGTTCGGTCGACTCTACTATTTTCATACAATATCACGGGGCACATATCTTAATTGTTCAAATTTACGTGGATGACATCATTTTTGGGTCTACACATAAAAAGTACTCAATCGCTTTTGCAAAACTAATGAAGAAAAATTTTGAAATGTCCATGATAGGTGAACTTACGTTCTTTCTAGGACTGCAAGTTCATCAATCACCCCGTGGTATTTTCTTGAGTCAGTCCAAATATGCCATTGAATTGTTAAACAAATTTGGAATGAAAACCTGTGACACTTATGCCACACCAATGAATCATACCAAGAAATTAGACGCTGATTTACATGGGAAATTAGTCGACCCTACAAAATACCGAAGTATTATTGGGTCTCTCATGTATCTAACAGCTAGCAGACCTGATATTGTCTTTGCCGTTTATCTATGCTCCCGTTATCAGTCGCGACCAACTAAAACCCACCTCTCTGAGGCTAGAAGAATCCTCCGATACATCAAGGGAACCATTAACTTGGGGATCTGGTATCCGAAGGATTCTGGTTTTGAACTAATCGCTTTTTCAGTTGCTGATCATGCAGGATGTTTAGATTCACGAAAAAGTACTTCAGGAGCACTACAATTTCTTGGTGATAAACTTGTGTCTTGGCAATCGAAGAAGCAGGATTGTACATCGCTGTCATCAACCGAAGCAGAATATGTAGCCATGTCCGCGTGTTGTGCTCAAGTCATCTGGATGAGAACACAACTCAAAGACTATGGTTACGTATTTGACAGAATCCCGATGTACTGCGACAATCGGAGTGCCATTGCGATCTCGTGTAACTCAGTTCAGCACTCGAAATCAAAGCACATCGATCTTCGCTATCATTTCATCAAGGACCACGTGGAACAGGGTACAGTTGAATTATACTTCGTGGGTACAGAATACCAATTGGCAGATCTACTCACCAAAGCCTTGCCTCCCGCTAGGTTTAATGAGTTGGTCCACCAGATTGGTATGCGGTGTTTGACTCAAGATGAACTGGATGAACTCTTAAAACAGTCTTAAAAACCAGTCAAACACCAAAATCTCTTTTGTAAATATTTTTTCAAAAACAAAATACAAAAATAGAAAATCAGATAAAACAACAAAAATATTATTCTCTCTATATTTCTTCAAACATGGCAAGTACATTTCTTCCGTCAACACTCAAATCTTTCAAAATTCAGTATTTTTTCGATCAAGTGTTGAGGGGGAGAAAATAAATTCTTAACTGTTTCAAAATAACCGTGTACTTGCATGTTACCTTATTTCGGCTGTTTCTTTAATAATGGTGGTCACATTTCTGGTTTACTGACACTCCTCGGACTAAAATTTATAACCTTTCATTATTTCTTAAGTCGAGGGGGAGTGTCGTCAAAGTTATTTCCAAATATTCTTCGTTTGGTAACCAAAATGGAAGTTAAAAGGCTTTGGATGAAAATGGAAAAGGTGGAGGGACTAAAACTGCCAAAAGCTTTTAAAGTTATTTTAATAAAACTCCTTCACCTAACACTTTTACTTCACATTTATTACACAAACCTAACTAATCCTACGCATACAAATCAATCTTCAAATCCGGTGTTCTGATCTTCAATTTGTAAGTGATTTTGTGTTCTTAACAAGTTCTTAAACAATGGGTTTGAATTTCATGTGAATCCAACGGTTAAAACTCAAGATTCAATGACTTTTGTGTTTTACGCGTAAGGGTTAGAACACATGATCATGTGTTTTGTGTTTGAGGTTAAAAGGATTGTGTCAAAACGTTTCTTTTACATCACTAACATCATTTTAATCCTCAAAATACACCCAGATACACGGATTGATGGATTTTGAAAATTAGGGTTTATGCGTGGGTTTGGGCGTTTTCACATGTGAATGTTTTTGGTGTTAAAGATTGTTGTACAATGTTGTTTTCAAGATAAATTAATCATATCTAAGCCCAGAAACTACCCAGAAACACTAATGATTCATAAATTGAAAAATTAGGGTTCTAGTTCATACGAATTGGGTTTTCATGATTGGCCTTGAATTTGATGTTAAAACTTGGTTAGAACAACTTACTATGCCTCTAAGACTTACCAGAAACACTTTGGTGTAATTCCTATGGCTAAAATTCTTAAGCGTAATCTATGAACTATTAGGGTTTTGGTCTACGCGTAAGACTTTTTACAAGTAAAATGTTTAATGAGTTTCATGTCATGATCTATTTTATAATGAATGTTAATGTTAATATTGATGTTATGATGATGTTATTCCAGGCTTGCTACTCGTAAAACTCAGAATCAAGGTTATTGAAAATCTACGCATAAGGATCACCTTACGCGTAGAAAGTTATGCGTAAGAGAAATCTTACGCGTAACTGTTACGCGTAAGGTTCTACAAAGGGACTACGCGTATCCTGTGAAGGATATGCGTAAACAGTGACATCTACGCATAAGGTCTACTCTTACGAGTAAGCCTTACGCGTAAGGTTTTATATACGCCAACGCGTAAGCTTTACGCATAAGGTCCCCTTTTCTTACGTGTAACATTTCTTACGCATAAGTAAGGATCCTACGCATAAGCTTGCGTCTACGCGTATACTACTCCTGTTTACGCATAAGCTACCATTTCTACGCATAAGCCTTGATCAAACCTTCATTATGAATTGTTACGCGTGCAAACTTGTAAATGAATAAATCATAACGTCACGAAACCAATAATGTCACTAATAAGCTTAAACGTTTAATATGTTGTGCTAAATAAGTGATAACATAAACTTTAAAACTTAAAGTTAACTAACTCACTAAACTTTTCACGACGTCATTGGACTATTGAACAAACAAGTGACTTTGGACTCGTAACAATCATTGACATTGTACATTCAATAATTAGATAATAAAACCATTTGTTGACTAACGTAATGTCTTTCGATATGTTGGTTCTTTTGGCTAATGTTATTTCAGATCAAGACATGGCTGCTCAAATGAATGTGGATGCACCTGATGTTCTCACAGTTGCCGATATCTTCCCTAATGGCTATCCAATGAAGATTGGAAAGAACAATCTCAGAGTTGACTTTGAAACTCTCACCTGCTCGGAATCTTCGTGTCTCATTGCGGTGGATATTCTGAAGAACCATCCCGATCAGAACATGCTCACCAACTCTGCCACTGTTCCGGAGATCTACATACATCAATTCTAGTATACAATGCAGAGGGTCAAAGGTCAAAGTGCGGTAACAGTGACACTCAATCACAAACAAGTTACCATCACACATGTAGACTTAAGGGTTGTTCTCCTCATTCCTGATATCATACCAATTGAATTCTCTGCTGCACCAACTGAAGAGACTGTACTGTAATTTTTGATTGATATTGGCTATGATGGAGCTTCAGGAACTATCTCTAAGCATTCTCATGTGGAGCTTAAGAACATTCCTCAACCGTGGAGAACTCTCTACATCATCATCACCAAATCTGTCTCTGGTCGTGATAGTGGCTATGAGCATCCCAAGCTCATGGAACTACAAATCTTTTGGTCATTAATCAACATGAAGCACATCGAACTGGAAGCTCTGATATGGGATGACATGATGTCATTTCTCAAAAAGCTTGGCTCAAAGATTCCCTATGTCAGATACACTAAACTGTTGATCCAAAGAACACTTGGGCTTCATCCTGATATTCCCAAGAGGCTCAATGACCCCAACAATCACGACATGTTGTCTGAGCCTATTCTAACAGTCAGAATCAAGGAATCGACAACAAAGAAACAGGGTGCTATGTTACCTGATCACCTTCTGTCTGACAAAATCAAAAAGCTCTACACATACAAAAAGTATCTGGAAGCAGTTAAAGTAGGCAAAGTTGGTCATCTCGATGAGAAGTCTTCTGGAACACCTACACGGAGAACCAGAAGAGGCAGTGCGGGAAGTGCTGCAAGCACTGAAAGTCAGAGGAAGTACCCCAAGAGGAATCCTCTAAGTAAAAGGATTGTTCCATCTAAGGAAGTTGTTCCTATTCCCATTCCAAAGTCTAAACCACAAAGAGAGCTAGTGGACGAAAACTCTGAAGATACACAATCAGATGAAGAGGTCTTCTACTCTGAATCTGAAACCGAAGCACCTCCTTCAGTAGCAAAACCTCCCAGTCCACCAGCTATCCAAGGAAAAGGGAAGACTCCAGTACTTGTGCCTTATGAAGATGAAAGCTCAGAAGAAGAGCCACTGGAAACTGATTACAGGAGGAAGTTCAAATTTTTTAGACTCCAACACGTTGCGGAGGAATTTGCTAAAGATAAAATGGGTGGCCCCGGAGGGTCAAGTGGTGATGTTCAATCCACACCAATTCCTGATGCGGTTAATCGACCCGATAAGGGAACTGGTGCCACCACTCTTGAGCAACAACAAAAGCAACAGGAGGAGTCTATTGAGCATGACATTGAGGAACCAGACACTGAGAAGTCAGAGAAAGATTGAGCTGATGAAGAAGCTGCAGCTCAAGCTAAAGCAAATGAAGAAGCTAGGATTCAAGCTGAAGAACAAGCTAAAACTGAACAAGATGACGAAGTGAACTATGATCAATTTCTTCTAGATAGTCCAACTCGTTCCAAGGAGAAAACTTCTGAACCTCCTAAGGACCCTGAATCTCCTCACATCTCATCATCATCAGATTCATCTTCTCATTACTCACCACCACCATCAAAAAGATCAACCAAATCAACATCCAAATCAGTGAAGAAGCCAACTGCATCTTGGATTTCTCAAGCTAAGACAAGAATCGTTAAAGCTGTCAAATAGGTCAGAAAGAAAGACGTGCTTTACAAGAAGCTGAATTTTCTTGCTGATCAGGTACAGTACCTTCATGACGAGAATGACGAGATGAAAGTTGAAATGAAGTATGTACAGAAGCTCATGAAAGATGATCTTCAAGGGAAAATGGACGAGATGATCAAAGGATACACTCACAAGTTCCTTCTTGACGTCATTCCTAAACTGACAAAGGAGATGTATACCAGACAACTTTATCTGAATCTCTTACATCTGGCTAAGCAAACCATGAAATCAACTCCAATGAATGTGAGCATCAATCCAGTTGAACCCACAATCTTCTCAGATGATGAATTAGTGAACCGGCCAGTAGCTCAAATGTCGAAACGCTCTGCAAAGTTTGCCTCCCATGAAGCTAAATTGTTTGAAGCATTGCTGGAATACCAACTCAGGACAGCATACAGAGAAGAAGCTGTAAGGCCTAAACGTTCAAGAGACGACGAAGACAAAGATAAGGATAAGGATAATGAGCCCAAACGCCTGAAGAAGTCTGGTGAATCATCTTCTATGCAACCTCCACCCCAACGGACTACAGCTCAACAAAGGTCTCCTCTTCGTTCTTCTACTGAAAAACCTCAAGATTCTGAGTTACCACCCCAGATTCAGAAAACCGGTGATATCTTTGAGTATATGGGTGGTGATGATGAAGAAGTCTCTGAGCCCCAACAACAACCCATCTCTCCTGACACAGCCAAGAAACCAGAATCCTCTTCTAGGCCAAAGAAGAAGAAGGCGCCTATGACTGACGTCTTATCATGGCTAGATGAGGATGATACTGAATTTGAATGGTTCTCGAAACTTGTTGATTCCACTCCCTACCTATCTGAAGGTCAAAAGGTTCCAGAATGTAGTACATTGGAGCATGCGAAACTACTACAAGAAAAATTCCGTGTGAAGAAGATGACGAAATCCGAGTTGAAGCGAATCAAGAATGAAGCATTTCAACTTCTAAAAGACAGTTCAGAAAGTGCTATTGAAGTTGAGTATCACCTTGATAATATAGCACGAGCTATGTCTAATAACATGGATTGGCTCAACCCAGAAGCAAACATCGACTTCACCAAACGGGACAACCCTCCATATTACACCGACTGGTCAAAACCTCTACCTACTATTGGCCAACCAGATCAGCCTAGGATTCCATTCAGATATTTCTTCAACAAAGACTTGGAATTTCTTCTTCACGGTGGCGATGGTTCAAGGAAATACGCTACATCACTGACACTTCCATTCTCGGCAGCCATATACTCTAACTGCATAGCCATCGAGGAAAGAGCTAACCACATGTTCTCCAACAATGTGGCAGAGTATGACCGTGATGCATTGTATTGGATTCACCATTGGCCAGAACGCCGAAGAATCTACTACAGAAGCTGCCAGGTTCAGAAGTCTCAACATGAAGTGTTCAGTACTAAGAGTATCGTTGCCATCAAACATGTTGATCTTTCGTCTAAATGGGACTACACTTTCCTCAAGAATATTGTGGTCAAAAGGCAAGACGAAAGGGATTATGCATTCTCTAAAGCGGACTTTGAGAATTTGTCTATCAATGACATTGAAGACATGTACCCTGCCAAAGTACAGGGTCGCATGAGACAATTTTCAACTGAAGTACAACGTGAATTCATCAAGTCCTTGCTTATCTTCAGCAGAAGCATAGTCATCAAAGAACGTATAGAAGATCTCCAGCTTGCAGTTGAATCATATCAGACCCGTGTCAACTTCACTCCACCACAGCTAAATCTTCCCGACATTAACCAGCATTCACAACACACACTCATCAGCCAACCATTCGGAGTGGTTTACATTAGTGAAACACATCGCAACTGCTTGATGGCGTGTAGAGATCTTCACAAGTTTGGGGATCACACATTGAAGAAGGTTAGGGACGGATTGGCTTATAGGTTGAAGGATATTCATGAAGGCATTGGGTCACAAAAGCGATGGAATTCCAAGGAAAGACGGGATGTGAGGAGGATCATCAGAAAGATTGATAAAAGGTTGTATCGACGGGACCAGTTCAGAACTCTGGAGAGCTTTGTAGGCGGTCGTCCCAGGATTGCTCTCGCCGGCTATCAACGCCCAGTTCGCATTCCTGGAAACATTGATGGACTTCATGGTACCCCTTGAACTGCTTCTATTTCACAATATTTTTGGATGTATGATTTATTATGACAATGGCTTGTGTACACATTTCATTGTACAACCCGTTCTTGTCAAGAAAGGACCCTGTGGTACGCTTCAGTGCCACAATCCTTATAAAATGAGCGAAAGCTTCTTATTTTTTGAGTAAAACCTATCAAACCTTTCATTTTTCAAGGTTTTGCTCAAAAGAACAAGTACTTCCCTGTATGATTTTCAAAACCTCAACCGTTTATATCACTTGTTGAGGGGGAGTATTTGAATTAAAACTTTGTTCACAAATTGTTCACAGTGGTCATTGATGAGTGTCTAAATACTCATCATTTTTGTACCTTTTAGAGTGCAAAAACATCTGAAAACACTCAGAAATGCATCAAAATGATGAAAATATCACAAATAAGTGTTTTATGTGTTTTAAATGCAAAAATATCAAAATCAGATGAAAAACATATCAAGTTTGCATAATTGGCAGTTTTAGTCCCCCAAGTTTCAAAAATTGTCAAATCTAGTCCCTGGAATCCAAATATATGGAGTTTTATCATTCAAGGTCCCTGAAATATTCTAAATTGTCAAAAATGGTCCTTGAATGAATCTTTGGGCAAATGGCAGAAAAGGTCCCTCAACTTTACAAAAGTGTCAAAATTGGTCCTTGGATATTTAAAAATGGAAAATAATCAAATGTGGTCCTTGTACTATTAAAGATTGGCAAATTTGGTCCTTTTGATAAGTTTGGAAAAGTTGCATTTTCAGTCCATCAAAAATCCAGAAATTACATGAATGGTCCTTGTATTAATACCAAACCAAACTGACCCCTTTGTGTATTTTGAACCCCAGCCAAACCCAAAAGACCCCCTGTCATTATCCTGTGACCCCCCATTTTGAACCCCTCTTCTATTAATACCACCGGTCAAAATAAGTCAAACCCGCCCACTGTTCATCTCTCTCACATATGCCCGCCAAAACCAGACACCTCTCAAACCACCATGGTTTCTCAATTCCACCTTTCCACCTCATTACACCACTTGTTTAACCACTCCCTTCCACCTCTACAATCTCCCAAAATTCTTTAAATGCATAAAACCTGCTCATGACTTTTTTGGCGCCAAAACTCCAAATGGACGAATATGATGATTCTGAAAGATTCAATGGTCAAGATGAAGTGGGAAACAATCAGGGATGTCGACAGAGTCTAAAAGATCTTTATAAAGCAAGAGAGAAGCAATGTGGATGAATATCTAGAGTAAATTAAAATTAGCTTATGTCGTTTTAGTTGATTTTTAAATTCCAGTGTATGTTTAAGCTTTTAAGCTTTGTATTTCAAGTCTTTAGTGTATAATAAAGCTTTTGTGAACATCAATTTCAGTTCTAAGTCCTCTTTTCTGTTTATGAAAAATTTACTTGTTCAAAATCTCAATATGTTCTAATGTTGTTTGTAGCTGTTAATTTGGACTGAGTAAGCCAACATAAGCTCCTAGAAAGCTTATCTAAGCTTTTAGAAACCATAAAATCAGTTCTAGATATAAAACTCAAAAATTACCAAAAATACAAAAAAAATTAGTTAAAAATAAAAAATCAATGGGTATGAAGATCAAAGCTGGAGCAGGGTGAATACAGGATTGCCCTTGGGTTTAGAAGCTTTGTGGAAAGCTATTAGGAATGGTCTTAATCACAGTTTCATGGTCTTTGGCTGGAAAGCAGTTGAGAGTTCTTTATAAGCATTTTAGCATTTCACTGTTTAAGTTGTTCATCAGCTTAAATCTTTGTGTTTTTATGTTTATGAGTTGTAGTTAAGTAAAGTTATACATTAAAACTAGTTGCTTGTTCATTAGAATTTTTAGTTGTTAAAATTTTTAGTTTAACAGTCTTAAGAGCATAATTGTTAAAATATAAGCTTAAGAATCAGTTTCATGGTCTTAATCTGTATTAAACTTTGAAAACCAAAAATCAGTCTATATAAGGCAGTGTTTGGATTTACTGTTAGATTGGTATTCCAGCTTATGCTTGATGTTGTTTGTTGTTGTTTCATTTCATATTAGTTCAATATAGCTCAGTCAAACCATAAAATATAGTGCTTGTTTAATAAAAAGTCAAAATCATTTTTAAATCTCACCTTGTTGTTAACTGTTAAGATTTTGGATTGTAAAAATCGTCATACATGCTTAAAAGTTGTTAATATAGCTTTAGATAACCTCATATCACCTTATTACAACATAATCAGCCAATTAGAAGTGATTAAAATTCATCAAAGTCAACTTAGCTCATTTTCTTAAAAAGTCAAAATCTCCCCTGTGCACAGTTGAGCTAAGCTATTTCACAAGCTCATCAAGAGCTTATTAGTGAACCTCAGCTTGTGACCCTTAGCTTTTTGGAAAGCTAACCTGGCTGTCTCTCTAGTCTAGTGCTTATTTTCACCTCTGTAGCTTATTTGATAAGGCTGCAAGTAGCTTTTTGTTTGTCCCAATTCACTCAGTATATACTGAGTCTTTAAACAGTGTGATACAAGCTTTTTCTCAAGCTTGTCAAAAGCTGATTAGTCAGCCTCAGTGTTTGAGCTTGGACTTTTTGGAAAGCCCACCAGCTCATCTTGACACCTCAGTCCTTATTTTGAGCTTTTTAGCTTATTTAATAAGCTTAAACTGCTTGTGAATATGGCTGCAGGCCTGTTTGGTTTCCTAGTTTAGGATAAGTGCTTATTTGCTTATTATAGCTTATCTGTGTGTATCTTTGTGTTTTTTAGCTTCATTTAAGTAGCTTAAGCTTGTTTGAATCTTATTTCATCTTTTGTTCCAACTGTAAAGCTTGTTTGAGCTTAAAAAATCCAAATAAGCTCGTAAACTCAACTGTTTAGCTTTTTAAGCTATCAAATAGCTTATTTTTAAGTTGTAAAATTTTTATCTTTATTAAAGTTTCTTATTTTAAGTAGTTAAATAGTTTTCAAAAAGAAAAAACACAAAAACATCATTTTTAAAATAGTGATAGCGTTTATTTAATAGAATTTAGCTTTTTGATTTTTCTTTTCAGCTTATTATTAAGCACTTCTTGTTTTTATAATTTTATTAGCTTTCTGTCATCATAGGATATTTTTAGAAAAAGTTTTAGAATTTTCTTAGCTTGTTTAGTATTTATTAGAATTTAAAATAGTTAAAAAGTATTAAATAATTAATAATAAATAAATAAAAAGTGTAAAAAATATATTTTCAGTTTTAAAATAAGTTTTATAATATTTTAGATTTTTCTAAATCATAATTTTATTTTTCTAGCTTTATTTCATATTTTCTTATATTTTAGGGTATTATTAATTAGTTAAAAACAGTTTTTAATTAATAATAAATAAATAAATAGTTATAAAAATAATTTTCTTTTTACAATAATTTTCTTTTATTATTAGGATTGTAAAAATATCATTTTCATATTTATAGGCCTTTTATTTCTTAAAACTCACGTTTTATTTTATACGTTACGTAGTTTTTTATATAAACGTACGTATTTACGTTTGTGTAATCTGATTGTTGTGCTTTGTAATTCTGTATCCAAATATCATTCCAATCAATCAGTAGTGTAATTATCCAGTAAAATCCTTACTGATCACTATCCTTAGTGATTATTCGACATCTGAAAGTTTTTAAAACACCATTAATCCTCCGTGGGACTTAACGACCTAGGGAAACACTATATTCCTCTGATCTTAATTGTATTGGTTTTAGACTGTTTGAATTTTATTACGGTTGACCATTCACAAGTGGTTGACTTGTGTGATAAACTTGACGGTTTGGATTCAATCAAATTTTGGCGCCGCTGCCGGGGAGGCTGTAAGCGTGTTCTAAGCATTTTCAGATCCATACTTGCACATATACCACCTTTTGTAAACAGTTTTTTGTAAAGTTATAAAAAATCAAAAAGTTCATTAACACTTTTCCTAAAGTGTTAACAACACCAAAAAAATATAAAACAACAAAACAATCGTAACGTTTTCTATTTTGTATTTTCTTTAAGGTGATTCTTAAAGAGATACGATTTGGTTAAACGAGACGATACCAAAAATATTGTCCAAAAGTTTTTAAACCCTTAGCACAAATCCATACCTACGTCTTTTCAGTGGTACTTAATAAATACATAAAAATCAACCACCGCAAACCAAGGCAGTACACCTACCAACTGGGGGTGTGAACATTAATAAGTTCCCAATCTTAAAGATCAAAACTTGCCTTTGTGTCCTTGTGATTTGGTGTACCTTTTTCAAAGAAGCCATTTCATTTGTGATTATTGGTTTAAGTTCACTTGTCGTTTTGCCTCGCATTTGTTTTGAAAGCTGATTTTTATACTTAGTGCATGCGCACTCGTTCTTCCAGCTCTACAAGTCCACTTTCTGAGCTTGCAAATATTCCTCGTAGACGTAGAGGACGTTCTGCTCCTTCAGCTGTGACTGAGGAACGTCTAGCATCACCACCCCCTGTCGTAATGGCAGAAGATAAACCGATGAATGAGCTTCTCCAAGCACCCATCGAGGGTTACGGAGATGCCATTATTGTCCCAGCCATCGTGGCTGATACCTTCGAGCTCAAAACCGGGTTGCTTAATCTTGTGACCCAAAGCCAATTTTATGGTTTTGAGCGGGATGATCCTCATGCACATATTCGATGGTTTAACAAGATTGCATCTACCATCAAATACAAGAATGTCCCACATGAAGCAATTAAGCTTCTTCTGTTCCCATTCTCTCTAGAGGGACAAGCCCGGAATTGGCTTGAGAAACAACCCCCTCGTTCCATTGAGACATGGGAAGATCTAGTCACTAAGTTTGTTAACGAATTCTATCCTCCATCCCGAACTACAAGTCTTAAGAATGAGATAATGAAATTCTCTCAAAGATTTGATGAATCATTCGGTGAGGCATGGGATCGTTACAAAGAGTTGCTCCGCAAGTGTCCGCATCATGGTTTTACCGAGTTAATGCAAATGGATACTTTCTACAATGGTCTGAACCAAGCTAACCAAGACTCTTTAAATGCCTCCGCGGGAGGTAATTTCCTGAGCAAGACCACAAAAGAAGCCTTGCAAATCATTGAAAACAAGTCCCAGGTCCGCCCTTTCCGAACAAAGACATATCAGTCTCAGTCTAATGCAGGACCTTCTACTTCATCTCCCGTGAATACATCTAGCACCGATGCTAAGATTGACAAACTCACGGATATTGTTCAGGCTTTGGTTCTTGCTAACCAAAAGAAAGTCACTTTCACACAAACACCATCACATGGTGAAGTGAAGAAAGTCGAGGTTTGTGTTACTTGTGGTGGCCCTCATGCATACTACAACTGTACTGCCACCGATGGTAGTCCGTTTGAAGCCAATGCTATAGCCGGTACTTCACATCAGGGAGGTAATCAATACCGTCCTCAAAATGAACCAAATTACCGTGCTAACACTTATCAGGGACCACCCGGTTTTAACCAGAATCCTAGCATACAAAACCGGAATCAGAACCAACCTAGAATTAACCAAGGTTATCAAAACCAAGGTAATTTCTATCCCGGACCAAATCAAGGTTTCCAACATCAAGGAAACCTTAATCAAAACAATTTCAATCGAAGGAATCAATTTCATGGGAATGTGAATCCTAATCAAGGAAATTTTCAAAATCAAGGCCCTAATCCGAATATTAGAGGCCAGAATTTTCCTAATCAAAGTCAAGCCATTGTTCCAACTGGACCATCATCTGATGAGCTATTGAAGCAATTCATGAAATCCCAAGATGAAATGAACAGGTTGTTGGTTAGCCAGATTTCTGACATTAAGAAGTCTTTAAATGATCAACCCTCGGGCTCAGGAAAACTTCCGAGCAACACGATCGCTAACCCGAGGGGCGATGCAAAGGCGATCACAACCAGAAGTGGTAAGACGCACAATGGACCTTCGACTCCAATGCCTCCTCCACCAGGAGCAATGAGTCAAGTTACCAAGGATACAACGGACAAGGTGCATTTCTCAAGCCCACGAAGTACCGCACACGTCCCACCTTCGGTAGTCCATGCTTTAAGTCCGGAACCCGAAGTTCCGAAGACAAATTCTGAGCCAGAAATGACTTCCATCCCGGCTCAAAAGTCTAGTCAACTTCCTTACCCATCAAGATTGCATGATGAGAAGCTCAAAGACAAAACCAAAGAGCAAATGGAAAAAAATTTCCAAATTTTCAATGAACTGCACTTTGATATAAGCTTCGTTGATGCTCTCGTTTTAATGCCCAAATTTGCATCCACGCTTAAAGGCTTACTGAGCAACAAAGATAAGTTATCTGAGATGGCTAAAACCCCTCTCAATGAGCAATGCTCTGCGGTCCTTCTCAAGAAGCTTCCTAAAAAGCTTGAAGATCCCGGCAGGTTTTTAATCCCGTGTGATTTCTTGGGTATGGTTCAATGCTCCGCCTTGGCCGATCTTGGCGCTAGCATTAACCTCATGCCACTCTCAGTATGGAAGAAACTGTCTCTTCTTAAACTTACATCTACTTGTATGACACTCGAGCTAGCGGACTGTACCATAACTCGTCCACTTGGGATAGCCGAGGATGTCGTGGTAAAAGTAGGAAAGTTTCATTTTCCTACTGATTTTGTTGTAGTAGACTTTGATGCAGATCCTAGAGTTCCCCTCATCTTAGGGAGAGCTTTCTTAAGAACGAGCCGTGCTCTAATTGATGTATTTGCTGAAGAGTTGACCATACGGGTTGACAACGAAGAACTCACGTTTAATATCAACCAGAACTCCAAACCTCTATCCAAACATAGTGTTGCCACAATTGATCAAAAATCTGAAAGAATCAATGCAACACTCTCAAATTTCACGGTTAAGAGGAGTCACCAAAAACGTGCTGAGCTAAAAGCTATGAAAATCAACCCTGGTTCAAACAAATGGTTTGAAAGTTGTACCAAGGAAGTCAAGAGTGTTCTTGATGATGATGATCTAGAATCGGAGACTTTATCGGAAGTAGTGGAAATTGCTAGCTCTAAGAGCACACCACTTGTCCCACCTCCGGAACCAGTTTATCGTATCGAGTTTGTTAACTCTATGGATGAAACCAAACTCTCTTCAGTTTCATCTGGATTGGATGATGATGTTTGTGATCCAATGGGAGACATTCTTCCCATTGAAGAATTGCTCAAAAATGATCCATCATCTCCGAGTCTTATCGTTTCCGACTTTTCCATTCCTTCTCTCACTCCGGATGAGGAAGATGACAACTTTTGGAATGAAGTCGATGCCTTTCTTAGTGATGAGTCGATTCCAACAGGAATTGATAATACTTACTTTGATTCAGAGGGGGACATCCTTTTTCTGGAAAATCTGTTAATTGAAGAACCGTTTCCAAACCTCCCTACCGGAAATTCCTTTGACAATCACCATACAAGCTTCAAGTTTAAGCTTAAAAATGTCAAAAATGGTGATTTGCTTCTTACTAATGAGGAATGGACATGCATTGTGATGCACATCTTTATTCCATTCTTCACGGATGGCGTGGTTGCTCTTTCCCTTTTCTCTTTCGGGAATGAGGACACCATCTTTGACCCCGGTATTATCCTTTATAGTTTCTACTATTAAAAATACCGGTTGTATCTCGTCGGAGTGGAACTTTCTGATGTTCATATGTTTATTAACACTGTGAATGAAAGTCCGATCGAGATTGGTTTTCCACGTTACTTTCCCCATGAACCAATGAATGCGGGGATCGAGTCAAGCTAGTGACTCGATAATCAAAAACAGTAGCACACACCATATGGGTTTTCACCCATATTTCTGACTTCTTTGTATTTTCTACAACCCTAGTGTGGGGGAGTTGCCCCACGCTGTTGTATATAAGCTCTCTAAAAAAAAAAAAAAAAAAATTGTGTATATGTCAAAAATAAAATAATGGCCGTAGTATTTCCCTTTTACGTTCTATGTTTCGGCAAAACCGCCGGTACTTTGAATATTGAGGGCAATATTCATTTCTAAGTGTGGGGGGGAATTCTCATGAATTTTATCATGTAATTATACCACCCAATTCCCCCATTTTTGGCCAAAATTTTTTTTTTTGGAGTAAGTGTTTTACACTTACTCAGTAAATGGTAATCAGTCCGCCATGTCTAACCCACATAAAGATTGGCTAATCCAGGAGCAAACGGCTCTTGGTAAAGATATCTCAAATCCGTTTACGGCTTGCAATTTGCCCAAAATTGTATGGAATAACCGTCCTATGATCCGCCAGAGCCGGAGGGATCTACCCAAGGACATCACAAATAGTTAGAATCTAGAAGTCCTTAGATATGATTGTAAAAAGGAGAAAATGATAATCGGAGAAAGAAGGAGTTGAAGAATCAAAAAGAAATGCAAAGAAAAGGGTGAAAATAAATAGCCCTCCAGATTATTCAACTTAGGGCAGACACCGGGTTCAATTCATATGCTACTGTTTGTCACTTGATGACGCCGGTATTGAAGATTAAAAGTCGTCATGGACCCAGTGACGCATGCACTAAACCTTCTTAGCCACTCAAGTTTCTCTCAACAGAAGCTTGTTTCATTCTCACAGGGAACCCTACATAATCTATCGGCTTTCTCTTAGAGATTACTGATATTGAAGAAGGAGACCCTCTCCCTAGTCTCTGCTCAGGAAAACCAAAACGCGCTATTGAGTCTAGAGCCATGAGTTCATCATAGGATCTCTTAGGTACACTTGACATTTCATCACTTGATGTTCAACAATATGAACATCAGTGGTACGTTATCGAGTCCTTCACAGATCTTAGCAATCTGTCGAGAACATTTATGAGAGGTTCATAATTGTGATCCTCAGTGATTGAATGGAAACTCCTGCCAAGGTCAACATCAAACAGCCCTGACAACAGGTCACTTCGGTAACTCCCCGTGGATTAAGCTTAGTGTATCTCAAACGGTCTAAAGTCGTGAGGTGATGCTTCGATGTACCTCAGCGACTCATCTGAACTGTAGATGTACTTTGGTACATCGCGTTATCTCACTTGTGGGACTCTAGTTCAGGAACGGCCTTTGTGAGAATTAGAATTGTGTTTTCACACTATGTTGTTAACACTCTCGAAGTTCAAACTTGTAAGTGCCGGAATCCGCTTATTACTAACCGTTTTCATGTTTTCTTCTTATGGAAGCTCTTGAGCGGAATGATCGTGCAGATTCTTCACATTCTCATGCCAACATCATCACTAATGGAAGTTCTATCCAAAAGCAACACAAAAGTCAGAATGATTCTTCGTCAATCCAAAGAATCTACAAAGTTAAAGACTTAAAGAACTTCGTCAGCACTGTTATCAAACGTTAAAGAGCGTGTGAGCATGTTGAAGAATGACGTGGAGACACTGGAGCAGCGAAGCAGACCTGAGGCAGACTTGATGCAGACAACAACAACATACTATCACTACCATCACAAAGAACATTGATCAAAGAACAAAGTTAAAGATGACGTCAAAGCAAAACTTTTTAAAGAAAACAATTTCTCTACACTGGGGAGATTGTTCGAATCAAGGCAATTCTTCTCACAAGAAAGAAGAATGTCAGAAGACGTCAAAGCTACTATTACATCAGCACCTTAACCGTTCACACTCATTCATCACTAGCACTTAGGGGGAGATTGTTGGAATCACTCCTAAACCTTAATAAAGTGTTAGTGATTCATATGTAATAGTTAGCTTAATTATGGCCTTTATGTTTGTTATTAGCCTTAAGCTTATGTAGAAGGCTCATGAGCTTAGGCCCAAGCCCATAGGAGAAAGGAAGGGACTAGGAGTGTTGCCCTAGCTTCCCTCCTATAAATACTATGTAATAACCCTCACTTGAGGGTTGGTTGTTCAATTTATCTCTTTCACATACTCACGCATAACTCTTCATTATTTCTTACGCGTATGTGTTTGGTTTATTGTTCATCCGCCTCTCTATCTCTTCTCTTGATGTTTGTGTTGTGAAACTAGTGACCTAACACTCCCGAGTAGTAGCATCAAGGTCAATGGAATCGACAATTTTGAGGAAATCCCTCAGATGCTGATTAGGATCTTCGGAACGAAGTCCATGGAATGCACATCCGTTTTGCACCAACCGGATGGTGTCGGATCGCAGGGCCGTAGTTTGGGCTTGGTAGGGAAGCTCAATGGTGTTCCTATAGCCTAGGTGGCTTGGTCTTGAGTATTCACCAAGAGTACGGGCTCTTGGCGGGTCATTTGGTGGTAGGTTGATGAATGGTGGTTGGTTATCACCTTCCATGATGAAAAGTGATGGGGTTACGAACAAAGGTCACGAAGAAGGGGGATAGACTATGAGAAAGCTAAAAATTGAGAAAAATTTACTTGATAGGAATCAAGCAAAGAAACCTAAACGAGGTGGACTACTAACTAGCTATTCTATTCCCCGGCAGCGGCGCCAAAAACTTGATAACGCTACACGCGTCGTTCGGGGTCAAAGGAACTTCCTTTTCTTTGAGCAAGTTTTATAACACCCTAGGCAGTGAACCTAATCGTTGTAGTGTAGTACTAGGGTAAGCCACGGGTATTGATATCGTTCTCTAGGGGAATAGGAATGCTAGTGAGAAGTTACTACGCTAAGGTTGGGGTTGAGGAAGATTATTTTTTATCTTTTTATGTTTTTTAGGAAATGGAAAGGTACGAATCTCGGGGTTTGGATTTGGGGGTTGGTATTTCTACCGATTACTCTACTTATCTAATTATCTAATCTAAGTTGTATGTAGTCTATGTCTAATTATTGTGTGCTCGTATGATAGTTTAAAGATGTGTTCACTTAGGTTTTATTACTCCTTAATTATCTCCTATTGATGCTTGAATTGTCACTGATCTGCGCTAAACTAGTCAAGTCTAATCACACAAGCTAGCCACTTGTGAATGGCTAACCGTAACAGACTTAAAACTGCTTAAAACACAAATACAATGAAGTCCTGGAGAATATAATGAATTCCCGGGTCGTTAAGTCCCATGGAGACTCAATGGTGTGTAAACACAAACTCAGATGATGGAGTGATCACTAAGGATAGTGATCAGTAAAGGTTTTGGATTGAATATTACATTACTGAAAAAGTTTATAAATTAAAGCGACTTAAATGCAAATTAAGAAAATTAAAAAGATAAAATATATTAAATAAACGCTATCACTATATTTAAAATGATGAACGTTTAAAACTTAAAACGTACGTTTAAATTAAAAACTACGTTAACGTACAAAATAAAACGTGAAAATAAAGAAGGAAAATACCTACGGATATGAAAAATACATTTTTACAATCCTAAATATAAAAGAAAATTATTAGAAAAGGAAAATTATTTTTACAACTATTTAATTAATTATTATTAATTAAAAACTATTTATTAAGTATTTAAAATGCACTAAAATATAAGAAAATACAAAATTAACCTAGAAAAATGAAATTATAACTTAGAAAAATCTAAAATATTATAAAACTAATTTTAAAACTGAAAATATATTTTTTAGACTTTTTATGTATTTATTACTAATTTAAAACTAATTAAAATGCTAGAAAATACTATTTAAACCAAGAAAATTATGGAAAAATACTTTTTAGGCTTTTTATATTTATCTTAAACTGTTAAAATTGAAAAATTAATTTTTTGAAGCTTTTCTTAATTTTTTGTATTAAATGCTATTTAAAAATACTTAAAAACTAATTTAAATCAAGAAAAATAGCAAACAAGCTTGGAAAAATATGAAAATTTCAGGAAAACTCTAAAATTATATTAGGAATCTGGGAAAAATAGAAAAACAGGGGCTTGTTTGGAGGAATTTGAAACTGAAGTACAAGTGCTTATTGAAATAAGCACTTGAATAAGCAAATGGAATCCAAAAGGCACCAAACCAAAACAGAAGCTTAAGTATGCTAAAATAACTAAAATGCAACAAGAATCAACAAGCCTAAACCATTGATTCACAAGCTAGCACAGATTTGATGTTATGAGCTTATGGCTAAAAACAGATTCTGGGGGGCTACTTTGAGCTAGGAAATAAGCACTAAAATAAGCTGGAAACTGGAAAACATAAATTGGAACTTGGAGAAGACCTGGGTGAGAGTTTGCAAACCAAAAAGGAGACCCTGATAAGCTCCAATGAGCTTTGTGCAAGCTTAGCAAAACCCCTGTGCAGACTCAGTGTTGACTGAGTCTATGCACAGGGCAGTTATGCCCATTTTGAACAGTGATTATGAGGCTTAAGAAAAATTCACAAAATTTGACAAAATTGATATTCATAAAATAGACCAGTAGAAGTTCTAAATACAACAAGTTACACTGAAATTGACCAAGAGATGAGCTCATGAAAAATCCCTCTAGATGGGCTCAAAACAGGTTTTCAATATTTTGACTTTTGATGAAAAAGTGGAAAGTTGACTTTCATGAACTTTGGGATCAATTTAAGGACTGGAAATGATATATTATGATGAAATAAACTTAAGGAAAGCTATTTCTATGAATTTGAGACACAAAACAAGTTTTTGATTTGCAAAAATTCCAACAGTTAAGCTGCTAGATCAAATGAAATGGAGTTTTGACTTTAACTGTGAGCAGGTGCAAAATGAGGACAGATGTGGGCTTAAATGAACTAAACAAGCATATATCAACAATACTTAAGCTCTGAACTAACCTAAAAGACAGGTTAGACAGTAGACCCAAACACACCTTTATTTAACTGTTAAGCAAGTTAAACTACTCAAACTATGAGACTGACTTAAACCATTGATCCAAGTAAGCTTAACTATCCTAAATACACCTAAATAAACACATAAAAACCAAGAGTGACCACAGATACATATACAAGTAAAAAATGCAAACTGGCTTGGAATTGTGAAAATAAGAAAATAACTCACCACTGTCCAGATGTTAAGCAAGCTAAAACCAATTTCAACCCTACACTAACCTAATCTATTCCAACCAATATCACCACTGCATCTACCCAAATCAGCTTCATTTCCCATTTAAGATCCTGTTTTGACTTTTGTTGACCATGAGGCAATTTTGCTTGGAAATAACTTATAAGTTTGCAAAAAGCTATGATAAGCTTAAAGAAGCTTATTTAAGCTAACACAAAGCTACTTGGAAGCTTTAATACAAGAATTTGAAAATAGCTTTTTCAACAGTGAACTAAAAACTTGGAACTTAAACCAAACTTGAAATTGATTCTCAAAAGTACAATACAATGATATTTTAACTTAAAGATGATAAAAATAAACTGAAAACTACAACATTTAGGCTAAAACTAGAACATTAATTTAAAAACGACATTTAAGAAAAATTAAAAACTAACTACTCTCTTAGCTTCTCTCTTCCTCCTCTTTTTATAGCTCCAAAAGTCTTCTTTTCTCTCTCTGAGATAATCCCACCATTTTTTCTGACCCTTGGATGTCTTAGAGTTGATCTTGGCCATTGAGCATTTTTGGCGGGAAATGAAGATTTGGCAGTTGAGGTTGAGTGCTTGGGTAGAGGATGCATTAAATGAAGTTTGGAGTTGTGTGGAGGTGGGGGGAACAAGGTGAGGTGATAGGGAGGCTGGTGGTTGGAATGGTTGGAGAGGTTTGCAGACAGGGGGGAGGGAAATGGGGGAAAGGAAGATGGCGGGGTGTGTTTGGTTTGACTGGGAAGGTTGACCAGATATTATTAATAAGGGGGGTTCAAAATGTATTGACAGGGGTCCAAAGTTAGGTTGGCAGGGTCACAATTGGGTTTTGACAAGGGACCAAGGTATTAAAGGTTTAATATCCAAGGACTAGTTATGTAATTTCTGAAAAATCAAGGGCCAATCCTGTCAATTATGCAAAGATGTTCCAAGGGACTAATACTGACAAGCTTCAAAAGTACAGGGACCAAATCTGACATTTTTCAATTTTCCAAGGACCATTTTTGCCAATTATTAAACTTGGAGGACCAAACTTGTAATTTTCTCAAACTTTTTATATTTTTCACCAAAGGACTAATTTTGACAACTTATGATTTTAAAAGGACCTTTGGTGACTTTTCTTTTGAAATTTTGACTCAGGGACTATTTTTGACAACTTTTGAAACTTGGGGGACTGAAACTGCCAATTCTGCAAACTTAGCTCATTTTTCATCTGATTTTGAACATTTTGCATTTGAAACATATAAAATGCAATTTTGGAATATTTTCAGTATTTTGATGCATTTCTGAGCATTTTTAAACGTTTTGCAGTTCAGAATTAACCAAAAATGATGAGTATTCACACACTCATCAGTCATGTCCTTATTCTAAGGATTATAAACTCTAACTCTAAGGCACTTTTTGGATGGTTTAGCCTACAACCGCTCTAAGTGCTATAGCCCAAGGTTCACAAAGATTAATTGTTAGCCTTAATAGTTTTATTAGAAGTGATGGTCATTCACGTTTAGGAACTTTGTAACATGTGTTAGATATCGTGCTAGAATAGTCAACGGGCTCGTGGATTGGACTAAGTTAAATGGGTATTAGTTTAGTTAAGCTTGCCTTATATCCAATCCAACCCATGTCCAAGCCCACGAAGCCCATAGAAAGCCTTTTAGGTTTTATGTTACTTGTACAATATAAACCCCTCAAAGTCTCATTTGAGGGGTGTGCTTGAAAGTGTGTGTGTGTGTGTGTGTTTTTCCTTTGGAATATACAACTTATTGTGTTCATCTTTATCTCACATATACACGATCTTTATATCATTCAAGTCACCATCTTTCCTTTCTTCTTATTCTTTCTAAGCATAGGTTTGTGTTTGGGTTTCACGAGTTCTACGCATAACTGTGGTTAACGTGGGTATTTCGTGATAAGGTTGATATCGTAGTGGTCCTACAATTGGTATCAATCGCCTAACAATGGTTTAGGAGTGTTTTGGTTGAAGTTTTTTTTTGGCGTGTTACGCGTAGTAGTTTTTCTCAAGATTTACGCATAAAACTTTTATTTTTGCACTTAAATCTTCAAGATTCTTATGGTCTAAGGTTTATATAGTGTTAAAGATTCTAGTTTTGGCAAAAAGTTCGAAGCTTTACGTGTTTTAAATCGTTTTTAAACTCGTTTTGATTTCGTTGTTCATTTCTACGCGTAAGCATAAAAAGCACTTTGGGTGTTTAAGGTCAATACTTTCTTGCTATTTGAGTGTTTTGGAAGCTTTCTGTGCAAAAGAAATCAGTTGAATCATTGGAAATTTTTTACGCGTAAGTCAAAACCCTAATCTTACGCGTAAGAAAGTCAAAACCCTAGTTTTCTACGCATAACTTTTTGGTAACGAATCTTCGTGCAACAAAGGTGACTCGGTGCTTCCCTCACTTGGATAAGTGTGTGGAACACTTCGACTTTTGGATATCTTTTACGCTGTGATAGTGTAAAGGATTTTTGGTTTTAAACCAACTCTTACGCATAAGTTGAAAGCTTACGAGTAAGCACTCTACGCATAAGTTAACTCTTACGCGTAAGGTACTCTACTTCTACGCTTAACGTTTACGCATAAGACTTACGTTTAACCTTAAGTTTACGCGTAACTTGGATTTCTACGCATAAGGATTTCTACGCCTAAGCTCTTTACGCATAAGGACTCCTACGCATAAGATCCTACGCATAAGCATCCTACGCATAAGCACTCATCTCTACGCATAAGAATAGTTTTACGAGTAAGATTGTGATCAAAACTTCAAACGGCTATAACTTTTGAACCGTAACTCCGTTTTCAACGATCTACCCATTAAAACGACCGTGAGAACGAGGAGAATAGACCGCCGAATAAACTAAAGTCAGGTCAACCTTCGAGTCCTAAAAACGCTCCGAACAGAAGTTATTGAGATTTTTAAGTTTTTCGACCAAATTTTCACTACAATAACCTAGCTTAATCTTCATCAACCACAACTCCTTTATCGTTGAATCGATCCTACATCAACTTTATCATATCATACCTTCATCTATGGAAACTCAACAAGACATTCATGCAGCCGGTGCCGAAAACCGTCCTCCTATGTTAGAAAAAGGTGGTTATCTTCAATGGACAAGTCGAATGCTTCGTTACATCAAGACTAAACCTAATGGAAAATCGATGATCAAATCCATTCAGGATGGACCCTTCATACCTCGACAAGTCCAAGACCCTGGAAATGCTGTTGCAACACCTCCCGTCCCACCATTTTTTCGTCTTCAAAAGGAATCGGAATACTCTGAAGAGGATCAGAAACAAGTCGAAGCAGATGACATGGCAATTCATATTGTCCAACTGGGTTTACCAAGAGACATCTTTGCTGCTATAGACAGTTGTGAAACTGCTTTCGATATGTGGGAACGAGTTAGACGACTTTGTCATGGAACAGAAATTGGTCAACAAGACACAGAGAACAAGTTGCTAACTGCTTGGGAGAAGTTTACATCCACTCCAGGAGAATCCATTGAATCCTACTATGGAAGGTTCTGCACTTTAATGAATGAGCTGATCAGAAACAAGTTGACACCCAGAACTATCGTGAGCAACATCAAGTTCTTGAACAATCTACCAGAAGAATGGGGACGCTATGTCACTATTGTCAACCAAACAAAAGACTTACATCAAGTGAACTTTGATCAACTCAACGATTTTCTGAAACAAAACCAAAATGAAGTGAATGAAGTCAGGCAAGAAAGATTAGCAAAGAATCATGATCCATTGGCACTCATTGCAAAGACTCAAACTCCAGTGAATACACAACAACAAGCTTCATCATCTTCCACTAACAACAACTTGCAGCAATACATCCCTCAACAACAAAACTATCCACCTGAACAAAAACATTACCAGGAACAAGGAATCACTGATCTTGAAATGGAACCAGAAGAAGCTTTGTCACAAGCATCTGCATTCTTGGGTAAAGCATTCAGAGGTCGCTATTCCACACCAACTAACAACAACCAAAGGATTTCATCAAATACTCGCAACAGGCAAATTGCACAGCCGGGTGTGAATATGGGTAATCAAAGACAAATGGTTGGTGTTATTGGGAATCAGCAGGGATATGCTACTGGATTTCGCATGGGTAATCAAGCGATTCCAAATCAGGGTAATCAGATGGGTCAGAATGTTGGGAATAGAGCAGTGGGTAATCAAAATGGGAATGTTGCAGCTCCAATCGTTGGGAATTATGGAAATGTGAATCAGGGTAATCAGGTTACGTGTTATAACTGTCAAGGATTGGGTCACATGGCAAGGAATTGTCCAACTAAGCCGAAAAAGAAAGATCTTGCGTATCTTCAGAAAGCTATCATGTTGGTACAAAAGGAACAATCTGGACTTCAATTGAGTGCTGAGGAACATGACTTCATGGCTATTATGGATGATTTGGAAGACCTCGAGGAACTCAATGCAAACTGCATCTTCATGGCAAATCTTCAGGAGACTAAGTACGACACTGATTCTGACGCACCTCCTATCTATGACGCCAACGCAGTATCTGAGGTACCAATCATTGATCCATGCTATAACAATGTCATATTTGATGTGTTTACTCATAACGAACAGCATTCTGTGACACCAGCACCTACTTATGATACATACCTGGACAATCCGAGTTGTAGCAATACTAACTCTGAGACTCCAGATGTGGATCCTAATGGAGGCTGTGTGGCACAAAATACTGAGACTGATGAGGAAACACGTGCTTATTTTGAATCATTAATCAATAACTGTGGCATTGAAATTGAGAAAGTTAAAACGGTCAATCGCGAAGTTAAGGCCGTGGATGCTAAATTGACCGTTGAGCTTGAGAGTTACAAGGAGAACGCAAAAGCCTTTGAATTTCAGAAAAACAAAGAATCAGAATTCGAAATTGGTTATCGAAATTTGGTTTCTAAAGAACAACTATTGCAAATCAAGTACAACACACGATGTGAATTTGAACTTGAAAATTAAATCTTTAAACAAGGAAATGTCTGATTTAAATAACCAACTTTCTAAACAAAAAGAAATGTTTTATAATCTTGAAAAAGAGAAGAAAAAGTTGATAACTGATTTTTCAAAATGAGAAGATTCTCTTCTTGATGAAATTCTTGATCAAAATGAGAAAATCCAAACTTTGGAAAATTTGCTTCTTAAAACGGGTCATTCTGCTCAAACAATCAAGATGCTTTCTAATCAAGTAAATCCGCGTTTTCATACTACTAATAGAATGGCACTTGGTAACGACCCTTCTTCGTTCCTCAAGAAAGCTCAGAAATCTCAGAATGTGTTAAACAATGGAAATGTTTTACATGAACCCATTATTGTTCGTGATTCTCTTGAAACGTTAGAACTATCTGAGGAGAGTAGATCAAAAATGAAACAAAAGAATCCGGAAATCAAACCTATTGATTATAACAAATGGAACAAAATTAACGGAATTACTTTTGTTAATCAAAAAGAAAAGTTAAAGTTTTCCATCACATCAAGTGTTTCAAACAAAGAGTCAACACCTGTTTCATCTGTTTCAAAACCAGTTGTTGTCTCAAATTCTCTTTCGAACATTGAACAAATGTCTTCAAACAATCCTTTTAACACAAGTGATGCGAGAAGTATTTTAGACAATGTGAAAACTAGAATTGCGGATCTTCAAGACACTGTTAAAACTAAAACCACTATTACACCTAACAACTGGTTCTCTAGTTTTGACATCGAACAAAGAAAGTTTTTTGAAACTCAAATTGCCCCTCAGCTGAATGCCATCAGTGCAAGAGTAATTCATTTTGAACAAGCGTTTTTGAAAGAAACAGTTGACTTTGTCAAGGACCATAAATCCCTGGTAAAGCAAGCTAATGACTGTGTTGAACAAGTCAAAGTTTTGGAAAATTTAGATGACTCTCTCTTCGAAGATGTTCTGACTACTGATATTATGTCCATCATGCGAACAAGGAAAAAGCAAAAGAGCATCATATAAACCCAAATCCGTACCTAGTTCGGAGGCAAAGTTGCATATGTTGCACATGGACTTATATGGCCCAATGAGAGTTGAAAGCATTAACGGGAAAAAGTATATCCTTGTTATCGTCGATGATTATTCGAGATATACATGGGTTAGGTTTCTAAGATCAAAAGACGAAGCTCCAGGCATATCATCACCTTTTTGAAACATATTCAAGTACTTCTTCAAACTCCAGTAAGGGTTGTAAGAACAGACAACGGCACTGAATTCACTAATCAGGAGTTAAGAACTTTCTTTGAAGATGTTGGAATTACACATCAGACATCAGTTGTTAGAACTCCACAGCAGAATGGGGTAGTTGAAAGAAGAAATAGAACTCTTGTGGAAGCTGCTCGCACAATGCTAATTTATTCTAGTGCACCGTTATTTCTATGGGCTGATGTTGTTACCACTGCTTGTTTCACTCAGAACCAATCCCTAATCCATCCAAGATTCAATAAAACCCCGTATGAGCTTGTGAACAATAGAAAACCTGATATCTCTTACTTTCACGTGTTTGGCGCTTTGTGCCATCCGACGAACGACAAAGAAGATCTAGGTAAATTGAAAGCTAAAGGTGATATTGGAATCTTCATTGGATATTCAGATAACTCGAGGGCATTCAGGGTGTATAACAGGAGAACTAGGAGGATCATGGAGACGATGAATGTGAAGTTTGATGAACTTTCACATATGGCTTCTGAGAGACTCGCTCAAGAACCCGCACTAAATCAGCAGACTTCTGGACACATCAGTTCAGGACTCGTACCTCAAAGAGCTTAATCAACTTCGTTTGACAATCCTAAAGAACAAGAATGGGAGAATTTCTTCGAGTTAATGTTCGATGAATTCTATGGTGGAAGTTCGACAAATGCATCAAACCATCATTCCGCTGCACCCGCTTAAAATCATCCTCCACCACCAACAGAAGATGCATCTACAATGGTCGAAACCAATGCACCAACTCCATCTACATCATCTACATCTACTACAGTTATTGCACCCGTTCTACCAGCAGTTGATGAGCAAAACCAAAACCAGAATGATGCAACGTTAGATGACGACTTATTTGAAAACCCGTTTGCTACAGAATCAGCTGAATCTTCTTCAAGATTACAAGAACCATCTAACTCGCATACGTTTAACCAACGGTATCCTTCTACTCTAAAGTGGACAAAATACCACCCAATTGAACAAGTTATTGGTGAACCTTCTAGGCCAATTCAGACGAGACGTCAACTTGAAACCGATTGCGACTTGTGCATTTACCTTTGCTCAATTAGCAATATCGAGCCAAAGAACATTCGTGAGGCAATGGCAGAACGCGCATGGATAGAAGCGATGCAGGAGGAACTTCTCCAATACCGTCTTCATGACTCTTGGGAAATGGTTCCAAGACCAATTGACATTCGCGTCATTGATCTCAAATGGTTATGGAAGAACAAAAGGGATGAAGAGATGACTGTAATTCGCAACAAAGCTCGTCTTGTGGCCAAAGGATACATACAAGAAGAAGGGATAGACTTTGAAGAGTCATTCGCGTCGGTAGCCAGACTTGAAGCAGTCAGGATATTCTTAGCCTATGCAGCTCACAAAAACATCATGGTTTATCAGATGGACATTAAGACCGCATTCTTGAATGGAACTCTGAAAGAAGAAGTGTACATGAGTCAGCCAGAAGGCTTCATTGACTTGGAACATCCAGACTACGTCTACAAACTCAAAAAGGCAATCTACGGTTTAAAACAAGCTCCGAGAGCGTGGTATGACGAACTGTCCTCTTTCCTTATCCAAAACAATTTCACCAAAGGAACAGTTGATCCTACCTTGTTTACTCAAAAATGCAAAAACGATATTTTGATTGTTCAGATTTACGTGGACGACATCATCTTTGGGTCCACTAATCCGAATCTTTCAAAACATTTTGAAAATCTCATGAAAAGCAAATTTGAAATGTCCATGATGGGGGAACTAAAATTCTTTCTTGGTTTACAAATACATCAGTCCCCTTGTGGAATTTTTATTAATCAAGCTAAATACACAACTGAGATTTTGAAAAATCATGGTATGGATAATTGTGATTCGGTCGGAACACCAATGGTAACTTCACCAAAAATTGGAGTCGATTTGTTTGGGAAACCTATTGATCCGAAGAAATATCAGAGCATGATTGGTTCTCTCATGTATCTTACTGCTAGTCGACCCGATATTCATTTTGCTGTTTGCTTATTAGCACGGTTTCAGGCAAAGCCTACCGAACTGCACCTCAAAGAGGTTAAACGGATCTTTCGGTACCTGAAGACATCCATTCACATGGGACTTTGGTATCTGAAGGAATCCGGATTTGATCTAATTGCCTTTTCAGATGCGGACCACGCAGGTGATCAAGTTACAGCAAAAAGTACATCAGGAGGAGCACAATTTTTGGGTGAAAAGTTAGTCAGCTGGTCTTCAAAGAAACAAGATTGCACTGCACTTTCAACCGCTGAAGCTAAGTATGTATCTCTATCTGCGTGTTGTGCTCAAGTTCTATGGATGAGAACACAACTCACAGATTATGGCTTTACTTTCGATAAAATACCTATGTATTGTGACTCGAAAAGTGCCATAGCCATATCATGCAATCCTGTTCATCACTCAAAGACTAAGCATATCAGAGTCCGCTATCAATTCATCAAAGAGTACGTCGAAAATGGTACTGTTGAATTATTCTTCGTGAAGACTGATTACCAACTCGCCGATCTATTAACTAAAGCCCTTCCAAAAGAAAGGTTTGACTATTTAGTTCGACGAATTGGAATGCGAAGCCTAACCCCTGAGGAGTTAGAACGTCTTCTCGAATCTTCTTGAAAATGATTTTCCAAAAAGCTTCGCTGTAAATATTTTTGAAAAACAAAATACAAAATTTGAAAAACCAACAAAAACAAAATATAAAAATATAAAACTTTCAAAAAATACAAAAACAATATAAAATCAAAAATACAAAAATATTCTTCTCACGACATGTCTCTTGTATAATCGATATTCTGTACGTTTCTAGAAATGTCATTCAACAATGATACGGGCATGTACAGATGCTTGAGCGAGAGTTCTTTATATGTTTTCTAAAACATGTCGTTTCTCAAAATTTCTTCATAAAATGGCTTTTGTATACTTCAGTACGAAACCCGGACTAAAATAATGACTTTTGATTATTTCAAATCAAAACTCGTGTTTTTAAAGAAAAATCGAGTGTACGCTTCAGTGCACTACATTTAAAACTGGTGAGAAATCATCATCATCTTGAGCACCTTTTTCAAGATTGTTCAAAAAGACTTTCAAAATCTTTCAAAATATTTTGTGCTCAAGATAACTCCCTCTAAACCCTTTAATTGATTATGCCTTATTAAAGGGGGAGTATAAAATCAAAATGTTCCAAATTCATGCTTAAATCTAATCCGTTTGTCTCCCCAAAAAGATTCTACAATGTTGTTTAATCCGTTGATATCAAAAATATCACGAATATGCTATTTTTGAGGGGGAGGAGACGTGATTAAAATGTGATCAAAATCGTTGTTTGAATCTCAAAAAGAGCTTGACTCAGATGAAACCAATGAATTGACGGGAATCAAAGTCAGTAAATGTACCATCTCGAGAAACTTTCTATGAACTTGACCAGGACGGGTAATAATTTCAAGCTAGTTCTCTAGTGATGTAAACGTTTCTCGAATCGGTCTTGTTCATTGAAAGTCAATCAATTCAAAAAGTGCGAACTCTACCCTCTATGTGCAGATTTCTGTCAAAACTTATAAGCACATGTGAAGGGGGAGGGTTTCTAAAAATATAAAACTCACGGAGTGTTTCAAACATGTTTTTTATCATAAACACTCTGAGAGATTTTCAAGAAAAATGGTTTTATGGCAACAATAGGACAGTCATGAAGTTATAAGGTGACTAAGGATAGGAAATTCATCCTATGATCCGCCAGAGCCGGAGGGATCTACCCAAGGACATCATAAATAGTTAGTATTAGAAGTCCTTAGGAATGATTGAAAAAAGGAGTAATGTGAGGAAGGAGAAAGAAGGGGTTGAAGAATTAAAAAGAAATGTAAAAGAAAGGGTGAAAAGAAATAGCCCTCCATATTCAACCTTGGGGCAGAAACCGGGTTCAACTCATCTGCTATTGGTTGTCACTAGATGACACTGGTATTGAAGACAAAGACATCATGGACCCAGTGACGCACTGCACTAAACCTTCTAGCCACTCAATTCCTCTCAAAAGGGATTTGTTTCATTCTCACTGGGAACCCTACATAATCTATCGACTTTCTCTTAGAGATCGTTGGTATTGAAGAAGGAGACCCTCTCCCTAGTCTCCGCTCAGGAAAACCAAAATGCACTTAATTGAGTCTAGAGCCACGAGATTCATTAAAAGATCTCATAGGAACACATGACATGACATCGCTTGTTATTCATCAATAAGGACACAAGTGATATATTCTAGAGTCCTACACAGATCTTAGCAATCTGCCAGAACATTTATGAGAAGTTTCACATTTGTGATCTTCAGTGATTGAATGGAAACTCCTGCCAGGGTCAACATCAAGCAGCCCTGACAGCAGGTCACTTCGGTAACTCCCCGTGGATTATGCTTAGTGTGTCTCAAATGTTCTACAGTCGTGGAGTGATGCTTTGGTGTACTTCAGCGACTCATCTGAACTGTAGATGTACTTCGGTATATCGCGTTATCTCACTTGTGGGACTTCAGTTCAGGAACGGCCTCTGTGAGAATTAGAGACGTGTTTTCACACTATGCTGTTAACATCCTCGAAAGTCAAACTTGTAAGTGCCGGAATCCGCTTATTACTAACCTGTTTTATGTTTTCTTCTTATGGAAGCTCCGGAGCGGATTGATCGTGCAGACTCGCCACATGCTCATACCAACAACACATGAAAGTTCTCATCAAAATCAAAGGCTACTCAAAGTTAAAGATGATTCTTCGTCAATGTCAAAGAATCTACAAAGTTTAAAGACTCGAGAACTACATCATTGGTAACCAAAATCTAATAGAAGTGTGAGCATGGTGGAGAAAGACGTGGAGACACCAAACCAACGAAGTTGACAATGGCAGACAACCACATTATCTGATCACAAAGCATGAAGGAACAAATAATTAAGACTATTCTATATCTACACACAAAGTTCAAGCTCGAGAAAAGTAAAGACCTAATCAAGTGGAGCATCATTTGAATGACCACCCCTTAGGGGGAGATTGTTAGCCTTAATAGTTTTATTAGAAGTGATGGTCATTCACGTTTAGGAACTTTGTAACATGTGTTAGATATCGTGCTAGAATAGTCAACGGGCTCGTGGATTGGACTAAGCTAAATGGGTATTAGTTTAGTTAAGCTTGCCTTATATCCAATCCAACCCATGTCCAAGCCCACGAAGCCCATAGAAAGCCTTTTAGGTTTTATGTTACTTGTACTATATAAACCCCTCAAAGTCTCATTTGAGGGGTGTGCTTGAAAGTGTGTGTGTGTGTGTGTTTTTCCTTTGGAATATACAACTTATTGCGTTCATCTTTATCTCACATATACACGATCTTTATATCATTCAAGTCACCATCTTTCCTTTCTTCTTATTCTTTCTAAGTATAGGTTTGTATTTGGGTTTCACGAGTTCTACGCATAACTGTGGTTAACGTGGGTATTTCGTGATAAGGTTGATATCGTAGTGGTCCTACATTAATCAAGCATTAATTACACAACGAATGACCTATCTCATTACTAGATCATTAATCAATTAAGATAAGAGACAACCAATCAATATTTAATAATTAAGTTTCATATTCCCTAAGCAAACACACAAGTAAATTAGCCGGACATGGAGAACATGCAAGCATACACACAAATAATTGAAGACATAATTGAATTAATGAAGTAAAACACTTATCTTGATGTAAGATAGGGTTTGGAACCCTAAAATACTATACAAGACAGCCTTGGTTCGGTTTAGGTTTTTACTCCAAAAGACTACACACTAAAACTGAAAAATTCGGATTATATATATAATATTACAATCGCGACGGCGTCACCTTATGATTTGTGATGCCGTCGGGTCGCCGTCATTAGGGTTTTGTCTTGGCCACGTTAGTCTTGAGAACGGCGTCACCTTGTGCTTGTGACGCCGTCCTCTTCAGCTTCTAACGCCGTCTGGATCAAATCTAGGCCGTCTGAGTTGCGACGGCCTACTCTCTTAAAGCCTGACACCGTCACTTGAAAATAAGAAATTTGGCTTATGTGTCGTCACAAAATGCTCCGATGGCGTCGCATTTAAGCAGTGACGCCGTCACCTTGTATTTCAGCAGCTTGAGTGTCTCGATTCTTGACTTTGGCCATTTTCTTCGTATATCCGCGCCTTTTCGTCCAAATAAGAGACCTAAAAAGTGAAAAGGAACGATATTAAGTAATAACGGATACAAAAGTGATCAAATAAGGGCTTAAACGACCCCTCAAAAAGGTACATTTTAAAACCTTATCATTTTTCCTGAGCGGAGACTAGGGAGAGGGTCTCCTTCTTCAATACCAACAATCTCTAAGAGAAAGCCGATAGTTTACGTAGGGTTCCCTGTGAGAATGAAACAAGCTTCTATTGAGAGAAACTTGAGTGGCTAAGAAGGTTTAATGCATGCGTCACTGGGTCCATGACGACTTTAATCTTCAATACCGGTGTCATCTAGTGACAACCAGTAGCATATGTATTGAACCCGGTGTCTGTCCTAAGTTGAATAATTTGGAGAGCTATTTCTTTTCACCCTTTTCTTTACTTTTCTTTTTAATTCTTCAACTCCTTCTTTCTTCGATTCTCATTTTCTCCTTTTATATAACCATACGTGAGGACTTCTAAATTCTAACTATTGGTAGTGTCCTTGGGTAGATCCCTCCGGCTCTGGCGGATCATAGGATGTTTATTCCTAAACTTAGTCACCTTATAACTCCTTGACTATCCTATGTTGCCATAAAACCATTTTTTCAAAAATCTCTCAAAGTGTTTATGAATTAAAACATGTTTGTAACACTTCGAGAGTTTTGCATTTTCAGAAATACTCCCCCTCCACACATGCTTAAGTATTTTGACAGAAATCTGCACGGTAAGGGAAGAGCTCGCACTTTTTTGAATTGATCGACTCAAGATAGACAATTCCCCGTGAGACACGGTTACGTTGTATAGTTAAAGAGTTGCATCGTCAGCTTTTAGGTGATAACTAGCTCTGATAACTACCTTGAAGGTGTGGAAAAACCTTGAAAAAAGTTTTCAAACCTGTCAAAGTTCATGTCTATGAAGAGTTTCTCGAAGAGGTACAATCTACTCGGATAAGTCTTGGAAGACAAATCTTTTCGATGTATGACAGTTCAGATCTCGTCAATTCATGGGTTAAGTCTTAGCGCACGAAGATTTCATCATATTTACAACATATTTGTATCATACAATTTTTCTCCCCCTCAAAAATGGCATATATGTGTTATTTTTGATGAAATTTTTGATATCGAATATGACCATTTCGAGTTTTGTGGGAAGATTTCCATGAAGAACGTTTTGTGAACAAAGATTTGTTAGCAAATGCTCCCCCTCAGCAAGTAATATTAACTTTTGAGGTTTTGAAAACGTAAGGGGAAGTACTTGTGCTTTTGAGCAAAACTTTGAAAAGTGAAAGTTTTGATAAGTTTTACTCAAAAGTAAGAAGCTTTCGCTCCTTTTATAAGGATTGTCGCACTGATGCGTACCACAGGGTCCTTTCATTACAAGTACGGGTTGTACATTGCTATGTGTGCACAAGCCATTGTCAATATACAAATCATATTATCCAAATGTCAATCAATGAAATAATTTAAAGAGTACCAGTCAATCCTTCAATAAGACCATGAGTTCTCTCTTGACGTTGATAACTCGTAACCGAGAAACTCTCTCTTCCACCCACAAAGCTCTCTAGCCTCCGCATCTGATCCCGATGAAATAGCCTTTCATCTATCCTTGTGATTATCTTCCTAGCATCCCCCCTTTCCTTAGAATTCCAACGCTTCTTTGACCCAACTCCTTGCTGTATATCCTTCAACCGATATGCTAGCCCATCGTGAACTAACTTCAACGTGTGATCGCAGAACTTGTGAACCTCGTTGTACGCCATGAAGCAGTTGTGGTGAAGTTCACTGCGGTAAACCACCCCAAACTTTAGTTTCTTCAAAATGGTGTACTGAGATAGTTGGTTGATGCCGGGAAAATGTAGCAATGGTTTCGTGAGATTGACTTGTTTCTGGTATGATTCCACAACAAGTTGAAGGTCTTCAACACGTTCTTGGATCACTGTGCTTCGAATGAATATCAACAATAACATGACGTACTGGAGCTGAATATTGGTGGAGAATTGTCTCATCCGACCTTGTACCTTAGCAAGGTACATGTCTTCGATTTTGTTGAGCGACAATCTCAGAAAATGAGCTTCAGTAAAGTCATATTCTTGCTCGTCCTGGCATTTGACTTTGATCTCCTTCAGGAATGAGTAATCCCACTTTGTAGCCAGACTGACATTCATGATAGCAACGATCCTTTTGTCACTGAACACCTCTTTGTTTGACTTTAGAACTTGGCAACTTCTGTAGTATAGTCTTCTCCTTTCTGGCCAATGATGAATGCCATACTGTGCATCAAGGTCATAATTCACCACGTTGTCAACGAACATTCTTGTGGCTTCTTCTTCGATGGCAACATTGTGGGAGAAGACTGCTGCTGGGATGTTAAAGGTGAGTGACGTAGCATACTTCTTGGTGATGTCGCTACCGTGCTGTAGGAATTCCAGGTCATTGTTGAAGAAGTATTTTTAGGGAATCTTGGGTTGTGTTGGTCGACCAATGGTTGGTAGTGGTTTTGTCCAGTCTGTGTAATATGGAGTCTTATCCTGTCTTGTGAAGTCAATGTTCGATTCAGGGTTGAGCCAATCAATGTTGTTAGACATAGCTCGTGCGATGTTGTCGAGATGATATTCGACTTTAATGGCACTGTCAGAGCTGTCTTTTAGCAGTTGAAACGCATCGTTCTGGATTCGACGTAACTCCCCTTTCGTCATCTTCTTAACTTTGAATTTATCCTGGATAATCTTAACATGCTCCATAGTACGACCATCTACCGGTTCTTGGCCTTCCGGTAATCGAGGGGTGGCATCAACAAGCTTGCTAAACCATTCGTATTCTTCAGTATCATCTTCATCCAACCATGATACAACTGTGGTTGATCTTTTCTTCTTTAGCTTGGAGGATGATTCTGGTTGTTGCTTGGTTGATGGTGGAGATGAGGGCTGTTGCGAGGGCTCAGTATTTTCTTCGTCATCACCACCGGTGTATTGGAAATGATCACCAGTTTTCTCCGATGGTGGTAGAGACTCAGAGTCTTGAGGTTTATCAGTAGCAAGAGGTCGTTGAGATGAGCTAGTAGTGGTGGTGGTCTTTGGTGGTGGTGGAGGCATAGATGAGGACTGGCCTGATTTCTTCGGACGTTTACCCTTTGGATCCTTGTCCGCATCATCATCGTCTCTTGGTCGCTTTTCCTGACCAGCTGCTTCCTTGCAAGTTGTCTTGAGTTGATATGCAATAAATGCCTCAAAGAGTTTAGATTCATCCGATGTGAAAGTTGGAGATCGAGGAGACATCTGCATTATCAGCTATGAGATCAAGTCAGCTTCAGTGACATTAGGAGGCTGAACTGGTTGGGTTTGCATAACCACCGGTGTTGTCGTAATTGTTTGCCTGAGCATTGACTTCAGATAAGGGTAAAGTTGTTTTGCAAACATTTCTTTAGTTACACCAGGGACAGTGTCGAGAAGGAACTGATGAGTGTAATCCCTAATCGTCTAGTCCATTTCACCTTGAATATCTCTGTTGAGGAATTGCTTGATCTGGTCTCTTTCCTCCGTGAACTCGTTCATCATATCACTGAGTAAGTTAACCCTGTCAGCCAGGTGATTCAACTTTTTGTTAACTACATTTCGTTTTCTTGCTTGCTTGACAGCATTAACGATCTTGGTTTTGGCACGAGATGCCCTAGTATTAGTAGGTTTCTTGATTGATTTGGAAAACGATCTGGTGGTTGTTTTATCAGATGGTGGTGGTGAGGAGTGAGATGATGACTCAGTTGTAGATGGGTCTTGAGGTGCCTCAGAAGTTTGTTCAGGATTATGATCAGGATTATCGTGAATGTAGTTGTCAGTTTCGATTTGAATCCTTTCATCTTCATCAGCTTTAGCCCGAGCTTCTTTTTCATCCTTTTCCTTAGCGGCTCTCTCCACATCTTCATCTGTTATCTTCTCAGTCTTTTCTTGCTCATCTACCTCAAAATCGAACGGGACTTCATACTCTTATTGTTGTTGCTCTGTTGATTCCTTAGTGGTGGTACCAGTTCCCATATCGGGTTGATTAACCGCATCAAGAACTGGTGTGATTTGTGCTCCACCACTGGAACCTCCAGGGCCTCTGGTTTGCTGAAGGTTGAATTCCGTTGCAACATGCTGCTACTCAGCTGTTTAAGTGTCTTGTGGAATTGTTGTTCATCCTTTGGGTTAATTTCTTCGTCAGAGCTTTCTTTTTCTTCTTCAGCCACTGGTGTCTTCCCTTTTTCTGATTTGGGACTTGGTGGTTTATCATCTGACCTCTGTGAGGTTGTCTCATTTGTGGCAGTTTCGAAGTAGTAAACCACCTCTTCAGACTCAGTATCTTCATAATCGTCGTCCTTTAGGATAGGTTCTGGTTTGACATTTGGACGAGCGGTCTGAGATGGGACTTTTCTTTTGAAGCTTGGATGCCTCTTTGGGTACTTGAGAGCGCTCCCAGTGCTTCCGACACTACCAGTGCTTCCTGATCTTCTGGTCTTCTTGACAAGAACAACTGAAGTCTTTTCATCCATAAAACCTACTTTACCTGCACTCACTACTTCTTGATATCGTAGATACGACGGAAGACTTTTGATTTCGTCAGTGAGAAGGCAATCAAGTAGTACTGCACCTTGTTTCCTTGTTGATGAGTCTTTAAATCTGACAATGTTCAATGTAGGCTCATACAATGCAGAGTGATTCTTAGGGTCATTAATTATCAATGGGATTTCCCGATGTTTCCTGAGAATGTTTTGAATCAACAGCTTTGTGTATCTGATAAAGGGAACCTTTGTCCCAGGCTTCTTGAATTGAGACATCATGTCTTCCCATTTCAGGCTGGCATAGTCAATGTGCTATTTGTTGACCATCCCCCAGAAGGTTTGTAGGTGCATAAGTTTTGGATGCTCATGACCGCTGTCTCTTCCAGACACAGACTTAGCGATCATAATGTACAATGTCCTACATGGTTGAGGAATGTTCTTCAGATCGACAGTGGAATGTTTTGTGATGACCCCGGCAGCTTCATCATAGCCAATGTCGACCATGAATTGCATTATAGCCTCTTCATTTGGAATTGCTACATAGTCAGCAGGCTGTATAGCAGGTAGAAGAAGAATTGTTCTAAGATCAGCTACCGTGACGGTAACATCTTTATCATTGAGGGTCACAGTGACAACATCTTGACCATCAACATTTTTCATCGTGTGCCAGAATTGATGAATGTAGATTTCTGGTACAGTTGCTGAGTTTGTAAGCATGTTATTGTAGGGATGAGTTTTGAAGATATCCACAGCAATCTTGCATGATGATTCTGAGCATGTGAAGTTCTCAAAATCGACCTTGAGATTGTTCTTTCCAATCGTCTTGCTATAATCAGTTGGGAAGATATCATTCATTGTGAGTTCATTTGGTGCATTGACATTTTCCATGATGACGTCCATTTCGTGATCTGAAAGATATTGAGACAAAAGAACCAACATATCGAAAGACGTTATGTTAGTCAAAGGTTGATTTTATTGTCCAATTATTGAAGTTGTTATGTTAATGAATGTTACGAGTCCAAAGTCACATATTGTCTAATAGTCCAAAGTTGACGTGATAAGTTACGTGAGTATGTTAATTTTGAATGTAAAAGTCCAAAGTTTACTTAATCACACAACGTTTTAACTTTTGTAGCTTATTAGTGACATTTTGGTTTTGTGACATTATGAGTAACTTATTACAAGTTTGTACGCGTAACATTTCAAAATTTTAGTTACAATTTGGCTTAAGCGTAGGTTAGTAAGCTTATGCATAAACAGGGTAACCATAAGCGTAGGAATAAGCTTATGCGTAGGAGTCACCCTTAGGCGTAAGGAAGACTTACGCGTAGGAGTGGACTCTTAGCATAAGGCTTACGCGTAAGCTTAGGTTAAGGACTTACGCATAAGGTTTACTTGTAAGAGTATCCCTTAGGCGTAGAAGCCTAATTTTATGCATATCCTTCACAGGATACGCGTAGTCCATTGTAGACCCTTATGCGTAAGAGTTACGCGTAAGATTGCTCTTATGCGTAACATCTATGCATAAGGTGATCCTTAAGCGTAGAGTCCAATTAACCTTGATTCTGAAACTGGTACGCGTAGAAGCCTGAAATAGTTTAATCACAACACTCATATTAAAAAGTTTTCAATTACTTTCAGCATCACATGGTATCACTAGTTAAATCCAGTTACGCGTAGGTTAGTTTTATGCGTAGACATAAACCTTAATATTCAAATCCTACGAGTAAGCATTTTAACCATGGGAAATCAACCAAACATTTTATGTGTTATCTTAGATGCTAATTAAGTAGTTTCCAACAGGTTTTAACATCAAATACACCAAGAATCAAGAATACCCAATTATACGCATACTTAAACCCTAAAGCTTAATTTTTCAAAATTGTTGTTTCTGAGCATGAATTAGTGGTGAATTCAATCAATTAAACATATGACAAACATCTCCTAAGCATCCAATTAACCTCAAACACTCACAAATGAAAATACCCAAATCCACGTATAAACCCTAGTTTGGAAAAATGCTTGAAAACAGTTTCTGGGTTGGATTTGTTGTTTGAAACAGGTTTAGGATTGATATTAAAACCTTTTAACACAACCCATTTCACTAAAAAAACATCATTTTCTAACATCATGTTTATACGCGTATGCGTATGAACATAAAATCATTTGTTTGGAAAATCTAGCCGTTGGAATCGTTTAAGATTAAAAACCTATGTTTGTAATGATGATAAGATGCAAAAACAACTTACAAATTCTGATTATGAAGCACCGATTTGAGGTTTTAATCTTAGGCGTGGATGTAGTTTGGTAGAAAATTAATGAGGGTAGTAAATGTTGGAAATAGTTAGGTGGAAGGTTTTTGTTAAAAATTAGTTTTCACTTTTGACAAGTATAATCCCTCCACCTCAATCATTTACAACCAAGACCCATAACATTCACTTTGTTTAAACAAAACGTAATTGTTTGGAAAGAAACTTGACGACACCCCCCCCCCCCCTCGACTTTAGAAATGATGAAATTTTACAAATTTGAGTCCGAGGAGAGTGTAAAACAAGAAACGTATCCACCATTTTTAAAGATACAACCAATTAAGGTAACATGCAAGTACAAGGTTTTATTAAACTGAAAAATATTTACTTTCTCCCCCTCAACATTTGTTCGGGAAAAATAATGAAAGTTTTGATAGAACAAAGTGTTGACTGAATATTTGTACTTGCAATGTTTGAGAGAATTAAGATAGAAGAATATTTTGAATTTTATCAGATTTTATATTTTTCTATTTTTGTTTTTGAAAAATTTATTTACAAAAGAGGTTTTGGTGTTTGACTGGTTTTAAGATTGTGTTAAAAGTTCGTCCAGTTCCTCTGGAGTCAAACACCTCATGTCAATCCGGTGGATCAAATCAGTAAACCTAGCAGGTGCCAAGGCTTTGGTGAGAAGATCCACCAGTTGGTGTTCATTACCCACAAATTATAATTCAACGGTACCCTTTTCCACATGCTCTTTGATGAAATGATATCGAAGATCGATGTGCTTGGACTTCGAATGTTGAACGGTGTTGCATGAGATCGCAATAGCACTTCGGTTGTCACAGTACACCGGGATTCTGTCAAATACGTAACCATAATCTTTGAGTTGTGTTCTCATCCAAATGACTTGAGCACAACACGCCGGCATGGCTACATATTCTGCTTCAGTGGAGGACAACGATGTACAATCATGTTTCTTCGATTGCCATGACACCAATTTATTACCAAGGAATTGCAAACCACCTGAAGTACTTTTCCGAGAATCTAAGCATCCTGCATGATCAGCGTCTGAAAAAGCTATTAGTTCAAAACCAGAATCCTTCGGATACCAGATCCCCAAGTTAATGGTTCCCTTTATGTATCGGAGGATTCTTTTAGCCTCAGAGAGGTGTTTCTCAGTTGGTCGCGACTGATAACGGGAGCAAAGATATACAGAAAATACAATGTCCGGTCTACTGGCTGTTAGATACATGAGAGACCCAATAATACTTTGGTATTTGGTAGGGTCAACCAATTTCTCATGCAAATCAGCGTCCAGTTTGTTTGTATGTGCCATTGGTGTGGCATAGGTATCACAACTCTGCATTCCATGTTTGTTTAAAATTTTAAGAGCATATTTGGACTGACTTTAGAAAACACCACGGGGTGATTGATGAACTTGTAGTCCTAAGAAGAACGTAAGTTCACCCATCATTGACATTTCAAAATGTGTTTTCATTAGTTTTGAAAAAGCGTTTGAGTACTTTTTATGGGTTGACCAAAAAATGATGTATTCCACATAAATTTGAACGATTAAAATGTGTGCCCCGTGATATTGTATAAACAGTGTTGGATCGACCGATCCTTTGACAAAATTATGCGATAGAAGAAAGGATGATAACTCATCATACCACGCCCGAAGGGCTTGTTTGAGACCGTAGAGAGCCTTGTTTAGTTTGTAGACGTGATTGGGGTACTCTGGATCAACAAATACTTTTGGCTGACTAACACATACCGTTACCTTCAGTTTACCATTCCAGAAAAGCGGTTTTGACATCCATCTGATATACCGTGATGTTCATGTGAGCCGCGAATGCCAGAAAAATATGTACAACCTCAAGTCTAGCAACCGGTGCCAATGATTCCTCGAAGTCAATCCCCACTTCTTGTCTATAACCCTTAGCCACCAGACGTAACTTATTTCTTATAACCGTACCCTCAGCATCTAACTTGTTTTTCCAAATCCATTTAAGACCAATGACGTAGACCCCTGCTGGTCGTTCCACCAATTCCCATACTTCAAGACGTTTAAACTGATTCAGTTCTTCTTGCATGGATTCAATCTAGGTGTCATAGGTCATTACTTCTTTAATGTTCTTGGGTTCAGATTGACAAACGGTAAGTGCATAAATGCAATGTTCACCGTCAGTCTTAAGGCGTTGTTTAGTTACGACTGGTTGATTCGGGTTTCCAATAATGTTCACAAGAGGATGGTCTTTAGTCCAACGATGTGTGGAGGGTTGATGTTGATATACATTATGTAGATTAGGTGGATTCAAATGGCTTGTAGATGAATCTGCAACATCTGAAGTTGCAGTTTCATTAGCCAAAGGATTAAAGAACGCTTTTGGATCATAATCTGCGGGTGTAGGTACATCATGATTCAGAAGATCATCAGCTGGTTCAGCGTCATTGGATGCGGTTTGTTCGGCTGTTGTTGTAGAATCAATTGGAGGTGCTTCATCAACAATTGTTGTTGTTTCAGGTGTATCAAGTATTGGATTATTATCAGGTTGAGCAGCGGAAACATTTGATACATCTAGAGCACGTTGATCAATATCATCACTAAATAGAGGAGAAAATAGTTGTTCCATTTGACGACGAGCAAGCTGTAGGCTTGGTTCAGCTGATGATGGGGTTTGGGGGAACTTAAGACTGTTATGTCCGGGTTCCAAGCTGTTTTGCTCAGAAGCCATTTATGTAAGCTCATCAAAGTTAGCATGAATCGTTTCCATAATCTCCCTTGTACGACGATTCCAGATCCGGTATCCTTTTGAGTTTTCACAGTATCCAACGAAGACTCCAATGTCAGCTTTAGCCTTGAGCTTTCCAAAGTCATCACGATCATTATTCGGGTAACAGAGAGCACCAAATACATGAAAGTGTTTGAGATTCGGTTTGCGGTTATGGATAAGCTCATAAGGTGTTTTGTTGTGGCGTTTGGTTATCATAGAACGGTTCTGAGTGTAGCATGCAGTTGACACGGCTTCTGCCCATAAGTAATCTGGAAGTTTTGCATTAATTAACATCGTTCTTGCAGCTTCCACTAACGTACGGTTTCGTCTTTCAACAACTCTATTTTGTTCTGGTGTCCTGTAATTGATGTTTGATGCTCAATTCCCACTTTCTCATAGTATTCACGAAGAGTTTGATTCACAAACTCAGTTCCTCTGTCTGTTCTGATTTGTCTGACTATATTTCGGAGCTGAACTTGAATTTTCGTAAGAAAGGTAATGATCATCTGTGGAGCTTGATCTTTACTTCGAAGAAAATAAACCCAAGTCCATCTTGAGTAGTCATCAATAATTACTAGAATGTAGCGTTTGCCATTAATCGTCTACACACGCATCGGGCCACACAAATACATGTGAAGAAGATGAAGCACATGTTGAGAGCTGTGTTCCACCTTTGAAGGAAAGTGAGCACGAGTGCTTTTCCCTTGTTCACAAGCTGAGCATAGATGATCTTTAGAATACCAAAACCTTGGAAGACCTTCAACTAGTTTGTATCGTGCAAGATTGGTTATGGTTTGAAAGTTCAAGTGTGAAAGTCGACGGTGCCATAGCCAAGATTTTGTTGATGTTGCCTTAGAAAGTAGACAAATGGGAGATGAAGCAATCAGGTCTTGCATTGAGATTGTGTAAAGGCTTGATGTGCGAGTTCCAGACATGAGATCGTTTCCTTGTAGATCACGAATGAAACAAGTTTTCTCCCTAAAAGCAACTTCCAAATCACCATCACAAAATTGACAGACTGAAAAGAGATTGTGACCGAGACCTTCCACATGATAAACTCTGCTAATTTCGATGTTCCCATTGATGTAATCTCCGTAGCCCATGATAGCTGCGAAGTGATCATTCCTGAACCTGACAGTGCCAGTGAACTTTAAAACAAAGTTTGATAACAGTTTGATATTGCCTGTCATGTCCTAAGAACATCCGCTATCAACAATCCAGAGGATGATCTGTATCACCTGCATTACACAGAGACGACACAGGTGGAATAGAAGTTGAGGTGGAACCCGAAGAGTTAGAAGGTTCCGTTACAGTTACAGTTGAAACACATATGTTAATGATTTTAGGAATCCATTTAAATTCGGGTATGTTTTGTAACAATCTCTGCCAAGTCCAACTAGTTTTTTCTTTGGTCTTAGTGAATGCACTAGGTGATACTGTTTTCCTAGGAGTTGAAGTGGATTCTATGGGTACATCAATGATCGTAGCAGAAATACTAGAGGGCTGTTTACCTAGCACAGACTTAGAAGCATTAGTGGGCCTAGAGGTATTTCGTTTTCTATTGTTCCACTTACGAGATAAGATAGATTTAGCAACACATTTATCATGACAACCAGAAAACATGCTTTTATGACAACCAACACAAGATGCTTTAAACATAACATTCAAAGTACTTAAAGGTTCAGCATTCGTTACATCACTTTGGCTATTACATTTGTCTAACGCAATGTCTAAAGTGGGTGCAACATGAGTTTTATTCAAAGTCCTAAGGTGTTCTTCTACTTCAGAGGTCTTTATTGTTCTTCTCTTACGTTGCAACTTCCTATTCTTCCTGTTTTTGCTCTTAAGCTGTGAAGTGCTAACGTTGGGAAAAGAGGCAACTACTCCTGTATCAGTGGAAGGAAGCACATTAGTATCTTGTGGTTTGTCATTAGGCGTTCTAGTGTCAATTTTGAACATTCCAGGTGCAAGGACATTTGTGTTACTAATCTTATCATGTTCATACTTTCCTAGCTTTTCTTTCAACTCAGCAATAGTGTGGAACTAATCTTATGCATGATGATTATCAATTTCTTGTGATGCCTTAGCACGAGTCTTTTTGAGCAAATCAAATATGACACCATATTCAGTTTTGACTTTGGCAATTTATTGTTCATATTTTGAAATTTGACACTTTAAAGATACGTTGTCATCATCCAGTTGTTCAAGTTTTATATCGAAAGATTTTTCACGCAACTGGTTGATTTTGTTTTGCAAAGCAAGTTCTCGATTTTGACAATCTTTTTGACACCATTGAAGACGACGTTTTGCATTCGAAAGTTCATTTAACAAACGCTCATTTTCAATTTTCAAAGACTCGATTTGTGGCACATTATCGATATTCACAACAGAGTCAACAGAATCAACAACGATATAATCAAATGCATATGCAACAGTATGTAATAACACAACATTTATGGTATCATCACAGATAACATCTTCCAAGAGTCGGTCAACATGATTTCGCAATATTTTCTTTTTTCATTTAGTGTTTGAAATCTATGTTTCTGTTTTCTCGAAAACTGTTTTAATAAATCCAATCTCTTTCTGAAGTTCCCGTTCCCAATATATTGCACACATTTTTAAATTTCGGACATGTGGTAATAGCCCTTTCTGAAAAATATCTCTTTGATTTCGCGCAAATGGCGATTGAAAATGTTCAGCTTTTATTTCAGAATTAACTCCAATTGCATGTTCCAAAAGTTTGATGTCAGACATGAATGTGTCAAAATATTTAAGAACTTGACATCGTTCAGCTAATGGCTTTATTTCACTAAAAGAAGGTAAAGGACCATTAATTTGTGCAACATTGGAGAGGGGACCATCATGAGAGGAGGACTCAGGATTAGGTGTGATAACCCAAGGTGTGTTAGAGTTATCCTGTTGTGTGACGAAAGTTATGGCTTTTGAATAGTCAAATGGTTTATTATAAACAACATTTTTCAATTTTAACCGACTCTCGTCTTCTACATCTAATTCCTCAGCACGATTATATTCAATAACACTCATAATTGAGTCATTAATTCTATGTTCTGCTCTGTAAACTTGAGGATTTGGTTTGAATGCTCTATGTGAAAACTTTGGTTTGTAATCAGCAAGAATTAGTCCATATCCATTTGGATTTGGTTTAAAAGTAAACTTTTGAATTGTTGTGATTGACTCACCATGTTTGTAAACAACATTTCGAAACTTTTTGATTTTGTTTTGTAAATCGACAATTTCATCAAGATACTCATCTATTTGTCTCCTTGAATGCTTTTTGTATTCACAAAACTATTTTTGACAAGTTAACAACTCAGACTTGGCTTTTTGAGTTTCCTAAGTGAGAGCGTTAAGTTGTTGTTTATGATCAAATTTTAGTTGTTCTATTTGAGAAAGCAATGCATTCTTGCATTCAACTATATTACATATCTGTTTTTCCAAAGATTTTTCATTTTGGTAAGATTTAGCAAATGCGACTTCAAAACCTTTTTCACGTTTCTCTTTGGTTTCAAAAATGTTGAGTTGGAACTTATAGCATTCATTATCCTTAGTCAACAGTGCAATTTTATCTTGTAGTTTCTTATTGATGTCATTGCACTTTTCCAGGTGAGATTGGGTGGTATGAAATAAGTTGGTCATGAGCTTAAGATCTGGATTAGACAAAGGTTCATCTTGTTCAACGTGAGTGTTGGAATCACTCCTAAACTATAATTCAAGTGTTAGTCATTATTATGTAATAGGTAGCTTATTATGGCCTTTATGTTTGTTATTAGCCTTAAGCTTATGTAGAAGTCCCATGAGCTTAGGCCCAAGCCCATAGGAGAAAGGATGGAAACTAGGAGTGTTGCCCAAGCTTTCCTCCTATAAATACCTTATGTAAATCCTCACTTGAGGGTTGGTTGTTCAAGTTATTTCTTTCACATACATCTTACGCATAACCGTCCCTTATTATCGTGTGTGTGTATTTGGATCTTGTTCAATCGCCTTTATCTCTTTCTATATTACTTGTGTTTGTAAAACTAGTGACCTAACAGTGGTATCAATCGCCTACTAGTTGGGTGAACGTATTGTTTGAAGTGAGTTTTGGTCTCACGCATAACGTACAGTACCATATCTTTGGTTAGCTTAAAAACGCATTTTTTACACTTTTTAATCCAAGATTCTTGTACTTTCAACGTTATAAGGTGTTAAACTAACGTTTTTTGGCAAAAAGTTTGGAACTTTATGCGTGGATCATTGTTTTTGAGCTAGTTTTTATTCGTGGGTGTAGTTCTACGCGTAACTGTTTTAGAAGGTTTGGTTCATCAAATTTCACATTCTTGTGTTATTTGGTGATCTTGAAGCTATTTCATCACACAAAAACTGGTTTAGAAACATCTTTGAGCAATATCAAATTTACGAGTAAACCTACGCGTAGTGAAACCCTAAAACTACGCGTAAGTCTTTCCTTGGTTTGATCTTCATTTTCATAGTTTACTCCGTGTTTTTTTGCTTGGATAAGCCTGAAAATACGTCGAGTTTGGATATCTTTTGCACTGTGAAGTGTAAAAGATCACTTGGGATAAAACCCTAAAATTACGCATAAGCATAAGCTTACGCGTAGAAATCCTACGCATAAGATTTATCTTACGCCTAAGCCTAGTCTTGCGCATAAGATAATCCTACGCCTAACTTTCTACGCCTAACTTTTGTCTACGCATAACTTTAGCGTCTTTTCCTTACTTACGCGTAAGCTAAATACTACGCGTAACTTCTAATTGTTACGCGTAACTTTGGTGTTTTTACGCATAAGTGCTACTTGGTTATTGTGATTTCTACCCCTAAGGATACTTCTTCAACAAAGGTTCATTCGACTACAAAGATCCATTTTTACCAACACAAGTTTTTCAACATGTCTCAACCACCATACTCTAACTACTTCCCTTACACTTATTCTCAACGACAACAACAACTAAGTCCACAACATCAACAATGGAATCAACAACAAGCAATTTATCAACAACAATTTAATCAACAACATACTCCACAACTTGGTGCAATTCCTCCACCACAAATGGTTCAAACACCGCCAAGTCTTCAAGTTCAACCCTACACAAATGACTTCAATCAACATCCATCACGGAACACTATGAAGGAACCCACTTGGTTTGCAAAGATGTGTGAAGCTTTAAGCAGCCAACAATCAATTCATGAGGTTGGATCACTTGATAGACCTCCAATGCTCACTCCAGGAAACTATGATCAATGGGTGATAAGGTTCTTTAGGTTTTGTGATCTGAAGAAGCCACATGGAAAGTTCTTAAAGAAGGTTATCTTGGAAGGTCCATTTGAGATGCCTACTGTCATTGTACCCGAAGATCCTAATGCCATTCCACCAAGAGATGAACAAACAAACATTGCTACTATTGCAGATTTAAATCAAACAGAACTTCTACACTATGAAGCTGATGAGCTTGCAATGCAATATATCCTTTTAGGATTACCTAACCCAATTCTTCGAAGTGTTGATGCTCAAAAGACTGCAAAGGAAATGTGGGACCATATTCATCTTCTTATGGAAGGATCTGTACTCAATCAGGAGGATTTGGAATCCAAAATTTACTTGGCTTATGAACACTTCATGATTGAACTTGGAGAGACACTAGAGTCTTATCATCATCGATTTTCAGACATCATCAATGATTTGGATAAACACAACATCATCATGCCAAGAATTGCAGTGAATACTAAGTTCCTGAGTAGTCTTGGTCCTGAATGGGAGAAGTATGTCATTTTTCTCCGTCAAGCGAAGAATATGCATCATTCTACATATGGATTGTTGTACGATTACTTGAAGCCTCATGAGAAGGAAGTTGATCGGGAAAGGATTCTCCGTGCTCAAATTGCTCCACCTACACATCCGGAAAATCAACAACTTGCCTTATATGCTCAACAAAGTTATCCTCCTCAACAAGCAACTCAACCAACTGCCTCAGTCACACCAAACGATCAATCACAGCAACCTCAACAAAATCAATTGGTTCCTTACAACAACAACAATGATCAAGCATTTCATAGTCAAACTAATGAGGAATCCGATCGGTTCGAAGCATTGCAATAGGGATTTGTTATGATTGATAATTCTTTTAGCCGTTATACCAACAAATCCAACAATCGTATTCGTTCCTCATCCAATACACGAAATCTGGCCATTGTGAACAATGGATGAGTTGAAGTTCAAAATCGTGGTTATGGTCGTCAAATGGGAGGTGGTCAAGGGTTTAATGCTATGGGTAGGAATAACAACAGAGCTCAAGTGGTGGAATTGGGAAATGCGCAGAATGGGTTGAATGGTCTTCGATGCTACAACTGCAATGAGAAGGGACACCTGGCGGGCAGTGCTTATTTCAAAGAGGCTCTTCTTTTGGCCCTTAAGGATGAAGCTGGTGGATCTCTCACAAACAAAGAACAGAGCTTTATGGCAGATGCAGACTCAGATGATGATATGGAGGACTTGCAGGCCAATGCAGCTGTTATGTTGATGGCTAATATGCATGAGTTACACATGAGTGACACAGGCCCAGTGTATGACACTGATGGCTTGTCTCAGGTACCCGAACAAACCATCATCATATCTGAACTAATATCTCCGCCAATATCTGAATCCGGCACGGCTCAGACTGTTCAAAATGAGTCATCTACATCTCATTCTGACGATTTTCAAATAAACCCCGTAGTTACATTTGACGATCAAGATGACCTTATGGTTTCCTTTGATAATCAAATTGACTCCGTGGTTGTACTTGAGGATCTAAATAATGATCATGTTGTGACTCACGTTGAACATGCCGAACTGTTGCCTCATCCAGATTTTGCTCGTTTAATTCAAGACCATCAAATCAAAATGGAGGAATGTTATGCATTAAATAAGGAATTAAAAAGCAAAAATGCACTGTTAACCAAGGATTTTGAATGCTTACAAATACAACTCAACTTTTTCAAAACTTAAGAAAACCGTTAAAAAGGTTTTGAAGCCGCTTTTGCTAAATCTCATCAAAACGAAAAATATTTAGAGAGACAGATGCGTGATCTAGCCGCTTCGAAGAATGCTTTGTTGTCTGAAATAGAACAACTGAAACATGAACATAAAAAGCAAATGAACGCTCTCACCTTGGAAAATCAAAAAGCTAAGGCTGAGTTGTTAACTTGTCAAAAACAGTTCTCCGCTTACAAAAAGCATTCAACGAATCGGGTAGATGACCTTCTTGAAGAAATTATCGGCTTACAACACAAAATTAAAGAGTTTAAAATTGTTGTTTACAAACATGGTGAATCAGTAACAGCTATTGAAAAGTTTACTTTAAAACCCAATCCAAAAGGATATGGACCAAATCTAGCTGATTACAAACCAAAGCTTTCACTAAAAACATTCAAACCAAATCCTGAAGTTTCCAGTGCAGAATATAAAATTAATGATACTGTTATGAGTGTTGTTGAATATCATCGTCAAGAGGTATTAGATGCAGAAGACGAGAGTCGATCAAAATTAAAAACTGTTGTTTACAACAAACCTTTTAATTACTCAAAACCGGTCACTTTCGTCACACCAACGGATTCTTCTAACACACCAAGGGTTATCATCAAAACACCTGAGTCTTCTAATGTTAATCCCCAACCAGATTATGCACAAATTTATGGTCCTTTACCTTCCATCAGTGAAGTAAACTCAAAACCTGAAAATCGCAAAATTCTTAGATATTTTGACATTTTCATGGCTGACCTCAAAAATTTAGAACATGAGATAGAATATCATTCTGAAATCAAAGTTCAACACTTTCAATCGCCTCTGGCGCGAGAACAAAGAAACATTTTTCAGAAAAATCTTTTACCAAATGTTAAAAATTTGAAAAGTTGTGCATTGTCTTGGGAACGGGACTTTCATAAGGAACTTGGAGTCATGAAGGTCGTTTTTGAGAAAACTGAAACATCTATTTCTAATACTAAACGTAAAAAGAAACTGTTAAGAAAAGATGTTGATCGACTCTTGGAAGATGTTATATGTGCTGATATCCATAATGTTGTGTTATTCTATTCTTTGCCACATGCATCTGATTATATCTCTGCTGATAATGTTGACTCTGTGGTAACTGTTGAAAATGCTGATAAGGTGCTTCAAATCGAGTCTTTAAAAGCTGAAAATGAACGATTACTTAACGAACTTTACAATGCAAAACGTCGTCTAAATTGGTGTGAAAAAGATATTCACAATCAACAACTTGGGTTTCAAAAGAAAATCGCTCAGTTGCAAACAAAATCTTTTGATCCTAAAATTGAGCAACTGGATGATCAAAACGTATCTTTGAAAAGTCAAATCTCAAAATATGAACAAGAGCTTGTAAAAGTTAAACAGGAATATGGTGTCATATTTGATTTACTCAGAAAGACTCGTCATGAAGCATCAAATGAACTTGATCACTATCTTGCTCACACTAGAGAAGTCATGAATTTTGCTGGTAATATTCGTTCTGAAAATCAAGATTTGATTCACACTATCTCTAAGTTAAGAGAAATGTTAGGAAAGTATGAACAACTTCCGCCAACCATCATTAAGAGATTAGCACCAGTAACACTTAGTAATCGTGAACCTAGAATCCCTACTGCCAAATCACAAGTTGCTAACGTGCTTCCTTCTACTGAAACAGGAATAGTTGTGTCTTTTCCAAACGTCTGCACTTCACAGTCTAGGAGCACTCAATCGAAGAATAGGAAATTGCGACCTAAGAAAAGATCAATAAGGAATGCTAAAGTAGAAGAACACCTAGGACTATGAATAAGACTCACGTTGCTTCCACTATAGATGTTGCGTCTGGCAAATGTAATAGAAATAGTGATGTAACGAATGCTAAACCTTTAAGCACTTTTGATATTCAGTCTGATGCACCTTGTGTTATTTGTCGTAAAAGTATGAATTCTGATTGTCATGACAAATGTGTTGATAAAGCTATAATCTCTCGGTTACGGAATCCTAAGAATCAGAATACCTCTAGGCCCACTAATCATTCTAAGTCTGTGCTTGGTAGACCGCCTTCTTTAGATTCTAAGGCAAGCATTGATGTCACTGTAGCTCCAGTTTCACCTCCTAAGAATGTAGTACCACCTAGTGCATTCACAAAGACTAAAGCAAACAGTAGTTATAGATGGCAGAAATGGATATATAACACATTAGGATTTAAATGGAGGCCTAAAGTTATTAATGTGTGTATGTCTACTATCACTGCTTCGGAACCCTCTAACATTTCAGGTTCCACATCTACTTCTATTCCATCTGTGTCGTCTGTGTGTAATGCAGGTGATACAGATCATTCTCTGGATTGTTGATAGCGGATGTTCCCGACACATGACAGGCAACCTTAAACTGTTATCAAACTTTATTGCAAAGTTCATTGGCACTGTCAGGTTCGGGAATGATCACTTCGCAGCTATCATGGGCTACGGAGATTATGTCAATGGGAACATCGAAATCAGCAGGGTTTACTATGTGGAAGGCCTTGGTCACAATCTGTTTTCAGTAGGTCAGTTTTGTGATGGAGATTTGGAGGTTGCTTTCCGGGAGAAAACTTGTTTCATTCGTGATCTACAAGGAAATGACCTTATGTTTGGCTCGCGTAATTCTAGTCTCTACACTATCTCTATGCAAGACATGGTTGCTTCATCTCCCATCTACTTACTTTCAAAAGCAACATCAACAAAATCCTGGCTATGGCACCGTCGTCTCTCACATCTAAACTTTCAAACCATCACCAACCTTGCTCGACACAAACTAGTTGAAGGTCTCCCACGATTCCGGTATTCAAAAGATCACCTTTGCTCAGCTTGTGAACAAGGAAAAAGCACTCGTGCTCATTTTCCTTCAAAGGTGGAACACAGCTCTCAGCATGTGCTTCATCTTCTTCACACGGATTTGTGTGGCCCGATGCGCGTGCAAATGATCAATGGCAAATGCTACATCTTAGTAATTGTTGATGACTACTCACGATGGACTTGGGTCTACTTTCTTCGAAGCAAAGACCAAGCTCCACAAATGATCATCACCTTTCTCACGAAAATTCAAGTTCAGCTCCGGAACACCGTTCGCCAAATAAGAACAGACAAAGGAACTGAATTTGTTAACCAAACCCTTCATGAATTTTATGAGAAAGTGGGAATTCAGCATCAAACATCTATTGCACGTACACCCGAACAAAACGGAGTTGTTGAAAGACGAAACCGAACGTTAGTGGAAGCTGCAAGAACAATGTTAATCAATGCTAAACTTCCAGATTACTTGTGGGCAGAAGCTGTATCAACTGCATGCTATACTCAAAACCGTTCAATGATCACAAAACGCCACAACAAAACACCTTTTGAGCTTATCCATAACCATAAACCGAATCTCAAACACTTTCATGTATTTGGATCCCTTTGCTATCCGAATAATGATCGTGATGATTTTGGAAAGCTCAAAGCCAAAGCCGACATTGGAGTCTTTATTGGATATTGTGAGAATTCTAAAGGTTACCGGATCTGGAATCGTCGTACAAAACAGGTAATGGAAACGATTCATGCTCATTTTGATGAACTCACGGAAATGGCTTCTGAGTACAATAGCTTAGAACCCAGTCACAACCGTTTAAACGTCCCTCAACCCCCATCATCAGCTGAACAAAGCCCCCAGCTCACTCGTCAACAAATGGAAAGGTTATTTGCTCCGCTGTTCATTGACGATATTGATGAACGTGCTCCAGGTGTATCCGTTGTTTCCGCTGCTCAACCTGATAATATTCCTATACCTGATACACCTGCTACAACAACTACTGTTGAAGATGCACCTACACCAGTTGACTCCCACACAACAGTTGAACACACCACTTCCAACAATGATGAACCGGCTGATGATATTCTGAATGATGTACCCCCACCTGCAGATTTTGATCCAAATGCGTTCTTTAACCCGTTTGCTAATGACACTGCTGCACCTGATGTCGCGGAATCATCAACAAACCATTTGAATCCTCAGAATCTGCACAATGTATACCAACATCAACCTTCTACACATCGATGGACAAAAGACCATCCTCTGGCTAATATTATTGGCAACCCGAATCAACCAGTCGTTACGAGACAACGTCTTCACACAGATGGTGAACATTGCATTTATGCACTCACTGTCTGCCAATCTGAGCCTAAAAACATTAAAGATGCAATGACAAAAGACAACTGGATTGAATCCATGCAAGAAGAACTCAACCAATTCAAACGTCTTGAAGTATGGGAACTGGTTGAAAGACCAACAGGGGTCTACTTCATTGGTCTCAAATGGATTTGGAAAAACAAATTGGATGCTGAAGGGAACGTAATCCGAAACAAGTCACGTCTAGTTGCTAAGGGTTATCGTCAGGAAGAGGGAATAGACTTTGAAGAATCTTTTGCTCCGGTTGCTCGTCTTGAGGCTGTTCGGATATTTCTCGCGTTCGCGGCTCATATGAATATGACGGTATTTCAAATGGATGTCAAAACTGCGTTTCTCAACGGACAACTGAAAGAAACGGTTTATGTCAGCCAACCCGAAGGATTCGTTGATCCAGAGTTCCCGAACCATGTCTACAAACTGAACAAAGCTCTTTATGGTCTCAAACAAGCCCCTCGGGCATGGTACGATAAGCTATCATCTTTCCTCATTGCTAATAATTTCACCAAAGGTTCGGTTGACCCAACTCTTTTTATACAATATCACGGGGCACATATCTTAATTGTTCAAATTTACGTGGATGACATCATTTTTGGGTCTACCCATAAAAAGTTTTCAATCGCTTTTGCAAAACTAATGAAGAAAAATTTTGAAATGTCCATGATGGGTGAACTTACATTCTTTCCAGGATTACAAGTTCATCAATCACCCCGTGGTATTTTCTTGAGTCAGTCCAAATATGCCCTTGAATTGTTAAACAAATTTGGAATGAAAACCTATGATACTTATGCCACACCAATGACTCATACCAAGAAGCTAGACGCCGATTTACATGGGAAATTAGTGGACCCTACCAAATACCGAAGTATTATTGGGTCTCTCATGTATCTAACAGCTAGCAGACCTGATATTGTCTTTGCCGTTTATCTATGCTCCCGTTATCAGTCACGACCAACTGAAACCCACCTCTCTGAGGCTAAAAGAATCCTCCGATACATCAAGGGAACCATTAACTTGGGGATCTGGTATCCGAAGGATTCTGGTTTTGAACTAATCGCTTTTTCAGACGCTGACCACGCAGGCTGCTTAGACTCAAGGAAAAGCACTTCAGGAGCACTACAATTTCTTGGTGATAAACTGGTGTCTTGGCAATCAAAGAAGCAGGATTGTACATCGCTGTCATCAACCGAAGCAGAATATGTAGCCATGTCCGCGTGTTGTGCTCAAGTCATCTGGATGAGAACACAACTCAAAGACTATGGTTACGTATTTGACAGAATCCCGATGTACTGCGACAATCGGAGTGCCATTGCAATCTCGTGCAACTCAGTTCAGCACTCGAAATCAAAGCACATCGATCTTCGCTATCATTTCATCAAGGACCATGTGGAACAGGGTACAGTTGAATTATACTTCGTCGGTACAGAATACCAATTGGCAGATCTTCTCACCAAAGCCTTGCCTCCCGCTAGGTTTAATGAGTTGGTCCACCGGATTGGTATGAGGTGTTTGACTCAAGAGGAATTGGATGACCTCCTAAAACAGTCTTAAAAACCTGTCAAACACCAAAATCTCTTTTGTAAATAATTTTTCAAAAACAAAATACAAAAATATAAAACCTAAAATATATATATATATATATATATATATATATATATATATATATATATATATATATATATATATATATATATATATACTATATAAAATGGAAAAATGGTCAAAGTGGAAAAAGTGAAAAATGTTGAAAGTTGAATGTTGAAAACATGGTCAATGGAGAGAGAAATAAATAATATAATTAATACTCTTATTAAAACACCCCATTACTTAAAAGTACAATAATTTATTCACATTGTACACCCAATTAAAAGCACATCTACCAAATTAAAAACAACCAATTGAAACCGATATCGGGTTGACCCGTCGAAACCGATATCGGGTTGACCTGTTGAAACCGATACCGGGTTGACCCGGGACGCTTCAAACCCGGCGGGCTGACCCGGTTTAGTTTGACATTTTTTCGACCCAACCTATCGGTTTGACTCGGTTTAAATCGACATGTTTTTTTATCGGAACGGTTCAACCAGTTGAATCACCTGGGTGAAATCGGGTTTCAAATTTGACAAAATTATATGAGAAATGATGAAGTAGTTGTGGAACCCGTGACAATTTTTTTGAAAGGAGAGACCAAAAATTGTAGTTTTTGGTTTATTTTGCTTTGACACATGTAATTTGTCATTTGTATAATGTTATTTTAAAAAGTGTTGCTCTTGCACCATTTAAGGGACTAGCATATATGAATCGTCATTTAAAAGTTAATATATATTGTATAGCCCTTTGTCCAATGTATCAATAATGTTATGTAAGTTTATTAAAATCACAAAAAATAAATAGTATTGTTATCTTTAGCGATAATTATTTGTACCTCAAACAAATAGCTTTGAACAATGCATAAATATCTATACAAATTTATAGTACAAAATAATCTTATATGGTGATATCCAATTTGCAAAGTCACAATTTTAAAAGCCACACACCAAATGATAAACGTTACACATGTAAAAAAAATAGTTATCACTGCCTAAATTACTGACAAAACAAGAAAAAGCGGTCACACATGTTGGCTATACCTCTAAACTACAATATAATATTGCCAACTACATAATACCGTTGCTTTTTGTAATGCTTGAATCTATTATTACTAAAAATCTTAATAACTTAAAACAATCCTATTAGAAAATATACTCACACACTTATATCGACTCCACATAATTTTTTAAAAAACTATATATTTATGCTGCTATGCAACCACGCATCAGAATTGTAATTATTCGAAAACGATTCTCTAATGCTACAAATACAATTTGTTGAAAGAAACTTATGGGTCGTCGGAACTTTGCAGAAAACTAGACATCGCAGCCGCTAGGCGCGGGTACTCGTCTAGTATATATATATATATATATATATATATATATATATATATATATATATATATATATATATATATTCTTCTAATCTAATTTTCTTTCGACATGGCAAGTACATTTCTTCCGTCAACACTTTTATCTTTCAAAATTCAGTATTTTTCCGATCAAGTGTTGAGGGGGAGAAAATTATCACTTAACTGTTTCAAAATATTTGTGTACTTGCATGTTATCCTATCCCGGTTGTTTCTTTTATCAATGGTGGTAACATTTCTGGTTTCATGACACTCCTCGGACTAAAATTTATAACCTTTCATTATTTTCTCAAGTCGAGGGGGAGTGTCGTCAAAGTTATTTCCTAAAATCTTTTGTTTGGTAACCAAAATGGAAGTTAAATGGCTTTGTATGAAAATGGAAAAGGTGGAGGGACCAAAACTGTCAAAAGATGAAAGTTATTTCTAATAAAAGTCCTCCACCTAACTTATCACTTTACATTTATTACTCCTAACCAACTAATCCTACGCATAGAATTCACTCAAGAAATCCGAAGTTTTGATCATAAATCTGTAAGTGTTTTTGCGTTTGTAACACATTTCTAAACATTGGTTTTGATTTTCAAACGAATCCAACGGTTAAAAATACTTATATGGTTGATTTTGTGTTCTTCGCATATGCGTAAGAACACATGATCATGTGTTATGTGTTTGTGGTTAAAAAGATAATGCCAAAATGTTTTAATAACATCAATGATATGTTTTCTATCCTCAAAACAAACCCAGAAACTCGAATTGAGTGATTTTGAAAATTAGGGTTTATGAGTAAATTTGGGTATTTTAAAATGTGAATGGTTTTGGTCAAAAAGGTTATTGTGTGATGTTCATATCATGTTGAATTAAAGGTTTCCAGGCTCTATAACCACCCAGAAACTCTCATTGATTAAAAATTGGATGTTAGGGTTTAAAGTTCTTGACTTTGGGTATTTTTGATTCACCACGATTTAGATATTATAACTCCGTTATTAGACTCTCATAACATCCATGACCCACCATAATTGAGTTGGTACTAATCCTATGGTTAAAACTCTTATGCGTAATTCATAACCCTTAGGGTTTTGACCTACGCGTAAGTGTTTCTACGCATAAATATTTAACAAGCTCTCATGCCATGATTTGATTTTAGAATGAATATATGTGTTAAGATTGATGATATGATGGTTTTATTTCAGGCTTGCTACGCATAAAATTCAGAATCAAGGTTGATTGTTACTCTACGCATAAGGATTACCTTACGCGTAGGCAGTTATGCGTAAGAGAAATCCTACGCGTAACTACTACGCATAAGGTTCTACAATAGGACTACGCGTATCCTGTGAAGGATATGCGTAAACAGTGACTCTACGCATAAGGTCTACTCTTACGAGTAAGCCTTACGCGTAAGGTTTTTATACGCCTACGCGTAAGCCCTACGCATAAGGACCCCTTTTCCTACGCGTAACATTTCTTACGCGTAAGTAAGGATCCTACGCATAAGCCTACGCCTACGCATATACTTCTTCTGTTTACGCGTAACTTTGCCAAATCTACGCCTAAGCCTTTATTGACCTTCGTTATGAATTGTTACGTGTACAAACTTGTTAATAAACAAATCATATCCTCATGAATCCAATAATGTCACTAATAAACTTAAACGTTTGATATGTTGTGAACTATAAGTGATAACATAAACTTTAAAACTTAAAGTTAACTAACTCACGAAACATTTCACGACGTCATTGGACTATTGGACAAAAAAAAGTGACTTAGGACTCGTAACAATCATTGACACTGTACATTCAATAACTAGACAATAAAACCTTCTATTGACTAACGTTATGTCTTTCGATATGTTGGTTCTTTTGGCTAATGTTATTTCAGATCAAGACATGGCTGCTCAAATGAATGTGGATGCACCAGAGGTTCTCACAATTGTTGACATCTTCCCCAATGGCTATCCTAGAAAGATTGGAAAGAACAACCTTAGGGTTGACTTTGAAACCCTAACCTGCTCAGAATATTCTTGTCTCATTGCGGTGGATATTCTAAGGAATCATCCCTACCAGAACATGCTCTCACACTCTGCTACTGTACCGGAAATCTACATTCAGCAATTCTGGAATTCTATGCAGAGGATCACAGGTCAAAGTGCAGTGACAGTGACACTTAATCACAAACAAGTCACCATCACTCATGCAGACTTACGGGCTGTTCTTCTCATTCCTGAAATCGAGCCAACTGACTTCTTTGCTACACCTACTGAAGAGACAGTTCTGCAATTTCTTCTTGACATTGGCTATGATGAAGCTTCAGGGATTATTACTAAGCATTCTCACGTGGAGCTTAAGAACATTCCTCAACCGTGGAGAACCCTCTACATCATCATTACCAAGTCTGTTTCTGGTCGTGACAGTGGTTATGAGCATCCAAAGCTCATGGAACTGCAAATCTTCTGGTCTCTGATCAATAAGAAGGACATCGAAATCGAAGCACTGATATGGGAGGACATGATGCTATTTCACAAGAAGCTTGGCTCAAAGATTCCCTATGTCAGATACACAAAGATTTTGATCCAGAGAGCACTTGGACTTAATCCTGATATCCCCATGAGGCTCAATGACCCCGACAATCACGACTTGTTGTCCGAACCTATCCTTTCTATCAGAATCAAGGAATCGACAACTAAGAAGCAGGGTGCTGTGCTGCCTGATCACCTTCTATCTAAAGAACTCAAGAAGCTTGAAACGTACAAAAGGTATCTCGTAGCAGTAAAAGAAGGCAAAGTTGGTCATCTTGATGAAAAACCTTCAGGAACTCCTACTCGGAGAACCAGAAGAGGAAGTGCTGGAAGTGCAGTAAGTTCTGAAAGTTATAGGAAGCTTCCCAAAAGGAATCTTCCTCGTAAAAGGACTGTTCCAGTAAAGGAAGCTGAACCTATTCCCACACCTGAACCGCAGAGAAAGCTAATTGACGAGGACTCAGAAGGTACTGAATCAGAAGAAGAGATTACGTACTCTGAAACTGCTAAAGATGAAACTACAACGGTATCTAAACCTCTCAGTCCTCCAGCTGACCTAGGAAAAGGAAAGACTCCTGTACTTGTGCCATATGAAGAAAGCTCAGAAAGTGATGAAGAGCAACTGGATAAATCATACAGGAAGAAGTTTAAAATCGTCAGACACCTTCAAAAAGCTGAAGAATTTGCAAAAGACCAAATGGGTGGCCCAGGAGGATCAAGTGGTGCTGCCCACTCTTCACCAGATCCTGATGCGGTTAATCGACCCGATAAGGGATCTGGTGCCACCACTCTTGCGCAACAACAAAAGCTTGTGGAGGATACTATCGAATATGAGTTTGAGAAACCTGAAACTGAGAAGTCTGAGAAAGATAAAGATGCTGATTATGACAAGCTGCTTCTGGAAAGTCCTACACGTTCACAGAAGGAAACTTCTGAACCGCCCAAGGACCCCGAGTCTCCTCATGTCACTTCCTCATCAGACTCTTCATCTCACTCTTCCCAACCACTATCAAAGAAATCAACCAAATCAACATCCAAATCTGTGAAGAAACCGCCTCGATCTTGGATTTCTCATACACATGAAAGAATTGTGAAAGCTGTCAAACAGGTCAGAAAGAAAGACATGCTATATAGGAAGCTGAACTTTCTCAATCGACAAATACAATATCTACATGACGAGAATGACAAGATGCAAGAAGAAAGGAAGTTTATCCAGGAATTCATGAGAAGTCATCGTCAAGAGGAACTGAACGAAATGATCGAAGGTTACACTAACAAGTACCTTCAGGATATCGTTCCTAAAGTCACAAAGGAGATGTTTACCAGACAACTATATCTGAATCTTATGCAGATTGCCAAGCAAACTATAAGATCAACACCTTTAACCGTCACAATCAATCCATCTGATCCTGTAGTTTTCTCGGATAATGAATTGGTGGCCAAGCTTGTCACACAAATGTCTAAACGTTCTGGGACATTTACTTCTGATGAAGGAAAGCTGTTTCAAGCATTTCTGGACTACCAACTCAAAGAAGCATGTAGATTCGAAGCAGAAAAGTCTAAACGTCCTAGAGACGATGAAGATAAGGATCAGGATAAGAATGATGAAGCTAAACGCCAGAAGAAGTCTGGTGAATCATCTTCTATGTTACCTCCTCTCCAACGGACTCCTACTCAACAAAGGTCCCCTCCTCGTTCTTCTACAGGTAAACCTCAGGACGATTCCGAGTTACCACCCCTGACTCAGAAAACAGGTGATCACTTTGAGTATACGGGTGGTGATGATGCAGAGGTCCTTGAGCCCCTACAACAACCCACCTCTCCCAAACAAGTTAAGAAACTAGAATCCTCATCTAGGCCAAAACAAAAGAAGAAGAAGAAGGCGCCAATGACTGACGTCGTATCATGGCTAGATGAAGATACAACACAGGAGTTTGAACGGTTTTCTACACTTGTCAATTCCACTCCCTACCCTGAAGAAGGTCAAGATCTGGTAGACGGTAATACTTTGGAGCATGCTAAGATAATGCAAGAAAAGTTCCATGTGAAGAAGATGACGAAATCCGAGTTGAGGTGAATCAAGAATGAAGCTTTTCAACTATGGAAAGATAGCTCAGAAAGTGCCATCGATGTCGAATATCACCTTGAAAACATTGCTCGAGCTATGTCTAACAACATGGATTGGCTCAACCCAGAAGCAAACGTCGACTTCACTAAACGGGACAACCCTCCATATTACACCGACTGGTCAAAACCACTACCAACGATCGGCCAACCAGATGAACCTAGGATTCCATTCAGATATTTCTTCAACAAAGACCTGGAATTTCTTCTACATGGTGGCGATGGATCAAGGAAATACGCTACATCTTTGACACTTCCATTTCCTACAGCCATATACTCAAACTGCATAGCCATCGAGGAACGTGCCAAACACTTGTGTTCCGACAAAGTGGAAGCATATGACCGCGATGCAATGTACGGGATTCATCATTGGCCGGAACGCCGAAGAATCTACTACAGAAGTTGTCAGGTTCAGAAGTCTCAACATGCAGTGTTCAGTACTAAGGATATCGTTGCCATCAAACACGTTGCTCTTACATCTAAGTGGGACTACACTTTCCTAAAGAATATCGTGGTCAAACGACAAGATGAAAAAGATTATGCATTCTCTGACGCTGACTTTGAGAATTTGTCTATCAACGACATCGAAGACATGTACCTTGCCAAAGTACAAGGTCGCATGAGACAATTTTCAACTGAAGTACAACATGAATTCATCAAGTCACTACTCATCTTCATCAGAAGCATAGTCATCAAAGAACATGTAGAAGATCTCCAACTGGCTGTTGAATCATATCAAACTCGTGTTAACTTCACTCCACCTCAGCTTGATCTTCCCGACATCAACCAGCTCTCACAATATACACTCATCAGCAAACCATTCGGCGTCGTTTACCGCAGTGAACTTCAACGAAATTGCTTAATGGTGTGTAGTGATCTTCACAAGTTTGGGGATCACACTTTGAAGATGGTTAGGGATGGATTGGCTTATAGGTTGAAGGATATACGTCAAAAGATTGGGTCTCCTAAGTGATGGAATTCTCAGGATCGAAGGGATGTGCGGAGGATCATCAGAATGATTGATGAAAGGTTGTTTCGAAGGGATCAGTTCAGAACGTTGGAAAGCTTTGTTGGTGGTCGACCCAGGATCAACATCACCGGCTATCAACGCCCTGTTCGCACTCCTGGCGACATCACTGCACTTCCTGGTACCCCTTGAATTGTTTCTTTCATTATAAATTTGGATGTGTGATTATATATGTCAATGGCTTGTGCACACATAACAGTGTACAACCCGTAATTGTCAAGAAAGGACCCTGTGGTACGCTTCAGTGCCACAATCCTTATAAAAGGAGCGAAAGCTTCTTACTTTTGAGTAAAACCTATCAAACCTTTCATTTTTCAAGGTTTTGCTCAAAAGAACAAGTACTTCCCCGTATGTTTTTCAAAACCTCAACCGTTTATATCACTTGTTGAGGGGGAGTATTTGAATTAAAACTTTGTTCACAAATTGTTCATAGTGGTTGATGAGTGTGTAAATACTCATCATTTTTTGTCAAATCTGAACTGCAAAACATTTAAAAATGCTCAGAAATGCATCAAAATACTGAAAATATCTCAAAATTGTATTTTATATGTTTCAGATGCAAAATGTTTAAAATCAGATGAAAAATGAGCTAAGTTTGCATAATTGGCAGTTTCAGTCCCTCAAGTTTCAAAAGTTGTCAGAAATAGTCCCTGAGCACTTATTTTAAAAGAAAAGTCACCAAAGGTCCTTTTGAAATCACAAGTTGTCATAATTAGTCCTTTGGTGAAAAATGTCAAAAGTTTTGAGAAATTACAAGTTTAGTCCTTTGAGTTTCAAAATTGGCAAAAATAGTCCTTGGAAGTTTGAAAATGTCCATTATGGTCCTTGTACTATTGAAACTTGTCATTTTTGGTCCCTTGGAACAAATTTGGAAATTTGGCAGAATTGGTCCCTCAAGAATCAGAAATTACAAATTGGTCCTTGTTTATTAATATCCAAATCTTGACCCTTGGCCCTTGTCAAAACTGCCATGAACCCCCTGCCAAACCACTTGTGACCTCCTGCTTTTGACCCCCTGCCTATAATAGAACCCCAGTCAACCCCAGTCAAACAAACACACCCTTCCCTCTATTTTCTTTCTTCTTCACCAACCTCGCCTGCAACACTCAACCCACCCATCCTTCCAGCTCAACTCTTCCTCTCCATGTTCCCCCCACCTCAACAACATCCAAGAAACATTTAATGCTTCTTCTTCCCTTGTACTCAACCCCCCCCCCCCCCAGTTGCTATATTGGTTTTAGGCGCCAAAATTCATCAAACGGCCAAGATTGTCTCAACTAATCCAATGGCTCAGATAAATGGTGGGATGTGCTCAGAAACAAGTGGGAAGACATTTTGCATATAAATAGAGGAAGAAGAAAGAGAGAAAGAGTAGTACTTAGTTTTTAAAATTTCATGTATGTCGTTTTTCATTTCATTGTCTTAATTAGTTTTCTTAATTGTAATCCTAAGCTTTTCTGTACTAAACCAAGGTTATTAAGTCTATTGTAACTCATTTTCAGTATTAATTCAAAGTTTATCCAAGTTTCAAGTTTTTAAGTTTGCTTTAACTTAGGCAGTTTAAATAATCTAAAAACCAGGTTTCAATAAGCCTTATTATCACTTTAATAAGCTTACTAAAGCTACTCATAGCTCTTAGTAAGCTTATAATCCAGTTTTAAGCAATTTCTCAGTTTGGTCAACAAAAGTCAACCTGTGAAGCATTTTTGGTTAAGCAGTGATGGAAATGGATATTGGGTGTTGCAGAGCTGGTTTTGGATTGGATTGGATTAGAATAGTGTAGGTTGGTTCTGGTTTAAGCTGCAAAATAAGCTGGACACTTGTGAGTGTTTATCTTATTTCCATTTCTAATTCAGTTTGCATAAAGTGCTTGTGTTTGAATCTGTGATCATTAAATAGTTTAAACCTGTTTATTTAGTTGTAATTAGGATAACTAGATTCAGTTTAAATGTTAGCATAAGCTAACTCAGTAATCAGCTTAGTTTAAATTGCAAAACAGTAATTTAAGTGGTGTTTGGATTTTATAGCAAACTGAGATTAAGGCTAGTTCAGTGGTTAAAACTAGTTGCTTTAGTCTTACTTAGGTGTGATAGAGTCATATTGGTCAGTCATTTGCACACTAGAATAGCCAAAGTCAATATTGCATATAATCTGTCCTTGTGATCAGATTTGCTTGAATCAGTTGGTCATAGTGAGCATTTAGGTTTAGAAATCATAGATATAGCTTGCAGTAGGTTTAGTCTATCATCAAATATCATTTTCAATCACTAAATCTAGTTTCAAAGTTCATTAAAGTCAAAATCTCAAAATCTGTCAAATACTCAAAGTTGAAAATCTCAGTTTTCACCCAACTTGGGTGATTTTTCATAGCTTCATTATTGGTTGAATTCAAGTGAAACTTTGGGCTTAAAAACTTCAATTGGTCAAGAGTTGATAAATGATTTTTGTTGAATTTTAGTAATTTTCTATAAGCTTCAAATTAGCTTGTCAAATAGGGCAAAAGTGCCCTGTGCACTGACTCAGTTTTAACTGAGTCTGCACAGGTTTGGCAGAGCTTGTCAAAAGCTCATTTGAGCTTATCTCAGGCTCATTCTTGGTTTATAAGTTCATAGCCAGGTCTACTTTAGGTTCCAACATCTGGTTTTGAGTTCAGCTTATTTGAGTAGCTTATTTTCAAGCTACAAAGTAGACATAAAATCTGTTTGGCACTTAAGTTTTTTAAACATCAAATCATGGCAGTTAGCACTTTAGAGGTTTAGGCTAGTTGTAATTAGTTGCTTTTGAGTAGTTTTAGCATTTTATAGCTTCTGTGACAATTTGGTGCTCAGTTGGTACCTCTAGCTTATTTTGAGTGCTTATTTATAAGCACTTCTCATTGCAGCTTCATATTCTCATACATAAGCTATTGTTTTTATATTTTTCTTAGACTTAGAATAATATTTTAGACTTTTCCTGAATTTTTCATATTTTTCCAGCACTGTTTGCTATTTTTCCTCATTTAAATCAGTTTTTAGAACTTTTTAATTAGCTTTTAATACAATTAAATCAGAAAAACTTCAAAAAAATAAGTTTTCATTTTTCCTAGGTTAAGATAAATATAAAAAGCAAAAAAATAATTTTTCCAGATTTTTCCTAGTTAAATTTGTAATTTTTATCAATTTAAGTAGTTTCAAATAGTTTTTAATTCATAGAAAATAGAAAAATAATCAGAAAAATACAAAATTAGTTTTGAAAATTCTCTTTAGTTATTTTAGATTTTTCTAAGTCATAATTTCATTTTTCTAGCTTTATTTCATATTTTCTTATATTTTAGGGTATTATTAAATAGGTAAAAATAGTTTTTAATTAATAATAATTAATTAAATAGTTATAAAAATAATTTTCTTTTTCTCAAAATTTTCTCTTATCATTAGGTTTGTAAAAATACCATTTTTATATTTTTAGGATTAATACTGTTTCAATTTCGCATTTTCTTTTGTACGTTACGTAGTTTTTAATTCAAATTTATAAAAGAAAAATCAAAAACATAATTTTAAAAATAGTGATAGCGTTTATTTAATATGATTTAGTTCTTTTATTTTCTTTCATTTTTCCTTTATCCTCTAGTATCATTCATAACCTTTTCCCGTTCAAATTCACCCGATCACTATACGTTTGGTGATTCAGTGCACAGCTCGTTGGGACTTAACGACCGGAAACACTAAACTCTCCTGGACTTCATTGCATTGGTTCTGAGCTGTTTGAAGTTTATTACGGTTAACCATTCACAAGTGGTTAGCTTGTGTGATAAAACTTGACGGTTTGGCATCGATCAAATTTTTGGCGCCGCTGCCAAACCGTCAAGTTCCCGGAACACTCGAAATGGTCATATTTATTGTCAACTTTTCAAAAATAACATTTGATATGCCATTTTTGAGGGGGTGAAAATTATGTGATAAGAAATATGTTGTGTAAATGCAAATGAATATTTGTGTAATAGACTTAACCAACGAATTGACGGTACTAAACTGTTAGTAACTCGAAAAGACTTGTCCTGGACGGGTAATAATTTCAAGCTAGTTCGCTAGTAATGTAAACGTGTCTCGTAAAGGACTTGTCCGAGTAGAATGTACCATTCGAGAAACTCTTGGTAGACATGAACTCTGACGGGTTTGACAACCTTTCGAGGTTTGTTTACACCTTCAAGGTAGTTATTAGAGATAGTTGTCACCTAAAAGCTGACAATGCAACTCTTTAACTATGCAATGTAACCGTGTCTCGCGGGGGATTGTCTATCTTGAGTGGATCAATTCAAAAAGTGCGCGCTCTTTCATCACTGTGCATATAACCGTTAAAACTCTTAAGCACATGTGGAGGGGGGGTATTTATGCAAAATCCTATCTCAACAGTGGTTCAAAATGTTTTTCATTCACAAACACTGTGAGAGATTTTTCAAGTAAATAGTTTTATGGCAACATAGGTTAGTCATGGAGTGATAAGGTGACTAAGGTTAGGTATAACCGTCCTATGATCCGCCAGAGCCGGAGGGATCTACCCAAGGACATCACAAATAGTTAGTACTTAGAAGTCCTTAGGTATGATTATAAAAGGGAGAAAATGAGAAACGGAGAAAGAAGGAGTTGAAGAATTAAAAAGAAATGCAAAGAAAATGGTGAAAAGAAATAGCCCTCCAAATTATTCAACTTAGGGTAGACACCAGGTTCAATTCATATGCTACTGGTTGTCACTTAGTGACGCCGGTATTGAAGATTAAAAGTCGTCATGGACCCAGTGACGCATGCACTAAACCTTCTTAACCACTCAAGTTTCTCTCTACAGAAGCTTGTTTCATTCTCAGTGTGGGGGATTGATGAGTGTCTAAATACTCATCATTTTTGTACAAAATAAACTGCAAAATCATCTGAAAACACTCAGAAACACATCAAAATGATCAAAATATCACAAATCAGTGTTTTATGTGTTTTAAATGCAAAAATATCAAAATCAGATGAAAAACATATCAAATTTGCAAAAATTGCAGTTTTAGTCCCCCAAGTTTCAAAAGTTGTCAAAAACAGTCCCTGAGCACATAATTTCAAAAGTAAAGTCACCAAAGGTCCTTTTAAAATCAAAAGTTGTCAAATTTAGTCCTTTGGTGAAAAATATAAAAAGTTTGAGAAAATTACAAATTGGTCCTTCAAGTTTCAAAATTGGCAGAATTGGTCCCTGGAAAATGTGAAAATGTCAACTTTGGTCCTTGAACTTTTGATACTTGTCAATTTTAGCCCTTGCATCAACTTTGCAGATTTGGCAGTTCTAGTCCCTACAGTTTCAGAAATGGCAACTTAGGCCCTTGATTATTAACCTATTATTAACCTTGGCCCTTGTCATAGTTCATTTGACCCTGCCACTGCTTTTTGGACCCTACCATTTGGACCCCCTATTATTAATATCCCAGTCAAATGCCTGTTGACTCACCTTTTCCCTCCCACTTCACGGATACACCATTTTCATCATCACAATCCTGCTAATCCTCTGCTACACTCAAGCCCTCCTCACCTTATCACAAACCTTGTCCCCCCTCCTCATCATCCTACCTACCTCCACCCCCCACCTAGTTGCTAGTTTCCAACCCCACAGGTTAAAATCAAGTTTGGCGCCAAAAACACAAGGAATGGCCAAGATGACTTGTAGTGATCCAATGGCCAAAAACACATCTGGGATTAGCTTAGAGAGAGAAAGAGAAGCAGTTGAGTATAAAAAGGAGGCAAGAGGAGAAGAGAAAAAAGCTAGCTAGTTTTTCATAAATTTCCTTTAAATGTCGTTTTTTTTAAGATGTATTAGTTACAATCAAATGTTGTAGTTTAAGTTCATTAGTATCATATTCAAGTTAAAACAGCTTTGTATTGTATTTTTAACTATCAATCTAAGTTTTCATTCAAGTCTTCCAAGTTAATGAGCACTGTTGCATCTTTCAGTTTCAAAATTCTCCTGTACAAGTGTTAGTGGCTTATCTTCAAGCTCATACAAGCTTATTTAAGCTCCTTGTAACTTTTAATAAGCTGGTCAATCAGTTTTGAACAATATTGGATGATGGTCAACAAAAGTCAACTTTGACTCAAAAATGGAAATGGTGATGAAAAGGATGATGCAGAGGTGGATTTGGGGTTTAAATAGATTAGGATAGATTAGTTTTGGTTCTGGTTTTGGTCTGCAAACCAACTGGATAGTGGTTAGTAATTTTCTCATTTTCATATTTCTAGTCATATTGCAGTTTTAGCTTGTATCTGTTTCTGTGGTCATCTCTAGTTCTAACATGTTAATTTAGTTATACTTAGGTCATGTAAGTCTAATTTGATCATTGGTACATGTCAGTTAGCAGCTTGGTCAAGTGTAATTTGCTTATCAGTTTACAAAAAGGGTGTTTGGATTTGTATCTTGGTTTAGGATTGAGGTCTGTTTTGGATTGGAAAATTGTTGGTTCATGTCTACTTATTACTTTTGAGTTCATATCTGTCTTGAATTTGTGACTGCGAACCCCAAAGGTCAAAATCACAACCCATCTGTCTTAATTAGCTACCTGTTGAAGCTTTTACATATCCAATTCTTGTTTTGTGTTCCAAATACCTAGATTAAGCTAGCATTAGGCTTATTTCATCAAGTATTATCATTATCAGTCCTACAATCAAGATTAAAACTCAAATAAGTCAACTTTTCTCAATTGCTTAAAAAGTCAAAAATGCACAAACTCAGTTTTGAGCTCTACTAGAGGTATTTTTCATGCACTCATTTCTAGGTCAAATCAAGTAATTCTTGTGGATTTTAAAACTTCAATAGGTCTATTTACTTGTCATCATTTTTGTACATTTTTGTTAATTTTTTATAAGGATCAAAATTGCTTGTGATCATGGGCTTAAATGCCCTGTGCAGGGCATCAAACCTGCACAGGGGATTAGCAGATTGTGCAGAGCTTGTGTAGGGCTCACCTTGGCTCACCTAGGCCTGATTCTTGGTTTAAACACTCTCACCCAGGTCTAGTCTAGGTTCCATTTGTTGCTTTCCTGTTTCTAGCTTATTCATGTGCTTATTTTTAAGCTCAAAATAGACCCCCTTTAACTGTTTTAGTTCATTTGCTCAATTGCTCAAATCATTGCATCTTGCTAATCAGAGGTCTAAGCTTGTTGTTTTTTGTTGAATTTTGGTTATTTTAGCTTATAGTAGCTTTTGTATTCTGTTGGTGGCCTTTGGACTCCATTTGCTTATGTAAGTGCTTATTTCAATAAGCACTTACTCATCAGTTTCATATTTCTCCACATAAGGGCCTGTTTTTCCAATTTTCTCAGATTCCTTATATAATTTTAAACTTTTCCTGAAATTTTCAGATTTTTCCAAGTTGATTTGCTATTTTTCTTCATTTTATTTAGTTTTCAAGCATTTTTAATTAGTTTTAAATACAAAAAATTAAGAAAAGGTTCAAAAAAATAATTTTTCATTTTTATTAAGTTAAGATAAATATAAAAAGCCAAAAACATATTTTTCCATATTTTTCTTAGTTAAATTTGTATTTTTAAATATTTTAATTAGTTTTTAATAGTTTAAAATTCATAGAAAATAGAAAAATAATCAGAAAAATACAAAAATAGTTTTGAAAATTCTATTTTGATATTTTAGATTTTTCTAAGTCTTAATTTTATTTTTCTAGCTTTATTTCCTAATTTCTTGTATTTTAGGTAATTATTAATTAGTTAAAAATAGTTTTTAATTAATAATAATTAATTAAATAGTTGTAAAAATAATTTTCTTTTTCTAAAAAGTTTATTTTATCATTAGGATTGTAAAAATGTATTTTTCATATTTTTAGGATCTATATTGTATAAGTTTCACTTTTTATTTTGTACGTCTACGTAATTTTAATTTAAACGTAAGTTTTTAGTTTTAAGTTTTAAACGTTCATCATTTTAAATATAGTGATAGCGTTTATTTAATAGATTTTATCTTTTTAACTTCCTTTAATTTGCATTTAAGCCGTTGTAATTCGTTGGCTTTTCCTGTAGTTATAATTATAATCAAATCTCCTTTTCCGTTCAAATTCCTCGATCACTATACGTTTGATAATCCATTGCATAGCTCGCTGGGACATAACGACCCGGGGAAACACTATACTCCCCTGATCTTCATTGATTTCGTTCCTGAGCCGTTTTAAGCTTGTTACGGTCCGCCATTCACAAGTGGCGGGCTTGTGTGATAAAGCTTGACTGTTCGGGAGCGCATCAGTCCTTCACAGATCTTAGCAATCTGTCGAGAACATTTATGAGAGGTTCATATATGTGATCCTCAGTGATTGAATGGAAACTCCTGCCAGGGTCAACATCAAACAGCCCTGACAGCATGTCACTTCGGTAACTCCCCGTGGATTACGCTTAGTGTATCTCAAACGGTCTACAGTCGTGAGGTGACACTTCGGTGTACCTTAGCGACTCATCTGAACTGTAGATGTACTTCGGTACATCGCGTTATCTCACTTGTGGGACTCCAGTTCAGGAACGGCCTTTGTGAGAATTATAGTTGTGTTTTCACACTATGCTGTTAACACTCTCGAAGTTCAAACTTGTAAGTGCCGGAATCCGCTTATTACTAACCGTTTGAAATGTTTTCTTCTTATGGAAGCTCCGGAGCGGGATGATCGTGTTGATTCTTCTCATGCTCACGCCAACATCATCACTAATGGAAGTTCTATCCAAAAGCAACACAACAGTCAGAATGATTATTCGTCAAATCAAAGAATCTACAAAGTTAAAAAGACTTAAAGAACTTCATCAGTACTGAATTCCAACGTCAAAGAGCGTGTGAGCATATTGAAGAATGACGTGGAGACACTGTAGCAGCGAAGCAGACCTGAGGCAGACTTGATGCAGACAACAACATACTATCACTTTCATCACAAAGAACCATGATCAAAGAACAAAGTTAAAGATGACGTCAAAGCATAACCGTTCAAAGAAGACAATTTCTCTACACTGAGGAGATTGTTCGAATCAAGGCATTTCTTCTCACAAGAAAGAAGAATGTCAGAAGACGTCAGAGCTACTATTACATCAACGCCTTCACCGTTCATCACCAACACTTGAGGGGGAGATTGTTGGAATCACTCCTAAACTATAATTCAAGTGTTAGTCATTAGTATGTAATAGGTAGCTTATTATGGCCTTTATGTTTGTTATTAGCCTTAAGCTTATGTAGAAGGCCCATGAGCTTAGGCCCAAGCCCATAGGAGAAAGGATGGAAACTAGGAGTGTTGCCCTAGCTTTCCTCCTATAAATACCTTATGTAAACCCTCACTTGAGGGTTGGTTGTTCAAGTTATTCTCTCTCATTACACATCTACGCCTAACCGTCTTTAATATCGTGTGTGTGTGTGTGTGGTTTGCTTGTTCAATCGCCTTATCTCTTTCTATATTACTTGTGTTTGTAAATCTAGTGACCTAACAGTGAGTCTCAACATGATCATTGTTTAGATCCTCAAATATGACCACGGAGTCAACTTGATTATCATTATTAACCATAAGGTCATCTTGATCGTCAAATATAACTACGGGATCCATTTGATTTTTGTCGGAATGAGATGTAGAAGATTCATGTTAAACACTCTGAACCTCATCGGATGCAGATGTTGGGGAAGATATCAGATCACGTATTAGTATATTTGGATCCGGTACCTGAGACAAGCCATCAGTGTCGTACACTGGGCCTGTGTCACTCATGTGGAGCTCTTGCATGTTTGCCATTAACATCACAGTTGCATTAGCTTGCAAGTCCTCCATATCATCATCAGAATCAGCATCAGCCATGAAGCTCTGTTCCTTGTTGGTAAGTGTTCCACCTGCTTCATCCTTGAGAGCCAACAGTAAAGCCTCTTTGTGATAAGTGCTGCCTCTTGTTCTCGGCTTTGGGCATGCATTAACCAGATGACCTTTCTCATTGCAGTTGTAGCATCGGAGACCATTAATCCCGGTCTGAGCATTTTCCTGATCAACTACTTGAATCCGTTGTTGTGGAGCACACATGTTATTCCTCCCATTAACATTAAACCCTTTACCACTACCCATTGGACGACCATTTCCACGATTCTGAACCTCAACTCTTCCATTGTTAACAACAGCGTGATTTCTTGTTTTTGAGGAGGTACGAATGCGATTCTTGGATTTGTTTGCGAATATCTCGAAGGCTCTAGCAATCATGACAAATCCTTGATTCAATGCATCGAAGGCTTCCGCATCCTCATTTGATTCACTGTAGAGAGCTTGATCATTATTGTTGTTGTATGGAACCAATTAAGTTTCTTGTGATTGTTGCTGTGATGGATCATATGGTGTCATCTGAGCAGTTGGTTATGGAGGGTTTGTGAAGACAGTTGGCAAGGTCGGAAATTGAGGATAACATGCTTGAGTGTACAAAGCAAGAGTTTGATTATCCGAGAGTGATGGCGAAGCAGAGACTCCACGGATGATTCTGTCTTTGTCTACTTCCTTTTGATGGTGCTTCAAATAGTCATACAACAATCCGTAAGTAGTTGATGAAGATTCTTCTCTTGACGGATGAATGTAACATACTTCTCCCAATCAGGATCAAGGCAACTCAGGAACTTTGTGTTGATTGCAATCCTTGGCATAATGATATTATGTTTGTCCAAGTCATTGATGATGTCTGAAAAATGATGATAGTATGACTCTAATGATTCCCATGGTTCAATCATGAAGTTTTCATATGCTAAGTAGATTTTGGATTCCATGTCTTCTTGATTGAGTTCAGTGCCTTCCATTAGAAGATGAATGTGCTCCCACATTGCTTTAGCAGTCTTCTGAGCATCAACACTACGAAGTATCGGATTGGGTAAACCCAAAAGGATATATTGCATTGCAAGTTCATCAGCTTCTAAGTGAAGAAGTTGGTCAGTAGTAAGTTGATCAAGACCGACAACGTTGGTGATATCATCTCTTGGTGGAGTGGCATTCGGATCTCCGGGTATAGTGATAGTAGGCATCTGAAAAGGACCTTCAAGTATGACCTTCTTTAAAAATTTACCATGTGGTATCTTGAGATCACAAAACCGAAAGAACCTTATCACCCATTGATCATAGTTTCCGGGAATCAAGGGATCCAGCTTCATGAATGGATTGTTGGCTACTTAAAGCTTCCCACATCTTTGCAAACCAAGAAGGTTCCTTTTGCGTTGTGACATTCATAGCATACTTAGGTGGATACTGATATTGAAAGTAGTTACAATGTTGAACTTGTTGACGAGGGTTAGGTTGAAGCATCTGTGGTGGAAGAGGGTTTGCTCCTTGAGGAAAGTACATTTGAGATGGCGGTTGAAATTGTTGTTGAAATTGTTGCAATCGTTGTTGAGATGGTGGAGGATATTGTTGATATTGTTGTTGTTGTTGTTGTTGAGGATACTCATGAGGAAAGTAGTGAGAGTACGGTGGTTGAGACATCTTGAAACTTGTGTTGATGATGGATCTTTGTAGTCGAATGAAACTAGAGTTTGTTGATGAAGTGTTCTTAAGCGTAGAATGAACCTTACGCGTAGTACCCTTCTTACGCGTAGACAAAGGCTTAGGCGTAATGCTTGCTTACGCGTAGACTTGAGATAAAAAACTTAGGCTTAGGCGTAAACCAAAGGCTTAATAGTAAGAACCTTATGCGTAAGATTTCCTTAGGCGTAAGATGAGCTTATGCGTAGGAAATGCTTAGGCAGTAAGTGTTTACTCGTAAGCTTTTATGCTTAGGCGTAAAACTAGGGTTTTACCCAAAAATCCTTTACACTTATCCAAGTGTAAAAGATATCCAAATTCGAAGTGTTTTCAGGCTTATCCAAGCAAGAAAACACTGAGTAAACCAACAGCTTCGAAGATCAAATGAAGAAATCCTTTGGCGTAGAAACTTAGGCTTAGGCGTAGACTTAGGAGTATACTAGTAGAACAAGGGTTTGACTACGAGTAAAAAGTACCAAAATTAGCCAAAACTGATTTTTATGCCCAAAAGTGTTTTGTAACCTGATTTTTATGATGAAATAGCTTCAAAATCACCAAAATAACAAGAAAGTTTGAAACTTGATGATCCAAAACAATTTTCTACCTTACGCGTATAAACATACACACGAATCCAACCAAGCTTAAAAACTAATCTACACACGTAAAGTTTGAAACTTGATGCAAAAAACTTAAACTTTAACACTAAATAAACCTTAAACCACAAGAATCTTGAGTTTACAAGTGTAAAAACTAAAGATTTTAGGCGTATGAAAGTTAAGCACACAAAACCCACGCGTATAGTATGTAACTTCAAAAACAAAAGTGTTTCACCCAACTAGATGGCGATTGATACCACACACAAGCACACGTATGATATTATGAGAACGTTAGGCGTGGGATAAATGTGAAAGGGAACAACCAACCTTAGAAGGAAGGTTTACATGTAGAATATATAGGGAAGGGAACTAGGGCAACATGTCTAGTCCCTTCCTTCATTATTGGGCTTGGGCCAAGGCCTATGGGCTTTCTACAAAAGCCTTGCCATTAATAACTAATATAAAAGCCTAGTTTAAGCAACCTATTACATATTAATTACTAACACTTGAAATACAAGTTAGGAGTGATTCCAACTGTCTCGCATGTTCTTTGTTCAAGTCCGAAACTTTTTTAGATCTTGAATAACTTCTTTGGTGATCTGCGGTTGGTTCTTTATTCAAGTCTGGGACTTTTGTAGCCTAGGACTTTTGTCCTTTGCGCTCGGACGTCCACGAGTACTTACGTGAACAACAGGTTCACGTGTATCAGCAGATCCGGGATCGTAGCAGATTCGGGATCGTATATCCCTCTCACCTTCTTTAACATATTTTTCTTGACAAACGACGATATTTTTACAAAAAACGTTCTTGAATTGTCGTATGTCATTTTCACAAGGACCATCTTCAAGCGTAGGAGTACTGATACTAGGCCACAGAACAGTTAGGGTTCTCCAAAAAATATCAACACTGTCAATAGGAATGGCCGTATCTGCATTCACTAAAAGTGACTCATATAAAATATTGATATTAATGGGGAAAATAACTTGATAGTCATAAATTTAATATATTTAATATGATATCGAAAGTAAAGCAGTTCGTGAAAGCATGGTAGCCCATAAATTGACCGCAACTGATGATCACATTCTTCTGTTGTGATCGACCATTGGAGTTCTTTGAAAATGAGTTCCAAAGCATGCTTGGAAACTTTATACCACAATTCTTCAAATAGTGGTATATTACATTTATGCATTTTTGGATTTTTGCTTTTATTAAAACTATCTTTTATCGCAGTTTCTTGCGCAATAATAACCTTATCGATCGAACGCAACAACGTGTCTAAGTTGGAATGTGTGGTGCCCAAGTATAATTTCAACAAAGCGTGTTGACTCTTAACTCTGGATGTTGTTGACTCGCCATAGTTGCGATATTGATCGGTAATGAACGCGAGAAACATGTCTGAATAACCTTGCAGCCAGTTATTCAGATACGAAGAAATCTTTGAAAAAACAATGAATTAATAAAAACTCATTCGGGCCTTATTTATTAAATAATAAAAACAATTAATTACCAAGCAAGTACATGCATGTTCGACCAATGAATGTTGTAGGTGGTTATAATAATGCATGAATCTGTCATGTGTCGGAGCTTTAACCATCCAATCCCACGTTACTTTAATGGACTCATACTCTCTTAGCGTACTGCATCTATTTCTGCAATACTGAAGCACATTTTGTGAAATATGCAATCGACAAAGTAATTTGTTAGCGTTCGGGAATTATGATATGCATGCCCCAACCAACGCTAAATCTCTGTCAGTGTCGATAACACAGGGGTAATATTCTTCGTCTGTCACCTCCTTCACACATTGCAATACCCATCGAATTTAGGCCGCCATTAAAAATGTTTTGTTTGTTGAAGTTAATCCGATAATTTCAAAATTTGGCAATTTAAATAACGTGGTATTGTATGTGGAGTCCATTAGCATGATTTCATGGAATGTACACAATATAGCATATGACGTGTGGTGAACAAGAATAGTTCCTCAAGCTCATTAGTGACCTCATTTACCCTCGGGAAATATGTATAACATTAACTCGTCAAATGTGACAAAAGGACTTGGATTGGAGTTAAATCACCTATTATGGCTCCACGGATCGTATTTTGTGCGTTATATATAGTTATAATGCCAGACGCATTATCCGAATTACGCTCCTTTATTGACGAAAGTATATGACGTGGTGCTACGTTATATTCTGTCAGCTGTTGCACCAAACCGAACTCATCATCATTTAGTCGCATAGCATATGGGAAACCATGCAACGTCTCTGCCAAATCATTATTATGCCTATCATCCTTCACCCTCAGTATCCAATAATTTTGCGTTTTAATAAATTTTGCCGCTAATTTGAATGGACAATTGGTTTTAACGGTACTAGTTTGTTGTTGAATTTCATCTTCTAAACCGTCACGTTTATACTTCCCACTTTTTGAACACACATAATCGATTTCGTACATACACCCCCTTTGCTACTTTGCTTCTTTTTTAAACAATAACAAAACCGATCCCTCGAGCTATATTTTAAAGCCAATCAGTCAGTTGCTCGTGAGAAGGGAACGCCAAAAAATATATTATAAATATTTCTTAAAAAAATCACAATAAGTAAATATGTTATTTATTTTTACAACTTTTTTACAATTTTCATATTTTTTTACAACTTTTTAACAACTTTTTTTTATAAGTTTTTACAACCTTTTACAACTTTCATGTTTCTGATGGTGGTTTCAGTGATCTTGTTAGATATTGTTTTCAAGATCTTGTTAGATCTTGTTTTCAGTGATGGTTTCTGATGCTGGTTTCAATGATCTTGTTAGATCTTGTTTTCAACTTGAAAACAAGATCTAACAAGATCACTAAAACCAGCATCAGAAACCATCACTGAAACCATCAGAAACAAGATCTTAAGTAGAAATAATCACTGAAATCAAGATCTAAAAAATCATCATCATCAGATCTAAAACCACCATCATCACTAAGACCACCATCACTGAGACCACCATCATTGAAACCACCATCACTGAAACCACCATCATCATAAACTAAAACCACCATCATCAGATCTAAAAAAATACTTGTTTTCAGATAAAAAAAAGTGATATAATCCAAATCTAACAAATAAATACATATAAACACCCATCATCAGAAGCAAGAACTACTAAAAACAACCACATATCTATTTGATAGTGAGAGAGAGAGAAAGAGGGAGAGAGAGAAGTATGATTGAGTAAGAGAGAGAGAGTTAGAGTTATCAGTGGGTGGGTTAAAAACTGTAGGTGAATAAACAGTTTTTTTTTTTTTTTTTTTTTTAAACAAATAAAGTATAAAAAAGTTGTAAAAAAATATAAAAGTTGTAAATTTTTTGTAAAACTATGGGTGAGAACCGGTTATATAAAAAGTTGTAAAAAAATATAAAAGTTATAAATTTTTTGTTACAAATGAAAGTATAAGTTTTTAAAAAAAAAATATATATATATATATATATATATATATATATATATATATATAAGTTGTAAAAAGAGTATAAAAGTTCGAAAAAAAGTTGTAATTTTATTTATTGTTAAGAAAATATATAAAAGTTGTATAAACTTGTAAAAAAAAGTTGTTAAAAAGTTGTATAAAAAGTATAAAAGTTGTAAAAACTTATTAAAAGAGTTGTTAAAAAGTTGTAAAAAAGTTGTAAAAATTTATAACATATTTACTTATTGTGATTTTTGTTTAAGAAATATTTATAACATATTTTTAGGCATTCGCTTCTCACGAGCAACTGACTGATTGGCTGCAAAATATAGCTCGAGGGATCGATTTTGTTATTGTTTAGAAAAGAAGCAAAGCAGAAAGGGGTGTATGTACGAAATCGATTATGTGTGTTCAAAAGTGGAAAGTATAAACGTGACGGTTTAGAAGATGAAATTCAACAGCAAACTAGTACCGTTAAAACCAATTGTCCATTCAAATTTGTGGCAAAATATACTAAAACGCAAAATTATTAGATATTGAGGATGAAGGATGATAGGCATAATCATGATTTGGAAGAGACGTTGCATGGTTTCCCATATGCTATGCGACTAAATGATGATGAGTTCGGTTTAGTACAACAAATGGCAGAATATAACGTAGCACCACGTCATATACTTTCGTCAATAAAGGAGCCTAATCCGGATAATGCGTCTGGCATTATAACCATATATAACGCACAAAATAAGATTCGTGGAGCCATAATAGGTGATAGAACTCCAATCCAAGTCCTTTTGTCACATTTGACGAGTTCATGTTATACATATTACCCGAGGGTAAATGAGGTCACTAATGAGCTTGAGGAACTATTCCTTGTTCACCCCACGTCTTATGCTCTATGGTGTATTGTAGCAACTCGTAAATTTTCATAAGGTAAAATGACTATTTTACCCTTTGACTTCTTAAAAGTTGACTTTGACTTTTTACTATTTTACTTTTACCGTAACGTAAAAGCAAATATTGTAACTGGTAGTAACCAGTAATTTCCCAAGTTAAATAATTCAATCTGTTTCGAATTATTACACTCTGAACATTTTTGTTCACCTTTGGCTATAAATAATTATTTAAAGTTGTGACTTTAATAATTACGAAAGTTTAATCGTGTAAACTTTCCTCGCGGTCAACACAAGACTACGATAAGTCTAGGTGTTCAAAATACTCTATTTTCACCAATAGTCATATTTTATATGAACTATTGCCACTTTGTTATTTTTACGTAAACATGTTACTTTTAACGTAAGACGCGTACTCAAGCCTACGTTATTAGGTTCTAACAACATAGACGCACCCTAATAGACTTATCACACCTTTAATATAACTAGTTGGAGTATATTGAAAATTTTTAACATTTTTGGAAGTATTACATTTTTACGTTACTCGGTTTTAAGTTTCGTGACTTAAGAGCTTAACGTTAGTAATTACCGGGATCAAACTATATCCTCTAAACACTAATACAACAAAAGTTAACACAAATCTTACAACAAGGCACTTCATGTGCCACGCCTATAACACATGGCATGATATGGTACTAACTTAAACATGCATAGCATAATTATCCTTAACCATTTGCATATTTTCATTTCATTTGAGAAAAATCTCTTTCATTAATTCACAAGCAAACCACAACACACTCTTCCTCTCTTGTCTCTTGTACCCAACGAACCAAAACAACACCCTAATCACACATTTATTTTGATATCACTTGCTCTTTTCATCTTTAAGTGGTTATGTAGTGTTACTAGCAATTGTTCTTGATTTATTTCTATCAAAGATTCTTCATCTCATGGGTAAATTAGAAGATCATCAAGGGTTCAAGGGCTGAATATAAGAGTATTATTGGATGATTATAAATGGTTAGAATCAAGTGGTGAAAAGGTTCAATAGAAGTGTTGAAGATTAGAGGTGATTAAGATTGATTTGTATATGTGATGCTTGTATTTTTCCAACCAAATCATTGTAAGGTTTGAGTATATTTTCATATTCATTCAATATGGTTGTAATAATTTATATTCATTGGATGTAAATTTGATATAAGTAGTATATTTAATATGGCTTGATTGATGTTGTACATGAAGTTAGTAACATGAAAAGTAGCTAAAACAAGCCTTAGGTGGGTTTTGTAAGTTGAAATCTAGAATAGGCCCAAAGATTGATTAAACTGATCATCTCAGTAAACTTTGAGGTTAATTAAATAAGATAGGCTTGTAGAGCTATGTCTTATGGTCGTTTCGCCGGGTGGCGCACCTCATAACTCATCCCGATGAGTAAAAGAGAGCCAAAATGGCAAAACATGTCAAAATCTGCACACCATATTTCATTTAAGAAAATCCTATGGTTCTACTCATTTATGGAAGTCGACTCAGTTTTATGAAATGTAGCCAAGACCTAAACTTGAAGTTTGGTGAAAGCCGCGTGTCAAAATAAGTTGTAGAACTCAACTTATGGTCGTTTTGGCAGGACTGAATGTGCAGCCAAACTTTCTGCAATGAAATATAAGTAATAACTTGTTATTAGATGATTGATGTAAGTAAACTTTAGACTTTGGACTTGATTAAGTTTGAGAAGCTGTTAGAGGAAGTAAAAACTAAAACTTGGGCTTTTGAATCACTTAAAAAGGACTTATGGTTAAAAAGTTATGGCCAAATGAAGATGACTAGAGGTGAATATGTTGTTGGATCCAAAAGTTGCTGATACGATTTTAAAACGAGATTTTGATCCTTTTTTGGTCCGAATCAGCAAAAGTGTAAAACACGAAAGTTGCTCGGAATGAAATTTTCTACAAAAATTCAAGAACACATAAGCAGAAAGTGAACGAAAAGTCTTAAAAACAGCAAAAACTAAACGGACCTATTGTGACTAGAAAACAACCACGGTCATGGAAACTTAGTTGTATTTTGATTGTTTGAGACCAAAAAAAAGCCAAGGTTAAACCAAGGTTGATGTCTTAAGTTATTTTAACTTAAATATAGCCACTAGATATGACCATGATTGTTGTTTTAAAGTTGTTTAATCATAACTTAGTCGCACAGCTAGTTTGGGTATGTTAACCCAAAAATTGTTTCAAAAACTTGGTCATTAGATGAAACTTTACTAGATTTTGACAAAACTAGATAAATGACAAGTTCAACAATAGTCTTTGACGAAACACGACACATGTTTTATACAACATTTGTCTCGTCAAATACTTACTTATAAATGATAATTACTACAATAGTAGGGAATTTCATTATCATACAGAGGCCTCTTCGGGGTATCGTATCGACGAGTTGTGGATTTACGATTTAAAGTGTCCTGGCTCCTCGTGTGATTACTACACGACCTCTTGATTTTGATAGCCCGAACGGTGGTAAGAGGTCATTTATAAAAAGGCTATGAGCCAAACAAACACTTAAGGGATACCATCAACTTAAGATTCATGTACAACATCATAAGCCAACGTACTACATATACTTGTACACTTATATCGTACACTATACTAAAACGTGATTACTATGCTTTCGTAGGTAATCGTTAAAGATCGTGATCTTGTCATACTCTACCGTTGATAAACAATATATCGTTACACTCCGCTGCTGATCACTACAGTGAGTTTCATAGCCCCAGCTTTTGTTTAACTGTTTTATAAACTCTTTTGGGGGAGATACATGCTACTGCTTTTATTACATGCTAAAATGCTTTATTATGGACAATTACTTGCAAAATGAATGCCTTGACTGTATTATTGCATGCCTAAGTTGTTTATGCCAAAAGTCCCCAACATCATGGACCACTAATCACTGGGAGTGAGCGCAAATATTGTGGATAGGCCTATCAGAATTGACGAACCCGTCTATGTTATCGGAAATAACAAGGCGCACTATATTTGAGATTACCTAGGTATATGGCAAAATACCTACCCGGGGCAAGTTACTTATATATATATATATATATATATATATATATATATATATATATATATATATATATATATATATATATATATATATATATATATATATATATATATACATTATATATAAGAGGAGACATGCCACATAAAATGCCATTTGGCATCCCATAATGCCATGTCATATTTCCATGTCATCATTGTATTTATGTGGCATTTTTTTTTAATTTTGTTATTGATTTTATGTGGCGTCATTGTTGTAACACCCCGACCCGAAAAGGGTAAAGATATCACAATACGGTTTCATATCAGAACTTTAACTAATGTACAATAGCGGAAGCCTTTACAAAATATTCAAAAAGAAAACATAAATAGCTAAAACTTCAAATAAATCTAAGATCTCTATGGTAAAGTCTTGCTCTCAGCTCTACTCTCAAACCCAGATCAGCTATCCCATAAGCTCATCTTGAATGCTAAATACCTGCCGCAGGAAAATAAAAGTGCGGCTGAGCTTACAAAGCCCAGTGAACAGATATAACGAAACAAAAGCTAAAACAAAACAATTATACGAATAACGAAAATAAAATGAAATAATGACGAAGGATCTTTTAGGATTCTGCGGAAGCACAAATATACAGAAATCCAAACAACCACATAACAGTTTAGACATCACATAACACATCAGAACGAACAAACACTTAACATATTAAGAATAACAGATTACATATAAGCCAAACGAAGAGTCTAAAAACTAACGGAAACAGTTCTAGAAAATAAACATGGCATTCATACAAATCAATGAAGAAACATTTAACACACTTAATTCAATATGGTAGCAGCGGAACTAGCAGACAAATCATGGCAGACAATATAGCTAAACCAGTTCTCAGATCAATTCCTAACCTTAGCAGAGTTTTAACATGGCAGGTCACATATGCAGACAGATAATTAACCTTCAAAACACTCAATTGTGCACTAGCACATTCATCTCGCAGATCAACGCATTCACGTAACAATAACAAATCATAATATCAGATATACGAATCATGTTTAAACATATTAATCCTATCCTAGTAGTGGCAACTGATAATCACTTAAACAAATACGTCATAAACACATCAATAAACATATCATATCAGAAATATCTTTCTTCTTCAAAAGGTAACATCAGAAAATACATGGAGTAGCTAGCTCCCAGATTTTGTGAAGACGCGTATTGCACACGACATCATTCACCAGATAACATATCAGATAACAGATCAGATCTAGGATGCATCCATACGCCCCTTCCTACATATTCAAAAATATGCTTCACCATCCAGAGACGTGGCAGAACATCACTCTACTGCCCTAGAGTCATATCAGAGGTGCATCACTGATACGGACATGGAACCCCCATGACTAGTTAAATATTTGGTTCAGTTTCCAACTGACCTTAGTCAAACAGATTTTCAGATATAGCACAGATCATAGTCAAACACACGGTCACAGAATCATATCAGATAGTTCATATCATAAGGTCCATATTCAAATAGTCAGAAATCATAAGTTCATATCATAGTGGCATATCATATATTCATAAACAGAAGTTCATAACCAGAGGTTCATAATCATAAGTTCATAATCCAATATAGCAGGGTTCAACAATTGTATATATCAAAGTCTTCCTAACATAAGTTCACATCAGATATTGCATAGTTCACTAGAACATAAATTCAGATAAGTAACAGATCAACCTTCAGAAAAGGGTTCATAGCAATGGCATCGGAAATCCTAATAAGCATGAGAGAATGACAAAGAAGGAAAACATGAGGGACCTTTACTGAAAAGGTCAGAATATCTGTATGATAACACAAGTGTCTTAAAGTAAGACAGAATATCCGTACCTTAAAACAAATGAGAGAAAAGCAACGAATGAACGAATACGAAGATGTAACGCCGCGTCTCCTCCAACGAATCTACACGGATTATGATTTATTTAATACTTATTAGTATAATGGATTAATCTCATTAATACTTTTAAAGTTGTCAGATTATTCTCATTTTTAGTGACGGACAGAATTCCAACATTTTAGAGTATTAATCATTAATTAGCCAAGCTTATGGGTTACAAATGACAAACGGTAAACTTAAGGGTTTAATATGGCATACTTATCTTATTTGAGGACTTATATGATCATCTTTCAAAGTATAGGGTTTACCAATGTCAAAGACGGATTTTAAGACTCTCTTCCAAAATAGTTTACACAACTTCTATAACTTACATGAAATAACGAAATTACACACTTAGCTTTTAACCCTAATCAACTTCCTATTTATGTTCTAGGGTTTCCATACTTTTAATATCACTTAATACGCATTTAATTTACATGTTACTTCTTTTAATGATTTATACTTTGACCTAGAACGTATGAAAACTCAAACGGAAATTAACTTAACTCATGCATGTCCTTACGTAATTTATTTACACATGTTGACCCCTAATTACTCAGAATTACATATTGCACCTTTAACATCTTTAATTATACGATCTAACCTTCTATTATCAGTTTTTACACTTTTAGCCCAAAGGTTTTAGAATTTACAAAACATACCCCTTTAAGTTAAATACAATTCGAATGGCCCTCTAAGTATCCAAAATTACACGTTTAACCCCCATACTTATTTTTATATGTTTAGTACCTTTATTTTACTGTTCACAAAAATAACCTTTAAGTTTCAATATTTACAAAACCAACCCAAAGCTTTTATGTAAAACCGAATAATGCATAATTCAAGTACAAGCCCTAAACCTAGATGTAACCCATCATTAATTCATCATTACTACTGTATTAATGACCCTTAATGATAACAAGAAAACCCTAGTTCATGCAAACCCTAATCGTTCCTTTTTTAAATCTTTCCTTATTCATGTGCGATCGAACAACAAAACTCAAGACAATTCACACAAGCTTCGAATTCACAATTAGGTATTTTATTCAGGTCTTATAACATGTAATAGCTTCTGGAAAAATCAATTCATGGTCTTAAAAATTATTATACGCCCATTCGTTATTTTTATTCGTTTTTAGGGTTTTAGTTCCAAATAATCCCATACGACTTATTAAACATGCATGGCTAATTTTTATGTGTTCCATATGACTTATAGGACTGAAAATAACGTTAGGAACATACCCTTTATGAGCTTTGGTCGTTAGAACAAGAAAACACAAAACTACCACTCGCCGAAACCCTAATCGATCCAAAAACTCACCACGATCAAAACAGCAACTTAGGACTTCGAATACTATTTTTCTCACCTTCTTTACCTTCAAACTTGTCCAAGAAAAATGGCCTTAAGCTCTGGAAACTGGAAGTCGAATTATTTAGGGTTTTGGGAGTCGGTTTTAGGGTTATCGAATATTAGGGATTTCATTAAACCGAATTTTGTATATATACAGGATTTATGATTTTTCTTGTGGGCTTTATAATGCATTGGACTTAAAATAAATGGACTTTTAATAATATAAATTTATATTGGGCTTTTATTAATTAAATTCTTTTATAAAACTATCTAAATATATTCGGCTAATTATAAAAATACAAAACGAATTTTATAAAGTTATAAACTATAAAAATTGCCTTTTTCAAAGTGTTTAAATATTTTATTTAGATCATGTGGTTTATTTCTTAAAATTTTCTGAATTTACATAGCTTATTTGGTATTCTTATGAATTAATTATTCATACATTTGATTGTAGGGGTATTTTGGTCTTTTTGTGAATTTTAGAAATTCAGGTATTACAATTCTTCCCCTCTAAAAGAAAATTTCGTCCTCGAAATTGGACAAGGCGGAACAGAACAGAGAACGAATCGGATTTCAGAATTTCTAGGAATATATCGAACGTTAATCTGATCTCAGAACAAATGGATTTCTTATCAGAATATTTGAACTCATACTTATTCAGAAATCAAATAAATAGTCAAATACTTTTAATAGATAATTACATACGTATCAGAATAATGGCGGAGAACAGATGAGACGCAGAAAATCAAACGACAAATTCTAACTTATTTAGATATCTAATGATGAGGACATCATATGCATAGACAGAATAAATCCTATCAGCCTCAATAGTCGCAGAAATATGTGGAGACATATAAGGTTAAGGTGGTCATAGCAATCTATAGGTTCGTACAGATCATAACAACTTCGGATTCCAAACGTACAAAACTTATACGTAACAAATATCGACGAAATCTCACAAATAGGTACGAAATTCAAACGAACATGAGAAGTGCCAAATAACAGATACAAGTCAAAGTCTATCACACATCAATCACAGGCATTTCCCAGACGTCGTATACCTTCAATAAGTTCAGATTATATGATCTCGGTATTATTACATTGATCAGGCGTCATAATACTTGCATCACATAACAAGTTCTTATTGTCATTATATTCGGTCTCGGGTCATGACAAAACACATAACTAATAACAAAACAACACATACCACCTACGAATAATACACAGATAGCAAGTAACATACTATAACAAAACAGATCCACATGAGTATACCATCATGATGGCCATACTTCATTCAAGCGGTAATAACATCATGGAGAAAATAAATAGCGGACAAATCTTATGAGGACTAACGGAAACTTAACGAATCTATCAGAAAGAAACAACAGACAGGAAATATACTTTCAAAATTTTGTTTTATTTCCATTAATCAAACAAAATTTGCAGAATCGTCTTAAGATGAACTTCCAAAACAAAACCTAATAATCCCAGATTCAAACGTCAATTTAAAACAAAAGGACCTAGCTCAAAATCAAACGTCAGAAAATTCTCATAAAGAGAGTAACTAATCAGAAACGAAACTCCTATTCTCGTGTCGGATTGAACCTACTAGTAGCCGTAGACTCCAAATCCGAATCCACCTCGTTTTCCTCTTCTTCCTCGTCTTCCTCTTCTTCCTCACTTATCCATCCGTTCTTGTTTCCTTCATGTTGTGGTAGTAAGCGACTAGCAAAGCCACCTTTCCGCTTCCTCTCTTCCTCCTCCGGCACACGATCCACAAAGGCATACAGATCGCGACTCTCAGCTCGTCCTACTCCTTCATCCTCAACGAACTTGGGACACCTATCGTGATATCTAGTAGTGAAACCTTGGTTGTCAACAACCTTAGTTTCATACTCCTCCACTACCTCTCCGTCAATGGTCTTCAAAGTCAGCTTCTCCTCGATGGTGCATGGCCACATATAGGCCGGAACTCTTATCCTCTTATTAGTCCGCTTCACTTTACCATACCTCGTGCAGCCCTTAGCAATGACGACAGCCCACTTCATCTTCTCCTTATGTTGCCCAGCCGGTCCTCGATTACTCCTATCAGATGAACTAGGGCGACGGGGAATAACCATCTAAAAGAAATACCAACTATCAGCAAAACTTAAATACGATAGGGTACGTAAAGAAGTACGCAGAAAGGAAAACCCTAAATCTACCCACTTCTCACAGGTCATAGCCTAAGCTCTAAGGGTCCTAAAACCTAGAGCTCTGATACCATAAATTGTAACACCCCGACCCGAAAAGGGTAAAGATATCACAATACGGTTTCATATCAGAACTTTAACTAATGTACAATAGCGGAAGCCTTTACAAAATATTCAAAAAGAAAACATAAATAGCTAAAACTTCAAATAAATCTAAGATCTCTATGGTAAAGTCTTGCTCTCAGCTCTACTCTCAAACCCAGATCAGCTATCCCATAAGCTCATCTTGAATGCTAAATACCTGCCGCAGGAAAATAAAAGTGCGGCTGAGCTTACAAAGCCCAGTGAACAGATATAACGAAACAAAAGCTAAAACAAAACAATTATACGAATAACGAAAATAAAATGAAATAATGACGAAGGATCTTTTAGGATTCTGCGGAAGCACAAATATACAGAAATCCAAACAACCACATAACAGTTTAGACATCACATAACACATCAGAATGAACAAACACTTAAAATATTAAGAATAACAGATTACATATAAGCCAAACGAAGAGTCTAAAAACTAACGGAAACAGTTCTAGAAAATAAACATGGCATTCATACAAATCAATGAAGAAACATTTAACACACTTAATTCAATATGGTAGCAGCGGAACTAGCAGACAAATCATGGCAGACAATATAGCTAAACCAGTTCTCAGATCAATTCCTAACCTTAGCAGAGTTTTAACATGGCAGGTCACATATGCAGACAGATAATTAACCTTCAAAACACTCAATTGTGCACTAGCACATTCATCTCGCAGATCAACGCATTCACGTAACAATAACAAATCATAATATCAGATATACGAATCATGTTTAAACATATTAATCCTATCCTAGTAGTGGCAACTGATAATCACTTAAACAAATACGTCATAAACACATCAATAAACATATCATATCAGAAATATCTTTCTTCTTCAAAAGGTAACATCAGAAAATACATGGAGTAGCTAGCTCCCAGATTTTGTGAAGACGCGTATTGCACACGACATCATTCACCAGATAACATATCAGATAACAGATCAGATCTAGGATGCATCCATACGCCCCTTCCTACATATTCAAAAATATGCTTCACCATCCAGAGACGTGGCAGAACATCACTCTACTGCCCTAGAGTCATATCAGAGGTGCATCACTGATACGGACATGGAACCCCCATGACTAGTTAAATATTTGGTTCAGTTTCCAACTGACCTTAGTCAAACAGATTTTCAGATATAGCACAGATCATAGTCAAACACACGGTCACAGAATCATATCAGATAGTTCATATCATAAGGTCCATATTCAAATAGTCAGAAATCATAAGTTCATATCATAGTGGCATATCATATATTCATAAACAGAAGTTCATAACCAGAGGTTCATAATCATAAGTTCATAATCCAATATAGCAGGGTTCAACAATTGTATATATCAAAGTCTTCCTAACATAAGTTCACATCAGATATTGCATAGTTCACTAGAACATAAATTCAGATAAGTAACAGATCAACCTTCAGAAAAGGGTTCATAGCAATGGCATCGGAAATCCTAATAAGCATGAGAGAATGACAAAGAAGGAAAACATGAGGGACCTTTACTGAAAAGGTCAGAATATCTGTATGATAACACAAGTGTCTTAAAGTAAGACAGAATATCCGTACCTTAAAACAAATGAGAGAAAAGCAACGAATGAACGAATACGAAGATGTAACGCCGCGTCTCCTCCAACGAATCTACACGGATTATGATTTATTTAATACTTATTAGTATAATGGATTAATCTCATTAATACTTTTAAAGTTGTCAGATTATTCTCATTTTTAGTGACGGACAGAATTCCAACATTTTAGAGTATTAATCATTAATTAGCCAAGCTTATGGGTTACAAATGACAAACGGTAAACTTAAGGGTTTAATATGGCATACTTATCTTATTTGAGGACTTATATGATCATCTTTCAAAGTATAGGGTTTACCAATGTCAAAGACGGATTTTAAGACTCTCTTCCAAAATAGTTTACACAACTTCTATAACTTACATGAAATAACGAAATTACACACTTAGCTTTTAACCCTAATCAACTTCCTATTTATGTTCTAGGGTTTCCATACTTTTAATATCACTTAATACGCATTTAATTTACATGTTACTTCTTTTAATGATTTATACTTTGACCTAGAACGTATGAAAACTCAAACGGAAATTAACTTAACTCATGCATGTCCTTACGTAATTTATTTACACATGTTGACCCCTAATTACTCAGAATTACATATTGCACCTTTAACATCTTTAATTATACGATCTAACCTTCTATTATCAGTTTTTACACTTTTAGCCCAAAGGTTTTAGAATTTACAAAACATACCCCTTTAAGTTAAATACAATTCGAATGGCCCTCTAAGTATCCAAAATTACACGTTTAACCCCCATACTTATTTTTATATGTTTAGTACCTTTATTTTACTGTTCACAAAAATAACCTTTAAGTTTCAATATTTACAAAACCAACCCAAAGCTTTTATGTAAAACCGAATAATGCATAATTCAAGTACAAGCCCTAAACCTAGATGTAACCCATCATTAATTCATCATTACTACTGTATTAATGACCCTTAATGATAACAAGAAAACCCTAGTTCATGCAAACCCTAATCGTTCCTTTTTTAAATCTTTCCTTATTCATGTGCGATCGAACAACAAAACTCAAGACAATTCACACAAGCTTCGAATTCAAAATTAGGTATTTTATTCAGGTCTTATAACATGTAATAGCTTCTGGAAAAATCAATTCATGGTCTTAAAAATTATTATACGCCCATTCGTTATTTTTATTCGTTTTTAGGGTTTTAGTTCCGAATAACCCATACGACTTATTAAACATGCATGGCTAATTTTTATGTGTTCCATATGACTTATAGGACTGAAAATAACGTTAGGAACATACCCTTTATGAGCTTTGGTCGTTAGAACAAGAAAACACAAAACTACCACTCGCCGAAACCCTAATCGATCCAAAAACTCACCACGATCAAAACAGCAACTTAGGACTTAGAATACTATTTTTCTCACCTTCTTTACCTTCAAACTTGTCCAAGAAAAATGGCCTTAAGCTCTGGAAACTGGAAGTCGAATTATTTAGGGTTTTGGGAGTCGGTTTTAGGGTTATCGGATATTAGGGATTTCATTAAACCGAATTTTGTATATATACAGGATTTATGATTTTTCTTGTGGGCTTTATAATGCATTGGACTTAAAATAAATGTACTTTTAATAATATAAATTTATTTTGGGCTTTTATTAATTAAATTATTTTATAAAACTAGCTAAATATATTCGGCTAATTATAAAAATACAAAACGAATTTTATAAAGTTATAAACTATAAAAATTACCTTTTTCAAAGTGTTTAAATATTTTATTTAGATCATGTGGTTTATTTCTTAAAATTTTCTGAATTTACATAGCTTATTTGGTATTCTTATGAATTAATTATTCATACATTTGATTGTAGGGGTATTTTGGTCTTTTTGTGAATTTTAGAAATTCAGGTATTACAATTGTATTCATTGTTTTTTTAAATAAAATTCGGTTTTAGTGTTTTTGTAAAATTCGGATTAGTAATTTTAAAAAGAGAGTTGCCAAGATTCGAACTTGGGATGGGAGGGACAAATAAACAACCACCTCAACCATTGGAGCATTCCAATGCTTGTGATAAATTTTGCAACACATAATTGATATTGCATGAACCAATAAGATTATCAAATATTATTGTATTACCTTATTAAAAAACCAAAACCGAAAAAATCATTATTTATTCATAATATACTTTTTCTCAAAACCCTAACCTCCACTAATAATTGCGACTTTCTATTGTGTCGTGATATTATGTTGATATTGTGAAGTTCCATGTTCTTTCCTAGCTAATTTATATCACGTATTAGTTGTTTTGGATTAATTGTATTATGGAATTGTTGTTGATATTTAACAACAGGCAAAGAGGCATAAGTTTAATCTTTATGAATGTTCATCCGAAAGAGTTAATTATGACTACCTGGCAACCTGTGAAATTAAGGTAGGCATTTTTTTTCTTTTTTAACGTTTGTTTTGTTTTTTTGGTTTTCATATTTTGTAGGCTACATTGTGGCAGGAGGTAAATTTTATGGGCCATGATAAATTAATTCGATTATTGTTTCATGCACAAGTGATCGTGTTTACTACAGGCACAAGTGACGTATCCGTCACCAACAGTTGGATCCTGAGAAATAATAGGGTTGTGAATGCAGGAGAGTATACGGTGGCAATCTCGGTGTTAGGTGACGAGCATTAAAAAATGTTTAATGACTCTTAACCAGTTATGTATATGGCCTGGAATGGGAGGACCACACATATGGGAAATAGGTCAATCGGTACACGTAAAACGTTCATTATTATATTTATCATAAAAAGCCCTCTTACTGATCCACCAGTTCCCCCTCTGTGCGTGCGTCGGTATGTTTTATTTATAATCAACTCATAAATGTCATATTCTTATGAAAAATATCTTGTGGGCATGGGGCTATTTCTGTAACTATGTATAACTTTAAATGCCTAACAGATGGAAGCAAATTATTTGTTAATACAAATAAACCGTAAAAACGTTTATTAATATTTTACGATCTCTTTGTGTTTTGTTGATAACATATATAATGTTGTCTTAAGTATAATTATAAGGATACATGTTATTTTTGTAAAGCATTTACATATAATCTTTTAAATACAAAAATGTAGTAACTAAAGCATTTGTTGTAATAGTTAATTAGGATGGGTAAAAATCACAACCCATGGATCTTAACCCATACCCAAAGAGACTTGATACAATGTATACTTAGATACATTGAATCTAGATATAACCTATGGACCAACCCATGACCCATAACCAAAAAACCCATGGGCAAAGAGGAGCGTTCCACGGATCCCTAGCTTTGTGCTAGCCGGATCCCAAGTGGAAGGGATCCGTGAGAACAGTGAGGAAATTTGCCTATAAATAGAGAGCCATTTCTTCATTCTAACTCACCCCTCTTCTTACTAAATCTCTCATACACTCTCATTCTCTTCTAACATATAGATCACTTGATCTAGAGAGTTGTTCTTCTTTTCTTTCTATTTGTGATCCTCATATAGGTCCTTCTCTAAGGCGAGATCACGAGCATTCTACAAGTCATCCAAGCAAGGGGTCCTTGATTGATTTGTCACTCCGCAAGATTTCTGTAGCGAAGATCTTGTATTTGATATTTCACATATTTGTTGTGTAATAGTTGTGTTGGTTTGGTCCACCGTGCTACGGACTCGGTATCTAGCTTTGTACCAGAAAAAGTGTAAGCAACGTTGTGAAGGCTTCTCCGCCAAGTGAAGGAGTTTGTTGACATAGTGCTTGAACTCTCGAGTAGGTGACTCGGGGAGTGGAGTAGGGCAAGGAAGGTGTCCTTGTAGCCGAACCACTATAAATCGGTTGTGTCATTTCTATCCCTTATCTTTATTTATTTGCTTGCATTATCATTAGATCTATACGTTCTCAACATCCATACGATTTCACATAATATCGAATCTAAAGTTTTTGAAATCAACTTAAAATCGGCAAAACTATTCAACCCCCCCTTCTAGTTTTCCACAATTGGCATCAAGAGCTAAGTTTATAAAAGTTTTAAAATAAAATTGTATTTTAAAAACTTTTCGATCACTATGGGTTCTGAAAATTATAAGGAAGGGCAATCTATGCAACGACCACCACTAATTGAAACTAATGGTTTTATATATTGGAAAAATAGATTCGAAACATATGTGAAGTCTAAAGATATTGATCTTTGGTACATTATTGTTGAAGGTGATTTTGAGGCTACCTCAAATGATGATAAAGGAAATTTAGTTCACATACCTCATGATAAACTAAATGATGAAATGAAGAAAAAGCTTTCTAAAAATAGTGAAGCAAAAATGGTTTTATATAATGCTTTACCGAAAAAGGAATTCGAAAGAATTTCTATGCTTAAAACCTCTAAAGAAATTTGGAATTCTTTAGTTGTAACTCATCAAGGCAACCAACAAGTTAAAAATAATAAAATTGATTTATTTGTTCAACAATATGAACAATTTTCAATATCGGATGAGGAAACTATAGATCATTCATTTGCTAACTTTAATACTATTATTACATCTTTACAAGCACTTGATGAATCCTTTTCTAGCCGTAACCATGTTAGGAGATATCTAAGGGCACTTCCATCGAAGTGGAGATCCAAGGTGACGGCAATCGAAGAGTCAAAAGATTTGACAATCCTCACCCTCGATGAACTCATAGGCAACCTAAAAGTCTACGAGCTTGTCCTTGCTAAAGATTCCGAAGCCTCAAAGGTGAAAGAGAAACACAAATCTCTTGCCCTTAAAGCCAAAAAGGCTTCGAGCGATGAGGAGAACTCATCTTCGAGTAGTGACGACGAAGAGTACGCTATGACGGTAAGGGACTTTAAAAAGTTCTTTAGAAGAAAAGGTAGATATGTCAAACAACCGTATGACGATAAGAAAGGCTTTCGGAAAAGCAAAGAGGACGAGAAGCCAAAGGATGATCGTACTTGCTTTAAATGTGGGGACCCAAACCACTTTATTAGTAATTGTCCCAAACGGGATGATCAAAAGGCATTCGTGAGCGGCACGTGGGGAATGAGCGACGAGGAGGACGAAGAAATTTGTCTCATGGCAAATGACGAGGTATGTCACGAATACTATAGTAGTTCATCACTTGATGACGACTCATTGCATAATGAATATGATAAACTATGCAATATTAGCTTAAAACTAATTAACAAAAACAAGCTTTTAAAGAGTCAAAACCAACGTTTAGATAAAGAAGTCATAGAATTAAAAGCAAAACTAAAACGTTTGGAAAAGGGTAAAATAGCAAGTGGTGAATGTGAACTTTGTGTTCAACTTCAAACACTAGTTGATCATTTAGATTCTAAAATTGCTAGAATGAGTACAAACACCTTAGATACAATACTCGGTGGTGTTAAAACTGGCAACAACCAAAAGGGTCTAGGCATACAACAACTTGATCCATCAACTAGTGAAAGTAAAGAAACAGAATTTGTTAAAGAATTAGAAAAACCAGCCACTGTTGTGGCGGATACCACGGATCCTCTAAAAAGGGAACCGGCTAGTGTACAAACTGGGATCCGTGGATCTGCTGTGACAACTAGTGGTAATAACATAGCCTCCTCATCTAGAACCGAGTTCGTTATCGTAAATAGGAAGAAACCAACTCATGTCACCACTAGACATCCACCTCCAAAAAATAATCCTACTGTTGCAAGAAACAAAGCACCATCTTTTCAAAAATATAATGCATCTAGGAGACCTAATAACGTTTATCCAAGAAGTAACCATCAAATGGGATGGAACCCTAATATGCAAAACGGTTTCTCTTTTCAAAACTTTGCTCCATGGAATGCATACTCATCTTATCCATACATGTCTAACATGAATGGAATGTTTAACACTAATGGACCCATGAATAAATGGGGACCAAACTTTTGAGTTTATTATTGTTTTAGGTGTGCTTAAAGGTCGACCTAGACCCCGATGAATGGGTCAAGGATAGCGGGTGCACGAGGCACATGACCGGCAATAGGGATCTATTCTCCACATATGAATCCGTAAATGGAGGTAATGTGGTGTTTGGAAATAGCAAAAGTAGAATCATCGGTAAAGGTACGGTTTCTAACAAATCTCTAACCATTAACGATGTGTGTCACGTAGAAAACCTAAACTTTAATCTCTTAAGTATAGGACAAATATGTGATAAAAAGTGCAATGTACTTTTTACCGAAACCGGTAGTAAGATACTTAAAAATGGCATAACCATAGGAAGAGGAATTAGGAAACATGGAGTCTATGTCATTAAAATCGGTAATGAACCTAAAGACAAACTATGTCTTACCTCTATGGATGATACTTCGACCTTATGGCATCGAAGATTGGGTCACGCCAATATGCGACTTCTTCAATCGCTATCATCCAAAGATCTAGTAAGAGATCTACCTAAGTTAAAATATGAACATCATTTTTGTGAGGCTTGTAATATAGGAAAACAAGCTCACTCGAGTCATAAAGCTAAAAACATGGTGTCCACAACTAGGTGTCTAGAATTACTACATATGGATTTATTTGGTCCATCCGCTATCCAAAGTTATGGAGGCAACTACTATACTTTGGTAATAGTGGATGACTACTCTAGGTATACTTGGACAAAATTTTTGAAGAACAAAACGGAAACCTTTAACTATTTTGAAATATTAAGCAAAAAGATCCAAAGACAACTAGGAAAACCCATAGTGTCTATTAGGACAGATCATGGTAGGGAATTCGATAATGAAGTGCAATTCGGAGCTTTTTGTGACGCTAATGGTATTACTCACAACTTCTCGGCTCCACGCACTCCACAATCGAATGGGGTAGTAGAAAGAAAGAATAGAACCCTTCAAGAAATGAGTAGAACCATGCTTAACGAACAATCCATACCTCAAAAATTTTGGTGTAATGTTGTTGATACCTCAACGTACATACTCAATCGAGTCTTAATTAGACCAATCTTAGGTAAAACTCCATATGAGTTACTCCGAGGCAAAAAGCCTACTTTAAATCATTTTAGAGTCTTTGGAAGCAAATGCTTCATTCTTAACACTAAAGATTACCTTACAAAATTTGATCCTAAATCAACCGAAGGTATCTTTCTAGGTTACTCGCCTAATAGCAAAGCTTACGTCATATTAAACAAAGAAACAATGAAGGTAGAAGAGTCATTAAACATAAAATTTGATGAAAGTCCACCCAAACCCTCTCCACCTCTTGTCGATGACGAGATCATAGAAAGTGAAGCTATTGTAATTAAGAAAAAGATAAATGAAGAAGAAGAACCTTCCATTAGTGAAATCACAAACATTAAAGAGTCCAAAGATCACCCCGTAGATAAGGTCATAGGAAAGCTAAACGAACGAACGTTAAGGTCTCAAGTTCAAAACCTAAGTAGCTTATTTTGTTTTGTTTCAACTATAGAACCTAAGAACACACAAGAAGTCATAAAAGATGAAAGTTGGGTAATGGCTATGCAAGAAGAATTAAATCAATTTGTTTCTAATGATGTTTGGACACTTTTCCCTCCACCTAGTAATCAAACCATAATAGGAACAAAATGGGTGTATAAAAACAAATTAGATGCAAACGGAGTAGTATCTAGGAACAAGGCTAGACTCGTTTCCCAAGGGTATAACCAACAAGAAGGAATAGACTTTGATGAGACCTATGCCCCTGTGGCTAGATTAGAGTCTATAAGAATACTTCTTGCGTATGCTTGTGCTAATGATCTAAAGCTTTATCAAATGGATGTCAAAAGCGCTTTTCTAAATGGTCTTATTAATGAAGAAGTATATGTAGCTCAACCTCCGGGCTTCATCGATTTTGAAAAACCCAAACATGTTTATAAATTAAAGAAAGCCCTTTATGGTCTTAAACAAGCTCCAAAAGCTTGGTATGATAGACTCAAGTCCTTTTTAATTAAACATAACTATACCATGGGGTTAGTTGACAACACACTTTTTACTAAGAAAAAGGAGTCACACATAATCATAGTACAAATATACGTAGATGATATTATATTCGGATCCACTTGTCAAGACATGTGTGATGATTTCTCTAAAATCATGCATGACGAGTTCGAGATGAGTATGATGGGAGAACTTAGTTTCTTTCTTGGTCTACAAATTAAACAAGTAGAAGATGGTATCTTCTTCAATCAATCTAAATACATCAAGGAGATGTTAAAGAAATTTGGTCTAGAAGAGTCGAAACCAATTAGGACACCCATGTCATCCGACACCAAACTCACAAAAGATGAAGACGGCAAATCCGTAGATAATACTAAATATCGTGGCATGATAGGTAGTCTTCTCTACCTCATGGCAAGTAGGCCGGATATCATGTTTAGTGTCTGCTTATGTGCTAGGTTTCAAGAAAACCCCAAAACTTCACACCTAGAAGCCGTAAAAAGAATTTTTAGATACATTAAGGGTACAACACAATTAGGATTATGGTATCCTAAGGGCACGGGTGTAGAAACAATTGTATATGCAGATTCTGACCATGCAGGGGATTACGTTGATAGAAAAAGTACAAGTGGGGTGTGTACTTTCATGGGATGCTGTTTAACATCATGGTTTTCTAAGAAACAAACGGCTCTAGCAATATCAACAACCGAAGCCGAGTACGTCTCCGCCGGCAAAGCATGCCAACAAGCACTATGGATGAAACAAGCGTTAGTAGACTACGACATTCATCTAAGCGACATAGCCATTCTATGTGACAACAAAGGTGCCATCGACTTAAGCAAGAATCCGGTATTGCATTCTCGCACCAAGCATATAGAGATTCGTCATCACTTCTTAAGAGACAATGTTCAAAAAGGGAACATTTCTATTGAGAAAGTAGCATCCGAAGATAACATAGTCGACGTCCTCACCAAACCGTTGAAGCGGGAACAATTCAACCTACTTCGTCTTGGTCTTGGTTTAATGGAACACACGTCGTAATTTATTTTGACTCTACAAGGTATATAAACACTAGCCTTCTTCCTTCTGAGTCTAGGATCTCTATTTCACGCACAACTCACAAACAATACGGGAATTTTCAAAACCCAAAGATAAGTTTTTTTTATATATAGCTTTCCCACTTTTTATATACACATTTTCAAAGAAAACCTACTTTCACAATGTTTTCTAAAAGGATGATACCTTCCCGTATCAATTTCACAAAAGCAATTTCTCACGTTTAGGACAAATCGCTTTTTCATTATTAATACAAAGTAAAAACCCGTTTTCATTGCATCTCATGTCTTTTGAATGCTAAAGGGGACACATAACTAATATGTGTTTTCGGGTACATTCATTTAAGCTACAATGAATTAGGAGCATTGACAACACAAGATTACGTACTTATGTACTAAATATGTGTTTTCGGGTTATCTCAATAGGATACTTTTTATACTTCTAGTTTAGTTTTTATTTCTTTTTAGGGGTCGAGATAACCGCAACTCCAAATAGTTTGCATATAGGCACACAATAGGCAAAAATATTTCCAAAAGGAGAATTTTGTACTGCCTGAAACACCAGACCCACGGATCCCAGCCTTCATGCTGGACGGATCCCTCAAGGGAAGGATCCGTGGGATCCGTGTATACAGAAGCTGTTTTCAACTTCTATTTTTGTCACTTTGGATGTAAAATCCACATTTGCTTCATTTTTGGGAGTATGCTATTTAATGCTTGTGTTCTCATGATCACATGCCTTGAATTCATATCTAATCATTAGATTTTAATCCACATTTTGGGTCAAGCATTCATTACAATGTGTTGGTTTTCTATATATATAACTCCCAAAATGCTTGCATACTCCATCTCCTTCTCACAAACACACTTCATCATGTCATCCAAAAACCCTTTAGGAGAAACATCTAGTACAAACAATCATGATATCCAAACCTTTGTACTTCCATCATCCAAAATACCACAATCAAATGCTAGGATATCCGCACGGATTAGTATCCGATCTTGTTGTTTAGCAAAACCAACTTCAAATGATTCATCCTCAAATACCTCACCACAAGATACTTCCATTATAGCACCACCCTCATCACCAACAAGTACACCAACTTCATCACCACCTAAAATAACTCTTTTGGAACTCCTTAGGACTCCAACAAGATCTACCCAACCTAAAGAAAAAGAAATAGTCTTTTCAACACCCCCTACATCACCAAATACTATTTTTCAAGATCTTGAAACATCACCACCTCTAGCTCCCATCACATTACAAGAACATCTAGGTTCTTTTCCACCACCACGTACAAACATTCCGGATTTTGATCCATATTTTCCTATTTTTCCACCACAACTTCCGCATAACTCAAATCAAAACAACCCGGAAAACTTCCGCACTCATTACCCACATCATTTACATTGTGAACATTGCCAATCCACTAGGGAAATTGCAATAGAAGTTAGGGAAGAAATGCGTTTCATACTCAACCTCATCCTTGATCGCATCAATACCATTACTCATCAAAACCTCCATCCATAACCTTATGCAAGCATGGAAGGAATCTCTACTACTATTTTTCACTTTTAGTATTAAATTTTTTTTTTGTCATTTTCAAGAACAAGTCTTGTTCTTATTTTTACATGCTTGTAAGTGGCTTAACTACCACTACAATTTGTCGTTTTATTACAAGGCCTTGTTTACATACCTTGGCTCCCTATCTTGTTTCTCGACAACCATAAGATCATTTAAGCATGTTACTAACTTTCTTTTGTAGATTTTGTTTTTCTTCTCTTGACGCCCCAAACTAGGGGGAGCTACCGTCAAGGGGGAGTAAGAAATACGTAGACTACTTTTTCCTCCAAGGGTTAACTTTTTGTTTCGACAAAAAGGTGGAGAAGAAGTAAAACTTAGGAGCTTTCAAAACTTACATCTATTCTTAAGTTTTACTCATCATAACATTATATTTTGTCATCAACAAAAAGGGGGAGATTGTTAATACAAATAAACCGTAAAAATGTTTATTAATATTTTGCGATCTCTTTGTGTTTTGTTGATAACATATATAATGTTGTCTTAAGTATAATTATAAGGATACATGTTATTTTTGTAAAGCATTTACATATAATCTTTTAAATACAAAAATGTAGTAACTAAAGCATTTGTTGTAATAGTTAATTAGGATAGGTAAAAATCACAACCCATGGATCTTAACCCATACCCAAAGAGACTTGATACAATGTATACTTAGATACATTGAATCTAGATATAACCCATGGACCAACCCATGACCCATAACCAAAAAACCCATGGGCAAAGAGGAGCGTTCCACGGATCCCTAGCTTTGTGCTAGCCGGATCCCAAGTGGAAGGGATCCGTGGGATCCGTGAGAACAGTGAGGAAATTTGCCTATAAATAGAGAGCCATTTCTTCATTCTAACTCACCCCTCTTCTTACTAAATCTCTCATACACTCTCATTCTCTTCTAACATATAGATCACTTGATCTAGAGAGTTGTTCTTCTTTTCTTTCTATTTGTGATCCTCATATAGGTCCTTCTCTAAGGCGAGATCACGAGCATTCTACAAGTCATCCAAGCAAGGGGTCCTTGATTGATTTGTCACTCCGCAAGATTTCTGTAGCGAAGATCTTGTATTTGATATTTCACATATTTGTTGTGTAATAGTTGTGTTGGTTTGGTCCACCGTGCTACGGACTCGGTATCTAGCTTTGTACCAGAAAAAGTGTAAGCAACGTTGTGAAGGCTTCTCCGCCAAGTGAAGGAGTTTGTTGACATAGTGCTTGAACTCTCGAGTAGGTGACTCGGGGAGTGGAGTAGGGCAAGGAAGGTGTCCTTGTAGCCAAACCACTATAAATCGGTTGTGTCATTTCTATCCCTTATCTTTATTTATTTGCTTGCATTATCATTAGATCTATACGTTCTCAACATGCATACGATTTCACATAATATCGAATCTAAAGTTTTTGAAATCAACTTAAAATCGGCAAAACTATTCAACCCCCCCTTCTAGTTTTCCACAGAGTTTATAATGAGGTTTGATGCTTTCAGACATGATTTTGCTTTGCTTTATTTTAGAGGATTGTGGGCGCATAAATGAACCAACAAATGATGGTGCCGAGAGTTCGTATAGAAACGAGTGTGAGAACCCGCGCGATGCAGCGGGATTGGCTTCAAAGGACTTACTTTGTAGCGACACTTAAACTTTAGGGACTAATTTTGCCAAGTTGCTATAGTTAGCAATTAATTCTACAGGACTTACTTTGCAAAGTCGTTTAAACCTTAGGGACTATTTTTGCCAGATTGCTATAGATAGCAATTAATGCTGTAGGACTTATTTTGCAGCGCCACTTAAACATCAGGGACTATTTCTGCCAACTTGGGAAAGTGTGCAATTGATGTTTGCTACAGAACTTACCTTGCAACGCCTCTTAAACCTTAGGGACTATTTTTTCCAGATTGCTATAGATAGCAATTAATGCCGCAGGACTAATTTTGCAGCGCCACTTAAATATCAGGAACTATTTCTGCCAAGTTAGGAAACTTTGCATTAAATGCTTGCTTTGCTACAGTAACCTCCCCGCCTTTTAGTATATATAATAATAACAATTGGAAATGTTCAACGCAACACGTCAAGTCAATTTATTAATTCCTGTCTTTTTTTCTTTTTTAAAAATCTTTCAGCTTTTCTTTTTAATTCCCTTCTTTTACAATGACTTCTTGCATATTGCAGGTTATTCATTCGGATTGTGACACTGCATTGAAAGCTCTGTCTTTTTCTTCCATCCTCAACAACAACCCCAACCCTCCTTTTTTCAATTCTTCATCTTTTCGACATTTCCGTTCCTCTCATGATCCATTCAACAACAGGTGTGTATTACCCTTCTTCTACTTTTTACTAATTATTTTTATTAAAGTAAGAAAGTAATTAATTAATTATGCTGAATGAAAATGTATATAGTTTTGAGACCCCTGCCCCACCTGTGAATTTGGGGTTGCAAATAGTACCTGAGTGCAAAGCTTTTGTTATTGAAAGGTGTGGGAGATAATCAAAGACATTGGAACCCGGCCTTCATGTGCTCATCCCTTTTGTTGATAAGATTTCCTATGTTCATTCCTTGAAAGAATAAGCCTTTTTCATCCCTGACCAGACCGCCATTACCAAAGACAACTTCCACATATATCTCCATTGATGGTGTCCTCTATGTTAAAGTATCTCTTTCTTCCTTCCTTCTTCTTTTTCATTTTTATTATTCACTACTTATTAATATTTCATTACATATCATTAACCCTGTGCTCGCCTCTTACGGTGTCAAGAATCCTCTCTACGCAGTCATTTAACTTGCTCAGACCACTATGCGTGGCAGCTGGCAAAATCACTCTTGATAAAACCTTTGAAGAAAGAGACACTCTCAACGATAAGATTGTGGTATTTACTTACTTTACCATAAACCAAACATTAAACTAGCATCTTTATATCTCTGCATCTCCAACCGCTTCTGATGCTCTACAATAAAAATCTCTATATAAAGTTTAGTAGGATCCCATATGCAAGAATTAAGGTGTTAATTGGTTCTTTGATCCACATAAGATATACAGCATAGAGTAATGACATACAATATCTAGACCTACTGGTTAATCACACTGATTATATGCTTGGGGCAAACAACGAGTAGAAAACTTTACCTTAACATTGCCACATTGGATGTGAAACTTCTCACACTATTGTCTATCTTAATTTGCTATACGTTGCATTTAGGCATAGGTGTTTCTCATTTACTAATTGTATACCAACTGTATCGCATTACATACTTTAAAGTCCGACACCGTACAGCTTTAATTTACCAGTTAAGTTGCTTCTCATATAGTATAACAAAGAGGTATGCTCCTCTGAAAGTAAGTATGAATAACAAAAAGCATTGAGTGAGTAAAGGATATAGAAGGTTAGTGCAGTTTATATAAGCTGAAACTGGCCAACTTTTTGGATCTATCAAGGCTATAATTATTCGTTTTCTTTTATTCTATTCTAAAACATTTTTAATTGGTTGTCCGCATTTTTAATGACCATTTTAGAACGTTATACGTATGTATGTTTTCTTTAAAGTGGTGCAACGTGTTTTTTTATCACAACTTTGTTCCATTCTTCTTTCTTTTAGTATGCATATAATAAATCTTGTTGTTTTTGTTTGTTCCATTGACTCACTGACTTAACTATCTGATAAAAGCTTACTATAACCTATATATAGTAATCAAATAGGTATTGGGCACCTCTAATTCTAATAATTTTCTGTAACATGCAGCTTGTCATACCCAAGTTTGCCACCTCTAACCAATCTTTTTAACATGCAAGTGACCAGGTGTTGACAACACAATGTTACCGGCTTAGACCCTTCCTGAGAGAAATTTGAAAAACTTAGTTGAACTGCCACTGTACCAATGTTCTTGCGCTTTATTGTCTAAGTAAGGATTAGACAAACGCTTAGCCCTCCATTTAGATATGTGACAAAATGATTAGTTTCATGGCTTGCATATATTTTCCTACATAACGACTACTTAATTCAACTGCTTATTTAATGAAATTACTACCAAGCCATTTTGAACTTTCAAATTTTAATTGTATGTTATTACAAGTAAAAACTTACAGTGGATTTTACATGTCGTAAAGAATATTTTCAGTTTCATATGATCATGTGTCAGCATTAACCCTTATGCCTAATATTGTTGCTACATTTGTGCAGATGGACAGAGGTCGACAACTGGAAACAACGGGTGGAAGTAGATGTGAAAGTACGTCATATTTTCATAAGCATAATCTTACTGATATATTAGCTAACTGTAGTTGTATAACCAATACAGTTGTCGACAGGTACGTCTGAACACAACATCTATGTCAGTTGTTCTTTATTTTTTTCTTCATCCTTTTGTACAATCTTTTTCAGCTCTTTTTTCTTCTTGTAATGTCTATCAGTTTTTCAGCATGGTGGTTAAAGGGGTTGTTTGTAAAAAGAATGTGGCTCATCGACGGAAGACATCAAGAATTGAGAAGCCACGGATCTTAATTCTCGGAGGGTCTCTCGAGTATCAGCGAGTTTCTAATCTCCTGTCAAGTTTTGATACTTTGTTGAATCAGGTTGCAGATTTATATCTTTTCCTTTTGTTTACTTGCGTTGCTTTATTCAATTTTCTTACCACTTTTTTTAATGTTTATGTGGATATGGATTTTAATTCTTTACCTTTTTCTCATGTATTATTATCTCTTTCTTTAGGAAATGGATCAACTAAATATGGTGGTGGCAAAGATAGATGTATACCAGCCTCATGTCCTTCTGGTATAAAAAATATGTATTTCGCATTACGATACTTATTTCAAGTGTTTGCTTATCATAAATTATTTCTTATGCATATCACTTCCTACACGTAGATATCATATTTATGTTACACATTAACATTGTTTACATATCCCTATAGTGTAAAACTTGTATCTTTTATTATCAGCACCATGAATCCTTTTATTTGCATTGTTTTCTTATTGATCTTGTGCAAGTTTTATAAAGTTTTGATATTTTTATATGCAGTTAGCATTCCGGCTTTAAAAGCAAACCTGGTTACATTTAACATCTTTGTGTGGAATGAGGTTAACGGACCAGTAAGGATTCATGCCATGTATTTACTTTTACCAATTAGTTAAGTTGATGATTATGTTATTGGTTTGATAGCAGCAACATGGAAAAATATTTGTTGAGTCTAACATACGATGTCAAAAGTCACATTTCAGACTGCTGCTCGGGATCTCCAGATGTGAATGCGCATAGGTGGAGATGCGAGGTATAACTCCGCCGGTCACAAAGGCTATGGAAAGAGCTGAGTGATACTGGTCTTGCTTTTCTTAGAATGATCAGCGATTACTGTTGTTAAGGGTATGGTTGAGATGAAAGATGGCTTTAAGAAGTGTACAGATCAAGTGATGCTGTAGAGTTGGTTGTGGTGTTTTGTTCGTTGGATAAGGAGTGAGATTGGTGTTGTAAGTAGGCGTGCTGATTGGATGAAACAGATAGTGGGTAGAGATTTAAAAGGGGTCAGGCTGAGCCTAAACAAGACTGGTGTTGAGAGTGTTATATTAGAGGGTATATTAACTGGTGCAACATCAGGGTGTGAGTGTGGTTTTAAAATCAGGGGTTGCTTTGCTGTTAATGCATCAAGCTGAGCCTGAACAGTCTTAACAAATAACAGCAATCGTAAATGGGTAGGTTTCAGGGAGTGTGATGTTGATTAGAGTACCTGATCATTTAGATCCTGAAAACCAAACCCTGAGAAATCTGATAACTAAAACTGAAAACAACCACTCTTTAACCATAACCTGATAACCCACAAATGATAACCTGAACCAAAACCTCAACTTGAACCTTTGTCAAAGGAGTAGTAGTGTACATGGAGACTTATCGAGTCAATGAAAAAGGGCTATATGCATATACACCATTGATGTTTTCAGTTTGTTTTCCGAGTATTACTACATAAACTAAACATTCAGATACATCTAAGAACCATATTTGTCCATGAAGAACAAAACTCTGAATATTGGGTCTGAAAAACCAGATAATGGTGTGTCAAATATTGACAATTGGCACATCGTAATTGGTAATAATGTTCAGTCACTAGGAGTCTTGACTTAGCTTAGCGGTGTAAATAGAAGGTTGGATAATTTTAGAAGGCATGTAAGAACTTATATGTCAATTATGTGTAAAGTGACTCTTAAGCTCTTTTTGAGTTCTACCTAGCTGATTAGTTCAGTTGTAATCAATAAGGTTATTTGTTGCAGATCAAAAGAGAGTTCCTCAATATATTATGAGACCATCTTGGTTTCTAAGTTTTTCAAGAAGTTTCTGAATGTTCAAGTTTTAAGAGGTCTTACTACTGACGAGATAGTGCAGGTATTTAAACATGTTTTCTTTATGAATTATATATAATAGATATGTTTAAACTTTTTGTCTCATGCATTTTCTTATTTATTTCAGGTAAGCAAAATTTTGTGCGGCGTGCGAGTTCAAGCCGACAATGGTGAGTACACACGAAAGCATACAATACTAAGAATCAGAGCAAAAACTTGTTCGCAAATAAGGTAAGACAATTTGGAAAAAAAGAAAAACAACTCATCTTTTTATTTTTCTGGACAAACTTTTTTTATACGCTTATATATGCATGTTACCAAACTGGACCAGTAATCAGATAGCAGTTGCTTTAACATATGGTATTTTTGTTGATTAATTGCTATATGTAGCCTTATAACCAACCCAACTATGTTGCTCATCCTCTTCGACGTTGCTTGGAAGAGAGCACCATATATGTAATGGGTATAATTTCTTTCTTATCACTTGCCATTATATGTTGCAATTCGTATTATAGAATCACTTAAGGAATATAATGGACTCCTATTGAAAAAGGTGGGACAAGGAAGGTGTTTGTAACGTGTTGAATATGTCATGTTTAATATGCTTGGCTTAAAATGATAAAATGCAACAAAAAGTGGATATTGTTAGCACGGTTATTTTGCATTTCGTAATGCTCGCTGATATGAGGACGATCACCATATTTATCTGTTATAACATGTGATCACCATATTTATCTATTTGATACTACATGTTATCTATATTCTGTTATTAATATCAAGTTGTTTGTCTAACCAGGCTACTATAAAGATGGATGTTGATGGGTCATTCATTCTTCAAAATATTAGGAAGAGTTCAATCTCCATGAATGGCAACTCAGCTGCTCCTGGTCAGGTGGCTGCACTCGGTTCAAATTTTTTAATTGATGTAATTATTCATGCTCATCATCGACATTGCCTATGTCTTTAAATACATTAACTTCCATTGTTAGCTGAAAGAACCTCATTGCCTATATACCTGAATAAACCAATGCTACCTCCTTTAAACTAAAAAGTTAACGGTTCACAGTTTTGAGTTGAACACACTACTACCAACATTAATATTGATTATATCCCATCTAAAAACTATGGTGAAAGAACGAATTTTTCATACCAAAATGGTAATAAACTTGCACTGAGTACATAAAAGTTCTACCACTCATTTCATTAAACTTAACACAGGCTTTAACGAAATTGTTTGGGTATTTGTGAGATACGTTCAACGCCATTAAAAAAATAAAGAAAGCCGTACTAATCCTTGGCAGTGTTGTTTACATATACAGAATGACCCTATTGTAGGACAAAATAACCTGTTAGGGAGTATCTATAGATACAGACCCTATTCGTAGCATGAGCAAATACTTAAGAAGAATGAACAAATGTATGCTCTGCTAACGGTCTGCCTCTCTCTTTGTCCCCAAGTGAAACTTGTTGATGACACAGTAAACTCTCAACAACTCTGTTTAACTGAATTTAGAGGTGTCAAGGATCAGTGGATCAGGTAACAGGTGAAATCGGGTCCTTTTTATATGGGTCAATTCAGGGTGAGTCGGGTCGAGTTGACCCACAACACCTTTTCCATGAAATTTGTTGTAAACATGGACTATGTTGATGATAACTCAAGTAAACATAGTATAAATCATCTAACCTTTTACAGTAGCTAATTATCCTTGTGCGAATTACAAAATAAACTAAGTCATACTTTTACAGATGGCGTTTCCCTACAACAAACGATTTCGGATCAGAGGATCATCCCTGCTTCAGCCTCAGAATATTACATAAAGGTTTGTTGAAGCTCTTTAGAATGAATAAAGAACACTATACAATAGCAAAAATATGGCTTACTTTAATATAAAAATGACCGAATTCATTTCTGTTAAAATGGTTTCTTTTTAACATTACAATAGCAGAATTTTGGCTTAAGGGGTTGCAAATTAAATTTAGAAAGGAGTTGGCTCAAATATGTGGATACAGAACCTGAAAATAGCAGCTTTAAATCTTTACTATTTATATTACAGTAATGTTATATCTGGAATACATTCATATTAAAACAAAGACTATGGATATTTCTAAGATGGTATATGAACACTGGATTAATCATAGAAATGTATGAAACTTCTCTTTTTGTAGGCTTAGTTTAAGGAATCTTGAGGGATGGTGTTTCTCTGACTGGGAGAAGAGAAAAGCCACCAAAACATACTGATGTGTAGGCAACACAAAAGCAGATGTGGAAAACCCAGTGCTAAAGGCCGAACAAGAACCTCATGTTTACTTTTATCGTAGAAAAAATTAAGTTATAGTTCAAATATTTCTTTAGTTTTTGCAATTTTAAAGGCCGTCTTCTGAGGTTACATTGTAATTTTGCAAATACCTACAGGTAACCGTAGTAAGATTTAAAGGGTATACATGCTCACCAACTCACTGAGGTTATTTGATCAGAAAAGTGAATTATCTTGACGTGAATTATAATGTGATTATGCTAATCTTTTTGTTAATCCAACCCTTCGTGACCACCATAAATGTTTTCATTTTTCTGTTGGAGTCAGATATATATCAAGAGACAAAACATCAGCGAGCAGATAAAGCCCATAAGCAGGCTATATGAGCTGATCCAAACGCCCCCTGTATAAACTCTTGAGTTTGAAATTGAGTTATTTTATGTTCAGGTGTAGCGGGACCTGGAATAGCTTCAGTCGTACTTATTATTGGACTCGCATTTGTGGTGCTTACACAATGGATGTCACTGCTACGAACTCAAACCAATGCAAATATTTTTCACCATCCGTTCTACCTGATGAGTATTCTTGGAATGAGTACGTACAGAAGCCTAAGGTTTTCCCCATCCGAGGTACTTTTTGGAGACCTGGCTAATTAGAATTGATGCATTATAGAAAGCCTTTAATTAAGTCTCTTCAAGTAATATTAAACCTCCGCGAAAAGACACGTATATTGTTTTTTTTATTGTAGATTTGGCGAACAATAGTCGAGCTCAACCAACACAAATGATTTCCGACTCGGATGAAAAGTTAGCTATTACATGTTCAACAATGTGTGAACGACCCGTTCATATTTTTCACGTAATAAATAAATTTAAAGTGCTATATGCTACTTTTAAGGCTCACTACTATCAATTTACTATCACAGTTGCAACTCATGATAGTATTTAGTATGCTATGAATTTATAGTGTATTAATTCATTATACTCATTGACCCGTTAAGATAATACATAACCACATCAACTCATTTTATAAATAGAGTTTTAATATTTAATGTATCTTTTCCAATTTTCCTTTGTTCTAACCTCATTGCGTTTTTGCAATGCCAGGTTGTTTAACTCAATTGACGCTAAAAAGGATACATGCCACATATAGGATGATATTAGTTGATGACTACAAGCATCGGCTTGAAGAGTAAAGTTATCTGACTTAGCATTATTATAGTCTTTTGAAATGCAACCCAAATATCGTATTGTTAAAAAACCTAGCCCATATTTTACAAAAACATTTTCGTTAAAATTTTGCTTCCTGATTTCAACAGTTTGGTGCGTAGATTCGACTTCAGCCCCTCAAGACTATAACAAATTTGGAACTAGAGCCAATGCGTCATTTTGGTATGTCTTTATACATTTACTAACTACATGTGAACCAACCCAAATAAAGTGAAAACAGTTGAAATAGAGGAATGCATTTTGTGAAATTCTATACAATGAAGAAGACATTAGTGATTAGTATCTACTGTTGCTATATAAAATTGTTTATTTGTTTATAATGTTACTTCTACTACTCATTCACGGGCTACTTTCTTTTGTTACCTTACTCTTTATTAGAAAGTTATTCATGGGATTTATGAAGAGGGTATTGGCGAGATATGCAAAATTATTCATGACAACAGAGGTAAGGTTTACATGGATGACACCAATATGAATGTACATGTATGTTATATATATATTTTTTTGGGAAAACTTCTTCACGATTAGCCACCTTCTTTCGCTATAGTAAAATATGTCAATGATAATTATAAAGTAAAAACATATACTTTGTATATTCCTTGAAAACTTTTTTAGCCATTTTTAACGCGTCTTCTTTCGGTATAGTAACATATGTGAACGATATTTATAAGACATGCCCGCCCATCACTCCTTAATATAGGACAGTTTTGATTTTTTTAAAGAGTATCACAATCGAAGCAATTGCAAACGCATTTGGTGTGACGGAATACAACAAAAAAGACACACAAAATTAAATAAACCTTTTTACACCAACAGTACTATCAACAACAACAACAACAACAACAACAACAACAACAACGCCATCAACAACAAAAACAACATCAACAATTATTCTAATTAAACTTTACAAATCAACTACAAGATTTTATATATATATATATATATATATATATATATATATATATATATATATATATATATATATATATATATATATATATATATATATATATTTTAAAGAAACAAAAACAAAATAACACAAAATGACTTTGACTGCTATCAGAAAGCAATTGAAAATAAAAATTTAAAAGGCATCAAAAACCCCCATAAAAACAACCCCTAAATTACAAATTATTTTTAATCAATAATAATAACGAAAGTGCAAACACTTACAGTTTTGAAGGGAAATCAGAAAACACGTTGTTTCTTCAAAATATCAACACTTACAACCCCTTAGCGATCCTTAATTATCAACAGCAAACCCTTTGCAAACCTAACTAAGCATCAAAATTCAATTAGAAATATACACCTTCATCAACGATACATTTAGGTATATTCAATGTGAAACTATGAACAAAGATTATATTTGAGATCTATTTTACCTTTTAGGTATGATGTAACACACTTAGTTAGAGCAGAGTTTGAATATAGATTATTAAGGGGAAATGGAAATGGGTATATTGTGGGAAAATTGTATCAACAAAAACAAAAAAAATAATAAATGTTAATAATATTATAAAATGTAAAAGATTTTCATGATTAACATTTTTAATAACAAAATGTTATAAAGTAGCTACCTCTTTTTAGCCGTATTATTGATCATGATAACATCAAATATACTTCTTAACCGTTTAATTTAACTTTTAATAACTTTTAACTTTTAACTTTTAACCGTTTAATGGATTATAGTAACATCAATTATATATCTTAACCTTTTCATTTAACTTTTAATTACCTTTTAGTATATATTTGATCCACAAATCATAAAAATAAAAACCACAACTCATACCCGTCCATCGGACGGGTTTTGACACTAGTATATATATATATATATATATATATATATATATATATATATATATATATATATAGGGAAGGGTTATTGTCAGAACCAAAGAAATTGCGAGAACTGCGAGAACCAGCATCAACCAATCAGATTTTTTCTTATATTAATTTTTTATTATTTAATTCAAAAGGGCATAATGGTAAAATTACTTTTTTTTTTTTTTTTTTTTTTTTTTTTTTTTTTACAAAAAACGTTTTTTAGTTCCCGTTATTCTAGGATTTTTTTTTTCTTCTTTTTTTTTACATTGTGTGCACATGTGTTTTGCATTATGTGATAATTGTATTTTCCATTTATGCATAGGTGTTTTGTATTTGCACATGTATCTATAAAAAATATTACATAAGTATGTATACAAACAACAAAACTTTATTAAAACATTTATGCAATTTTATACAAACAACAAAACTTTATTAAAAAACATTACATAAACATGTTTTATTACAAATATATGAAGCGTGCACATGTGCATACAATGTTTTTAATAGTTGGTTCATCTTTTAATCCTTGTGCACATGTGTTTTTCCCCATTGGCCACTCTCGATCTCTTTGTATGCATATGTGCATTCTTCATATTGCTCATTATACTCGAACCTGTAATCACAAACAAATAATAGAAGAATTATTTAATCATAACAACTAACAAAACATATATGCACAATCCTTTCATAACTACTGAAATAAAACAAAAGAAACAAGTTCATGAAACGGTAAAAACACATATGCATATAAGGTTTCAAATTCACAACTGTAAAAACACATGTGCACACTCAAAAACACATGTGCACACTGAGACGATATGAGCAATAAAAAGTAAGATTTGAACCGTTGCCTATTCCACCATTCGAAAACCAAAAAAACTCACGATACAAACCAAAAACGTTCGCTATAAGACCTACAAAAAATAATAATAATAATAATAATAATAAACTAAATAAAAATTAAAACAAAACAGAACACAATCATAACCGAACATAGATCATATTTTCATTTAAGCAATGGATATGTGGCATCTTCACATTCTATTTTTTGTGATGTATCGATACCAAACAAATATTTTCAACTGATCCAGATTCAACCAAAAAGTCCTAAGTCATTCCCATCAAAACTATCATAATAGCCAAAATTTACCTATAAAAAACACATGTGCACACTGAGATAAAAGTAACATTTTGATCAGATAAGAGTAACTAAATTAGTCATTCCATATATTATAGTGACATTTTGATCAGATAAAAGTAACCAAATCAGTCATTCTAGTATTCCACATATGAAAGTGACAGTTAATAAAAGATAGAAATATCTATGTAACTTTACATTTATTAACTTAACATATGACTATTATCACCCAATAATTAAATCGCTTCTACCCTCATCACACAAAGCTAATAACCAGGTTTAGTGACAAAAGAATGACATAAAGGAACCATAAATGTTGTAAACGATTTTTTTAAGGAAAACAAATAAAAAATTACGAAATCACAAATCAACTTTCGTAAATATAAAAAAGAAGTCTGATTGTCAAATTACGAAGTAAAAAAATCAAAACTGGTATACCCATAAATGTTGCAAACGATATTTTTTTAAGAAAAACACGAAATCACAAATCAACTTTCATAAATATAAAAAAGAAGTTTGATTCAATATCAAATAAAAAGATCAAACCTAAAATAACTTTAATTTTAAATCGAAAAACAGATATCTAGTTTTAGATCGAAAGTTTTATCATGTCTAAAACCACATATTTCAGATCGTAAACGAATCTTAGAGAACATACTTTTCGTTCAAATTAAAGCCAAAAAACGAGTTATACAGAAAAAACTTACAATATTTTAAGATGATTATGGCAGCGGTTGTTAGTATGTGAGAGGAGGGAGGCGTTAGATTGAGGTGAGGATCTGGGAACCGATGTATGTGTGAGGGGAGGATGGCGGTTATGTTTAAGAAGAAGGAACCGGTCTAGTTTTACCCTAATTATAATTATGTATAAATTCTGTGGTGATACAAAATTACTTAAACACCCTCCCATCCTTTTTAAAATGTAACCTGAAGTTTCATTATATTACAATTATGCCACCTTATTTTGTAACCATTGATCAAATATCTAATGGCTAGGATTGGTTCTCGCAGTTCTCGCAATTTATTTGGTTCTGAAAATAACCCTACACTATATATATATATATATATATATATATACAACAGTCAGTCGTGAGTTCCATGAGCTTAGAGCAATAATAACTTTCAAGAAGATAATTGTACACATTGCAATTACACTACAAACTATATTGTCCAATACTGTTTTTCCTAAACTTGAAATATTGTGATCAAACTATTGTACTTACAAACCTATGAACTCACTCAACCTTTGCGTTGACACTTTTTAGCATGTTATCTCAGGTTCGAAAAGAATTAGCTGGTATGGCATGTGAAGGCGCACGGAAAAACATTTTTTAAGACAATGCATATATTATCATTCAAAAACATTACAACTTTTATGTTGTACTTTTTATGATTGTACAAACTTGTGGGACCGGTTTGTAAACTCTGATATTTTAATCGAATGATAATTCATTTCAAAACGTCTCATTTAGAGTCGTTTTCTGTAACTTGTGCTGTGAATTATAAAGTAATACCCCAGTGATACAATCTTCCGCTGCGATAATTTTGGGGGTGTTACATGTATATTCCCTGAAATCATGCTAATGGACTCCACATACAATACCACATTGTTTAAATTGCCATTTTTTGAAATTATCGGATTAACTTTAACAAACAAAACATTTTCAATGGCGTTTTGTTTTTTAGACAAAGAAAAAGGGCCTAATTTTCGATGGTTATTGCAATGTGTGAAGGAGGTGATAGACGAAGAATATTACCCTCGTGTTATCGTCACTGACAGAGATTTGGCGTTGGTTAGAGCATGCAGATCAGAATTCCCGAACGCTAACAAATTACTTTGTCGATGGCATACTTCACAAAATGTGCTTCAGTATTGCAGAAATAGATGCAGTACGCTAAGGGAGTATGAGTCCATTAAAGTAACGTGGGATTGGATGGTTAAAGCTCCGACACATGACAGATTCATGCATTATTATAACCATCTACAACAGTTATTGGTCGAACATGCAGGTACTTGCTTGTTAATTAATTGCTTTTATTATTTAATAAATAAGACCTGAATGAGTTTTTATTAATTCATTGTTTTTTCAGAGATTTCTGTGTATCTGAATAACTGGATGCAAGGTTATTCAGACATATTTCTCGCGTTCATTACCGATCAATATCGCAACTACAGCGAGTCAACAACATGCAGAGGTTGTTGAAATTATACTTGGGCACCACACAGTCCAATTTAGACACGTTGTTGCGTTCGATCGATAAGGTTATCATTGCGCAAGAAACTGCGATAAAAGATAGTTTTAATAATAGCAAAAACCAGAAAATGCATAAATGTAATATACCACAATTTGAAGAATTGTGGTATAAAGTTTCCAAGCATGCTTTGGAACTCATTTTCAAAGAACTATAACGGTCGTAGTATGATTGGATCCTTGATGTACCTCACAGCCAGTAGACCAGATATGTTCGCTGTATGCATGTGTGCTAGATACCAGGCTAAGCCTACCAAAAAGCACCTTGAAGCGATTAAACGGGTCTTTCGGTATCTTCAAGGATCCATTAATATGGGACTTTAGTATCCGAAAGACACTGGTATGTCACTAACAGCCTATGCAGATGCTGACCATGCAGGGTGTCAAGATACTCGTCGAAGTACGTCAGGAGATGCTCAATTTTTTGGTGACAAGTTAGTGAGCTGGTCTTCAAAGAAACAAATGAGTACTTCCATATCCTCTACAGAGGCTGAATACATTGCCATGTCATCATGTTTTGCTCAAATCTTATGGATGAGATCTCAATTATCTGACTATGGCTTTGTATTCAACAAAGTTCCTATGTATTGTGATAACAAAAGTGCCATAGCTCTCTGTTGCAACAATGTCCAACACTCAAGAGCAAAGCACATTGACATTCGACATCACTTCATCAGGGAACAAGTGGAGAAAGATGTGGTTGAACTATATTTCGTAAGGACCGATTATCAGCTGGCAGACATCTTCACTAAAGCTCTTCCTAGAGACCGTTTTGAGTTTATCCTCCCACGACTTGGCTTGAAGAGTCTACAACCAGAAACACTCAAACGTCTTTAGGAAGAAGAAGAAGAGTAAAGGTGTTTCTTCATCTATGTTATTGACATGCTAGAAACAAGAAACAATATGTTATTGTCTCAAAACACGATGTTGAATACAAGAATAAAAAACGCTGGAGGCATCACTGGGAATGGCAAGGAATCTCGTGGATCACGCATGTTATTCGGGTGCAATAATCCATGAGCTTATAGATGACATAAATAAGCATGTGTAGTAGGTGTTGTTTTTTTTAAATAATGTGTTACTATTGTTTAATTGAATAATATCATTTGCTGTTGTAGTTGTTTAATGTGTTAATGTTTAACGTGTTAATGTTTAACGTGTTATTGTTGTTGTTGTTTAATTAAATAGAAACACATTAGACGAATACAAAAAACACAACAAAAAATATAACAAATAGTCACTACAAAAAACATAACGCAAAAAATACATAATAAATAAACACTAAAAAAGGGGATGAAACCAAAAGAAACAAAGAAAAAACAACTAAATGCCAAACCCTCCCTACTAGGGAGGGTCTTCTTTGTAAAAGTAGAGAGGGTCTTCATACGCCGCATAACCCTTAAGATATCGCTCCCGATCGTGTTGAAAATAACTATCATAATTGTCGTAGGTGTACGTGTCGTTGGGATTGTTTGGATCCATATTTGAAAGAAAGTTTAGTATTTTGTGAAATATGAAGTTAAATTGGAAGAGTGTGAAAAATGGTAGAGTAAGAAGGTCCTTATAGGATTTTTAAAGGGTAAAAAATTGAAAAATGATTTTTGGCATTATAGCCGTTACCGAATGTTTGGATTTCAAAAAAAAAACCTGTAGCGTGGCGATGATGGCACGAGGACCGATGACGCCAGAAACGGTATCGTGCGCCGATGAACTTTTTGGGCCGGAAGGACGGCGCGAGCCAACGGGTCCACCGTACCTTTTGCTCTTATTGTAGCAAAGAGAGCAATCAAGCATATTTATGAATTGAATGACAGATTAAATTTTATTTCTATATTGTAGCGATGATAGTACATACATACTAGATATCATCAAATGCGTTTCTTAAATGTCAAATAATTCCTTGATGACGAAAACTAATACCTAACTTTAATCACATCGACCACAACCTTCTTCAGCAATATCATCAATTTGTACACCGGAGTCATACACGACTCCAACATTCCAATCTGCCGGTAGCACGGTCTTGGCCCAAATCGTCTTCCTATCATATCCAGAAGTCACAACCATCCGAAATTGCAATGCGCCAGCTGGAACTCGGCTTGTGTCCCAAATAGCACCAGACTTTCTATGTAAAAAACTCCAACTAGTCGAACCAACCTTAAAACAAGTTGTTACATAAGTTTTAGGTGATAAAAAGATACATGTCGTTTTTTGGTTTATACAACATATGTATATATACCTTAGCAATGTCAACGGCCACGATCTCGGTTTGGCCACCTTGATACAAGAACTTGATGGCTAGATACTGACCAACCTTGTGGCTTGATTCTTCCACCCTCACCCCCAAATTTTTTCCATTGTAATTACATGGAACTCTACACACAAAATCAACGAAAATAAATACTATAAGTGCTTCTCGAAAGTAAATAAGCTCGTTCCTTATTTATATATTTTCGTGTTTATTCGTTTGATATTCTGACAAATACTTTCGTAATAAACTAATATATGATCTATACAAATTCATTACACAACATCATTAATCTAGAGTCGTAATCAAAAATTTCATAAACTGAGGGTTGCGACTTGCGAGTTAGAGAGTATTTGCCGCCTATCATCATCTAATAGAGAGTACCGACATGTGTATTAATAAATTTAGTTCAAAAAGTAATACTCCGTATAAGTTAATTTAGGTTCAAATAATATACAATATCCATGTTTTTTTTAAATATTTTGGTAGATGAAAATTGTACCTTTTATATTCCACATTGGTAGCACCAAGTTTTAATATATTTTGCTCCATTCCCTTATTAGCCATAGCCATTAAAGCTCTGCTGCTCAACACCAACTCTGTTTGTGTGTTTTTATTATTCACATCAGTCACTATGACCTCAGTTCCAGCCTTAGAACACAGCTTACCATCCATACATCTAACCTGCAATATGACATAATTCATCAACTACATATTCACAACAAGATTTAATTTAGGTTAGTTTTGCAGGCTTATGAGCTTATTTGCAGGGGTGGAGCCCGAAAATTATGGTCGAGGGACAAACTTTGATAATTTTTAAAAACTACATTATAAATCGGTTCGTTAGGAGCAAATTACAAAAATAGCCGGATATTTTAAAAAATACACTATGCAGTTGTTGTGGTGCTAAGGGGCACGTGCCCACCCTGGCCCCTCCTGTCTCCGCCTTATTTGAATTTGAAAAAGCAGCTAACTTTTCTTGGCTGATGAGCTTAACAAGTTGCCACAAAAAGAGAGCTTACTAACTAATCTGAATTTATATAAGCACATAAGCCGCAAAAATAAGCTGATCAAACACAAAGATCATATAAGTAAAATATACCTGGAAACAAGCACCACAACCAGACCCGAATTTGAAAATGCTAGGAACAGCAGCAGCAAGATGACCATTATAGAAGCTAGTAGCAGATGAACCATACCCACATGCTCCATCTACATTTTTTACAAAAAATATAATTAGTACCCATTATACTAATTCAATAAAAATTATCATGCTCATTTTAAAATTTTCATTTTTCAAAAATGAAAAAAGAAAAGAAAAAGTAGCTAGTAGTCTAGTACATGAAAGAGCAGAAGCATTGGTGAAAAGAACAGCTTTAGTTTGATGCAGACATCTATCACAAGCAATTGCAGATGCAATCAATGAAAGGGTAAGGATACTGTAGAAAAAGATTGACATTGTTTTTGAAATGTGTTTTTGAAGTCTTTGTATGTGTGATATGTAACATATGTGTATGGGTTTATATAGATATTTGACAGTGTGCTTTTGTATTATTTTGCATGTTTTTTAAACAATGTCGGTGAACATGATTTGTCTTGGGAATGTATAAAAAGGATTATTGCTATATTTTTACTTCTATTGCTCAGTATCTTAGGGTACTGGCAACGCTTCATCGGCATGCATCGGCATGGATGATGCCGATCGGTGTGTGTGCTGCCTTCAAATCGGCATCAATCGGCATGGGTTTGAGATTGTAGACTCGGTATGTATTACCGATTTGGTATGAAACAAAGTGAACGTTGGATTTCAAATTTCTAGCCGTTTGGGACATTAATTCTAGCCGTTGCAATGCTTAAAAAATAAAAAAATAAAAATAAATAAAAAATAAATCTCCCCCTTTATAAATTAACAAACTCAATTCCATTTTTTACCACAAATTCAATCATATCTCTTTACACTTTTAAAAAACATTCTCATGGATCCAAGAAAATCAAGAGGTGGTTCGTCGTCATTCAAAGGCCGTGGACGAGGTTCTCGTTCCAATCGTCCACAAATTCAATCACAACCCGCTCCATACATTCCTCAAATGAGTCCTCCTCAATATTATCCTCAAATGACTTCTCCACCGTACTTTCAACCCCCATATTTTCACCAACCACCACCATTGACTCCAACTCAATACACGATGTCCCCTACAAGTGATTTTGACCCGTTCGTCGAGTACCGTGACGGTCCTTCACGGCGTGAACCAAGTGTTGAACAAGAGCTACCGCTATATGACTTGGATGATGATGAAGATGATGTGGTTCCCGAAACGCAACAACCAACTCCCATGGGTATATTTTTTTTTTTGTTAAAATTGTATTTGTTTTAAATTTTATTTGTTAGAATATTTATTTGTTAAGATTTTGTTTGTTTTAATTTTTATTTGTTACACTTTTATTTGGTATATTTTTAAACTTTTTAATTTTATAATTGTATACTTTTATTAATTTATACTTTTTACTGTTATAATTGTATATTTTTATGAATTTATACTTTTTACTTTTATAATTGTAGAAACGTATTCGTGAGAGTGGGTGTAGCGATGTTAACGTGCTGACAAATGCCTTGGCCGATTACAAGAACAAAACTGGCAAGTCGTTTACTCATATTGATGCTTGGGACATTGTTAAGCTAGAAGACAAATGGTTGGAACAACCAGATGTAGCGCAAGGATCTACTTCTCATTCCGACAAACGAAGAAAGTCGTCGGAATCCGCCCACTACGAGTCCGCAAGCAATGACAACAACACTGTGCTTCCGGATCTGAATGTCGACAACACTCCTATGCGGAAAAGAAAAGGCAAAAAGGCCGAAAGCGAGTCGTCGACAATGCAAAGTGTAGCTGCGAGCTTCGACACATACACATCAAATAAGACACAACTATTGCAGACGGCGGTGGCGACAAAAGTTGCAAAGAATCAAATGGCCGAAAAGTTCTTGGAGACAAAAATGCATTTAATGGAAGAAAAGCATATGTTTAGGGCGATGAAATTCTATAAGGAACCGCACGATAACATAACCGGCCCAAATATACTAGCGTTTACTCTTGACAAAAAACGTGAGCTCGCGGCGAAATATGGATGGACTTGCGATTTTTAGATATATGTTTTAGTTCGTTGTTTTTATTAATGCGATTTAGTTTATGTAATTTTCTTTTAAGTATTAATAAAATATTATGTTTTTATTAAATTGTTTGAAAAAAATAATAAAAAAACAGTTGAGGTATGGGTTAAGCATGATTGCCACTAAAAATTTATTGTTAGGTATGAGATTGGTATGAGATGAGATGGAAGGATATTATTGGTGGGTGATTAGGCATGAAAAAATAGCTTAGGCATGGTTGCCACCACCCTTATTGATGGATCCATGTATAAGGAGCATCATGTTGTGTTGATGAAGTTCAAGTGTAAGCATCAAATTCTTACCTTATGCGGCTAGGGTACGTCGATATAAGGGTAAAATCTTGCAAGCTTCAAGTGCATTATCAATTTATCTTCCATATCCATAAATTTGTATCTTCATATTTTGCCTTTAAGTCACATATGAGACAAGTGTGATATATATTTGTTAGGGTTGATTGCATTTTTGGTCCCTGTGGTAAGGCTGCAGATTTAGTCTTTAAAAATTAATGTTGAGTCAACAATAATCCAGAGGGGCACCACTAAGCGGACTTTGAAAATTCACTGGACGTCTTCATTTTAAAGTTTTCATTACATTTTTTGTTTGTGTGCTATGGCCAAAATGCAGATTTGGTCCTTGTGGTATAGCCAAATTGCATATTTGGTCCATAAAACTTTAACGTCGTTTGGGCCCAAAGGACCAAAAATGCAACAGAAACTTCAAAATGGGGACGTCCAATGCACTTTTAAAGTTTTAGTGACCAAATTTGTAATTTGGTCATATCACAGGGGCCAAAAATACAATTAAATCTATTTGTTATATAGTATGGGGTTTGTGTTAGTTTTCTTTATCTTAAAAGGGGAAATTGCATATATATCCCTCCAAGGTGAATATTTGCATATATATTTTTGGTACAAGTTTTTTATGCACATGGTACAATAATTTTAAAAATGTTATCGAGTAGTAGTAATAAGGAGGGGACGCATAGAGGTGCACAAATTAACCGGTTTTTTAACCGAACAAGAAAAAGAAAAAAAAAAAACCGAATCCAGTTTTTGTATAATCGAACCGATAGTTTGAAAAACGGTTTGCATGTTTAGATGTCAACCGGTTTGAGAACCGATTTAAATAGAACCGGTTCAGGGTTATGGAACCGCTTTTTCATGTCTAAAATCGGTTTCAAACCGAGCCGGTTTAAGTCAAACCAATTTTTGACCGTTTGATTCAAATCGAAACCGATTTGAAAATGTTTCGGTTTTAAAATTTAACCAATTTGTGCACCTCTAGGTACGCATAACATAGATGAGTTTGAATTATCGAACTTTAATACTTGTATATGAAGCCTTAAATGATCGTGACCCCAGCCCACAAACATTCTTGCCCCCAGTCCACCTCACATACATACATATCCAGCCCATCAAAAATTTCAAGTTGATAATTGTTCGTATTTCTTAGAACGAACTTAACTCGTGCAAAATTCACTTTTACTACAAAATATAACATTTTAAGTCATACATACAACGTAAACAAGTTGAAAGCCGTTTGGGAGTCATTTTTAGTGAACATAACCATATAAATAATTCTAATACACAATATATTATTATTTCAAAAAAAAATTGTTTTTATAGTACGACGAGAAATAGCTAACATAGTTTTGTTTTCTGACCTATGTTTACATTATTAAAATTTAAAATTTGAACTGATTAACACTGAATAAAAGCGAATATGTTGTACCAGATTTTATACTACTACTACGTATTATAATAAGTTTATAATATTAAGAAAAGATTTTGGAGTGTTATAAAAAAGGAATATATTGAATTTATGAAACATTAAAAGTAGTAACATAATGTTGGATTGAGTAGGAAAGAGACAAAGCAATGTGAGTGGCGTTAATAGGAAACAACCGCAAATGCATGTCACCGACTCTTTTTATGCGAATTATTTTTGGTAAAAGTGAAATTCAATTTTTTTGTCACGATCAATGTACTGTTATAAAATGCGAGATTTTTCACTATATCGAAGCGTTTTTCGTTTTGCGGCATCATGATATGATATGAGGTGATTTTATTGAGTGGCGATTCGACCATCTATGTTATATGGGTCAGAATGTTGGCCGGCCGTTAACGAAAACTCAAACAAATAAGATAAAGAGGAATGATAGAACCACAAAAGAACTTTCACAAAAACTTTTACAAAATGAGGTGTCATTTTGTGATTGGTGCATTTTTCTATACTTTCTCTCTCTTCTCTTTAATAAAACCAATCATAAAATGACACCTGATTTTGTAAGAGTTTTTGTGAAAGTTCTTTTGTGGTTCTATCATTTCTCTAAGATAAAAGTGATAGAAATGAGAATGCTAAGACGGACTTGTGGTAAAACTATGTTAGACATGATTTCGAATTGAGTTTTTCGAAGAAAACTCCAAGTTGCAAGTATAATCAACAAGATGAGAGAAGTACGATTGCGATGGTTGGGCATGTGAAGAGGAGACCATAGTGAGCCCCTTTCAGGATATTGGAGTCTATCATTGTCGATGGCATGAGAAGAAGGGCAAACCAAAGCTCATGTGGGAGGACAGACTCATGCTTGACCTGAAGAAGCTCTTATTGTTCGAGGACATGATGTAAAACCCTAAAAATTATAAACGTATTGAAAGACTATTTTACCCTCACAATCAAAATTTTTAAAATATGTAAAATATAATAACGTTCAATTAAAGAAACTAAAAACCTAATCTATAAATATTTAGAAACCTGACGTGTATATTAAGTAATCGACAATTGGTACCACGAAAATAAACGTCGCGAGTATAAATAAAATTGAGTCGTTGTTCTTGTATAATCCGAATACCTTTGGGTCATTTTACTTTTGTTTTGTGTGACCCGATTCCTATCAAGCCAAGTCGGCTTTGTTTCCTTTCTTGGTGAGCCCAAGATGGGCGTTGTTTGTGTTCGGTTGGGATAAAACAAAGCCGAGAACCGAATTTTTCACCACCTATATATACAAACTCATAAACATAATTTGGAACCCTAGTTTTGCCTCTTCTTTCTTTTTCTTTCTATTCGGCCGAAACCCTAATTTCCCCTTGGTGTTGAGAGTTTGTTTCCAACGAGCTAAGGTATAACAACGTTCTATTCATCTCACTTTGATACGCCTAATGTTATTATATATTGTATCGTGTTTTGTTTTGAATCGAATCTTGTGTTTTTGGTCGAGCCGTATGAAAACAAAAACAACAAATATGAATCGGATCTAATATAATTAGAGAGCATGTAATGTAATATGTATTATATGAATTTGTATTAATTATGTCGAGCCACTATGAAACCGAACCACATATATAGATGTTATCATGCCTAATAAATTCGAAACCCTAATTGGAATGAAACCCTAAGTGTAATTAATGGTCTAAGCATGTAATTATGATGGTTTTAATAAACCCTAAAACTGGACAGCATCATATGTCGAACTTGTGCGTGTCATAGATCGAATTTTATAAGTGCAATAATCTGGTTTTTTGTGGGAAAAGTTTATTTTATGTCTTAGTTAAGTTTTCCAAGTGGTTTGGTCGGATTTGGAGTTGTCTAAGTCGTATTTTTGAATTTTATAAAATCAAGTGTCAAAGCTGAGAAAACGGGTCTGAAATTTAGTTGTATTGTTTGATTTTTCATTTTCAAACCATAAGGAATTGGGAGCTCTCCTTTTACAGGAGTGATATTTATGACATAAATGAATTTCTGGGAGTTTTGGGAATTTTTCCAAGGTGTCTAAACAGGTCCAATAAGTGTAAACTTTTAAGGTGTATTTTCTGATTACTTTCTGGACAGGTCTGGACTTGTGATTTTCCATAGGCCATTTGGCATAGAGATAGAACCCACCAATTTTTGGAGACTCTTTTAACTCATATGGGAACCCCTGGGATTTTGCTTAATTTCATTTGAGCTAAATAAGTATTTTATAAAAATCGCTAAAGTCTGGTCCGAATATGAGTTTAAGAAACTGAAAGATAAAATATGATATCAATAGGTAACACACTTACAAATGCATAAGAAGCTTATAAAATGAGAATATACTTATAACTCTAAGAATGTTAATGCGATTAATCCGTCATAGCTTTAATGATGCTAATAAGTATTAAACAAATCATAATCCGTGTAGATTCGTTGAAGGAGACGCGACGTTACATCTTCGTATTCCTACATTCGTTTGCTTTCCTCTCATTTGCTTTAAGGTACAGATATTCTGACCTTTTTAGTAAAGGTTCCTTATGATGTTCTTTTCGTTAGCTTTCCTATTTTACGTATTAGGGTTTCCGATGCCATTGCTATGAACCCTTTTCCTGATTGTTTGACCTGTTGCTTATCTGAACTTATGTTTTATTGAACCATGCGATATCTGAATTGAACTTTATGTTAGGAAGACTTTGATATGCATATTTGTTGAACCTTGTGTTTGATTAAGACCTGTGTCATAATTGAAATTTTGTTTGACCTAAGTTAGTTTGACACCCGAGCCAAATAATAACTAGTCATGGGGGTTCCATGTCCGTGTCAGTGATGCACCTCTGACATGACTCTAGGGCAGTAGAGTGAAGTTCTGCCACGTCCCTTATCTGTTATCTATTATGAGCTCAAGTTATATTATATGACCAATATATGTTTGTGGGGCGTATGGATGCATCCTAGATCTGATCTGTTATTCGATATGATTTATCTAGTTGAATGATGTCGTGTGCAATACGCGTCTTCATAAAACTCTGGGAGCTAGCTACTCCGACTTATTTTGAGATTGTTTCTATATTGTTATGATGTTTTGATATGATATGTTCTGGGCTCGTGGTAGTTAACTAAATCTTTATCTGTTATTTCTATGTTAAGTATTCTGATTATGATTCGGTATGTTCAAGTGTTTATAAGTATGTGTTAGGCTTATTATATGTTATTATATGTGTTTATGCTTTTGTATGTTTATGTGACTACCGTCTACTATGCTAGGTTATGATTAATATGTTTAAAAATGATTTGCATGTTGTCATCTGATGTCATGTTAGTTATCGTCATGTGAATTCGTTGATCTGTGAGATGAATGTGCTAGTGTGAAAGTGAGTATTCTATAAGTTTAGTATGTATAATTTGTTCAGTTAATTTTGTGAACTTTGCTTATACGTTAGTGTTTTATCTGCCTATGTGACCTGCCATGCTTAAACTCTGCTGATGTTAGGATTTGATATGAGAACTGGTTTAGCTTATGATATCTGTTTTGATAATTGCTAATGGTTATGCTATGTTTTGTTTGGTCTATTTAATTATAGTTTGTCTACTATGTTTCTATTTGCTTGTGAGACTGCCATGATTTGGACTGCTATTTCCGCTGCTGCAATATTGAATTAAGTGTGTTAAGTGAAGGTTAATTAATTTGTTGAATGCCATGTTTATTTTTTTTTGAAAGTGTTTCCGTTAGCCCTTAGACTTTTCGTTTGGTTTATATGTAATCTATTTCTTCTTGATATGTTAAGTGTCTGGTTATTTTGATGTGTTTGCGTTGGAGTCATCAATATGCTATGTGTTTGTCCTTGATTGCTAATTGTTTTTCCGGATTTCTGTGCAATTGTGTTTCTGCAGAATCCTCAATGATTCATTATTCTCGTTTCGCTACGGTTTTGTTATTCGTTTCTTTGTTCAATTCGTATTTATGTTTTTGTTTAGTTTTTGTTTTGTTATATCTGTTCACTGGGCTTTGTAAGCTCAGCCGCATTTTCTTTTCCTGCGGCAGGTATTAGGCATTCAAGATGAGCTTATGGGATGGCTGATCTGGGTTGAGAGTAGAACTGAGAGCAAGTTTTGACTATAGAGATCTACCATTTATTTTGATTATTAAGTTATTTATGTTTTCTTTTGAAAATTTCGTAAAGACTTTCGCTTTTGTATAGTACTTAAAGTTCTGATATGAAACTGTATTTGTGATATCTTTACCCTTGTCGGGTTGGGGTGTTACACACGACCTGTGATGGGAACGCATGGAGAACTAGGTGTTGGTTTGTGCGAGGTAAACACACGTAAACGACTAGAAGTGTGTGAGCATATGGGGACACACACGTTAAACACGAGAGTACGTGACGATCGTTTAAACTTGAATATACGTTAGACCCGTTTATGCATACATGTGACCCGATCCTATAAACGACCCATGGACTTGATCCATTTGCTACTTGGGTCGGTTTGGTGCCTTGGGCCTTGTCCAAACATATCTGATCGGGGTGTTTGATTATTGCTTGTCGCTCAAGATTTTGAGCCCATGCATGGGCTGACCCTATATAAACAAACACATACTTACATCTTAACATACGACATATGCATATCCCTAAACTTTATACCTTTATGATCGATCTATCCAACCTGTTACATACCCAATCGGTTTTCATAAAACTGATTAGGGTTTTGCTTTGGTTTTGATAAATCCCTAAACTTGCATTGATTCGTTGATCCAAGTTGTTTTAGGTTAAGTAATTCTTGTGCTTGTTTCTTGGTTGAACGTGGTAAAGCAACATGAATTCTAGGGTTTCTGTTTGGTGTTTATCGGACAAAGAAGGGATGGATATCAGACAGCCATGTCCGATATCGGGTGAAACTAAAACCTGTTCTCGGACAGCGCATGTTCTCGGGCAGAAAAGAAAGAAGGTTCTTTCGGTTTTTCCTTTTCGTGGTATTCAAGTAATTCAAGAGTTGATTGTTTAAACGTTCTCGACTAGCGTTAATCGAACGTACTTGGTTTAAGTCTTTGTGTGTGATACTCGTAGAGGTATCTATCTTAGATACTTGGGTTTCTTTGGTTCTCTTGTTCGTTGATAGCGTGCAGTTGACGTCAAAGGTTAGTTTTCTATTTACCTTTTATTTATTATTGTTTATTATTTACATGTTAACCTAATTGCATAAACTAGATCTTAATTCCGTTGCGTACTCGTTGTGTTACTTGGTTAACTAGATTATAAAATCCCAACAGTGGTATCAGAGCCATATCGTTTTTGTGATTATGGGTTACACGCTTTAATAAACATGTTTATAAGGATGCATGAAATCTAATTAATTATTCGTTTTATTTTTGTTTTGACAACTATATGCAATACTTGTCAATTATTAATAAAAAATAACAAGACACGCACAAATTAAATAAAATTGTTAATTGGAATTAATTTGTTAATTGGAATTAAATTTGTTAATTAGAATTAAATGTTAATTAGAATTAATTGTTAATTAGAATTATATTGATAATTAGAATTACATATTGTTTATTAAATACATAAAATAGTGTAATTAATTGTTAATTAAGTTTGCCGTGCTTTTTATGTGTTTTTCCGGCTATAAGACCCACTCAATTACTTTTTGTGATGTATGGGGCGATCTAGGTATTGCACCTAGTGACGGTCGTATGGTTCTCCTATTGGGGAAGACTCGCGAGAGAACTCGGAACAATATGTGTTTATATATTGATGTTTATGTTTATATGTTTGTGATTCCTTATGTGCATAAATTGTTACTTGTGTTTGACACCTAATTGTATGCAATATGGAATAATACATATCGTAACCATAACATCAATATTGGTCTTTATTTACACGCCTAAATATCATGCTCATTGTGACCTGCTATTTGTTTCATGGAAAATCGTTTTTGTTAAATAAAGTAACCTAAACTATTGAAACAAGTTTTTCATGAATTTAAAAACTAAGACGCTATGGACACTTGGGATGTACGGCTCATCCACTAGAACAAACTATAAAGGGGGTTTAAGGAGGTGCGCGCAGTCACACCTAAAGGATTTCCGGTTATTGCCTTGCACTGACCTGGTCCTCTGCCTCCCTGTGAGTTCGATTGGAGCTACCGTGAACCATGATGATCACTACAGTGTCATGACTAAAAGTTTTTAAAATAAGTGTCACAAAGTTTTTTTGCATGCTTCTTTGTACACGACCTTTACCACATTTATTTATGTGCATACCTACTTGTTAATTTTAAGTCTATGCCATCCAACTATGAACACGTGCATTTGGATTGACTTCTCTGGTCAGACCTCAGGGCCTTTCCAACCCATGGTGATTATTTCGCTTAGGTCAGACCTTTGGTTATTTTTACAAGTTCATACTTGGTCGACTTATTTCGAGTTAGCTTGGTCAGACCTTGAACTCGAGGCATAAGATGAGAACTAAACATGCTCATGACATTATTACTTGTCTACTAATATCTTGATTAGTCTCATAAATCTAAGAGTTGCATCATGCAATTAACGCTCGTCGCTTACCTTTTGTCCCACTTAGTTACGCACTGGTCAGACATCTGGTAAATAAATGGGAGTGCAAGATGGATCTTAGTCTTAATTAGTAATTAATTATGTAGTTAATTCTTTTAAGAATGTAATTATCGAAAATACTATAATTGAACTTTCTATGTTCTGATAAAATTGTGTTATTGCAACATAATTCGTAAACAAAGTTGTTTTTCTTTGAAAGACAAACTTAGTCTCTTTTCCTGGTAAAAAGAGTAAGACTTATTCCTATATTTTCTCCTTAGTTGACAAACTAAGATAGGATTACAAATTATTAAACTCACTTATGATCTTTCATTACCCTTTTAAGGTCTTGAAATAATTGAAAGATGGAATATTTTGTGTAACTAGAAAACATTTTGTTTATAGCTACCAAAATAAATGACATCCTGCACTTGTCACGATGTTTGAGTTTAAACCGCAAAGAGTAAAGAAATTACTAGAATATTCGCTAGGTAATTTTCTTGGACTCTCATTATTCCTAAAGTGCTAAATACCATTGGGGCTATGTAGACGATAAAGGAAAAATTGCATGCTAAAGATTCAAGTTAATTGAAAGTATGAATGGCTAGCCCATTATCTACATGACTACATAAGTAGGATTTCATATACTCTGTTCAATACCTAAGTACATTGCTACTCGTAGGCATTCGAAGAGAATAGGAAAGTGTATAAGATTGCTATATATTTTCTACTGGAAATGTAACACTTACAATGTTGACAAATCCAGTGGGAGCAATTGCATTTTATTACTGAAATAACATTCTTGTAATGTTGTCAATTTCAGTGGAAGCTACGGGATTTATTTCCTTGTTAGTCACCCATATCATTTCAAACTTGCTTTGAAATAATTCATTACTTTCCGAATATGAACAACCATTGCTTAAAAGAAAATTGCATTTTATTTTATAAGATAACACGTTGTCTTTCTGCTGTTGCTCTCTGAAGCGTTATCTATGGAATAATAATCCACAATTCCTTATTAAAGGTTATGGTTCTAAAACTACTTGTAATATCTATGACATTATCATATTGTTTACACAATCAATCACATGTTATTTATTTTCATAATATGATGTTGTGCCTTACACAAGTGGGAGAAATCTCAAAGTGTGTGCAAGGTACAACAATATTATTGGTATATCTTGACCGCAACGTAAGAAAACTTATAATTCTACCAGGACTTAAACACGTGAGATGTTTATTCCCCTACTACATGTTAACAAGAATTCTACTAGGACTTAAACATGCGAGATGTTTGTTGCCCTATTACATTCTAATAATGATTCTACTAGGACTTGAACACGCAAGATGTTTGTTGCCCTACTACATTCAAATGTCATGATATAGTGTAAAGATACTTCAACATTTGACTACATGTTTTAATCAACATAATTATGGTTATATGATAATGATCATAATTATGAAGTATAAAATTAACTTGAAATTACTATAGAACTCAAGAGTTTGCGTTCATGATTACTTTTGTTAGTATAATTATGCTTACATGTTAAGACATAATTATAAAGTCCTTGAATTAGTCAATGACTTATAGCATAAAGTATATATAGTAAGATTGTTATGTCTTCTAGTTAACACATAAACATAAGGCTTTTGAATTATTCAAATATTTATAATGTATTATTGACATGTTATGTTTTCTTGTAAACACATGAACATATAATTCTTGAACAGTTATGTCTTATAGTGAACACATGAACATAAGGTTCTTGTATTATTGTATAAATATACATTATAGCATGCACTTGGTTTGTAAATACTTTATAGCAATTTGGCTTGACCCAATTGACAAGTATTTGGTCCAAAGAGAATTAAGTTATCTATGGAATTCTGATATAGTTTCACAATTCTAATACTCATAGAATACCACTTTTATTATGGTATGTCTAATGTGATGAAACAAACCTTATTCATATTGTTTGGTTCATGATAGCTTTAATTGCTCTACCTCCAAAAATATCAAGGTTAGAAAATTGTGTGTGTCATGGATACACTCAATATAGTTCAAACCAAGAAGGTATTCAAGACAACCCATAACTGAAAACCCTAATTCATTAGGGATTTTAGGTTTTCCACTCAAACCAATTGAATCCTAAATCCTTTTGGATTTTTGATTTATCTACACGTCCTAACTTGAAGATTGTAGTTTTGGTGTTCTTCCTAGCTTGATGAATCACAAAACTGTTGCTTAGATTTTTGGTTAAAGAGTGATATAAAATTAGAGTTTTTCTACAAACCCTAATTAGAGTTGTTGGAAGGAATTCCATTATGTCTTGATTTAAGTTCTGAATTTGTTAAAATTTTATAAAGCATTTTATTAACAAATCTAGAGATAAGAACTTGAAATGTATTTTGTGGTTCCCAATAGAGAATAATTTATTGTTGCTTAAATACTTAGTATACAAATCTTAAAGTTTTTGAGAACAAAATACTTAACCTTCTAAAATACACTTATTAATGTCATACTAAGGTTAAACATGAAAATGTCGACCGAAGTGTAATGATTACTCTCGTTCATAAATCTGCAAGGATGTCTCATCACTTGAGTGATATTTTAATATCAATGCTGAGGGATATAAGTTAGAAGATTATTGTAAATCAGCTAACTAGTAAAATATATTATCACATCTTGAATCTGATAAATGTTTTTGAACTATGAATGATAAGATGCAGTCCTTAAAAAGCAAATCAAGTTTTGAGCTTGATTGTTATTTTGCCTAACAGTTAACCTATGAGGTTGGAATGAGTTTCTTTTGAAGAAAGACTCACAAGGACAAAATTGTGTACATATTAATGCATGGCATTTAATAAGAGTTTTTAATCATACTTAAGCAATTGACTGTGATTAGATTTTCTTATATATGCATGTATTAATTATATAAAGATAATTAGTTGTCATATATATATATTTATCTTCTATGTGGAATATGGCAATTAAAGTTTTATACTCTTTTTTTATGATTACCTTTTGCGAGGACGATGTGTAATCAAAATGGTTATGAATCTATATAATCTTTATGTAGTATAAAAAAAATTAAACAATCCATTTTTGGATTGGATCATGCATCTAAGAGCTGAGATCTTAAATTTAATTACAATACGATTTTGATTAAATTAAGATAACTCTTGAGTAGATCTGACATTGAGTGGGAGCATTGTGTTTATCCTTAAAATTTACATGTTGAAGATATCATTCCATTTAAGCTAGATATTAATCCTTAAGCTTGGAATGAAACTTCACTTGTAATTTAGGGAATAAAACAAACAACCTTGAAATAAATGTTTATATAGAATAACCAAATGCGGAAAATTAAGTCTGACACAAATGCAATATATCATTCAAGCAAGTCTTAAATGGTATATTTCACTTGGAGTAATTTATTACATGGATGGAAACCTTATGTTTTAACTAAAGATTTATCATGTATATATTATATTGTGTATAGGACTATTTGTTGCTTTTGTACAAGAACAATATGAGCTGACAACAACAATATCTAATTGAGAGTGTTTAGATTATTGTTAATACAGATGTTTACGAATTATAAAGCATAATGTATAAGTACAAATGATGCTACAGGATTATTAATACTAGTTATAGTAGGATTTTATCTTTTATGATAAATCTGCTAACTAGATATGCTCAACATAGAGCATTGTTGCATTACACATTAAGGAATGAGAATATTTTACACTTTTAGAAACTGTAAAGATGGTTGTCAGTATGTCGTTGATTTCTAATACCTCATGCAGGGTAGGGTGATATCTCCATACCATGATTCTTGCAATAGTGTTAGCATATGAGATAAGACAGTCATCTTATATTTCAAATCCCTCACTATATGTGAAATTTGAAACAAGTATTCGGAAAGTTTACTCGGATGGCTATTTAGTTTTTCTTATAAAGAAAGGTTGAGAATGTAAGGTTGAGAATGTTGGAAACATTAGCCTTCAACTTACTAAATTAGTCTCATGCATATCTGTTTTAGTATTTGGATAATTGTGATTGAAAGACAATTTTTACTTTATGATGAATAAAGATACTTGGTATTTGTTATTCGTTCATATAATAATTGTTATCTTATATTTGCATGTTTAATCCTTGAATGATTTTATTGTTCTAAATATGTCCATTGTCGGTTAACAATATGGGAATATTGTTATGTAAGGCAAATGTGAGTGTTGGTTATATTCTAACGAGAATGTGGATTGTTCCCACCGAACTCATGTGTATTCACAGGGGATGCATATTGGATACCCCAACTTTCAAACATTTACTTTTGGATCCTTGTCATAAGTAAAATATTGAAAATGGTTTGTTAAGGTCGTCCTTAGACTTGAGATGCAAGCAAGTTCTGTTATGTGTGGATATCATTTTTTGTAAGTATACGCAAAACGCTATCTGAATAAGGTAATTATAAAGGCTATATGTTGAAGTGATGTGAAGCAGCATCCACAACACTTGTAGTCAATAAAAGATTTGTTACTCCACTTGATATGTGCAGAAAGATACCATGGTGCCTCTCCAGATTTAATCAGATAACTTTTTTGGCCAAACCCAAAGGGTAATGCAAAATGATTCTTGATTACATTTGGTATATCTGAATTAAAATCTATAACGAGATTCTAAATGGTTAAAATATATGGAATGAGTTAGGATCCATATCCATGGTTTAACGGTATCTATAACAAATGATGATTAAAAGCAAGACATTAATAACCATGCTACTGAGAAGATTTTATGAAACTATATCTTAGACACTTTTAGTTAAAAAGCAAGTGAGAGCGTTGCTAGGCATTTTCGTCGTTAGTTTTGTGTGCCATTCGACACTCCAACTCCCAAGTGGGAGCTGTTGGTTTGTGGGAGTTAAAACACACGTAAACGACTAGAAGTGTGTGAGCCTATGGGGACACACACGTTAAACACGAGAGTACGTGACGATCGTTTAAACTTGAATATACGTTAGACCCCGTTTATGCATACATGTGACCCGATCCTATAAACGACCCATGGACTTGATCCACTTGCTACTTGGGTCGGTTTGGTGCCTTGGGCCTTGTCCAAACATATCTGATCGGGGTGTTTGATTATTGCTTCTCGCTCAAGATTTTGAGCCCATGCATGGGCTGGACATCGACCCTATATAAACAAACACATACTTACATCTTAACATACGACATATGCATATCCCTAAACTCTATACCTTTATGATCGATCTATCCAACCTGTTACATACCTAATCAGTTTTCATAAAACTGATTAGGGTTTTACTTTGGTTTTGATAAATCCCTAAACTTGCATTGATTCGTTGATCCAAGTTGTTTTAGGTTAAGTAATTCTTGTGCTTGTTTCTTGGTTGAACGTGGTAAAGCAACATGAATTCTAGGGTTTCTGTTTGGTGTTTATCGGACAAAGAAGGGATGGATATCAGACAGCCATGTCCGATATCGGGTGAAACTAAAACCTGTTCTCGGACAGCGCATGTTCTCGGGCAGAAAAGAAAGAAGGTTCTTTGGGTTTTTCATGTTCGTGGTATTCAAGTAATTCAAGAGTTGATTGTTTAAACGTTCTCGACTAGCGTTAATCGAACGTACTTGGTTTAAGTCTTTGTGTGTGATACTCGTAGAGGTATCTATCTTAGATACTTGGGTTTCTTTGGTTCTCTTGTTCGTTGATAGCGTGCAGTTGACGTCAAAGGTTAGTTTTCTATTTACCTTTTATTTATTATTGTTTATTATTTACGTGTTAACCTCATTGCATAAACTAGATCCTTATTCCGCTGCGTACTCGTTACGTTACTTGGTTAAATCCCAACACTAGGATTAGGGTAGATGAGTAGGGCGCATAGGTGTAGTGTTGCTTAGTAGTTTGAGCGTATGCCCTTTTAGCCTTTTAGAGTTCTTACATGTAGGTTTCTTGTTTTTATGTGTTCTCGGCTTTTGTATGCTTGTTTTAGCTTTTGTCCCATTTTTTCTCGTTTTTGTTTTGGTTTTCCTTAATGGGTTTATGGCTTATGCTTGTTTTTATTTTTTTATTTTTACGTTATTTTTACTCTTGTATGCTTTTACCGTGTTTAATGCCTTATTTTGGTTTGTTTTACATTTTTGTTTTTTCTTATATGTTGCTTTTGTGACTTTGTGCTTCTTCTTTTTTTTTTTTTTTTTTTTTTGGTATGCATGCTTCCTTGTTCGTTTGTCTGTTTGAGTTTATGTCTTTGCTCGCTTGTATGTTTTTTTCTTACTTTTTAGCTTTTGTATTTGTCTTTGTCTCTCTTTCCTTGCTCTCTCCTTCCATATTGTCTCTTTGCTTGCACACATACACTTGTTGGAGGTGTCTCTCGAAGCAGTCCTTTTACTTCCGAGTAGAGGTTTGACTGTCTACATCTCACTTCTCACATACTTCACTTCGGCGAAATTGGGTGTTATTGTTGTTGTATGATATAATATGAGGCATTGTCAATCACTCCTTCAAACGATCGGGAGGTTTAAGTGCCACTTAATAGCATTAAACTACCTAATATTGAAAATATGATTTTAGAAAATTAATTTTATATATACATAATACTTACATATATGTTGGTGATTTTTTTTAGTGTTTTGCTAAAATAACTCTAATGGCTGCGTTTAAGAAAAAAACGCATTAGTTGGTGATATATAGATTCAGTTGAGTTAATTTCTCATTGTAAATACAATATATACCCTTACTTAGGGCGGTAAACGAATTGAACGTTCAGTAAGCATTTCATGAATCGTTCGGTAAAAAGTTCGTTTATGATTTTTTTTATAAAATGAACGAACATGAACAATATTTTATGTTTGCTTAGTTAAATGAACGAACATAAACAAAAGTCGCGTCCGTTCATTTATGTTCGTGAACGTCCGATTATGAGTTCGTTAACGTACGTTTATTTTCATTTATTTATTTATTATCGTATATCATATCTTTTAATTGTATAATTTTAAGATTAGTTTGTTTAAACAAAACAACGCTTATAAAACAATATATTATACATAATTTAATAAAGTTTATGTTTGTTTGTCTATGTTCATTTATGTTCGATCGTTTATGTTTGTTTAACGTTCATTTAGTGTCTTAGTGAACGAACATAAACGAACATGAACAACTAATTTTCTTAATAATGAACATGAATAGGAAAATTTGTCTGTCTAAGCGTTCGTATCCGTTTATTTATCAGATTAAAATTAAATGAACGAACATGAACAAAGCTCTGTTCATGTTCGTACGGTTCGTTTACAGCCCTACCTTTATCCTACTTTTGGAAGTCATTTTTAGATAAAAATAAGTAACTAAATAAACAAAAATACCATCGTTCATTTAACTTTACATTGGCTTTTTAATCAATCTAGTCGAAATAAAGTATAACCATATACATATACCCGGAATACCTTAAATTACATTGCTAGCTTAGCAAACAGCCAATGAGCCAAACATATTTACCAAATAGCAACCTAAACTAACATCCAAAAAGTCCACCTAAGAGGAGAGGGTAAGGTGGCGTTAAGCCAATGCCAAACTAACGTGGCGATTGTTTGGCTTGAGCCAAAGCCAAGTGACTAAATAATCTCCCACCCCTTGAGCCAAAACAAGAATGAAGGATTTGACTTGCGCCAAATGAGAGAAATTGATTTTTGTGTTGAGTTTATGGGTTTCAAAAGTAGAGTTTTGGTTTAAGTGATTAAAGAAGGGGTTTTAGGTGTGTGAGTGATAAAGAAAGTGAAAATAAAAAATAGTAATGTGGCATGACGTGGCATCCCTTTTGGCATTGACTCGGCTGACTACACCATTTGCTCTAAGGAAATTGTACCATCTAATCTACGGTATCGGTATGTTATTTATTTAAGAGAAGCTGGGCTAAAGTCTAAAGCCCAGTGGTCCAACTGTCTAAGGCTATGGTCAAGTACTTAAGTCAAAGCCGAAGTGAGTTTTGAGTAACTTGAGGTCTTGAGCTCTTCGAAAACTCAAATTCAAAACTCAACCAAAAAACGAGTTCTGCTTCGAAAATGCCTTTTTTTCTCATCAAGTAAAATTTCTACAGTCAGATCCTCTATAGTTTGACTTTTTAAACATAATTACATCATTGCTAGAAAGTAAAAACCAGATAGTTTATCAGCATTGCCAACACTTAATATGACATCTCGACATTTTTCTAATACATAGCCTAACTCTTGAACCAGATTAAAATTTATGATTTTTTTCGGAGTACTTATAACCGATGGTGACAACACTTTGCTTGCTCATCGATGACGTATCAGTCCAATAATTTAAGGATTAGTTCGTGTCACTTCGTATTCATATTCTATATTTGAAACACTGTCTATGTCGTAAATAGTTAAGATCACCCGCTTAAAACCCTTTTATGTTTGCTACGTACGTGTGTATTGCGTTCGTGTTCTAGCTTTAAACCACTCGTCCTCGAAAAGTATTCATTCTTACGACACATGTATGATTCAGGAACCATGTTTCACATTGTAAAAGTCTAACGAGTATGAATACATTCCAACCACCTATTTCATTAAGAAAAATGGTCCCGAAACTTGTTTCAAACGGAAATGGTACGTGCTTTCAATCTATGGTTTGTGTACTACATAACATCGATGTCCTTTGTTTGCTGGCAGGAGGGGAATTCGTATTTTTTCTAACTGATCACATGCTCTTGTTGACAAGAAATTCCAAACCTACGAAACTAGACCTTTCCCACGCCTTTTTGCGATATAAATATGAGACATTCGTTTGGCTTCATTTATGCAACTTTTTTTGTGAGTTGTTTCACTAGAAATACCAAAGCAAAAAAGAACTTGAGAGAAATATTCTTTGCTATGACGCCTAAGAAAATTGTGAAAATGGTGAGGAAATGGCGAAGTGATGTCAATAAAAGAAATGATTATGTGACCAACAAGGGTCATTTTGTAGTTTATGCAGCTGACCAAAGTCGATTTGTTATGCCATTGCATTATCTTAACAGTAATATTTTCATGGAGCTTTTAAGGATCTCAGAAGACGAGTTTGGGTTGCCAAGAAATGGGCCTATCACTCTATCTTGCGACTCAATCCTCATGAACTACTTGGTCAATGTTTTAGAACGAGGTTTATCTGACGACTTAGAGAAGGCTTTGCTAGCGTTCATTGTCCCAATGTACTCCATGTGTGAGAATGTTCCCTAACCAAATGGTTGTGCGTTTCATTGTGAGATTGATTTATTGTGTAAATATTGTGAGATATTTAATTGCTTTCGGGAAAAATATATATATATATATATATATATACACACACACACAAGGTCCATTTCTTCAACTTAGAAAATGTCGAATTTTGTTAGTTTACACTTTACATCAATTAGTACATCTATGTATCATTGACGTGATTATGGGTATTACTCGCTTGAATTTATGCACATACAATTCAAGAAAATAGCATATGAATTTACATTATATGCAGTAGCTTGGGTTCTGATAAAGCTATATTTGTATTTCAAAAAAGTAAACATTCGCGTTTGACTTTCTACATCTTACCTCTCATATATATGGGTATGAATGTCTAAACACTCACTCCCTATAACCCTCTAGCGAGATTATGTATTGTTGTTGTATATATACGTGTGTGAAAGACTTAATTCTTTAGAAAGATAGTCAAATTATGAGATTAAAGACACTTTTTAGAACATATCCATTCATTCACTCGTTACGGCTGGTTGGTATATTGGCATGAACTTGACCACAAATAAGCACTTTTTGGAGACAAATAGTATGTTTCAAACAGAAACAAGTCTCTTAAGATTGTTTCAAACCGAAACAAGGTTCTTTGAATCTTTGTGTATGATCTCAAATGCTTGTGTATGATGTTAAGAGACACATTTGGAGTCACAATAACTAATCACATGATCTTGCGAGCAAACATTCCAAAAGTTTACTAAACACTTTTTTTGACCCCTTTTACACACTAAATATGAAACATTGCCTCATCCGTGGTTTCAAACTGCAAACTTCGTCTATGTGGCTTATCCATTTTGGCACAAACCATCTCTCGCACAAAAACTATTGACATGAATCAATCTTAAGAGGCCAAAAGTCTAACTAAAATCATCTCTCACAAAGATGTTTATAAAAAGTTAGGCGAAAAGTTTAGTCTCTTGGGGATGATTCATGACAATAGTTACGACAGAGATGGTTTGTGTCAAAGTAGACAAATCACAAGAACGGTACTTTTAATTACTCTTTATTTTTGTACTCAATATTAGTTTATTGACCCGTGTTTCATACATATACATTCACATGTAGAGGCTGGTTGGTATATGGGCATGAACTTGACCACAAATAAGCAACTTTTAGGAGACAAATAGTATGAATCTTAATACCAGCTATCAAGTTCCCAAAACATCCCAACCATTTATTTCAACAAAATGGTCCTTTACATCGTTTCAAACGGAAAAACAAAGGTTCTTTGAATCTTTTGTGGTTTGTGTATAACCTCAAATGTTTGTATATGATGTTGCAAGATCTGGATCGCAATAGCTAATCACATGATCTTGCTAGCAAGCATTCTAAAAGTTCACCAAGTGTGTGTTTGGTAGCGAGCATAAATGGAGCAATTAGCATTTAGCATTTAGCGTTTTTGAAAAAATCTTGTTTGTGATGATTAGCAGTTATCATTTATAAGCAAAAAAAGGCTAAATGTTAAATGCTCTTTGAATAAGCATTTAGCATTATGCCATTTTACACATTAAATTACGGCTACAGCTATTCTACCAAACACTTTTATAAATTAAACTGCTACTGCTAACTGCTACTACTAGTTTCACCAAGCACACCCCAAAAAGATTGTCTCATCCATGGTTTCACAATAACACATTCATGTTAAATTTACTAGATTTTTTTTGAAAGGCAAATTCTACTACTCTCTCCGTCTCAAAATTATTGTCAGGAGACAAAAAGCACAAATATTAATAAAAGTGGGACCATTATAACTCTCAACCACTCAAATGAAATATTCCCTCATTATATTCTCTTTTTCTTACTAAAATGAAAATATACAATTAATTTGAGACATTCATAAAAGGAAATATGGACAATAAATATGAGACGGGGGGAGTAGTTTATTAGCCCGTGTATCGCAGAACTTCTGTTTGAAGAACTAAATAACAAATTCTTAAGATAATGGTGGAGAGGTGCTCTCAAATCCTTTGGATATATGAATATATGAGGTTCCAAACATGACAGCACTTGCATAAATTTACATAAGTATACTCATAACAAAAACATAACAACCTTTTAGCATATACGGAGTAGTAGCGTAGGCCACAACATAAGATAACAGCCATAAGATTAGTTCACAACTATATTCTGGTAAACGATAAGAAACGCAACACTGACTCATTGAGCAATGAATACCTTTTAAAGACCATGTTTAATCATCTTTGCAGATTTTGTACACAGAGTGAAATGTAGAAAAAATGGTCAATTTTTACATGACACTGGGAGAAATTTCTATATGAACCACAAAAGCAAAGTAGTGCAAACAATTAGAACATAGATTTCATTGTAATAAGACTGTCAATTGACAAATTAAAGCTAGTGACATGTTCTTGAATCTTGAATATCAACAGTTCATATAACTAGACATTTCAATTATGTACTTGTGTTACCTGCAAAACAAAGATTTATATGTGTCCACAAATCAATCACGATAGATGCACGAATCCGTCAAGTTGACATGCTTGCCAATTCGGTTACCATATAATGTGACCCGGCACAAAACTTTTTTGTAGAACTTGGGTTTCACCAGCCTGCCCAAGACATATGCTCTCGACCTCATCACGAATGTCAGATTAACAGGGACTATTACATTCTTGAGATGGCCGATGGCGGCATCGAAAGGTGCCACTCCGCCGTATAGTGGCATTTGGTACCCTAAAACTTGTGCAACGATCACTCTTTGGCTCTTTCTTGATTGGTAGAACTTCTTCACCTGTTCCACTCAATCATCAAATCAATAAACAGTTAAAACGCCTTCCACTTCAAAGTTAAAGCTTAAACATTGCTAGCTGTCATTTTAGCATAATGTAATATATCTTTAACAGGCTCAATCAGACTTATACATAAATCAACCTTTTTTGTACCCAAAAATAAATCTATTCGGGTTTGAAGTACAACAAAAGTACATCTTTTGACGAATGTATACAAGAGTAGAGTGACCCAAAAACGTCAGCTTCAACTTTAAACCATAATGTAACATGATTAGTAACTAACGACCTAGGATGGGCTCACAGTTCCAATTCAAACATAATGTGTATTGTTCTCTACACTTTTGCGAATACGAGTATTCTACTGATTTGCATACAATGGGGACGCTAAACTTTGTTTATAGTTCAAAGCATGTCACTTTTTAAGTGACCAAAAGCCACGAAATAAAGTTATAAACAAGGATTGAGATCCTCTAATGTCCAAAGTGAACATGATTGATCATGTTGGTTATTATGTGAGATTAAGAGTGATGGGTGCAGTGTACCTATGGCATGCCATAGGGTCTTCTTGCTACATATTGCACCGCCAAACTGCACCGTATGTTGGTGTTATAGGGACGAATGTGGTTAGGTTGGCATGGTGTTGTCCGTTTTTTTTTTTTTTTTTTTTGAGTGAGTGGGGTATTTTTGGTGGTGTGTTATAGGAATTTTATTGGAGAGTGTTTATGTTATAGTGGTGTTACAGGGAAGATGTTGAGGTGTCGTGCCCTATAAAACTTATAGCTCTCTAAACAAATAAGTGAGTCCTTGAATTTTACCGAGATGTGGGACGTCATTAAATAGATTTTGCTTCTAACCGGCCATAGACTTATAATCTCAATCCGAAAAACAATACGGTTTCAGGGACTTATATGACATGAACAAGGTTGAATGACACACAATCTATATGAATTAGTATACTAATAATATTGGGAAAAAAATGAAAGTAAGAACAAATAGTCACATAAGCCTACATTTAGTTACACCTGTTAAGAAAGTTCTCATGTAACAAGACAATACTACCTAGTCAAGAAATCCATGTAGACATAGGATGACAGGGAGGCTTTCACATTTCACTTTCAACATGGGCCCCAAATGGTACAGTGTAATGAAGGAGCTCTAAAATGTGTGGAAAATTGGATTTATGTCTATACACATCCAGATTTGAACCAAAATTTGCACCAACTTTGAAAAAATGGACCAGATGTTGTGTATCCATCACTCCAAACATAATTGTGTTCAAATGAGTAAATTAATCCCTTCTAATACTAGGCTAGTTCAATTCATTAATTTTCCAAAACCTGAGCAATATACTAAACGCGTTTGTAAACAAGCCACGGCATTTCTTTGATGGCTAAGGACTCTTGCGATTGTTAAAGGGTGTTCATATCCCCCTTTTTCTTGACTCTGTACAAGTCTTTCTTCAAGTCTTTGAATACATTTTTTCATATCATTAATCCCTTCATAGGTTTCAACAATTTCTTGTTGTAAATCTTTAAAAAGATTTTTCATATAATCAGGATTTGTCATAAAATTTTTGTAAAAGATTGGTTTTATAAATTGTTTTGAAAGAAAAGAATATTATGAAAATATTTAAGGTTTTAACTCTATAAGAACATAATCATTAAATACCTCATGATTGCACGGGTGATTGGTGGTTGATGGATCAAAAGCCAGCCTGTCAATAAGATGCTTTTTGTGTCTTTTCCCTACGGCCTCATGCCTAATTGGTACTTTGTTGACGTTCCTGCATCAGACTCTGTCACGATTGATTTATAGATACCACCATTCATAACCCAGAAAAAGAGGAAAGTTGATTTTATTCATAATAAAGTTCCTCCAAAGAGGATCCTTTTAATATTTTACATAATACCCTTTTCAGGGTTACTACTCACTTAACATAATTGAAATACAGAATTTACAATGATAGTTGTAGGTTTTTTAGGCCTCTGTTTTTGTGATGCCTTCAACTCAAAGAGGAGGTCTTCCTTTATAATCACCAAAAGGTGATAAACTTAACCAAGGTTATTCTTCTTTCATGGTTAAGTCGTCCGTCTTTATCAAAGATCGAATAAAGTAAAGTAGCATTATTGAACTACTTTGGCATGTTTTTCTTTGTGTGCCCCACATTAGGTAGCATACACCTAATTTGTTGAAGATTCTTCTTCGGTGGAGGGGTCACTTTCTGTTGTATTATTGTCAATACAGTATTGGCAATAATGGTCTTCAAACAGTTGTTTCAAGTGTCGGCAAAGGCTTTGTCGAGTTGTACTTCCTGCTTGAATGCTATTCTTCATGAATTTCTCACCAAATTGTGAAATTCTTTGGATATCTTCTTCATTGGTATTTGAAAAGCTCCAACTGGTTATTATGCAGTTGTCATTAACATAATTAACCTTCTTCTTTGTTCCTGAAAGAACTTCAAGGACTTTTTCAGAGATTCTCCTTAGCGAATTAACTCTTATTTTTACGAGGTTATCTGGGAAGGACTGTTGTTCTTCTATTGGTTGAGACTGAGAAATCTCTTTTTTGGACTTTGCCAGGCCAATTTCTAGAAAATGATAGGAGTTGAACCCATCTTCTTGTTGCCAATCTGGAATTGAGCTGATGATCTTGATGTAAATTGGATCATCTTTTGCTTTAAGAACCTTTTTTTCTAAAGTTCTTAATAGAATCCACCATTGGTTGTGGAAAATGCCTTAACTCTTGGAGGTTGTGGCTGGGATAAATGTTGTTTATTAATCCGGCTTCAAATGCTTGTTGGACTAATTTCGGATCTGCTCCTTCAACAAAGTTGTAAAGGCTTTTAGTGACTTTGTCAGTTGTGAAGAATTTCTCATGTATGAGATCTTCTGGACAAGCCGCTCTAGCTTTGTTCCAAATTATTCTGAAATCTTCAAACTTCATTGGCGGTTTGAAAATGACTTGCTCTTTATCTTCAGGGATCTTGAATCTTTGATCTCTGTGTTCTTCTTTAATTCTTTGCATTTTTGGTCGTAGAAGAACTGGTTTATTATCTAAACCTTCTTGGGAGTAGGTTGCTAGACTTATTCTTGCACTTTCTTCTGATCTGAATTTTTTGCAAGTGACTTTGTCGGCATCAATGAATGCCTTGGTGATTCCCCATTCAGTATGGATACCAGTATGTGGTCCTTTGTATATTACATAGTAACTTTTAGGCTTTTGTTTGACTGCCTTGAGATAATCTGGAGTGAATTCCTGCACAAGATTGTTAGGTGACAAAATTGTCATTTTACTACTACCTGTAGTATGAGGACTAGAGTTAACTAGTTTACTGGTTTCACTCAGAGAGTTAGGATCAGTATTATCCTTTGTTAGGCTTTTAAGCAAAACCTCAGCTTTCAACGGATTTGTTGTTTCTTTACCTGAAGCCGTTTGCTTAGGAATAGCCTTTGTTTTTAAGCTTTCGCTTTCCGGTACATCGGTAACCGTTGTTGTAGCCTCAAGAAGGGCTATTTTTTGCTCAATCATACTTATTTCGAGCATAAGCATTTGCTTTTTTATCCTCAATTGATCGAGGTTTTCCATTTGTAAAGGGTAAAGGGTTTTTATTTCTATCCCCCTTTCTTTTTGTTTGTGGGTTTGTTTTGTGAGGAAACGTTGGCTGCAACGTTCTTTTTATAGGGCTCGTGAGGAGCTTTTGATGTCATGGATGATGTCAATTTTTTGAAATCACGTGTGAGGCAATCTGCCAGCACATTTTTGTTTCCTGGGAGATGTTCAGAATTAAAAGAATAATGACTGAACCAAGCTTGCCATCGTACGAGACGTCCTTGTTTACTATCTCCTGCAATGTTAGTTCGAAGGAAATACGTAAAATTTTTGTTATCTGGCCTCACCAGAAAAGTTACTGGGGTAAGATAAGCACTGAATTTTGAAATGACCCTTTTAATTGCCAATAATTCTTTTTCATTGCTGTGGTAATTTATTTCTGCTGCTTTAAAGCTTCCAGAGGTGTACCTGCAAATTTTTTCATCGTTGTTGGGGGTTTTTGCTTTTAAAATTCCTCCCCAGATATCATCTGAAGCATCAGTTTCAATGATAAGAGAATCTTCGTTTGAAGGAAGATAAAGTTTAGGAAAAACTGTTAGATTTCTCTTAATCTTCTTAATGTACTCAGTATCGGACTGTGTCCAATTCCAAACAACATCTTTTTTGAGTTTTCCTTGTAAAGGTTTTCTCATTTTTGCAAGTTTTTCAATATAAGTTTCAGCATATGTTAAAACTCCTAAAAATCTTTGCAATTGTTTTTTATCTTCAAGAGCATCTGGAAATTTGTGTAGATGTTCTAAAATATGTTTTTGAGGGCTATGAGTCCCTTGATTTATTTCAAGACCTAAGAAGTTAATCTTGGTTTTAAAAAGATTTGCTTTCTTTTTTGAAAGAATTATACCATGTTTTAAAATAGTTTTTAAGACTTCTAAAACGTGGATATAATGTTTTTCTTCGCTTTCACTAAAAACAATTATGTCATCGACATAAACTGTACAAAAGTTTTCTAAACCGCGAAGTGCGTTTTGCATATGTCTTTGAAAAATACTAGGGGCTTGTTTAAGGCCAAAAGGAACTACTTTCCATTGAAAATGTCCATTAGGACAAGTAAAGGCAGTGAGTAACTGCGATTGTTCGTCTAGCAAAACTTGCCAGAATCCTGATTTGCAGTCAAAGCTGGAGAAAATGCTTTTTCCTCTTAGTAAGGTCAAGAGTTCTTGCATGTTAGGGAGATTATGAGAATCTCCAATGGTGGCTTCGTTAATTTTTTTATAATTAACGACCATTCTTTTCTTTCCTCGTCTTTTTTCAGCTTCGTTATCAACAAGAAAGGCAGGAGACATATGAGGAGATTTGGATTGTGTAATAAGCTTCATTTCAAGAAGTTCATTAATCTGCTTCGTGAATTCAATCCTGTCTTGAGGAGAATAGCACATAGGCTTGACTCTAACAACCGTGCTGGGGTTAATTAGCTTAATTGATGCTTTCATCCAACCTTTAGTTTTTTGAGGATCAATAGGATTTTCTGAACATACTTTATCAAGAATTTCTTCAATGATTTTGTATTTGTTAATTTGTAAAAAGATATTACATCCTTTTATATTTTCTTGGGAAATGTTTGTTCCAGGAATCTGTTTAATTTTTGAATCTTTTTTCATGGATTCAAGAAAGTTTGGCTGACCTTGACTGAAAGCCTTGGTAACCTTTTTAATGATAATCAACTCTTCATTGAGATGAAAAGCAATTCTATCAATCCATTGAATAAAAGGTCCATAGAGTTGACAAAAGTTATTTCCTAAAATTAGGTCGATCCCAGAATCTTGTTGATAGATTGTTGGGATTTTGAACTCATATCCAGAAAGTTTTAGCAAAATGTTTCTGCAAACTTGATTGATTTTTATGGTATCTCCATTTGCAATGGTAGCAGTTATTTCTCTTGGAGAATTTTCCCATAAGTCATGTGGAAAAACATATTTGCTGGCTAAGCAAAGAGATGCTCCTGTATCAATATAACAATGTAATTTATATTCTTTGAAGCCTTTAAATTTAAGGTTTCCTTGAACGTAAATTGAGTTTGGGTTTGTTATATTTCTAACTGAATCTTCATGTTTTTGGAGATTATAGGCAAAATGATTATTCTCCCCCTCCCAAAAATGAGATAAGTTGTAATTATTCCGATGATACATCTGAATTTTCTTCGTCGGAAGATGAAGAGTCATTGATGATTTCTTTGTTTTTTGGATAAAAAACATTTTGTTTATCATCGTAAATGTCCTCTATGGGTTCATATCCTTGTAAAAATGCAATTCTGCACAATTTTACTTTATCTGGATATTGATTTTTCTTAGGACATTCATTAGAATAGTGTCCTTCATTGCAAGTCCAACACCTGCATTTTTTCTTCTCTTTTCCTTTTGGACAATATTTTTCCGGTGGATTCTTAGAAGATTTTTTAAAGTATTTTCCAGGGGAAAATCTCTTTCTTTTTTGTTTCCAAGAAGTTTTATACTTCTTTTTAAATTTATTTTTGTAGAAATTGGTACTGCCGATGTCAAGGTTTTCCATATCGACAATGTTTTCACAACAGCTTTTGCTAAGTGACCTAAGCTTTTTCTGTTTATATCTAGCATCACAAATCTTTGTGATCTCTTCTTTTGCTATTCTAGTAGCAAAGGCGAGGCTGTTTTTGGAAATGGTATTTCCTTCATCTTTCCATCTCAGAATGGTTTGTTCGCTTATGATAGGAATTTTCATGAGGTAAGCTTCAATCCATTGAGGGTGTTCTCCTAAAGGGATTTTGTAAAGATTTTTCTCATAGAGACATGTGTAGTCATCGAGATTACAGATGTTTATGAGTTGAACTCTGGTTAAGTTTCTTCTAGCTTGATCTTGTTCTTTTAGGATTTCGCTATCTTTGTTGCCATAGTAGTCGATTCCTACAAACATAGTGTAAAAGATATCGATTACGGAGTCGAAGAAATCGCTTCCATGAAGCTCTTCGTTCCATTGAGCTTGTTTTACAAGGTTTTGGATGTTCCCTTCAGTTTTATGCTCAACTAAAGTAAGAACAGATTTAGCGGTTAGAAAGTCTTCTTGGTTGGTTTGTAAGATAAGAGATATCTCAGTAGACCATTTTTCAAGAATTCTTTTTCTTTCATTAAGGTCAGAAATACAATCAAGATTGAGTATATTTATGGCTCCGGAAGAAGAAGAATTGTTTTTGTTAGGGATTCCTTTATGCAAAGGCATTCTAAACTCATAGTTTCTGGAATTTCTTCTAGAAGTTTCAGCTTTTTCAGGTTTTACCCTATTAATTTTTTCAGTGACGATAGGTTCGTCAGAATCGGATTCTGTAACAGGTTCTTCCATATGATTGGTTAAGGTATTGAAGAAATGCCTTGGAAGATACTTTTCGAACTCTTGTGGATTTTGTTCGAATTGTTGTTTACATTCGTCTTCTTCATAAGACAAAAGTTTTATAAGATGTTGATCACAATCGTCAATGTTGTTGAAGAAGAAATCTTCAAGCTGAGAGGAAATGCTCATTCTTTTCTTTTAAAGTTAAAAGACAAGTCTTGTTTTTCATTAGATTTAAAAGGATATATTAAAACCTGTTTATCCTTTAATTTTTCCATTTTAGGTTCTGGAGATCCTAAATTAGGTGGTGAAAACCTAGTTAAACCTTTGTAGTTACTGGTTTTCGGTTTTTCAATGATCTTTATAAGATCAGGAACCTTTGTGTTACAAGTATTATTTTGAATTGCTTCGGTAATATCACTGATGATTTTAGCAGAAGCTTTTTCAATAACATCAGAGTCCTTAATGATAATTTTTTCAAGTAAATCAATGATTTTTTCTTGATTATTTTTCATCTCTCTGAGTTCAACACTTATAGTGACAAAGTTTGCCATTATTCACCAATGACTCGGTTGAGTTGTTCATGAATTTTGCTAACGGCAGTAGTGAAATTATGGATTTCACTTTTGGTTACTTGGAGTTCATTATTGAGACTTTCAAGGTTTTTTATAGATGCTTCAAGTCTATCAGCTTTAGCATTTATATCTTTAAGTAGAGAAAAACATCTACTTAGATCATTTTCCCAAAAGTTATTAAAAACCTTTGATTTTGATATCTTTTCACTCTGGTCTTTGCTAAGCCCAAAATAAGATAGAAGTTTGGATATTCCAAGCCAATTTCTTCCAATAATTTGGTTGACATTGTTGAGAGAATTTATTATGTTAGGAATGCTAGGATTAGCAGTACTGAAAACATATTTTCTTTCTGTAGGATTTATCCCTTCATCTAATTTTTTAAAATTAAGGAGCTTCCCTTTTTTATAAATATGTGGGTGATGCATAGTTATGGACTTAGAATAATTCATTCGTGAAGAATTTTTTGTAATTCTTCTCTAAGAGAGTCAATCTTTAGAGACATAGATCTCATACTCATACTATGTGTAACATCGGAAGATGTTTCTCCAGAGTAGGATTTACGACTCTTGATTAAAGTTAAAGGTTTTTGACCAATTAACTTTTTATTTTTAGCAATGTCAATTGCCCAATTGTTATCATTAGAATCATCAATTTCTGCAAATTTGCAGGAGTTGACGTCACCAATTTCTTGAAATATTTTTTCAAGATCAATTGTTTTTTCGTTAGAATAGTCAATACTGTGATGACTATTAGTGAGTGCATAAGCAATTACATATGTAATACTAAATGCTTTACTACCTTTTTCCATAAAATTTTCTCTTTCAAATTTGTGAACGAAAGATAAAACTTTATTAAGGTTTGTGTCGTTAAGACTAATTCCATATTTAGGATATACAGTAAAAATGAATTTTCCATAAGCTAAATTGCCTTTGGCCTTACCTAAGATTTTATCTTGAACATGATTCAAACGGTCGTCATATAACGCCATTTTTATAGGGCTGTTGATACCTTCACGAAAATGGGCTTTCAACATGATTTTTATAGCTCCTAAATGTAGGAAATTAATCGAAGATCTAACACTGTTAGAAAACTTTTTTCGATCAGCTTCTAAATCACTGTAGGTAATAAGAGGCAAGTATACAGATCCTTCTGTATCCTTTATATCTATAGAGTGTTCTATAGTTCTAACAAAATACATAATTTCATTAGGTCGTGATAAAAGTTTAAGGCTTAAATTAAACCTTTTTCTTTTGAAAACTTCTTGCTCTTTAAGAGTAAGTTTCGTGTTATTAACTTTTTTCAAAAGTTCATTTTTGATGGCTATTCTGCCAACAAATCCATCATGACTCTCGTTAAGATAAGCATGATCTTCTTCTTCTTCAGAAGAGAAATTATGTAAGTCATTCATTTAATAAATATAGAAATGATCTCAAGAGCTTTTTATGGCTCTGATACCAAATAAATGTGCGGACAAAGAATAGGATTCAATGAAAGATTCATGAAGTCCTTTTTGAGTGTTTTAAACTTGTAAGGCAGCAGCCTTTTGTTTGTACATTTTTAAACGCGTTTGTAAACAAGCCACGGCATTTCTTTGATGGCTAAGGACTCTTGCGATTGTTAAAGGGTGTTCATATATTTTATAGCACACCGTTACAGTAGCACCATTGCATTGGATATTAGTTCCTTTGGTACACATATGACCAAAAACATAAATTGTGATAACCCATCCCAGGACTAGGCACATCTAGCTCTTACATTTATGTAGAGCTCGAGCTTTTATCAAGCTTAAGTTTGACCTCAAAGCGTTAAAAATGAGTTTGAGCCTTTAAGGGCTTACAATGACTCGATTTTTTTGTCAATTTTCAAGTTTTAAGTAATGTGAAAGGAAAAAAGATCCTCATGCCTAGCTTATATATGATTAAATGTATTCCTAAAGGTATGAAGATGAGTGTCAAATTGACAAGTGGATATTTTTTTAAATGTCTGAACTGAGAGATTTTTATGTTTTTTTTTTTTTTTTTGAATGATAAGAACATCTAATAGTATGCTCTCACAAACAAAATGATAAAGCCTACAAAGGGACTAGTGGGGATGGGGGATGGGTAAATGTTTTTTGCTGCCTTGAATTGTGATGACACTTTCTTGAGTCCATAAACAGTAGTAGTACACACCCCAAGGAATATTATTCTTCCTATTAAATCCAATAATGTTGACCACAGGGTGCCCATTTCATGATATTATTGAAATGAATGTTTTCTAGACTTTTTTGTGCTTTTTAATGCAACACTAATACTATATAATTTCAAACATCATTCATTCATTTGTTCTTCTTTATATTTACTTTTTATCCCACTTCAACTAGTTGAGGATAAAAGTTTAAAGTTAGGTCCCAGAGTAATCAAGAAAACAGAAGCCAAACGCTTAAAAATGTCAGAAATACGGAACAGAAACTGACAAAAAACTGTGTTGTACTGGAAAAAGCGGGGGACAAAGGGAATATTCCCTGGGGGACAAGGTGGCAGGCTACCCATAGGGAGGGTATTAATAGTAGGACCCGTACTAAATATGCAAAAAGTAAAAGTGCATATATATAAGCATGTGTTTTAGTTATAAAAATGACATATAAGAATGTACAATTAAAATTACACACGTAACATAACAAGTGCACACTGCACAATCAAGATTCTATTGTTGGAAATAGACACATTCAAGAACACAAAAGATGCACAAATAGCTACATGCAATCAAGACTTGTGATTCAAGAAGAACATAACATAGAAACGTGCAATTTTAAAAGAATAAATAACAAGTGTCAATACAATCAAGATTCTTAACGGAAAATTGGGTATAACTTGATATTAATACAATTTAATCCAAAATTTGGCATGAGATGTGCATTTCACTAGTTTAATAGGCAAGTTGTGATGTGCACGTATATTTAGTCATTTGTTATATCTTAATTGAATAGCCAAAAATACCAAATGGAACGCTTTCATACCTTCATCCTACCAACACATCTCACGCCACCTTTAATAACACGTTAGGGGGGAGGGAGTGGAAGTTTTGAACCCTAATACCCTAAGGGTGCCACGTCACCTCTATCCAATAAAAACCTTCCAACTCAAAACTACCCCAATACTACCCTAACACTACCCTAACTAGACGGAGTGGTACCCTAGTACCCGATTTTATTTTTTTATTTTTTTTTATTTTTTTTTCATATATTTTTAATAATAAGTAATACTCCTCAAAACAATTTTTTTTTTTTTTTTTTTTTTTTATTTGGGCTAAAAGTAGCGCTTGAATCCACACAAAACGCTCCCCAACGTATACATTTGCAACGTTCACCTTCGGCTTCCCAACTCGCAAATCCAACCCGCCCCCCTTACCCGAGCTACACGGAATGGTGTAGCCGTGCGGGTTCGTGAACTCGCCCCCCAACCCGACTCCCACTCCGTCATGCCTTATAAGCTATAACTGATGTATGTTTTATATTATGTTCGCATTCTAAATCTATAATATCCCCACATCTTTTTCCTTTTTACAACCTAAAAAAGCTTTAAGATATAGCGAAAAAGTTCAATCCATGATCCACCATATCTTTTATACCAAGATAATCCTGATTCTAAAGTGTGCCATAAAGTATAATGTTTTACGAGTAAGTCTTAACAATATAATAGCGCTTTCAACATAAAAAGTAAAACATAAAACAAGCCCATCAAACTTACATGGCCAGAAGCAAACTTGAGTTGATAATAATAAATTTCGACAGGAGAAACCGTCACATGAACACCAAAAAATGTAGCGGGGTTGCGGAAAAAGATCCTAACGGTTGAATTCAAAGTTAACATATCCGTTGGTACTCCTGTTGCATCCATCCCAGATTGCACATAAAAGTTGTCAAACACCATGCTCTGCCCAAAAGATAAAGCGTCCACATCATCAATAAGTTCAAATTTAAAAATTCTGATTAAAGCTGCTACTGTTGACAGAGAGTACTGACTGATGTATACTACTCTTATACAAGTTGCTCTAAACCACTGAGTTAACTCACATAATTTCAAATAAATGTTGCCAAATCATATTTACTACTTAAATTTGGTCACAATTTTAGCTCATCATGTTTTTTTTTTTTTTTTTATAAAAGTGAATTTCTTATTAAGTGTTTCGTGTCGCGGTTCGACAGCCGAAGGCATGACAATTAATAGGGGTAAACCCTTGCCTTTTCCAAGATTCGAACCTGGGGTTACCAGGCCCAAACCCCTTCATTAAAGGACTACCTTGAAGGAAAATCCCTCATTCAAACCCCTTGCAGGATTTGAACTCAAGACCTCCCTCCCCAAGAGCCCCTAAAGACTCCAAGGTGACCAACTGAGCTAAGCCAGCTGGTTCATCAAGTAAAATCACTTTGTTGACCCAAAATGCAACACACACACACAAAAAAGTGTACCGGTGAAAATTTTGCCTAAACCATATTTAAAAAAAAAAAAAAAAAAAGTAAATTAACCTAAAAAGGGTATAATCAATAACAAACTTACAAAAAACCATATAAGCAAGTAACATATTTATGCCCAGTTTACACTTATTTTACCATGTTACATGAAGTAACACTACCACCATGCATTCTGTTTGATAACGCAATAATCAAATAATCCTATCTGAGTTAACAACTAAAATTTCAAACCAAATTAATCACACAATTCTACCAACATAAAACATCAAATAATAATATGAACAAAAAAAATTATTTCTTACCTTAAGAAAAACATTAGGCTTATAAGGAACACTAGCAGCCCACAGAATCAAAGCAAAAACACTAAACAAACACACAAACGACACCACAAACCACATAACATAAAACCTCAACGGCACACCATCATAACGACCACCACCACCACCACCCTCCCTCTCATCATCATCCTCCACTTCACCATCCTCAATCCTCTTCCAAGGAGTCACATCTCTCCCACCATGCTTCACAAGAGCGTTTTTCACAGAAGCTGAAAAAGTTCTGGAAGTAGAAGACTCGCGTGAGTGATGGATAGGTGAGCAGTGGTAGTGATGGTGACCCGGTGACCCGAATGGGCTTGACCCGAATGACATCTTGTCGTGGTCATGGTTGGATGGGCTTTGGACGTAGTAGAGTGGACGGTGGTGACGTGGCGTCCGTGGTGGGGTGAGTGTGAGTGTTTGGTCTTGTTCTCCTAGGCTTGTTAGGTCTGAGTCTGATTTTGCATGCATTGTTGTTGTGTTTGTGTTTATGCCCATCAAATCAAATGGTTTCTTTTGTTAAAGATTGAAGACTTGAAGTGTTGTGTTTTTGTGTTTGTTGTTTAAAAGTACGAGACAAGGGGGAGGAGTGACAAGGATTTTATTATGGAAGGAAAATGGGGTTTGTTTTTTGTGTTTGTAACGCCCCTAGGTTCAACTTCCCGACAAAATTCCATTGGTTAATTAAAGTTTTGACTTTTGACGAGAATTAATAGTTGATACTAGTATTTATTCTTACGCGTATACATATATACATTGCAAAAACGGCTTATACGGTTTATGCAAATCGCAAGCTTACCCGGTGGTGGCATTCATGCCACACATTAGGGCTGAGCGTCGGTCATAAACCGACTCGAATCGAACCGAACCGAGAAAACCGAGGATCGAAAACCGTGAAACACGCAAACCGAAACAGAACCGAATGTTGTCGGTTCGGTTCGATTTTGTCGGTCTAGGTGTGTATTGGCATGTTTTTTGTCGGCTTTGGGCCGAACCGAACCGAACCGAACCGACGGGCTGTCGGTTCGGTTTTGTCGGTTCGGTCGTTTCGTCGGTCCGGTTCGGTTTTGAACCTTCGGAGTTCAGCCCTGCCACACATACTTCACCCATACCTCACCACCCAGCAATAATATCATTCCACTTAATCTCATACCTCACCATAGTTTTCAAGTGGCAACCATGATTCCATACCTCACTCATATTTATTTTTTTTCCAATGCATGCAAACGGTCACAGTTTTTGAAAACAACACACGCTCCTCTCCATGCCATACCGAATTAATTGAACACCCAATGAACCCGTACAAGTGGCAATGGTGTGCCCGTGCGTTATGAAATGAAACCGAGCCATACCGAGCTCGAAGGCCACCACCCTTAGACTACTAATAACAAGACTTTTGAAAGTTGTAGTTTGTCAGACGACCGAAAGAATTTAAGGTTTTTTTTAACTGTAATTTATTTTTGTGAATTATTTTTTGTTGTGACTGCAGTCTTTTTATTACAAGTGTTTTATCAAGAGAAAAAACTGAATTAGCGCTGATGTGACGAGGATATTTAGCCGCACTTGTGGTCATTGTGCTAATCTTATAAATATGAAAGTGCTTATTTTGCAAAAAATTGAGTTCGTCTTTTAATACAGACAATGTGAAATGACTGGAATACTTTCAACTACGAGTAATTTAATCAATTCATTTTGATCAATAACGAAAAGTGAATTGAAGTTACAAGAACAACGACTGTAATTTTGACCAACTAGTTTATGCAATTTAACCTTACAAAGATTTCGAGTTATATGCCTTTGACGCGATTTAAGGACATTCTAACTTTTTTATGCGTAAAATTTCAAAAGAAAATGATGTGTAAAAAGTAGTTTTGTTTATTTGTGTTTTTTTATGTAACCGAAAAAGATGAGTAGGTAGTTTACCACTTTAGGGGGTCCCGTTAATCCAATCACAAACTGTGAAAAGTAATATTCGAATTCACTCAATATGTAGTTAAAAAGATACGCTACAAAAAATAGTTCATTTTATTTGAATTCACTACACTTATTTTTTCACATGACGAACCGTGAACCGGTGTATAGAAACAGAATTTTATAGCGACATATTGTTTTGTGTTAAAAAAATGTTTATGGGATATAAACGAAAAATAATAAAAGTTTGAAAATTTGGGGATTAAACATAATGTTTTGAAACCCGGTTCGACCCGGGTGGTTCAACCGGTTGAACCGTTCCGGTCGAAAACGGGTGGATTTAAACCGAGTCAACCCGACAGATTGGGTCAAAAACGGGTCAAATTAAACCGGGTCAACCCACTAGGTTTGAAACGTCCCGTGTCAACCGGGTTTTCGATATGCATTAATAATTTTCTTTTGAAATATATGTTTTCAACATTCTTTTTTAGTTTCAACTTTTCACTCTTTACTTATTGTTTTTTCTTTATATATAGTATAGCAGGGTACCCGCGCGTTGCGGGGGCGGGTAATTGTGACGATTAACCAAAAAAATAGATCTCGATGATACCTGATTCATCAGTTTGTATCGGTTTCAGGTGGTCCTCTCTGGTTCGTTTTTAGATGGCTTTTATTGGTTAGCCGAACCATTAGCTATACCAGTTCTCGGTTGAGCCCATTGGTCCGGTCCGATTTTTAAAACTATATGTATCATCAACTTGTTAGCTTGTATGAAGCTTTGTGTGTGTTTAATAATTTGTATAACGTGTATAATAATATGTATTTTTCATTTTAAGGTGTTTTAAAAATAACATTAACTAGTGTGTTTAATTATTTTATATTTTTAATTATGTTGTAGCTTGATTAAATTGTACATTTTGAAATTTTTATTATACTTTTTAGTAAAGGGTGTTTTAATTTGTTGTTTTTAAATTTGGGTGAAATGATTTTAATTGGTTGTATAATATGAATAAATTATTGTACTTTTAAATAATAGGGTGTTTTAATAAGAATATTAATTACACCATACATTTCTCTCACCTTTAACTTTCAACATTTCACTTTTAAGGTTTGAGCGTTTTTCTTTTATATGTTGTATAGAGTATAGATGAATCATAATTTTGTTACATTTATAAGTATCATAAATATTTAAAAAAAAAATTAGCGATGATTTCTGACATTTTGGCCGACTAATCCACAGAGTTTGAACTCACCGTCACACAAACTCAAACCAGTTAAAGCTCTCGCTTTTTCAAGAGGTTGGTGTGGCCACTTAAGGTTGTTTGCACCAAGCAGAAATTGAAGCTGATAACTCACACATTTTAAGTGATAGTTACAAGTCCTTTTGTCACTAGACCACCTTCACACATATATAAGTGTGACAATTACAACAAAGTTACATTTATACGTGTTACAAATGTTTCCACACTTTTAATTATAAAAATCTTTTGTAATTTTGCCACACTTTTAGGTGTAGACATTGAAAAATATGTTTTCACACTTTTAAACATATACATTTGGATAATATATTTACACTTATATGTATAATAAAATTTGTCACACATTATTAGAGCGGAAGGTGTCGCCTAGTCGTGCTTCGCCGTCGTTCGAGCTGGACGCTCGCCGTCCTTCGCCGTGGCACCGGCCTCCTTCGCCGTCCGTCGCCGTGGGAAGCCTCGTCGTCTGCCCGACGAGGTTAAAACTTGTACTTTTTTTCTTTTCTTTTTTTTTTTCTCTCTTTTCTTTTTATATAAATTGATATTTGTGATATTTCATGTTTTGAATTTTAATAAGGCGAAGTGTTTTTTGCATAGATTGAAAGGTTCGTGGAGGAAAAAAATGCAAACATAAACGCATAATGATAAAAACCTTAAACTGAAACTTGAACAATTAACTAAAAACATGAAATACATAATACGCTTAAACATAAAAAACTACATAATCTCCCTAATAAAAAACAACATAAAAACATGAAATACATAATAAAACTACTAAAACTTAAAACAAATGAATCATCTGAGACCCAACCCTCAGAACTTGAAGGGGAATCAAACTCCCCATTAAAGATCCGACGCTCCATTATGTCGAAGTAGTTATCTTGGAGGTACTGAGCTTCCCGTGCTTCTTGCTCACGGCGAGCAGCTTCTTCACGTGTCTGCTCTTCCATAATCTCCCTACCATTTTCTTCATCTTGTTCTAGTTGCCGGAGGGAAGCCTCACTTAACCCGCTGGGGTGGTTTTGAAAATCCACTTGTGGACTGTTCACAGGTGGAGTTGGAACAATTGGGAGGTATGGAATGTTTTCAAAACCCACCGGAAAGACATTTTCCGGTGGTGTTGAGTAAACTTCAAGTTCAGGTGGAAAGCTTGTTGGAGGAAACTGTGGTGAAGCTGAAAAGCTAGTTGGAGGAAACTGTGGTGAAGTTGAAAAGCTTGTTTCAGGCAGCTTTTCTGGACTTGGGAATTGCTGAGAAAAATCTTTGCGAGACATTTTTGTGTGTGAATTGTGTGAGTTGTGTGTGTAATTTGTGACTGGTAGGGTAGTATATATAGGCTCATATAATCCCTCTCAAAACTATACCGTTTGAATTTAAAATTTGAATTTGAATTTTAAAGTACCCCGCTCCTATTTGAATTTGAATTAGCCCGCTCCTATTTGAATTTGAATTAGCCCGCTCAAAAATATACGGTTTCGAATTTGAATTTAAAATTTGAATTTTGAATCTGAATTTTAGAATTTGAATTTGAATTTGAAAACCACCCCTATAAATAACAATTTATAACCACAATTTTTTCACATCTACATCAATTCAAAAAAAACACAAATGTCTCAAATTCCGAAGTGGAACAACTCTGAAGAAATGTTGCTTGCGCAAGTTTGGATAGAAATTTCGCAAGCTATAGATATGGAAAATAACCGTTACGAAAATATTTTTTGGAACGACGTTATGCAGATTTTCAATAATCAGACTACCGATGACCATCGTACAAAAAATTCAATCACGGGTAAATGGACGAGGATTAACGTCGATTGCAAAAAATTCAACGCAATTTACAAACAGTTGAAGCGTCGAAGTGCGCAAAATGACCACACTCGTCTCGAAAATGCGAAACTAAACTTTCAGCAACAATTTGGTGGAAAGGAGTTCAAGTATGTTCACGTTTGGGAGATTTTGAAAAATTGCCCGAAGTGAGATGTCGAAGATCCGATCCATTAGTTTGTGTTGTATTTTTTTTTACTCGTGTTGTTTTTTTTTTCCGTATCGTGTTTTTTTTATTATTATTGTGTTATGTACACGAGCAGTAGCTGAAACTGCTAGTCGATCTACCGGATCAACTTCTGCCTACTTTATTTTGAATGAAATGAATTTAGTTTATTTGGAAATGAAAATTCAATAAAAATAAATAAAGTGGTAGTGGTGGACCTCAAATGAAGAAGTTGAGGTTTGTTATGAGTTGGGGGTTTGTTGTGGTTAGTTGTGGAGAAGTGGGATGCTGATGTGGCGCTGAGGTGGCACTAATAAAGAGGGTATGGCTCATCGTGACACCTTGTGCTCTTATCACAAATGAGCAAGTGTGTACTATATAATTGTGTACATTTGACTTTTAAAATGCGGATAATATAACTAGTTTTGTTTGGTTGTATGATCATATTTAAGTCTAGAGATTTCATTTTCCTAGCTAGTTGCGTATTTTCATGAAAGATATCACGAATTACGGGTATGTTTGGAAAAATTAGTTGTAAGTTGTATGCTGTAAACTGTAAGTTGTAAGATATAAACTGCAAAGCTGTTAACATAAGCTACAAGTTATATATTTTTTTTTCAATAAAAGTGTTTGGTAAATTAGCTGTTAAATGTAATTATTAGTTGTTAACAGTAAATTTATGTTTTAACAGCTCTAAAATATTTTAAAAGCTTCATGAATCAGCTTTTATTTTAGAGCTACTTGTTTAAAATAAAATCTTGAAGTTGATGTATCCATACAAAGTTATTTGTTTTGAATAAGATTATTTTTGTAACAAAAAATTTACAGCTCCAAAAAAACTGCGTACCAAACAGACCCTATCTTTTTATATTGGAAAAGACTTTTAGATTGAGAAGATTAAAAAAAAATCAAGACCATTGAAATTTTTTAGTTTTAATATTTCATAAATACTATTTATTAGAGTGAAAAGGGTATAAAGGTAAATGAATCATTCAAAAATTATTTAAAATGTAATAACTCTTACAATTATGGTCCACGTTTTTGAAATTTAAAAAACTTATCAGCAATTTGTTTATGGTTTCCTCCACGTACCCAAAGTTCTTTTTTGTGAATCAACCAAATTACTTTCATTTGTAATAGCAAATCTAAGTAAACTCATCTGGCAACTTTATGATTCAATTTTTTTTTTAAATATGACAATCTTATTAAAATATACTATTCATCTTTTTTGATGATTTATATCCTTTAGATTTCTTAACATGACGTACGTATATGTTGTGGGTTTTGAATTATTGAATATGATGGTTTTTAATTAAAAAAAACTTGTTAACATGAACTTTTCTAATAAGCTAGTATTTCTTTCGTATGTTATTTTGAATCATATTTTGAATCAAAAATAAAATCCAGTAGGTGTTCGTAAGTAAAAAACTTGTTAGTTTTTATTTTGAATCATACTCGTATTAGTGAATCATTAATTTACGTAATGGGGTTGTTCTTGAGTCATTGGATATCGATTCACTTACTCAATAACTAGTATAAGTAAAGATTCACTAGTGCGTTATGATTCAATATTAATATAACGATTTATATTTTGTCAATGAAACTCTATAACACTTTTTTTTTGAAAGGTAACTATTATTCACACAAGCCCAAACTAACGCCAACTAGCGAAGGGGCACCAAAGAAACATCAAAATTACAACAAATCGAACTTACACCACTTATGCCAACTTATACTAGAATTCCCCCCCCCCCCCCTCGATTCTTAAAACATAAGAAACTAAAACGTCGAGGATAATACGGTTAACAACAATGGCGCCATTATCAAACTTCTTCAAGTTCCTTGCTTTTCAAATTGACCAACACGTATTGAAAATAATCCCTTTTATGACTTTCCTTTTCTTCTTATCTTGGGCACCCTATCTGTGTAAATCAAACATATCAAGGACAGAAAACATGTATAGGGGAGGAGTCTTGATCCAACGACCAATTTTATACCAAATTTCCGTGGCCACCTCACACGAACAAAATAAATGATTAGCGCTTTCCTCCTCCTGACCACACAAGGTACACAACGTAGATCCAAAGTGGCAATTTCTAACTTTCAGAGCCATGCCTGTGGGAATACGATCCATACCTAATCTCCACATGAAAATATTACACTTTTTGGGAATCCATTTCGACCATTTGAACACAAACATGTTACTGTAGTCATAGTGGCTTAGAAGAAACTCTTTTACCCCTTTGACACTAAAGGTTCTTTGATTCTTTCCTTTCCACTCCCACGTATCTGCACTTTCTTTTAACTTGATCCCTTCCAAATCTCGACTTAACGACTTCAACTCAGTTAATTGAACCACATTGGTGAGAACAAAGCGGTCATTACCACTACAGAATCTCTCGTAAACTTTGCACTTCTTATTTATCTCCTTTTTTTAATAAACCCGGGAACCTATCTTTGAGTGCAACATTACTGACCCAATGATCCAACCAAAATCGAATGTCCCTACCATTACCACAATTACCTTTGAGCATTTGATTTAAACTCAAATCCCCCACCTTCATCTTATTAATCGCCTTAGCAATATTGCCCCAAACGCTAGTATAAGCTTTTCGAAACGGAATGTGAGACCAACAACTTTTAGTGTCATGGACAGAGTCGATAACCTTTCTACAGAGAATACAAGTTTCATTCCTGTACCTCCAAAGCCATTTCGCTATAAGAGCATCGTTGGTCTCTTTCAACTTCGACAACCCAAGCCCTCCATCACGAATAAGAGACGAAACTTTGTCCCAAGCCACCCAGTGTATCTTATCCTTTTCGCTATCTCCACCCCATAAAAATCGTCTAATAATGCCTTCCAATGTGTTGATCACTTTAGTCGGAGCAATGAAGAGGGAAAAATAGAAGGTAGGGAGACTTTCCATAACCGACTTTATCAGGGTTGTCCTCCCCCCAATAGAAAGACTAGAAGCCTTCCAATTCGAAAGCCTTTTCTTAAAGATGTTAATCAAGAAATCCCAGCTATTGATACGGTTCATATTCCCCCCAATCCTCAGGCCCAAATAATCACAAATAAGAGCCCCTTTTTTACATTTCATCATATCCGCAACCCTTTTCACTTCTATATCATCCACCCCAATACCCATTAGGTGCGACTTACCTATGTTGATTCTTAACCCCGAGCTTAAATGAAAGCATCTAAGGATCCTAATCACGTTCACCAGGTTACCTTCCAACCATTCTCCCAAGAATGAGCAGTCATCCGCATATAATAAATGAGAAATAACCGGCCCCTTATTAGCGAATTTGAAGCCTTTCAATACTTCCATCACTTTAGCTTTCCTCATGATGCTGGAAAGCCCTTCCATTACTATCAAGAATAAAAAAGGGGAAAGAGGATCACCTTGGCGCATACCTTTCGTACATTGGAACTCGAAGGTAGGTGATCCATTCACCAGTACAGCCGACCTGGCTGAAGACAAAATGCCCAAGATCTATTTGCACCAGCGATCCTTGAACCCCATTTGACCCATAACGGACAACAAAAAGCCCCAATTGACATTATCGTATGCCTTATTGAAATCGAATTTAAAAACAAATGCCTTGCTTTTACATTTCTTGACCCATGATATCATCTCGTTAATAATTAACGGCCCATCTAGAATTAATCTATCTTTAAAAAATGCCGACTGGTTAACCGAAATCAACTTATCCAGGACCCTTTTCAATCTATTGGCAATCACTTTAGAGATAAATTTACTGATAATTCCCACCAAAGTGATCGGGCGATAGTCGTTTAAGCTACCAGGGTCCTTAATTTTGGGAATTAAAGCAATAAAGGCCGAAGTACAGCCTCTACTAATTTTACCTTCCTCATGAAACCTCAACAAGATATAAAAAAAATATTTTTCCAGGAATTTCCAATACCTCTTTATGAATTTGAAGGAAAAGCCATCGGGGCCTGGGGCTTTCTCCTCCCCGCAGTCAAAGACAGCATCCTTTATTTCTTCTTTCGTGAATCTAGATTCAAGCTCAATTGCTTCCTCTTCAGTCAGTTTCGATTCCAAATCACACACTATCTCAGGCCTTCTAATCGAATTTTCTTTGAATTTGGATCTAAAAAAGTCGAACACTATATTCTTTATCTTTTTTGGATTATAAACCCATTCATCTTTCACCATCAGCCCTGGGATAGAATTGGAGACTTTTCTGTTGTTTATGAGACCATGGAAGAAACGAGAGTTCTCGTCACCATCCACATTCCATTTATACCTCGCCTTTTGCTTCAAGTCTTTTGCTTTGCTTTCTTCAATTTCGAGTATCCTATTTTTGCATTCCAAACGAGTCCAAGACTCCATCTCATTATACTCTTCCTCCTCTATATTTGCTTCAACTTCCTCAAGTTCTCTTTTACATATGTCAAGTTCCTCACCCTCCTTCCTACTTTTCTCATCTCTCCATCTCTTAAAACTACTTCTTAAACTTTTGAACTTCTCCAAAAGAATGATATCCGGGGGACCCGAAAAGGAGAAACTATCGAGAGTGTCCTTAACCACCCCATCACAGTTTGGGTGGTCGAGCCAGGAGTTGAAAAAGCGAAAAGGAATGGGACCAAAGTTGCAATCCCTTATCGACCATAAGACCAACGAGAGTGTAGCTGCTCGACCTCAGACATAGGGATTCTCTCGGACCGGAACAATGGGATTCGCTCGACCGAAGGGAACGATGTGTAGCGCCATAGGGGGAACCTAGCGTAGCAGAGCCAGTCGCGACCAAGTAGATAGCTCTACGCCTCTGCCGAACGAACGAAGAGCTACCTAAGTACGGTTAAAGAAAGTGAAAATGATAGGTAAACAAAAGATAGAACAAATGCGACAGAAAGCGTCAGAGCTTCGAAAGCCTTAAATTGAGCTTGAAATTGAGTGTCCTTGAATTGAGCCTGTCGTATCCTTCCCAACCCAAGACGACAAGGCGGTAACAGAACTACAACAACTTCGGAACGCATCATGCGGTTTGTTTCAAGGCATGGGTTATGGTCTAGGAGAACTCATGCGACTATTGGCGTTGGGGAAGCCATGCGTTAGGTAAACCAACCGCACATTGCAAGCGAAGGGATAAGATCGGATTATGGTCCGAGTAAAGCCTGGGAAGAGCCCTCAAGGTCGCCGTTGGCCTTAAATCCAACACCTCTCTACATACCAACAATCTATCAATCTTGCTAAGCTTCTTGCCTTTCTCGTCTACTTTTAAATATGTGAATCTACTACCTTTCATCTCATATTCACAAAGCTCTGCCCTTTCAATAAACAAGTTGAATTCCTTAGCGTTATTAGATTTGAATTTAGACCCTTTTCTTTCCTCCTTAGTTCTAACCGAATTGAAATCCCCCATAAGAACCCACCAACCCCCGCACCTGGCTTTGATATCCAATAGATCATTCCAAACACTGACTTTTTCTCTATAATTTTGAGGGGCGTAAATATTGGCTAAAAAAACTGTGTTATTGCACCCATTGATAACCCCTTTACAGATAATAAAATTATCCTTTTTTATCACTTCTAACCTTTTAAACACCGACGGATCCCAAACGCTAATAAGACCACCCGATCGACCCGACGGTTCCATATTTTCACTTTCCATACCTTTTCTTCCCCAAAACTTCCTTATTCTCTCGGAAGAAACATTCCCCATTTACGTTTCTTGAATAGCTAAAAACGACACTTTTTCTTTATTAACAATACCTTTGATCCAGCTGGGTTGAGGTCCCCCCCCCCCCCCCCACCAAACCTCTAATATTGATAGAAAGACAATTCATTGGGTTACTTGGTTCAATCCTTCTTCTTCTTCGATCGACCTCAAAATCTCTGATGTCGCTTTTGACAAGTCAATTCCAATGGATACGCCTATCTCCTTTGTTTTGAGAACCTCTTCTCTTAATTCGACATCTTGATTAACCTCGTTCTTAGTATTTTCTGCCCCCCACATTCACCTTTATTATATTCTCCTTTTTGGTCTTCAGAACACTGAAAGCTGTTATTTAAGTCAAAAGAACCTTTATCCTTTGAGATTTCCTATGACTTATCCAAATGTTCATGCCTCATACTATCCTTGGGTTTAACACTAATAGAAGGATTATTTAGGCCCAAAAGCCCATCCAACGAAAATGGGTCTGAATCCCTTTGTCTTTTTCTGGGCCGGAAAGGAGGCCCACTGAACTTGTTATTCCACTCCTCCTCAAAATTATTACCACCTTCTTTTTTAACGTCTTTATTTTTAATATTGGAGGAAGAGAATTCGAAGGATTTTTCTTCGCTCTCTCAATTGTTTTGGAAACCTGCTACTTCATTAAATATCCCATTACCACCCAAGCGTTGACTCTCCTCTTCCCCATGCACCTTTTCATTTACTTTTGTCTTCCCATCCTCATGCAAAAACTTTCCGTCTTCCTTCCCCGGGGCACTCAACTCTCCTTCTTCCATTTCCGACGATGAATTACACTTCTCCTCTGCTTGATCTCCGAACTTATTCCATCCAGGCTTCGTCGGGATACCTTCATTCTTATTACTGATTAAACAACTAGGACTCCAATTGAAGTCTTTTTCCTTGAGCCATACCTTAAAATTAGAACCTCTCCAAGATAACGTTAACACCTCCCTGATTTCAGTCCCATCTCCGACTAAGACTCCTACCCCCTCCACCGACTTATTAATCTCTCCCTCATCCGAAGACGATGGTGAGACAACTTCCCCAACTACTTCTCCAATTTTATTAAACGTGGAAGCCGTAGCAAGATGAAGAGGGACACCATAGATACCAACCCATGCAATTCTACTGAAAGGAATGATTTGACCCATCCATACCTCCATTTTTGAAAAGCAAGTACTCCAAATTTCATCCTTGTTGAAGAAGTTAAGGGCTTCCTCATTGCAAGAAAATGAAACTAGAATGCAAAGACCTCCTATGTATTTCATCTCCAATTATGCTACGTCCAAACCTCCCAAATAAGTGTTAATGTTGGTAAGAACGTTAAGATTGATGCACCACGCCACCAACGCCTTCCCATGTAACATCGTCAACGCCCCCTCCACCCTATCCATATTAATGACTTTTTCTTTTACAGCCGTCCCAACGGGTTCCGCTACCACATCTCTGTACGAGAAGCCAAAAGTTCTGCCGCTGCTCCATCCGTTACCATTCATGGCTGCCTCCGAGAAGCCCTTAACCTTCTAAGTGTGTTTAAAACTCACCGTCTTCCTCTTCATAACAATTCATGCCTTCTCGTTTTCCTCTGCATGTCTCGCCACATTAATGGAAAGAGAGGAGCTCCCCATCTTGATCGATCTAAGCCTCTCTTCCATTTCTTTCAAGTCCCTCACCCCTTTGAAGCTCACAAAGCCGAATCTTTGACCTTCCTTGTTCCTCCTTCTCGCAATGTATACCCCCCCCCCCCCCCCCCCGATCTCCCCATATTCTTTGAGTCTAGTCGCAAGGTCCCAAGGTCTACACCTCTCCGGGATATTGGACACAAAGAATTTGATAACCTGGTACCTCGTATCTTCCTTCTTTAATCTTCTACCTTGGTCTTGAATGTTTTTTCTGCTTCGAACCTCCTGCCAGCCGTCCTTCTCTCTCTCCCTTTCTCTCTCACACATTTTAATTTTGATGAATATTTTTAACTCTCTATAACACTTATGAGATGGTTATCAATAAAATGATTTTATGATTCAATATTGACAATAATTATTCATCTTTTCGTACTAATGTAAATAAAGTTCATATAAAAAGTTGAATCTTTAATGTTGTAAATGAATCTTTAAATTAAATAGAAAAAGATAAGATCAAAGCAATTACTATATGCAATGATGTTGACGTAGTGAAGAAAAAGAAATCAAAAAATGATGGTCACATGATGAATAAGGTAGTTAGTTAGTTACTATCAATAGAATTTGTAGGAGCATGAAAAAAAGGTACAGAAAATTAAATTTCAAATTCTAAATACCCATCACACCCTTAGTGAGATTAATGGTTAAAACTACTCTTCAATCTTCTCAATCTAAAATCCTTCTCAATCGATCCGGATGCATTGACAAAGTATGGAAATATCTATATCTTGTTAATACAAATACCATATGCAACATTTATTTCTTTTTATAGTACTACGAATCTACGATCACAAAATACAAACACCTCATTTAGTAAATGAAAATACTTGTTTCCAATTTTGCATATGTTTGTTGAGGTATGTTGTCACTTGTCACTTTTAGCGTCAAGAGTTACTTGTTTCACATGCTAACATGTTATAAATGAAGGGATGAGATCCTCTCAAATTACTTGACTTAAATTAGGGAAATATGAGCTATTGGATTTGATTCAATGACTCAAATCAAAAGAATTTCTTTCGATTTGAGCCATTGAATCAAATCTTATGGCTCATAATGCCCCAACTTGAGTCATGTTGTGCTTACAACTTGAGAAGATTCTTGTACATAAATAAATGCTTGATTTGTGATTAATTATCCTTTTGTAAAACAAAAAGGGTAACTTATAATATAAGATCCTAAATATTCACTTATTGTTCATGTAATTTCTTGTTTTTTAGAACCTTGTAGTAACATTAGGTGGCTAGTTTACATTGTTAAAAAGAAAGTTAGAAACCATAAATTAATATAAGTTCATTTTCCCCTACTACTAGTTTTGGTAAATTTTAATACGTATTGAACTCCAAAAGCTCATGTATACGCTATTAACTATATCATCTCATATTTACCAAAAATGGTCATATACCATGAGCGAGTGTCAAGATTATGACGTTTTGGATGATATCGTTTGATTTTGAGCGTGGCTTTCGTATCTAGCTGAACTCCGAGTTTGTGATAAGAAAGAAATTCAATTTAACCACGTACCCGTTGAACCAAATCAATATGATATGTGTTCTTCAGTTTTCTTTATTTGTATATGTTCTTTCAATTATGCAAAAGCCGAAAACTGTAACAACAAAAGTAATTGGCACCGTGTACCGAAGATTGTTCAAATATGTTGAGCCCAAATACATTAGATTTCTAACATTCTTTTTTAAAACATTATTGGGCCGTTTATAGGCTTTCTATTTTTCTTTAGCTGGGCTGAGGATTTAGTGAAAAGTACGGGTATATTTTTGCCAAGTGGAACGCACATGTTTTCTTTTTGGGTAAGAACGAGTATTGCGACTATCCGCCGCGTTGCGGCGGAGCTTTTTTTTTTTGACATTTTTATCTGGTAATTTATAACCCAAATTAAAGAGCTTAAACTTGATAAATTTCAAATGGTACAAAATCGTAGTTGTAAACATGTTAATTTCAAAAATAGATAGTTACATACCGTCAACAACGTAATACTCAAAAGGTTAAGACCAGCAATGTCATGTTGACGAAATTCTTGACCCCTCACCTGCGCAATATTAGATACAAAATGAGAAAAAGTCGATGTGTAAGACAATAGTGCGTTATATCAATGTAACCAATCTGTTAAAGTCAGTAATTATACAGGATGAATATTCTAAAATGGCGAGTTCTTGAAAATCACATTAGAGATTATGACGTTTCTAGAGTCCTTCAACTCGATAAGATTTGGTCTAGTGAATTGCAAGGTTCTCTGCCTCCACATGTTCCATCAGGCCCCACCTTGGCCATCGATTGTTGCTTTATCATTCATCTAAGAAAACAGTCAATCATGTTAAAAGAAAATGCCGATGGAAATCGATAAGTTATGAAGTCATTTGAAGTATAGGCATTACTTCATACCAGTAATAATTACATCGTGGACATTTTCTCCATGGATGAAGCTCATATATCTTCCTCCAGGTCGCTCTTTCCCTCTTCCAAATTTTTAAGTTTTGCATTTACAAATTCAGCACCATCTTCATCATCCTTTCCCGTTTCGTTGTCAGACCCATCGCCATCTGTTTGCAAACCGTCATTCATATCAGCATCGTCGTCCTGAAGCTCTTACAATAGCATGGCTGCACCTTTTATAGGGACCCAAAATAGAGTGGCTGCAAAAGACACAACTAAATAAAAGGGCGTCTAAATTGGTTACAGATTTCAAAGTCATGGTATTTATGCCAAGTAAAGCACCATTTTCATATCCAAGACTTATGTATGAACACTTACCTTCACCATAGATCATTTATCTGAATTGATGTATTTTTTAGACTAAGTCATAATGAGATGAAAAACCGATGCTATTTTATCTGAATTTGAATAGTTAAGAACCATTACATACCTGCATCTGATGCATGAAAGTACTGTAAAATAAAAATGGAGATTCAAACTTTGCCCAACAAAAGAGAACTATAAACACCATGCATTGGTTTCAGCAAATGGCAAAACACATGTATTTAAATGTTTCTGTTGACCTGTTTGAGAGTAACAATAGTGTAACGCTTTAGAAGCTTCTTTCGAAACTAGCTGTGTATGTAACTCAACAATTCTTTGCCTCCCTGGGTCCGCTTATGCTGCTTGAAGGAAACCGTGCTGCCATCTTTCCATTCTTTAAGTTAGGTGCCTCCTTCTCAAACGAAGCAAATATCTGCTAAAAGAAACACTAAACAATAAACCTCCACTAAAAAAATATAAAACTATACATCCAAAAATCATATAAAAAGTATCAAACCATTAAAGTGATGTATATTTTTTACACTATGTTATCCAGTTGTTGCCCCACCAAGTTATGGTCGGATCAAAATAAGTTTCAAAGTAGTAAACCGCACACATCCAAACACCCCTAAGCTATTCTATAAATGAAGATTACTATTGCATTTTCTTATAAAATACGATGATTCAAATAATAGATATTAAGAAAAACATTTTATTTCCTCAGGTTTACCTGAACCGTTGTCTTTCCTATAACTTTCACTGCAACTGCTAAATGAAAGAAGAAAAAAAAGTCACTCTTATATAAGTTATAAACTTCAATTATGTATTAAGACGGTCTTTGGAATTGCTTTTTTTTTTTTACTAAAGTTAATTTATCACATTGATTAGGTTCAATTAGTAGTTGCAAAGCTGAGACCATTAGCTCAAAAAAAATTTAGAAGAGTCTATTGTACCTGTTCAGGTGCACCTTTGGTCACTCTCTGCCAATTTCTAGTTTGGTTGATGTATGTTATTGTTGTTCGTTTAACCACTGGGTTGAAGGTCAGAAAATGCACCTCACTGATCGCTGATCGTGCCTGCATAAATAAAATAAATGCTCCTGTAAGTGTAGCTCATGGAAAAAGCCCTCCGCGTAGGCACTCAACAACATAAATATTTTTGGCTAGTATTTTAAATCTATATATTGTTGGTAGTATTATTACGTCGTTAGGATGTTCAAGCATTCTGATGATATAAGCATCGATTACATTAACTTTTCCAACATAAGAACATCCTTCAACAATGAAATCTGCAAAACTGTTATCAACGTGGGTGCAATGGAGACAAAAGAATTGGACGTTATTAAGCGGAAGCTGGCGTAAGCGCCCATATTGAACTTCGTACGTAGAAGGATGCTGCCAAGGAACAACCCTACTGCAAACTGACATCAAAAGAAATAACTAAAATTATACCTCTTCTGGTGGTTAATTTATGGTTACTAAACCATTTATCATATTTGGGGTTTAGTTGATGGTTGCCTACCAGATGGCAATGCAACTTCGTCTGCCTGCCTGCCTTTTGCGTAGTTATAGATACGAGCAAACAAACGTATAAGATTTTAGAAAGTAATAAAAGTAAGAAACCATAAAATAGTTGTGTGATCTCTGATTAAGTAGTACTTACAGCTGAAACAATTTTCACATTTAGATTTTCTTCTTGAATGTCTTGCGGAACTCCTGACTGCAACAATAAAGCGACACCAATCAGAAGATAAGTAAATTAAAACTATACGCTACATCACTTAAAAAGGCATTTTTCATTTTTATCATTAAACGTACAGGAAGACAAAGAAAGCATTGGGAGGTCTCTTTGGGTTGTTAGGATCTTTTAATGCTTTCTGTAGAGCTGGAGCTTTTTTTACCTACCTTCCTGAAAAGATTAAAAAAAAACTACTTTAGTCTTTAACTTAAAGATGCTCAACTTTTTTAAATACTAAGATGATTAGAGTAAGAACGATCTTTACGTGTCATCAACAGCCTGAAAGGTATCCCTCTTTGCGTCCTTACCTTTTATCACCCTTCATATCTACAAAGCCACAAAACTGTTGTAATTTATTATCCAACTTTAAGTCCAAAAAACATAAATTTACTAATTTTGAATACACTAATTAAGCATAAATTCTTTATTTTTAACAGCAAATAAACTAACAAATACTAACAACAATTAGATCAACCAAATATCGCACCTAAAAGTAAACTTAACTTACTAAGATAACAGAAGTAAGAAAGAAATTGCTGAAACCCATAGTGAAAAAAAAACAGCTTAAAAAATCCAAATTGATTACTTTTTAACCAAATGTAAATCGAAAATAACAATCCAAATACTAAAAATGCAATAACAAATAACCAAAACATACCAACGATATCTTTCTTATTTTCAACAAGATCAAAAAATACCACCACATAAAACTCATCAAAACATAAAAATCATACCTGATTCTTTGGTTAAAAAACAGAAGCAGAAGAACGAAGCCATCAAAACTCATCACATAAAAATCCTACAATCATACCTCCAAAATCACCCGTGTGTGTGTTTGTTCTGGAAGGCTCGAGTGTGTGTGTTTTTTCTGGAAGACGCGAGAGTATGTATCGTATACATATTAAAAAAACGGAACGGGCTAGAGACGATAGTGGGCTAATTTTTTGGACTTTTTTAGCCCAGGCCGTTTGGCACTGTAGCATGTGAAGTGACGTCGTTTAGGTGGAATATATGGCAGCTGAAATGTCTTCGTTTCAAATCTCTTTTAATATATATAGTAATAAAAAAGTAAGTAGTGTAATTTATAAGTAACTATATCTTAATCTCTAACTGAATAAAAATGTCTTTTTGATAGTAATTTAACAAAATAATATAACTATATTTAAATATTTATATTTATATAAATATACATGACACAAGTGCCTTCCAAACTATATTATTTTAATCACTTCCAAACTATATTATTTTAATCAAAATATAACTTCTCTAGGAAAATGTTCTCATTGTTAAACACGTGTCTTTACCGATTGTGATTCACCAAAAAGACACACAATCCTCAGAAACCTTCTTCTTAAAATAGATCTGACGCTCCGTTTTTTACACACGCACCAAAAATGTGAGGTGGGTTTTTGGTATTTTTTGTGGTTTTTCGATTTTGTTAATGAGTTGGTGTGATTGTTGATGTGTGTTAATTGTTTTAATATTTTTTTCAGGTTAACATATTGTTGGATTTCTTTTCCGCTTTTGTTCCGGGTTAAAGGTATTGTTTAATTGTTCACAGTTTTCTGTTGAATGTGTGGATTAGTTTAATAATATGACTTAATTAGTTTGGGTTATTATTTGAGGATTGAGGTTAGTAGAAATATATATTGATTGGTTAGGGTTATTGTTTGAGAATCAAGCAGGTTTGATTAGTTCGAATTTTGAATCAAACTCGAGGTGTGTTTTTGCGGTAATTTCTGTTTTTAGGGTCATCTAAAAAAAATTAACAGTTTCAGTTTTTATGTTTTGATTAGTTAGAATTTAAGTTTATATGTGTGGTTGACGAATTTGGTATGAATTAAGTTTATTTAAGCTTATAAGCTTACAATTTAAGTTAATGAAAAAGAAAGGAAAAAAAAGATTGGAATACGGATTTCTATTGATTTATTCGGTTTCCAGTTTTGTATGTGTGGATAAAAAGATTAGCTTTTGGGTTGAAAAAATTTATGTTTTAGTTTAATTTGTTGTTTTATATGGTGATTGTAAATTTTTTTAATTGTTTGCTTACATGTTGGGTTAAATATATGCATCAGCATCATTTGTAGCGTATGTGTGCGCTTAAGATTGCTGAATTTTGTTGTTTGTTTACTTAACCTGATAATGGTATGTGTCTGCGGTTATAAGTTTCATGGCCATCATTCGCAGACACCGGTATCGGGGCAGCTTCACTGAGCTTGGGGTTGAAATGGCTGCTGTCTGGCCTTGACTTTACGTTTGTTTTTATGTGATGTTTGTTTTTTGTGTTTTTTGATTTGGTGCTGGAATTAAAGTGGTTACAATTCCGTTTGCTATAGTTCAGCCACGTTTTAAGGTTGGAGCCACATGACTACATTAGAGTAGAGGAAACAAAGTCTCTTTTAAAGAAGGTTTATAAGTTTTCATGTGAGTAGTTTGTGTTAAAAGATGTATTATACATGTTGCGCTTGAATGTGATTACTTCCGGTTGTTGCTGCCACACATGTGGTATAACAATAGTGGACTGATGTCGGTGTTCGAAGTTTGTGGGGGTTTTGATTTGCTGATCTGGTGCGTGTTTGGTATGCAGGTTTCGGTTGTTGTGAATGTTTCTTCCACAGCGATAAAACGCATGTGTGTGTCCACTTAAGTGAAATTTTGAATATAAATGGTTGTCATCGGACTTCATTTGTTTACTTTCATTTAAAGTAAACAAATGAAAATGAAGTCCAATGACAACCTATCATAACCCTTTTACTTCCAAGCATCCCAAAATGACGCTGGCACCTCAACTGCACAGCCTGTTCTTCCTACGCGTCTGTCAGGCGGTAAGTCAGATTCATAATTGCATTGACACTTATGGAACCTGTTATTTGTATCCGCATCTTATGAACCAAAGTATCTGAAGTACAATTTATGAGTTTTCACAGCCAGATGTGCTTTTATGAACCCTCAACTTGCTTAACGGTTAGTACTTCAGATAGTTTGGCTTAATTGAGATTAGGTAACTGATATGTACTCTTTTGCTAGAAATTCATGCCTTCTCAGATTTTTAAGTTTTATATGTTAATTTTTTAACCAAACAAACTTAAAAAGTGTAAGTAAAAATTACATAAATATTTATTTCAGATTCAACAAAATGTCTAAATGCAGATTGCTAGCAATCAGGGGTGTGGTCACAACTATGTTTTAAACGGTCATGCTGGAAGATGAATCGACAAGGTAATATATTTTGCTTCTTTTTTTTTACAGGGCTAGCTTAAGTTATATGTCGTGTGGGGATGTTTGGCTAACTGTTTCAAAAGTTATTATGTGATCTGAACAGTTAGTTTGCCATTGTATGAAACTGATTTTCAAAAGGTTATCTTTGACACAGTAATTACTAAATAATTAGAACCAGTATGGAATCTAGGAATGAATGGGGATCCCTATCAATATAAAAATGAAGAAAATAGAACTCAACTTATAAGCTTGCTATCTTAGCATCCACTTGGGATAACCTTTCACTTGGATACGTGCTAGTACTCAATTTCTTTGATTTGTCGTTGATCTCTCCTCTTCCCGGCCGGTTGTGACTCGTATGTCCAGCCGGGCTTGGGGGTTGGTCTCAGTGGTCAATGAAAATGTACTAGTGTGCTGTCTTAACATGCAGAAATTTTATTAGACTGCTAGCTTTACCAGCGGTAGGAGGGTTAAAAGACGGTGCATGAGCGAAGTAGGATCCTCTTTTTTTGTATCTCATCGACGATATACAGGGGTCACTAACCAAACATTAGTCGAGAAAAAGACTGACATGAAAACAAAGACTGATGAGGAGAAACAAAAGACTGATGAGGAGTTGGTAGCATTCCCCTGGCTTTCCATTTCCAATAAGTCTGGGATAAACTAGAAGACTAACTCCTTCCCCTCATATGTTGATGTGGAGCTCTGTACATTAAAAATGTTTTTTGCAGCCTTAAATCACAGTAATCAAAATTCTGTTTCTTGCTCTCGTAAGTGCCACCTTGCATATTTGTCGTTTCGTTGAATTCTGGCATATATCAGTGCGGTCATATGTTGCCTAAGTAGCTCTTTGATTTTGTGTGCAGGTGCTAGCAACCAAATGTGTGTTATTCAAACCATCGATTCAATTTTGACATGATGAAACAGATGTTACCTGCAACACGAGTAGAGGCTAATTTAGAGAGTAAGCTACTGCCCTTTAAACTCTATTTCTGGCCTCACAGGATCTGTTGGTTTTAACGCCACCTTTAGAGAGTAAGCTACTGCCCTACCCTTCTCTTTATATTCATTTATATTCCTGTTCTTTTCTTTACCAACTGAAAAGGGTACATTGTTTTGATATGTGAATTTTAGCTTCAGTCGTGTTCGTGATTTGGTTCCAGTATATGGTTGAGGTTATATGGACCACCTTCTGATCGAGATGCTGACATCATTGGCAGTGTATGTACATCCCTCCAAAACCTGTTCATAGATCCCGTGCTCCAAATTTCAGAATATTCTTTCTAATTTATGGCTTATCTATGTGACAGGTTATTCAGTCATGGTATGTCATGGGACATTTGGGTGCGTATAATTCATCTGATTTGCAGGTAACAACATCACTTTTATGTTTACAAACCATCACGACTTCATAAACCAAGTAATTTAGCGTTTCTTGATGTGAGGCCAGAAATAGAGTTTAAAGAAGTCACTACAGTTATTGTTTTTTTCCTATTAAGGCTACTAAATGATTTCGCGGCGAATTACTAAAGGCACATGTATTGTGGTTTTGTTGTAGGTGTAGGCTCATCCTCCAAGCATGATGCTTCTGTGAGATTTCAGAAATGGCTACGCAGGACTACAACGTGCGCTCTATTTAGCGAGGTGTTATTTAGCGTGGCCACAATGAGAAAAGGTACTTTATTTTTGAATAGCGATAAAATGTATTTAAGGGACCTAAGGAAAATAAGCTGGGAATACTTCTAAATAAGCTAAGGCAATTTAAAGGTAATAAAGGAATAAGCTAATGAAGGTATCCTAGGCTGTAATGGAAATAAGCTAAGGGAGAAGAGCCATAAGCTAATCCTAATGCATGAATAAGCTAAAAGCATACCTAAACATCTAATTTAAGCACTATGGGACAGAATTAGCTCAGGGAAATAAGCTACTTAGAAACATGAGCAGATAAGTGTTGGATCGATATACTCTAATCAAACTAACTTTAACTAGCTTGTTAAGGTTTAATAATGATAACGCTACACGCGTCGTTCGGGGTCAAGGAAACTTCCTTTTCTTCGAGCAAGTTTTATAACACCCTAGGCAGTGAACCTAATCGTTGTAGTGTAGTAATTAGGGTAAGCCACGGGTATTGATATCGTTCTCTAGGGGAATAGGAATGCTAGTAAGGAGTTACTACGCTAAGGTTAAGGTTGAGGAAGATTATTTTTTTATCTTTTTATATTTTATGAAATGGAAAGGTACGAATCTCGGGTATTGGATTTGGGGGGTTGGTATTTCTACCGATTACTCTACTATTATCTAATTATCTAAACTAAGGTTGTGGGAGTCTATGTCTAATTAATGTGTGCTCGTATGATAGTTTAAAGATGTGTTTACTTAGTTTGTATTACTCCTTAATTATCTCCTATTGATGGTTGAGTGTCACGTCTTATTCTTAATTGCGTTGTGTGTCTAAAGTTGTAGGGTATGCGTTTCTCCCTAACTCTTTGAACTTACCAAAGGGTCTCGTCTACAAACCCACTAGGGATGATAAACTCCTACTCTAAGGCGCTCTTTGGATGGTTTAGCCTACAACTACTCAGGTAATTATATTCTAAGGTTCACAAAGATGAATCAAGCATTAAGTACACAACGAATGATCTATCGCATTACTAGATCATTAATCAACTAAGATAAGAAACAACCAATCAATATTTAATAATTAAGTTTCATACTTCCTAAGCAAACACACAAGTAAATTAGCCGGACATGGAGAACATGCAAGCATACACACAAATAATCAAAGACATAATTGAATTAATGAAGTAAAGACTTATCTTGATGTAAGATAGGGTTTAAAACCCTAAAATACTGTACAAGACACCTTAGGTTCGGTTTTAGGTTTTTACTCCAAAGACTCTCCACACAAAGACTGAAAAATTCGGATTCTATATATAAGATTACAATTGCGACGGCGTCACCTTATGTTTAGTGACGCCGTCGTGTCACCGTCATTAGGGTTTCGTCTTGGCCACGTTAACCTTGCGACGGCGTCACCTTGTGTCCGTGACGCCGTCCTCTTCAGCTTCTGACGTCGTCTGGATTGCATCTAGGCCGTCTGAGTAGCGACGGCCTACTCTTTCACAACTAGACGTCGTCACTTGAAAATACGAGTTTTGGGTTCTGGATCGTCACAATAATTTTGGGACGGCGTCGCCATTAACACCTGACGCCGTCGCCTTCTAGTTTCAGCAACTGTGAGTGTCTCGATTTTGACTTTGGCCATTTTCTTCATATATTCGCGCCTTTTCGTCCAAATAAGTGCCATTCCAGCATTTTGCCTTCAAGAGACCTAAAAAGTGAAAAGGAACGATATTAAGCAATAACGGATACAAAAGTGATCAAATAAGGACTTAAACGACCCCTCAAAATGGTACCTTTTAAAATCTTATCAAATATCCCTACACTTGTTATTTGCTTGTCCTCAAGCAAATGTGCTTTTAGCCAATTAATTTATAAGTTAGGGGTCATAAAGCATTAATTCAAAACGGTCTACAACACATATAAGCCCCGCAAAAGTCATAACAAGCACGGAAATTACATACTAGCACCTCACATGGGGTGTTTGGATACTCACATCTCTCTCGGGTGTATATATGAAATATAATAAATAGGAAATGGAAGATAAACACTCATTAACCGGTCCTAGTACATAGATTACCATAGGCTTGAGAATAGATCAAACCTCCATCGCTTTGGCGTAAGCACCTAGGAAAGACTATCAAAGAGGTCTTTTAAAGGGTTGTAATATTAGGCTTACGGTAGGGAAACAAGGGTTTGGTGGGATAGGCTATTTAGTGGTGGAAAGTCAAAAATCTTTATGTTAACTGCATATGAAGAATGGCGTTGCTAAGCCAAGACTCGACACTCTAAACTCTAGATAACTGAAATAAACAAACAAAAATTTAAAGGATAGATGTAGGATGGTAGCCCGTATGTTTTTTTTTTTTTTTTTTTTTTTTTTTTCACACTCCATTTTTTTTCTTTTTCTCTTTTTCTATTTTTTTTACGATTTTTTTTTTTTTTTTTTTTTTTTTTTTTTTCATACACTTTTACTCTACCATCCTCTATGGTAACATCAAAATAATAGGGATTTATAGGCATATCCCTACACTTGAGTTTTTATTACTCTAACACTAATTTGACCCGAATTGAAAAGATCAAAACACTTGGTGTACATTGTTATGCAAACAAAGGGAATTTGAATTTAACGTTCCCTTCCCGTCATTTCATAAACTTTTAACTTTTCCCATGAATCCCAATCATCCCAAAACTGTATACAAAGGATATGACTCGACTTAGCAACTTATGCAAGCAACTAGATAATTGAACTAAGGGTTTGGGGTGATAACAATAATGCACTAAAAGTGAGTGCATAAAGGGTAGGCTAAGGCGATTTGGGTGTATATTTGGGGGTGGGGTGTAAACAATGCTCTTCATTGATATTCCGAAAAAACCGAAACATCACGAGAACCGCGAAAAGGATAGGCTCTGAGGGGTTAACTAGGGGTATCGTGTACTAAAGATGAGTACAACGCAAAGGGTGTGGGGGAATTACTCAACCGATGTGGAAGAAGTAATTATATTACAGGTATCAAACAAGGGTTATCCTAATGCCTCTTATCATTTAGTTATTCCTAACTACACAAGTGTAGCCTCACTTGCGATCTCGGAATGTATCACAAAACAAGTTCTAGAATCTAATATACTACCGGTTCACACTCTAAGCATTAAAGATGAATGCTTTAATTCGTACTAATCTAAGGGCGATCCTCACATTTTGGTGGAATTTGGGTGGTAAAGGGTTTTTGTGCTAGTCATATAACTTCCTATCCATGAGACGCTTTTGTTAAGACTAATGGCCCACTCCTATATGTCATAAAAATTTTTAAATTTGGTGCCAGAATTACCCTAACCGACATTTTCTCATGGTTTATTACACAATCGCAATTGGACAAAGCAAATAGTCAAGGATAAGCATAGTTTCAAAGTTCCCGTTTTATTTTCCCTCCCTACACTTAAACTGAACATTGTCCCCAATGTTCCCCGAAAGTATCAAAGTTATGATAAAAGAAGGTAATTAAAAACGAAAGAAACTAATACTCCCCTGATTAGCTCGGTAGGATCCGTGTAAAGTGGTGGTTAAACTCTTTTCCAAGAAGAATTATTGCGTGAAAAGCTCCTCCAATCTTATGTAACTTCTTCTTGACAAACTAAACCTGCACACTTGAAGAAAACAAACGAAACCTTCGCGTAAAATCGGCGGTAATAATATATACAAGACTCGATTTAAACTAGGATATAATGCTTGTGGAATGGATGTTTACAGAATTTCTAAGAAAATTAAGACCTGGAAAATTCCAAAAATTTATAAGTAGCTCAGAAAACGAGAAAAAAAAATAATCTGATGTTTTTACTCCTTCCTGACGCCGTCAGGTTGCAATCCTGACGCCGTCAGGTTATCCTGACAAAAACTGGTCTGCGATTTTCTGGAAAAAATTCTGGTAAATTTACATCTTTAGAATCTGGAAAAATTTCTGCAAAACATCCATTATGACTCGATACAAGCATTTGACTCTAACAAACAAACATATATATCTTTTAGTTAATTGTTATTCTCATGTTTACGTTTCTTTTGAAAACGTGTGTAATCCTCCCTACACTTATCCTTTATGTAAAATACCTTTATATGCAATTAAGACGAGGTTAAAAACAAAATAAAGCATTTTTACAAATTTAAACATGAGGATAAACAATTAATAAAAGATATAAGACACTAACAAGCAAACAATTAAGCATGGGTTGCCTCCCACGAAACGCTTTTCTTTATTTAAGAGTCTTGTAGCTAGACTCATAGTCGTGCATCTACGTTTCCTCACGCATCCTCAATGAGAATTCTATCATGTTGACAAAATCTTCATCGACTCTATACTTAGGCCCTAAAGTCAAGCAATCCTTATAATAATGCCTCCTTCTTTCCCACATGAATTTATAACCTTTTTCAACATCTTCCTTGCTTTTGTCCTCAAAAGCTTTGATGTTGTCTCGATCATAAATGGACAAGTGGCCATACTCAGTTGTTTTCCAAGGCATCCTATAGGTGATCTCATCGGTTCCTTCCTTGAACCTAACCATTCCCTCATGCTTGTTATGGCTCATTCTAGATGTTTCAACAAACGGTTTCCCTAGCACTACTTGGGATAAGCTATAGTCAATGACGCATCCTACATCTTCTAGGACCATAAAATCAACTAGGTAGGTGAAATTTCCTATAAAGACATGCACGTCCTTGACTCTTCCCACAAAGTTGCAAACTCCTCCCGGATACTTAGGGTCTCTCCTAATATTGAGTCGCTCATTCATAATGTCATTGTAGACAGCAGATGACATTACATTGATGGGGGATTCCGTATCTATGTAAGCGTGGTCGACACTCCTATATCCGATCATACAAGGGATTTTTAAGTTCCAGGGATTTCCCCTCCTAATCTTTGGGCATATCCTAATGATAGGTGATCGTGGATTATCGATTATGTATTGATGGTACGCAATCTCTTCCTTAGTGGGGTAAAGATTGAAGTAAGCACTATTTTCCACATTCACGTTGTTGTTTATCATGCCATTTTCCAAATTACTGCTAATCATAGAGCCAACTATAGCAGCGCTGACTACTTTCTCAACAGCTTCCCTAATTGTACTATCGAATATTTTCTGCAAATCCTGAAGGTCGGTGTTTCTACTCACATAGCGGCTTCGACGGTTGTGTTGGTTATTGGGTTGGGTTTTGAGTGACATTGAATTTTTTTGTGTTGGGTTATCAAGTGGTGGTTGGTTATCACCTTCCATGATGAAAAGTGATGGGGTTACGAACAAAGGTTACGAAGAAGGGGGATAGACTAAGAGGAAGCTAAAAAAAATAAGAAAAATTTACTTGATAGGAATCAAGCAAAGAACCTAAACGAGGTGGACTACTAACTAGCTATTCTATTCCCCGGCAGCGGCGCCAAAAACTTGATAACGCTACACGCGTCGTTCGGGGTCAAGGAAACTTCCTTTTCTTCGAGCAAGTTTTATAACACCCTAGGCAGTGAACCTAATCGTTGTAGTGTAGTAATTAGGGTAAGCCACGGGTATTGATATCGTTCTCTAGGGGAATAGGAATGCTAGTAAGGAGTTACTACGCTAAGGTTAAGGTTGAGGAAGATTATTTTTTTATCTTTTTATATTTTATGAAATGGAAAGGTACGAATCTCGGGTATTGGATTTGGGGGGTTGGTATTTCTACCGATTACTCTACTATTATCTAATTATCTAAACTAAGGTTGTGGGAGTCTATGTCTAATTAATGTGTGCTCGTATGATAGTTTAAAGATGTGTTTACTTAGTTTGTATTACTCCTTAATTATCTCCTATTGATGGTTGAGTGTCACGTCTTATTCTTAATTGCGTTGTGTGTCTAAAGTTGTAGGGTATGCGTTTCTCCCTAACTCTTTGAACTTACCAAAGGGTCTCGTCTACAAACCCACTAGGGATGATAAACTCCTACTCTAAGGCGCTCTTTGGATGGCTTAGCCTACAACTACTCAGGTAATTATATTCTAAGGTTCACAAAGATGAATCAAGCATTAAGTACACAACGAATGATCTATCGCATTACTAGATCATTAATCAACTAAGATAAGAAACAACCAATCAATATTTAATAATTAAGTTTCATACTTCCTAAGCAAACACACAAGTAAATTAGCCGGACATGGAGAACATGCAAGCATACACACAAATAATCAAAGACATAATTGAATTAATGAAGTAAAGACTTATCTTGATGTAAGATAGGGTTTAAAACCCTAAAATACTGTACAAGACACCTTAGGTTCGGTTTTAGGTTTTTACTCCAAAGACTCTCCACACAAAGACTGAAAAATTCGGATTCTATATATAAGATTACAATTGCGACGGCGTCACCTTATGTTTAGTGACGCCGTCGTGTCGCCGTCATTAGGGTTTCGTCTTGGCCACGTTAACCTTGCGACGGCGTCACCTTGTGTCCGTGACGCCGTCCTCTTCAGCTTCTGACGTCGTCTGGATTGCATCTAGGCCGTCTGAGTAGCGACAGCCTACTCTTTCACAACTAGACGTCGTCACTTGAAAATACGAGTTTTGGGTTCTGGATCGTCACAATAATTTTGGGACGGCGTCGCCATTAACACCTGACGCCGTCGCCTTCTAGTTTCAGCAACTGTGAGTGTCTCGATTTTGACTTTGGCCATTTTCTTCATATATTCGCGCCTTTTCGTCCAAATAAGTGCCATTCCAACATTTTGCCTTCAAGAGACCTAAAAAGTGAAAAGGAACGATATTAAGCAATAACGGATACAAAAGTGATCAAATAAGGACTTAAACGACCCCTCAAAATGGTACCTTTTAAAACCTTATCAAATAACCTCGGATAAATCCTAAGTTATTAACAAAGAAACACTGAGCAATCTTTATTAAGTACGCGGAATTTACTTAACAAAGATAAGAATAATAACTTTTATTATAAACTCTAAATCTGCTTATTATGCAGATACTCTAATACAACTCTAAGATAATCGAACTTTTCTCTAAAACACTAATTCATAAACTCTAAAACTCTTTTTGGAATCGTACCTCTAATGCCAATCTAGGAGTCCTTTTATAGGCTCAAGGATATCCTAGTCGGTTTACAATTTGTAACCTTGTACGACAAGTAATCTAAACATAGAATACAATTCTTTCCATAAACTAATATAACAGTTCTTTTGTTCTTGCAGTACTTTGACTTCATAGTGCAGTACTTTGACTTTGTCTTTAGCAGTACTTTGACTCTTTGACTTCTTCCAGTACTTTGCAGTTTACAGTACTTTCATATCTTCAGCACTTTCATATCCCAACAATCCTCCCCTAACTTGAATTCTACTTGCTTGACTTCAAGTTCCTTTGTGAATATATCTTTAACAGCTTCATCTTTAAAAACGGATTGTTTCTTAGTCGTTAGATTGTATCTCTGTAATATCTGTGCTTGTCAAAGTATCTCTTAGAATTGTTCTTTTCACAACAGCATCCAGCAATCTCCATCTTTTCAGCAACACAGCAACATATGACAAATTGTACATTAATTCAGTTTAAGTTGCATACTATTCTCATCACTTCCAAGTGAATCATTGAAAATTTAATGGATTTAGATCTCTTTACCAAAGCCATTATCTCTGGAGTAGCCAAATGTTTTGGTGTGTAAGACCATGGTACATTGATAACCATATGATTTTTAGCAAGCCACCAGCTATCAACAGATTTGATTTGTCTTTACCAAAAGCTGTACCCTTCTGGACTAGTTAGTTCTTCTATCTAATGGTGAACTAATTGCCAATAATGGTTTTTCCACAGCCTTTACCACAAGCCATTTTCTTGTGGGCTAGCCAACTCTTCACATTACTGATATGGTGAGTTGATTACCATCCAACTTATTAGCAAGTTGTCAACTAAAAACGGATTTGATATATCTTTACCAGAGCCGTTTGCTCATGGATTAGTCAATCCTTTTGTAACCATGGTGGATTGATAACCTATTGATGTTATCATCACAAAAACCATTTATTCAACCTTTATTTCAAAATATTTATTACTTAGCAAAAGGTTTCTTCTAAAATTCATTTAACTGGTTTATTTCTGCAAACAGTACTTTGATGAAAGTACTGTCTGATCAGCAGTACTTTGAATAAAAGTACTGATTTATCAAAAAGTATTTATTCAAATAAAATTCATACCAGTTATTGATCATCTTCAGCAATGGTAGTCCAGTTGATAAATAAGTTGATAACCATGCAAGCAGTTTCATTATCCTCTTCTACTTCCAATCCATGCTCTAGCATTCTTCTCATGAGCTCAACTGTGAGAGGGTATCTTCTTTCTGCAAACATGTGTATCATTGTTCCATTTTACAGCTCTAAAACATGAACTCCAGACTCTTCAAAGAATCTCCAGCAAACAATTTCCCAGCTTTCTTGATTCTTCCAAATATTATCAGTGCTGTCTTCTTCAGTTTCCCATATAATTATGAGATCTCCATGTAAAACTAAGCCAATCCCTTCTAATGGATTATTTTCAAAGTAAGCCTTCACAACATGATATAAGTAGAATAGATCTACTCTATCTATAATGTGCAGTATATCCCATAGCCTTTTGAAAACTTTGAAGCTTTCATCTTCTTTATGAAAAATCATGTAATCTCCATTCTTGGATTTCACAACTTCAAAAACACTAATCTTTGATCTGTTCATCTTCATGTCATCATCTTCCTTTGTATAATCAAAATCTACCACTCTGAGATAATTATTTAATTCATCACTAGTCTCAGATCTTAATTCAACTTTTTCTTTCTTTGAGAACTGAACATCTGTAACTTCAGTTTTCCTTTTTCTTTTCAAACTCTTCTTTCTTTCAGCTTCAGTCCAGGTAGCTTCTTCTCTAAAGTCTTTAATGCCTGCAACATCTTTCTTATAATCCTCCCTAGCAGCATCATATAATCTTTTCATCTCAAAATAATTAAACTTTTGCAATCCTTTATACCCTTGACTTTTCAGATAAGCCATCATAGCATTTCTGTCTTTAGCTTTATTAAGTCTTGGCATAAATCTAACTGGAACAGGTGATTGTAATGGTTCAGCAGCTTCAGCATTCAATTCCTCATGCAACTTCTTAGCTGCTTCTCTATTCTGAGCTTCTTGAGCTTCCTGAGCTTTTCTATCTTTAGCATTTAACTCTTCTTGAAGCTTTCTAGCTGCAGCTTCATTCCTAGCAACTTCAATTGCTCTAAGTTCTGCCAAAGTTAGTTTCTTTTTCTTGGTTTCAACCAGAACACCTTTCCCTTTATCTTTAGGATCAATCGCAGGTTGAGAAGTTCTTTGTTGTTCTTCTTCTTGTACATCTCTAATAGTAACACCACCTCTAGGTTGTGACAAATCTCCTAAAATTGTAGCAATGAATTCATCATCACTTGCAGAATGAATAGGTTTGAATGTAGCTTCCTCCTCTTCTTGTATAACAGTTGTAGAAGGACCAGCTTCTTCTTCAAAATTCAATACTCTTGGTGTTATTACCTCTTGCCTAGAAGTATCTTGAAAAGCAACACTTTGATGTTCAGTACCTTGATCATCAGTACTTTGATGTTCAGTACCTTGATCATCAGTACCTTGAACTTGAACTTGTTCTTCTTGTTCCTCAGTATCTGAAATAATATTTTCTTCAGTACCTTCAGATTCTTTCTTCTTCGTAACATCTTCTTTCAAATTTTCTTTATCTAAATTCCTCCCCAAGTTGACAGAAGATGGTTTAGGAACCTTATGGCTTTGGTGTTTCTTAGACAGCTTTTGTGCCTTCTTTTTGTTTTTGACCCAGACACGAAATTCTTGAACTAATGGCCACACAAAAGTCTTTAACCTTCTAAACTTCAGTTTTAATTTCTTTATCTGCTTAGCTTGAACCTTAGTAGTCTTTTGCAACTTAACTATCTCCCTTGTCAAAGCATAATTATCCAAAGATAAACCTTCACGAGGTATAGAATATGAATCTTTACTTTGAATATGTGAATGTTCCTCTGATTGAGAAACAGGAACAGACCCTTGTGGAGATGGAGAAGGTGATCTTAAAACTTCCTCTTGAACCTCAGGGCTTGACAAAACAGTACCCTGTAGAGATGCAGTACCTTCAGGAGAAGCAGTACTTGCAGATGCAGTACTTTGTGAAGCAATACCGTGTACAGAATCAGTACCTTCACTTTCCTCATCCTCTCCAGCTTCATCACGTACAGCTTGAACAACTTCCAGCATTGTAGGAGTCAATGGAGTATCTCCACCTCTGAACAAACTTCGCCTAGCCATAAATGTAAATATTTTGGCTTGTTGCACAATGACAGGTAACAAATCAGCAGGTTTTGGAACATCAGCCAATTGCTTGTTTAAGAAAACCTGTACAAACCTTGGGTACATCAACCATTTTGACCCAGATGATATATGTGAAAGCATCCCATCCAAAATAAGCCTTGAAAAATTAAACACTCTGTTGGTAGCTAATCCAACTACTGCAGATGCTATATTTGACCCAAACTGCTCCCAAGAAGTACTTTTAGAACTTATGCAATGGAGCAGTACATGAATCAAGAACTTCCATTGAGGACAGAATAATGCTTTCTTGAATGTTTGTTCTGTCAAAGATCCTTCATAACCAAGATCCCTAAAAGTATCCCAAATCAGTTGCTTGTCAAATCGAATAGCCCCTTCTTCATCACCAAATAATAAATCTTCTCGAATAGAGGCCTCGGTAATCTTGATAGTCCGTCCAGCAACTGTTGATCTAATATAATATTCATCCTCCTCCATATTATCTCTAGCATTAGCCCAAAATTCTTGAATCCAAGGTGCAATGATATCCGGCTCAACTAAAAGAGCATAACTAATAGGCGACCCAGTAAGATAATCAATGATATCATAAAAAGCCACATTCGCCTCAGTCTTGTCCAAATTAGCCACCATATTGTGCTTTGAAACAGTTAATCGATTCGCCATTTGTTGAATAAGTGAGCACAATGAAAAGATATGATCGAATAATAAAGAGATGGTGATTGTGAGATAAGTATGGAAAAGATTCTAAGTAATAATATGAGAGGGAAAATCGGGAAGTAGTTATTTATAGGTGGGATTTGAAAAATCACAGCCCATAATAACAAAGTTACCGTTACAATCAATTACTCAGCAATATTGCCGTTGGAACAGTACTTTAATACGGCAAACAGTACTTTCCACATAAGCAGTACTTTCCCAACCAGTACTTTCCAAGCAGTACTTTCATGAAACTTAAAAGCAGTACTTTCTGAAATTCCTCTATAACTACTAAGTATATAATAGCCTCCCCTCAAACAAAGCACAGGACTATACTAACACCTTATAGTCCTCCCCTCAAATGTAGCTCAGTAGTTAATCATTCCAATGCTCACGACCAAGTGATTGAATCGTGACACATCAAAACCTTTTGTGAGTAAATCAGCTACATTGTCATCCGTGTGAACCTTAACAACATTGATGAGCCTGTGCTCATAACAATCTCTGATAAAGTGATGCCTAATCTGAATGTGCTTGGTCTTGGAATGGTAAACTGGATTCTTCACAATACAAATAGTACTCTCATTATCAATATTGATAGGAGTATTCTTAAAATTGAACCCATAGTCCAAGAGTTGATTCTGCATCCACAAAACTTGTCCACAACAACTTGCAGCAGCCACATATTCAGCTTCAGTAGATGATGTTGCTGCAATTGTCTGTTTCTTGCATTGCCAGGAGACTAATCTTCTTCCAAGATATTGGCATCCTCCATTGGTTGATCTTCTATCATAGTTATCACCTGCATAATCACTATCTGAAAAAGCTTCTAAGTGAAAAGGTGACTCTTTAGGATACCACAACCCCAACTTAGGTTGTTGTTTTTGTTGGGATATGAAAGTACTGAAGATATGAAAGTACTGTAAGCTGCAAAGAACTGGAAGAAGTCAAATAGTCAAAGTACTGCTAAAGACAGAGTCAAAGTACTGCAAGATAAAGTCAAAGTACTGCTAGAACAAAAGAACTGTTATATTCGTTTATGGAAAGAATTGTATTCCATGTTTAGATTACTTGTCGTACAAGGTTATCAATTGTAAATCGACTAGGATATCCTTGAGCCTATAAAAGGACTCCTAGATTGGCATTAGATGTACGATTTCAGAAAAAGAGTTTTAGAGTTTATGAATTAGTGTTTTAGAGAAAAGTTCGATTATCTTAGAGTTGTATTAGAGTATCTGCATAATAATCAGATTTAGAGTTTATAATAAAGTTATTCTTCTTAGCTTTGTTAAGTAAATTCCGCGTACTTGATAAAGATTGCTCAGTGTTTCTTTGTTAATAACTTAGGATTTATCCGAGGTTATTAAACCTTAACAAGCTAGTTAAGTTAGTTTGATTAAAGTATATCGATCCAACAAGTGGTATCAGAGCTTGTGTGGAAACTCTGACTAGGAAGAAACCCTACTTCAACAATATTCAAGATGTCGACTGAAGCTGTTCCACCACCCTCAATCACCTCACTCAGAATTCCAATAATCAAGAAGGGAGAATATGATCTCTGGTGCATGAAGATGAGACAGTATATTGCCATTACAGACCATGCTTTATGGAATGTAATTGTGAATGGGAATGAAGTAGTTTCAGATCCCATTGTTGTTCCTGGACAACCTACAGCACCAAAGGCAGTCTTACCAGCAGCAACCCTAAGGAATCAAGAGAAGGCTCTAAACATTCTCTTGTCTGCCATTCCAGATGGTCATCTTCTCAAGTTTCATGATGCTAAAGATGCTAAGCAGCTCTGGGCTGCTCTCAAGACTAGATTTGGAGGGAATGAAGCCTCTAAGAAGATGCACAGAAACTTGCTGAAACAACAGTTTGAAACTTTCACAGTAGGAGAAAGAGAGAGTCTTGATGCTGCATATGATAGGTTTCAGAATCTCCTCAACATGTTGGAGTTATACAAGGCACAAGTATCAGTTGAGGATGCTAATTTGAAGTTTCTAAGGAGTTTGCCATCTACATGGCATGTGATTGCTACTATGATCAGAGGACAACAAGGATTGGATGTTATGGACTTTGATGATCTCTATCATCAACTGAAGGTGTATGAACATGAGATGAGTGGTCAACCAAATTCCAAATCTCATAGTATTGCTTTTCTATCATCTGAAAAGAAGAACAGTACTTCCAAAAGTACTGCTTCTCCTCAAAGTACTGTTTCTCAAAGTACTGCTGTTTACAATCCCTCATCATATGCTCAGCAGGCCCCACCATCTACCACTTTGCACTCAGATGAAGTTGTGTGCTCCTTCTTTGCACAACAAGCAAGCTTACCTGTCACTTATGAAGAGGATCTAGCACAGATTGAAGAAGATGCACTTGAAGAAATTGATATCAGGTGGCAAGTTGCTATGATCACTACAAGGATCAAAAAGTACATGAAGAAGACAGGCAAAAATATTGATTTCAAACCAAAACAAGGAATAACTTTTGACAAATCTCAAATTGAATGTTTCAATTGTCAAAAGACTGGTCACTTTGCAAGGGAGTGCAGGTTTGCTAAGTATCAAGCAAACAGAACATCTGAGAAGCCTAAACTTGAGCTCAAGGAAATTCCAATAACTGAAACAAAGGCTTTGGTTGCTCAAGAGAATTTATCAGAAGTTGACTGGAGTGAAGAATTTGATGATGAACCGGTGACTTACTGTATGGTAGCAGTGGAAGATGCAGTTGAAGACACAGTGGAAGCATTGGACTGGAGCACTGCTTTTGATGAAGAATCTGAACATGCTGCTTTGGAATCTGATGATGGCTTTGGAGGATTTGATTGGAGCAAAGAAAGTGAAGATGATCCTGTTCTTCTTGCTATGGTGGCTACTTCACCAACTCAGTCTCCTATCTCTGAGGTATGCTCAAACTGTTATGAGTTTTATCTAAAACTGCTTAACAATTATGTGATTGAAAGAGATAATTGTATTAGGGCTAGGTCTGAGGTAGCAGGTTATCAAATCACTTTAGAGTCTATAGAAGCTAAAATCATAACACATGAAAATAATGAAATGGCTTGGGCTGAAAAGTATGAACAACAGGATTACCAGTTAAAACTTAGTGAATGGAAACTAAACTGTAAAATTGCTGAAATTGAGAAACTAACTAAGGAAAGAGATGATTTGTTAGCTAAGTTTGCTGCTTGGGGAGAGTCTGGCTTGTCCCATGTTGCTTATGTTGAAAAACAGAGAAGGGCTTACATTAGAACATGCTTAGGATTTGGAATGAACTTTAGTAACATAGATGAAAACCAAACTAGTGATCAGGATGATGGTGTTTTTGAGGACATAACCACTAGTGATGATGAGCTCATTAACTATGTAGATTCATCTAGTAATGAGGGCTCAGTAAGTGAACCACCTCCTGAATATAAGAAAGACAATGGTTATCATGCTGTTCCTTATCCCATTAGTCATCAACCCTCTAGGCCTGATGTTTCTCGTTATGGAGTAGACAGTCTAGAGTTTAGGAAGAAGCTTGTTGCTCAATCTAGGTCTGAGAAACCCAAAGAAACTGTTAAAAACAATGTTCAAAATCAAGCAGTACCTTCAAAGTACTGCTCAACAAGCAGTACCTTCTGCAAAACCTTTTCAAAACAGTACTGCTAAACCTTTTTGGGATAATTTTGGTCAAAACAGATTTTATCAGTCATCAAGAAGGCAAAATAATTTTGGGCATAGACATAGAACAAATCACTTTGGTCATATGGGTCAAAAACTGTGTTTTGTGTGTTATAGTCCTACTCACTTAATCAAAGATTGTGACAAACACTCAGAATATCTAAGCAAGTTTCCAAGGAATAAGTCAACCAACCAGAAACCTAGAGAGCACAAACCAGTTTGGACTAATTCACATAGGGTTAATCACAGAAACTTCACACCAGATCATAGATACCCACATCAGAGAAGACCTTCAGTATCTCACAGTACTTTCCAAAGTACTGCTCAGAAACAAGGTACTGAAAACCCTACTTGGGATAGGAATTCTAGGAGATCTCACTATCAACCTAGAAGGTATCACAATTCATATAGGGGATCTAGATCACAGGAACCACCTGTTAAAACTGAATGGATTAAAAGGGAAAGTACTGCTGAGGGACATACCGTACGTTCAACAAAAAGTGAATCAGATGTTTTTGTGACACAAGAAAATGCTAAAAATCTGGTGAAAGAGATTTATGTTGAAAAACCAGAGAGTTTTGAAAATCCACATGCTAAAAATCATAAGATAATTTTGGATCATCATTTGAAAGATAGTGGGAAATACATACTCAAAGAATTTGAGTTTGTAACTCCTCAAGGGGAACACAAGTCAGTAATGGCTTGGGTTCCTAAAAGTTTCTAACTCTTTTCTTTGTGTGCAGAGCAACCCAGAAGAGGAGCTTAAAGATCATCTTATTGTGGATAGTGGTTGCTCTGGAAGTATGACAGGCGATAAAGAGATCCTGGCTGATTTTAGAAATATTAGTGGAGGAAAAGTTGCATTTGGGAATGATCCCAATGGAGGAAGGATTACTGGGAAAGGAACAATTAAAGCTGGTAGAATCGATTTTGAGAATGTCAGATATGTGAAGGAGCTAAAGTTCAACTTGTTGTCAGTCTCTCAAATTTGTGATAAAAAGCATCCTGTGTTATTCACTAACACTGAATGTCTCATCCTTTCTTCTGACTTCAAACCTGTTGATGATGACTTGGTAGTACTTAGAGTACCAAGGACAAATGATGTGTATAGTTTAGACATGAAGAGTCTACATTCCTATGGAAGAGCTACATGTTTGGTGGCTAAAGCAACATCTGAAGAGGCACATCAATGGCATAGAAGACTGGGCCATGTTAATTTCAAGAACATCAACAAACTGGTCAAAGGCAATTTAGTTAGAGGTTTACCTTCAAAGACTTACAAGAATGATCAATCATGTTTGGCATGCAAGAAGGGTAAACAACACAAAGCTTCCTGCAAGAAGCTTGAGGAAAGAAATATTAGAGAACCATTGGAGCTATTACATATGGATTTATTTGGACCTGTCTCTGTGGCAAGTTTAAATAAGAAAAAGTACTGTTTGGTTATTACTGATGATTGTAGTAGATTCAGTTGGGTTTTCTTTTTGGGATTTAAAGATGATACCTTTGATGCTATTCAGACTCTAATAATAGCACTTGAAAACCAATTAAGACTCAAGGTTAGAGGTATTAGATGTGACAATGGAACTGAATTCAAGAACAAGCCTATGGATGACTTTTGTGCAAATAAAGGCATAAAAAGGGAGTTTAGTATTGCTAGAACACCACAGCAAAATGGTGTTGCAGAGAGGAAGAATAGGACCTTGATTGAAGCAGCAAGGACAATGTTAGCAGATTCCCATCTCCCTATTCAATTTTTGGCAGAAGCTGTAAGTACTGCATGTTATGTACTCAACAGGGTCTCTGTCACCAAACCACAGATGAAGACACCCTATGAATTGCTGATGGGCAATAAACCCAACATTCGTTTTATGAAGCCTTTTGGATGCCCTCTTACTATATTGAACACCATTGATAATCTGGGAAAATTTGATGGCAAGTCTGAAGAAGGTTACCTATTGGGTTATTGTACTAACAGTAAAGGCTTTAGAGTATACAACAGAGTTACTAAGAAGATTCAAGATTGTCTTCATGTTGAGTTTTTAGAAGATCAAGACAATGAGAATGGAAAAGGTCCTGATTGGATGTTTGATCTTGAGATTTTATCTCCTTCGATGAATTATGTTCCTGTTAGAGAAGAAAATCAACCTTTGCACAATGAAGAAGATATCCAATATGTTGTTCATGATGTTCATATTAGACCTGATGCTGTTCCAAAACAAAGTACTGCTGTTCCTAAGCAAAGTACTGATTCTCCAAAACACAGTACTGTTGCACCACAATCCTCATTATCTGCTGAGGATCAATCTATTCAAGAGGAACTTAATCAGATGCTTCTTCAAGATGTTTTGGCACATTCTTACACTGATGAACAAAGGAAAGCTTATGAAGAGGCAAAGAAGAAGAACAAGACTGCAGAATACTCTCACAGTACCTTGGACAGTACTTTCGACCAAAGTACTGCTGCACCTGTTGACAGTACTTTAGATGATTTGGATGATCCTACCATGCCTGGGTTAGAAGAAACTGATGATGAGCTTGAAGATGAAGGTATTTTCACAGATTCCAATGAAGGTGCTGATTATACTAACTTAGATGATACATATGAAGTTCCACAGTCACCAATCTTACGAATTCATAAGAATCATCCAGCTGATCAAATCATTGGTCCTTCTACTTCTGGAGTTATTACAAGACACAAGGCTAAGGGTCTCTCTAAACCTCACAATGCTTTACTTAGCTTTGTATATAAACAAAACAGGCTGAATCATAAGGACCATCAAACCTGCTTATTTACCTGTTTCATCTCTCAAGAGGAACCCAAGAATATTGCTCAAGCTTTGACTAAAGAAAGCTGGGTTGAAGCTATGCAGGAAGAACTTCTTCAATTTAAACTTCAAGAAGTTTGGGTTTTATGTGATCTTCCAGATGGGAAGAGAGTTATTGGAACCAGATGGGTTTTTAGAGTCAAAAGAGATGAAAGAGGCAATGTTATCAAAAACAAGGCAAGATTAGTTGCTCAGGGTTATAGACAGGAGGAAGGGGTAGATTATGATGAGGTATTTGCTCATGTGGCAAGGATTGAAGCAATTAGAATCTTTCTTGCTTTTGCTTCTTATATGGGTTTTCAGGTATACCAGATGGATGTCAAGAGTGCCTTTCTATATGGTACTATTACAGAAGAGGTGTATGTGAAACAACCTCCAGGTTTTGAAGATCCTAAACACCCAAACAAAGTCTATAAGGTGGTTAAGGCTCTTTATGGTCTTCATCAGGCACTTAGAGCTTGGTATGAGAGGCTCTCTACATTCTTACTGCAACATGGATACAGGAGGGGAGCTATAGACAAGACTTTGTTTATCAAGAGAGACAAGAAGGATATCATGTTAGTTCAAGTGTATGTTGATGATATCATCTTTGGGGCTACCAAACAGTCCATGGTTAAGGAGTTTGAGCAGCTGATGCAGAAGGAATTTCAAATGAGTTCAATGGGAGAGTTAACTTTCTTTTTAGGACTTCAGGTTAAGCAGTCCAAGGAAGGAATTTTCATTAGCCAAGACAAGTATGTTACAGACATACTTAAGAAGTTTAATTTTGATGATATGAAGGCTGTTACTACACCTATTAAATCTATCAATTCATTGGGTAAAGATGAAGATGGACAGCCTGTTGAAGTCAAGCTGTACAGGTCAATGATTGGCTCTCTTATGTATCTTACTGCATCAAGGCCTGATATCATGTTTGCAGTTTGTCTATGTGCAAGATATCAAGTCTCACCAAAGATCTCTCACTTGAATGCAGTAAAAAGAATTTTCTGTTATTTGAAACAACAACCTAAGTTGGGGTTGTGGTATCCTAAAGAGTCACCTTTTCTCTTGGAAGCTTTTTCAGATAGTGACTATGCAGGTGATAATTATGATAGAAGATCCACAACTGGTGGATGCCAATATCTTGGAAGAAGGTTAGTCTCCTGGCAATGCAAAAAGCAGACAATTGCAGCAACATCATCTACTGAAGCTGAATATGTAGCTGCTGCAAGTTGTTGTGGACAAGTTTTGTGGATGCAGAATCAACTCTTGGACTATGGGTTCAATTTCAAAAATACTCCTATCAATATTGATAATGAGAGTACAATTTGTATTGTGAAGAATCCTGTGTATCATTCCAAGACAAAGCATATTCAGATTAGGCATCACTTTATCAGAGATTGCTATGAGCATAGGCTCATTAATGTGGTTAAAGTTCACACGGATGACAATGTCGCTGATTTACTCACAAAAGGTTTTGATGTGTCACGATTCAATCACTTGGTCGTGAGCATTGGAATGATTAACTACTAAGCTATGTTTAAGGGGAGGACTATAAGGTGTTAGGTATAGTCCTGTGTATTGCTTGAGGGGAGGATGCTTGTTTATACTTAGTTTATATGAAGGTATTTGGCAAAGTACTGTTTTTCCTGAAAGTACTGCTTGGAAAGTACTGCTTGGGAAAGTACTGCTTATGTGGAAAGTACTGTTTGTCGTATTAAAGTACTGTTCCAACGGTAATATTGATGGGTAATTGATAGTAACGGTAACTTTGTTATTATAGGCTGTGATTTTTCAAATCCCACCTATAAATAACTACTTTCCGATTTTCCCTCTCATATTATTACTTTACATCTTTTCCATACTTATCTCCCAATCACCATCTCTTTATTATTCGATACAATCTTTATTGTGCTCACTTTTTCAACAATGGCGAATCGTTTAACTGTTTCGAAGCACAATATGGTGGCTAATTTGGACAAGACTGAGGCGAATGTGGCTTTTTATGATATCATTGATTATCTTACTGGGTCGCCTATTAGTTATGCTCTTTTAGTTGAACCGGATATTATTGAACCATGGATTCAAGAATTTTGGGCTAATGCTAAAGATAATATGGAGGAGGATGAATATTATATTAGATCAACAGTTGTTGGACGGTCTATCAAGATTACAGAAGCCTCTATTCGAGAAGATTTATTATTTGATGATGCAGAAGGGGCTATTCGATTTGATAAGCAACTGATTTGGGATACTTTTAGAAATATTGGTTATGAAGGCTCTTTGATAGAACAAACATTCAAGAAAGCATTATTCTGTCCTCAATGGAAGTTCTTGATTCATGTACTGCTCCATTGCATAAGTTCTAAAAGTACTTCTTGGGAGCAGTTTGGGTCAAATATAGCATCTGCAGTGGTTGGTTTAGCTACAGACAGAATGTTTAATTTTTCAAAGCTTATTTTGGATGGGATGCTATCACATATATCATCTGGGTCAAAATGGTTGATGTACCCAAGGTTTGTACATGTTTTCTTAAACAAGCAATTGGCTGATGTTTCAAAACTTGCTGCTTTGTTACCTGTCATTGTGCAACAAGCCAAAATATTTACATTCATGGCTAGGCGAAGTGATTTGTTCAGAGGTGGAGATATTCCATTAACTACTACAATGATGGAAGTTGTTCAAGCTGTACGTGATGAAGCTGGAGAGGATGAAGAAAGTGAAGGTACTGATTCTGTACAAGGTACTGCTTCACAAAGTGCTGCCTCACAAGGTACTGCATCTGCAAGTACTGCTTCTATTGAAGGTACTGCATCTTTACAGGGTACTGTTTCTCCAAGCCCTGAGGTTCAAGCAGAGATTGAAAGATCACCTCCTACATCTCCTCAACGTTCTGTTCCTGTTTCAGAGGCACATTCACATCTTCAAGGTGATGATCATACTATACCTCGTGAAGGTTTGACTTTGGATAATTATGCTTTGACAAGGGAGCTAGTTAGGTTGAACAAGACTGTTGAGAGTCAAGCTAAAGCGCTTAGGAAGTTGAGGCGTAAATATATCTGGTTGAGGAATTTTATTAAACCCTATATTCAAGGTTTCAACTTATGGGTTAAAGAGGAAAACAAACGTCGTAAACAACTTCGAAAGGAATTAAAACAAAAGAAGGTTCCTAAATCATCTTCTGTCAACTTGGGGAGGAATTCAGAAAAGGAAAATTTGAAAGAAGATGTTACAAAGAAGAAAGAATCTGTAAGTACTGCAGAAAAGATTATTTCAGATTCTGAGGAACAAGAAGAAGAAGTGCAAGTTCAAGGTACTGATGATCAAGGTACTGAACATCAAAGTACTGATCTTCATGATACATCTAGGCAAGAAGTAATAACATCAATAACTCCAAGGGTATTGAATTTTGAAGAAGAAGCTGGTCCTTCTACAACTGTTATAGAAGAAGAGGAGAAAGCTACATTCAAACCTATTCATTCTGCGAGTGATGATGAATTAATTGCTACAATGTTAGATTTGTCACAACCAAGAGGAGGAGTTACTATTAGAGATGTACAAGAAGAAGAACAACCAAGAGCTTCTGAACCTGCAATTGATCCTAAAGACAAAGGAAAAGGCATTCTGGTTGAAACTAAGAAAAAGAAACTCACTTTGGCAGAACTTAGAGCAATTGAAGTTGCTAGGAATGAAGTTGCAGCTAGAAAAGTTCAAGAAGAGTTAGATGCTAAAGATAGAGAAGAACAAGAAGCTCAAGAAGCTAAAAATAGAGAAGCAGCTCAAAAGGTGCAAGATGAATTAGATGCTGAAACTGCTGAACCTTTACAGTCTCCTACACCTGTTAGATATATGTCAAGAAGACCTAATTTAGCTAAAGAAAGGAATGCAATGATGGCATATTTAAAAAGCAGAGGATATAAAGGACTGCAGAAGCTAAATTATGTTGATATAAGTGATATAAGAAGTTGGTCCTTCTACAACTGTTATAGAAGAAGAGGAGAAAGCTACATTCAAACCTATTCATTCTGCGAGTGATGATGAATTAATTGCTACAATGTTAGATTTGTCACAACCAAGAGGAGGAGTTACTATTAGAGATGTACAAGAAGAAGAACAACCAAGAGCTTATGAACCTGCAATTGATCCTAAAGACAAAGGAAAAGGCATTCTGGTTGAAACTAAGAAAAAGAAACTCACTTTGGCATAACTTAGAGCAATTGAAGTTGCTAGGAATGAAGCTGCAGCTAGAAAAGTTCAAGAAGAGTTAGATGCTAAAGATAGAGAAGAACAAGAAGCTCAAGAAGCTAAAAATAGAGAAGCAGCTCAAAAGGTGCAAGATGAATTAGATGCTGAAACTGCTGAACCTTTACAGTCTCCTACACCTGTTAGATATATGTCAAGAAGACCTAATTTAGCTAAAGAAAGGAATGCAATGATGGCATATTTAAAAAGCAGAGGATATAAAGGACTGCAGAAGCTAAATTATGTTGATATGAAAAGACTCTATGATGCTGAAACAGAAGCTTATAAGAAGAGTGTTGCTGATATTAAAGACTTCAGAGAAGAAGCTTATTGGACTGAAGCTGAAAGGAAGAAGAGCTTAAAGAGAAAAAGAAAAACTGAAGTCACAGATGTTCAGTTTTCAAAGAAAGAAAAAGTTGAATTAAGATCTGAGACTAGTGATGAATTGAAGAATTATCTCAGAGTGGTAGATTTTGATTATACAAAGGAAGATGATGACATAAAGATGAACAGATCAAAGATTAGTGTTTTCAAAGTTGTGAAATCTAAGAATGAAGATTACATGGTTTTTCATAAAGAAGATGAAAGCTTCAAAGTTTTCAAAAGGCTATGGGATATACTGCACATTATAGATAGAGTAGACCTATTCTACTTGTATCATGTTGTGAAGACTTATTTTGAAGATAATCCATTAGAAGGGATTGGTTTGGTTTTACATGGTGATCTCATAACTATGTGGGAAACTGAAGAAGAGAGCACTGATGATATCTGGAAGAATCAAGAAAGCTGGGAAATAGTTTGCTGGAGATTCTTTGAAGAATCTGGAGTTCATGTTTTGGAGCTAGAAAATGGAACAATGATACACATGTTTGCAGAAAGAAGATACCCTCTCACAGTTGAGCTCATGAGAAGAATGCTAGAGCATGGATTGGAAGTAGAAGAGGATAATGAAACTGCTTGCATGGTTATCAATTTGTTTATCAACTGGACTACTATTGCTGAGAATGATCAATGACTGGTACGAACTTTATTTGAATAAATACTTTTTGATATATCAGTACTTTTATTCAAAGTACTGCTGATCAGACAGTACTTTCATCAAAGTACTGTTTGATGAACTAAACCAGTTAAATGAATTTTAGAAGAAACCTTTTTGCTAAGTAATAAATATTTTGAAATAAAGGTTGAATAAATGGTTTTTGTGATGATAACATCAATAGGTTATCAATCCACCATGGTTACAAAAGGATTGACTAATCCATGAGAAAACGGCTCTGGTAAAGATATATCAAATCCGTTTTTAGTTGACAACTTGCTAATAAGTTGGATGATAATCAACTCACCATATCAGTAATGTGAAGAGTTGGCTAGCCCACAAGAAAATGGCTTGTGGTAAAGGCTGTGGAAAAACCATTATTGGTAATTAGTTCACCATTAGATAGAAGAACTAACTAGTCCAGAAGGGTATAGCTTTTGGTAAAGACAAAACAAATCTGTTGATAGCTGGTGGTTTGCTAAAAATCATATGGTTATCAATGTACCATGGTCTTACACACCAAAACATTTGGCTACTCCAGAGATAATGGCTTTGGTAAAGAGATCTAAATCCATTATTTTTTCAATGATTCACTTGAAAGTGATGAGAATAGTATGCAACTTAAACTGAATTAATGTACAATTTGTCATATGTTGTTGTGTTGCTGAAAAGATGGAGGTTGCTGGATGCTGCTGTGAAGAGAACAATTCTAAGAGATACTTTGACAAGCACCGAGATTACAGAGATACAATCTAAAGACTAAGAAACAATCCATTTTTAAAGATGAAGCTGTTAGAGATATATTCACAAAGGAACTTGAAGTCAAGCAAGTAGAAATCAAGTTAGGGGAGGATTGTTGGGATATGAAAGTACTGAAGATATGAAAGTACTGTAAGCTGCAAAGAACTGGAAGAAGTCAAATAGTCAAAGTACTGCAAAAGACAGAGTCAAAGTACTGCAAGATAAGGTCAAAGTACTGCTAGAACAAAAGAACTGTTATATTCGTTTATGGAAAGAATTTTATTCCATGTTTAGATTACTTGTCGTACAAGGTTATCAATTGTAAACCGACTAGGATATCCTTGAGCCTATAAAAGGACTCCTAGATTGGCATTAGATGTACGATTTCAGAAAAAGAGTTTTAGAGTTTACGAATTAGTGTTTTAGAGAAAAGTTCGATTATCTTAGAGTTGTATTAGAGTATCTGCATAATAAGCAGATTTAGAGTTTATAATAAAGTTATTCTTCTTAGCTTTGTTAAGTAAATTCCGCGTACTTGATAAAGATTGCTCAGTGTTTCTTTGTTAATAACTTAGGATTTATCCGAGGTTATTAAACCTTAACAAGCTAGTTAAGTTAGTTTGATTAAAGTATATCGATCCAACAGTTTTAAATAGCAGAAGATTCTCTTTACTGCATTCATGTGAGAGATCTTTGGTGAGACTTGATATCTTGCACATAAACAAACTGCAAACATGATATCAGGCCTGGATGCAGTAAGATACATAAGAGAGCCAATCATTGATCTGTAAAGCTTGACTTCAACTGGTTGTCCATCTTCATCTTTGCCCAATGAATTGATAGATTTAATAGGGGTAGTAACAGCCTTCATATCATCAAAATTAAACTTCTTAAGTATGTCTGTAACATACTTGTCTTGACTGATAAAAATTCCTTCCTTTGACTGCTTAACCTGAAGTCCCAAAAAGAAAGTTAACTCTCCCATTGAACTCATTTGAAATTCCTTCTGCATCAGCTGCTCAAACTCCTTAACCATGGACTGTTTGGTAGCCCCAAAGATGATATCATCAACATACACTTGAACTAACATGATATCCTTCTTGTCTCTCTTGATAAACAAAGTCTTGTCTATAGCTCCCCTCCTGTATCCATGTTGTAATAAGAATGTAGAGAGCCTCTCATACCAAGCTCTAGGTGCCTGATGAAGGCCATAAAGAGCCTTAACCACCTTGTAGACTTTGTTTGGGTGTTTAGGATCTTCAAAACCTGGAGGTTGTTTCACATACACCTCTTCTGTAATAGTACCATATAAAAAGGCACTCTTGACATCCATTTGGTAAACCTGAAAACCCATGTATGAAGCAAAAGCAAGAAATATTCTAATAGCCTCAATCCTTGCTACAGGAGCAAAAACTTCATCATAATCTACTCCTTCTTCTTGTCTGTAGCCTTGTGCTACTAACCTTGCCTTGTTTTTAATAACATTGCCTCGTTCATCTCTTTTTACTCTGAAAACCCATCTGGTTCCAATAACTCTCTTCCCATCTGGAAGATCACATAAAACCCAAACTTCTTGAAGTTTAAATTGAAGAAGTTCTTCCTGCATAGCTTCAACCCAGCTTTCTTTAGTCAATGCTTGAGCAATATTCTTGGGTTCCTCTTGAGAGATGAAACATGTAAATAAGCAGGTTTGATGGTCCTTATGATTCAGCCTATTTTGTTTATATACAAAGCTAAGTAAAGCATTGTGAGGTTTTGTGAAACCCTTAGCTTTGTGTCTTGTCAAAACTCCAGAAGTAGAAGGACCAATGATTTGATCAGTTGGATGATTCTTATGAATCCGTAAGATTGGTGACTGTGGAACTCCATATGTATCATCCAAGTTAGTATAATCAGCTCCTTCATTGAAATCTGATAAAATACCTTCATCTTCAAGCTCATCATCAGTTTCTTCTAATCCAGGCATGGTAGGATCATCCAAATCATCTAAAGTACTGTCAACAGGTGCAGCAGTACTTTGGTCGAAAGTACTGTCCAAAGTACTGTGAGAGTATTCTGCAGTCTTGGTCTTCTTTGCCTCTTCATAAGCTCTCCTTTGTTCATCAGTGTAAGAATGTGCTAATACATCTTGAAGAAGCATCTGATTAAGTTCCTCTTGAATAGATTGATCCTCAGCAGATAATCAGGACTGTGGTGCAACAGTACTTTGTTTTGGAGAATCAGTACTTTGCTTAGGAACATCAGTACTTTGTTTTGGACTTACATGATTTTTATTAGGAATAGCATCAGGTCTAATATGAACTCCATGAACAACATATTGTATATCTTCTCCATTGTGCAAAGGTTGATTTTCTTCTCTAACAGGAACATAATTCATTGAAGGAGATAAAATTTCAAGATCAAACATCCAATCAGGACCTTTACCTTTCTCATTGTCTTGATCTTCTAAAAACTCAACATGAAGACAATCTTGAACCTTCTTAGTAACTTTGTTGTAGACTCTAAAGCCTTTGCTGTTGGTACAATAGCCCAATAGGTAACCTTCTTCAGACTTGCCATCAAACTTCCCCAGATTATCAATGGTGTTCAAAATAGTAAGAGGACATCCAAAAGGCATCATAAAACGAATGTTGGGTTTATTGCCCATCAGCAATTCATAGGGTGTCTTCATCTGTGGTTTGGTGACAGAGACTCTGTTAAGTACATAGCATGCAGTACTTACAGCTTCTGCCCAAAATTGAATAGGTAAATGGGAATCTGCTAGCATTGTCCTTGCTGCTTCAATCAAAGTCCTATTCTTCCTCTCTGCAACACCATTTTGCTGTGGTGTTCTTGCAATACTAAACTCCCTCTTTATGCCTTTATTTGCACAAAAGTCATCCATAGGCTTGTTCTTGAATTCAGTTCCATTATCACATCTAATACCTCTAACCTTGAGTCTTAATTGGTTTTCAAGTGCTATAATCAGTGTTTGAATAGCATCAAATGTATCATCTTTAAAGCCCAAAAAGAAAACCCAACTGAATCTACTACAATCATCAGTAACAACCAAACAGTACTTTTTCTTATTTAAACTTGCCACAGAGACAGGTCCAAATAAATCCATATGTAACAGTTCCAATGGTTCTCTAATAGTTCTTTCCTCAAGCTTCTTGCAGGAAGCTTTGTGTTGTTTACCCTTCTTGCATGCCAAGCATGATTGATCATTCTTGTAAGTCTTTGAAGGTAAACCTCTAACTAAATTGCCTTTGACCAGTTTGTTGATGTTCTTGAAATTAACATGGCCCAATCTTCTATGCCATTGATGTGCCTCTTCAGATGTTGCTTTAGCCACCAAACATGTGGCTCTTTCATAAGAATGTAGACTCTTCATGTCTAAACTATACACATCATTTGTCCTTGGTACTCTAAGTACTACCAAGTCATCATCAACAGGTTTAAAGTCAGAGGAAAGGATGAAAAATTCTGTGTCAGTGAATAACACAGGATGCTTTTTATCACAAATTTGAGAAACTGAGAGCAAGTTGAACTTAAGCTCCTTTACATATCTAACATTCTCAAAGTCAATAAGCCCTGCTTTGATAGTTCCTTTGCCAGTAATCTTTCCTCCATTGGGATCATTCCCAAATGCAACTCTTCCTCCATTAATATTTCTAAAATCAGACAAAATCTCTTTGTCTCCTGTCATACTTCCAGAGCAACCACTATCCACAATAAGATGATCTTTAAGCTCCTCTTCTGGGTTGCCCTGCACACAAAGAAAAGAGTTAGTAACTTTTAGGAACCCAAGCCATTACTGACTTGTGTTCCCTTTGTGGAGTTACAAACTCAAATTCTTTGAGTATGTAATTCCCACTATCTTTCAAATGATGATCCAAAATTATTTTTTGATTTTTAACATGTGGATTTTCAAAACTTTCTGGTTTTTCAACATAAATCTCTTTCACCAGTTTATTAGCATTTTCTTGTATCACAAAAACATCAGATTCACTTTTTGTTGAAAGTACTGTGTGTCCCTCAGCAGTACCTTCCTTCTTAACCCATTCTGGTTTAACACGTGGTTCCTGTGATCTAGATCCCTTATGTGAATTGTAATACCTTCTAGATTGATAGTGAGATCTCCTAGAATTCCTATTCCAAGTAGTGTGATCAGTACCTTGTTTCTGAGCAGTACTTTGGAAAGTACTGTGAGATACTGAAGGTTTTGAAAAAGGTCTTCTCTGATGTGGGTATCTATGATCTGGGGTGAAGTTTCTGTGATTAACCCTATTTGAATTATTCCAAACTGGTTTATGCTCTCTAGGTTTCTGGTTGGTAGACTTATTCCTTGGAAACTTGCTTAGATATTCTGAGTGTTTGTCACAATCTTTGATTAAGTGATGAGGACTGTAACACACAAAACACAGTTTTTGACCCATATGTCCAAAGTGATTTCTTCTATGTCTATGCCCAAAATTATTTTGCCTTCTTGGTGAATGATAAAAACTGGTTTGACCAAAGTTATCGCCAAAAGGTTTAGCAGTACTGTTTTGAAAAGGTTTTGCAGAAGGTACTGCTTGTTGAGCATTACTTTGTTTTAAAGGTACTGCTTGATTTTGAACATTATTTTCAACAGCTTCTTTGGGTTTCTCAGACCTAGATTGAGCTACAAGCTTCTTCCTAAACTCTAGACTGTCTACTCCAAAACGAGAAACATCAGGCCTAGAGGGTTGATGACTAATGGGATGAGGAACAGCATGATAACCATTGTCTTTCTTATATTCAGGAGGTGGTTCACTTATTGAGCCCTCATTACTAGATGTATCTACGTAGTTAATTAGTTCATCATCACTAGTGGTTATGTCCTCAAAAACACCATCATCCTGATCACTAGGTTGGTTTTCATCTATGTTACTAAAGTCCATTCCAAATCCTAAGCCTGTTCTAATGTAAGCCCTTCTCTGTTTTTCAACATAAGCAACATGGGACAAGCCAGACTCTCCCCAAGCAGCAAACTTAGCTAACAATTCATCTCTTTCCTTAGTCAATTTCTCAATTTCAGCAATTTTACAGTTTAGTTTCCATTCACTAAGTTTTAACTGATAATCCTGTTGTTCATATTTTTCAGCCCAAGCCATTTCATTATTTTCATGAGTTAATATTTTGGCTTCCATAGACTCTAAAGTGATTTGATAACCCGCTACCTCAGACCTAGCCCTAACACAATTATCTCTTTCAATCACATAACTGTTAAGTAATTTTAGATAAAAATCATAACAGTTTGAGCATACCTCAGAGATAGGAGACTGAGTTGGTGAAGTAGCCACCATAGCAAGAAGAACAGGATCATCTTCACTTTCTTTGCTCCAATCAAATCCTCCAAAGCCATCATCAGATTCCAAAGCAGCATGTTCAGATTCTTCATCAAACGCAGTGCTCCAGTCCAATGCTTCCACTGTGTCTTCAACTGTATCTTCCACTGCTACCATACAGTAAGTCACCGGTTCATCATCAAATTCTTCACTCCAGTCAACTTCTGATAACTTCTCTTGAGCAACCAAAGCCTTTGTTTCAGTTATTGGAATTTCTTTGAGCTCAAGTTTTGGCTTCTCAGACGTTCTGTTTTCTTGATACTTAGCAAACCTGCACTCCCTTGCAAAGTGACCAGTCTTTTGACAATTGAAGCATTCAATTTGAGATTTGTCAAAAGTTATTCCTTGTTTTGGTTTGAAATCAATACTTTTGCCTGTCTTCTTCATGTACTTTTTGATCCTTGCAGTGATCATAGCAACTTGCCACCTGATATCAATTTCTTCAAGTGCATCTTCTTCAATCTGTGCTAGATCCTCTTCATAAGTGACAGGTAAGCTTGCTTGTTGTGCAAAGAAGGAGCACACAACTTCATCTGAGTGCAAAGTGGTAGATGGTGGGGCCTGCTGAGCATATGAAGGGGGATTGTAAACAGCAGTACTTTGAGAAACAGTACTTTGAGGAGAAGCAGTACTTTTGGAAGTACTGCTCTTCTTTTCAGATGATAGAAAAGCAATACTGTGAGATTTGGAATTTGGTTGACCACTCATCTCATGTTCATACACCTTCAGTTGATGATAGAGATCATCAAAGTCCATAACATCCAATCCTTGTTGTCCTCTGATCATTGTAGCAATCACATACCATGTAGATGGCAAGCTCCTTAGAAACTTCAAATTGGCATCCTCAACTGACACTTCTGCCTTGTATAACTCCAACATGTTGAGGAGATTTTGAAACCTATCATATGCAGCATCAAGATTTTCTCTTTCACCAACTGTGAAAGTTTCAAATTGTTGCTTCAGCAAATTTCTGTGCATCTTCTTAGAGGCTTCATTCCCTCCAAATCTGGTCTTGAGAGCAGCCCAGAGCTGCTTAGCATCTTTAGCATCATGAAATTTTAGAAGATGACCATCTGGAATGGCAGATAAGAGAATGTTTAGTGCCTTTTCTTGATTCCTTATGGTTGCTGCTGGTAAGACTGCCTTTGGTGCAGTTGGTTGTCCAGTAATATTAATGGGTTCTATAACTACTTCATTCCCATTCACAATTACATTCCATAGAGCATGGTCTGTAATGGCAATATACTGCCTCATCTTCATGCACCAGAGATCATATTCTCCCTTCTTGATTATTGGAATTCTGAGTGAGGTGATTGAGGGTGGAGGAACAGCTTCAGTCGACATCTTGAATATTGTTGAAGTAGGATTTCTTCCTAGTCAGAGTTTCCACACAAGCTCTGATACCACTTGTTGGATCGATATACTCTAATCAAACTAACTTTAACTAGCTTGTTAAGGTTTAATAACCTCGGATAAATCCTAAGTTATTAACAAAGAAACACTGAGCAATCTTTATTAAGTACGCGGAATTTACTTAACAAAGCTAAGAAGAATAACTTTTATTATAAACTCTAAATCTGCTTATTATGCAGATACTCTAATACAACTCTAAGATAATCGAACTTTTCTCTAAAACACTAATTCGTAAACTCTAAAACTCTTTTTGGAATCGTACCTCTAATGCCAATCTAGGAGTCCTTTTATAGGCTCAAGGATATCCTAGTCGGTTTACAATTTGTAACCTTGTACGACAAGTAATCTAAACATATAATACAATTCTTTCCATAAACTAATATAACAGTTCTTTTGTTCTTGCAGTACTTTGACTTTGTCTTTAGCAGTACTTTGACTCTTTGACTTCTTCCAGTACTTTGCAGTTTACAGTACTTTCATATCTTCAGCACTTTCATATCCCAACAATAAGCAATAAAGGAATCAAGCAAATAAGCACTATTAAGTCTGTTGTGGTCACTGGCCAAGGGGGACTGAGGGGCAGTTTGCAGACCTAATATAAGCTCTTAAATAAGCACTAGAAACCATATAAAGGCAAAACAGCTAAATCCATACTAGGGCCTTCCTAAAGAACCAAAAGTCATTCAATTAAGCCAAGAGAATAAGCAGAAAATCAGTGGAGAAAAAAATGTTTTGGACAGAATAAGGAAAAATGACAAGATCAAGTGGGACAGACGAGGTACTTTTTGACTGAAAAATAAGCATCAAAACTAAAAAGCTAATATTAAAAAACCAAAAACAGATTATTTCTACCAACTAAACACCTCAGAAAACCAATTTGTATCCATTTTTGAAAGGATTTGGAGCTAAAAATTGACAGATGAACATGGCCTATTAGGCGGAAAAATGGATTTATCACAGACTAAGCCCAGTTCCACAAATCACTTTTTAAACTAAAAACTTTTTTCTAAATGGTTATAAACATACTTCAAATACATGTACTCTTTAACTTCAAAAGTGCATTCAACCAAATCAGTTTTTGACATTAAAATTAAGCGTAAACCAAACAATCCCGGGTATGATGGTTTGTGTAAAATCACCAGTTATGAAATTGTTTCGATGCCGATATCTGTTGTCCATTGTGCACATGGTATTACTAGGTGACGCGTCCTGCTCATGTCTGGAACGCAGAGTTGATGCCTAAGGCTACATCCACGGGTATCGAATCTATATGTATTGATGTTCTGATCAGTAAAGGTATGTCTTTCATCCGAGTTTGTAAACATCCATTTAGGTGTTGGCATTTCGTGGTGATCAGGTAATCATAACACGGTTGTCATATTATCTTGGCATGCATGTCGTGGACCAGTAAACCTGGATTTTGTCACCGGAACCATACGGACACCAACAGAGAGGCACAAACCTTTTATGGAGAATTTCAGTACATGTGTACCTGCTCATGCATATCGTAGTCGGAAGAGGAGCTCACAAGAGATGAATGCAGGTGCTCTTCGATAGCCGATGAATGTGATATCTTATTTTGGACAACTTATGGAGCAACGAGTAGCTCATACATGTGCATTTGTTTGGTTGTAGCTTATGATAATTTGGTACCTGTATTATAACTGGTATTGTACAACCAATACTTCCGCCGCAACGCGGCGGGTTACATTCACTTGTTCTGAATATAGACAAGTGACAAAAATATTGGATTTGTAAAGATGGAGTGTTTTTTCCTGATACAAAAGACAAATATTATTTTTAAAGACCAAATAGCAACTTGAGTATTGTCTAAAGAAGTGATTGTGACATTCTGAAAATTTATTAGAACACTCCATTAGATGCAGTGGCCAATTGTATTTTAAGTATGATTTGCTTTAAATGTTTGTAAAGTGTTTTAATAATTTTTTGAAAGAGTCAAATCACTTCCCATTATTTAATAGGATATGTTTGGCGAAATAGGCTACAGCTGGGGCTGAGGTTGGAACTTATATTATAAGCTGAAATTAAATTTTTTATTTTTATAAACTTGGTTGACAAATGAGCTGGGGTTGGGGCTTATTAATGCAAAATTATTAAAAATGATATAATTAAATGAGTTTTTGTATATATGTTAGATATTTTTGTAGGGTAAATAAGTAATTTATTTTTTAAAAGCCCCGAGCTAAAGTTTTTAGCCTCTTTTATGAGGCTAAAGTTTTTAGCCGACTTATTTTATAAACCCTTCCATAAGCCCTATGATAAACGAGACTTATTTAATTAATCGGCTTATTTTAAAAGCCCAAACGTATGTAAACCCCATTTAAACCCTCACCAAACATAGTCATAGTAGTATTTTTTTTATAGGTGTATGAAAGACTCGAATAAAAGAACTGAATTAATAATTATTCTTATTTCTCGGATCCGAATGACACATATTTTGATGGGATGAAGAGTGTGTCAGGGACCACATGTGCCAAGTCACCAAACCCAAGGGTCATCATGAGCCACACCATCCTACCACACTCAGATCTGCACACGACAAAAAAGGGGCGATGTTTTCTTTTTTACATTTTCATCCTCTTCTTTTGTTTCTTGTTAATATTTAACCAAACAACTATCAATCAAGTTCATTTTTTATACATGGTCATTTTTTCAAGTACAACTATTTTATGTATTTGTATGTATTAATTTATTAAATGACCCAGCTAACGAAATCACCTTGTTCTGTAGTTGTTCATAGACAGCTTTGATTAAATTGTTTGGGGACAACGCTTTTGGCATATATGTTTGTGTAGGCTAGCGGCATGTAAAGTGTGTTTATATAATTATATGATATCTTTAATTTTATATCCATATAAAGACGTAATCAAAAAATTATGATTGAGAGAAGAAACTTTAATAATTTTCAAAATTTATATTATAAATTGGTTTGTTAAGAGGTCAAATTACAAAAATAATCAAATAACAAAAAAAATAACATTATAATTTTGTTTATTAAAAAGGCACGTGCCCACCTTGCCATCTTGTCTCCACCACTGCATGCACATAAGAAATTAAAAACACTTGACAAATCAAATATCATGAATTGATCAAGACTCAATAGAGTTACAAGGACTCGTTCCATAGCCCTTCAATATGCTTCCACCACCATCGACACTTACCATAAAGAATACTTCACATGTGACAATAAATGATCGATATTGTAAATAATCGCAAATATTACATCTCTTAGATAACTAGAGATATGTTGATCGATTAAAAAAATAAATAAATAAATAAAAAACACCAATCAAATATTGCTCCTAACCCTGACGATCACATTTTGAACATAATCAAAATAACGATTGAAGAATTCAAAAACCAAGTAATCGTATACAACAACCAACTAACGCATGGATCAAAATAAACGTCACCAATTCAATTTCTTTCACACTTAAGAATGTATACATTCATTAGATTACAAAATGAGTTTGGGACACTTGACACAAACTACTTATATCAAGCGTTGCTATGTTTCTAAAAACTAGTGTTGCAAAAATCTGCCGCGGGGATTAACCGTCACGATTTTCACTAATCGGCTTTATTAATCGGTTTGATCAAAAATCGGTCAACATACCGATTAATCGGATAAAAATCTGTCAAATCGGGAATAAATCCGCCAAATCGTATAAATCGACCAACTCAATTATAGATAGAAATCGGCCAAATCAGGGATAAATCGGCCAAATCGGAATGGGCCAAATCAGGCATATAGTTTCAAAACTTTTTAACTTTATATATACAAAATCCAATCCGATTAATCCTCGATTAATCCTCGCCTAACTGATTATCGCTAGGCGGTACTCGACCGCCACGCTACCGCCTAGCGATTTTTGCAACCTTGCTAAAAACCAATTTCTTTATATGATTATCATTGTTATCTCTAAGGAAGTGTATGTGGTGCTATTATATATGGTCACTTTTTTTACGAGAGCAACAAAAGCTCATGTACTTCTATTATATATATGTTATATGAGAGTAAGGAGCTAGAATCAAATATGACTGGGTGCACAAAATTTTTTGAATCGTAAGAGCACAAGGTATGGGGTGTTATTGGTGTGCCAAATGCATGCCATTCGTATGCCAACCATACCGGAGCATCGTGCTATTCGTGAGCCAAACGTTTTGAGCCAATGCAATGGCTCAAGCCATTTGCATCATTGTGTGTGTGTTTTTATTTATTTTTTTCCTTTTTTTTTTAATTGTGAGTGAGTGGGTATTTTTAGTAGGATATTTTGTGATACCCAATAACATGTTAGTGGTGTGTTATGATGGAGAGTGTTTTAGTTATTGGTAAGCTATTGCGATGTGTATGATGTGGCGCTGGGGTGACATACCAATAACGCGTTATTTGTATCTCCCTCACCTTGTGCTCTAACACTGGAAACACATTTCGAAGACCGGGTACATTTAAGATACATTTAAAAAAAAATCAGTGTTTTTTATACAAATTAACACTACATCGAAAAAATCTATAAAGCCCCCTAACACCCGCGAGAATCCCTCTAGCTCCGTCCCTGTGTGAGACTCATGCTTATTCGGTTTATGTTTGTGTTCACCTGTCATATTAGTCATTTATTGTCGAAGTATTTTTTTGTAAGGTTCTTCTGGTATCCCTCAGCCTTGTAAAGTAAGTCTTCTGGATACCTGTGAAGATGAAACAACGCGTTAGTCTCGCCCGGGGTGTTATCCCAGGACCAGACTCCGGCGTAAGAGTAAGTAGGGGTTAAACCGAATGGTCTAGTATAAATGTGTGTGTGTAAGAAATGATACCTTTTTACCAATTACCGTATGCGTATTTATACTCCTTAGTGTCACTTTCTGGTCCCTGGCCCTGTCACTTTCTCTGGGACCGTTGGTGTTGTCAGGGCTGACATTGTCCTTTGACGTCATCTCTGACACCCAGGAGAATGAGACGAATTGTATCCAGGCTACATGCCAAAGGTACTGTCAGGTCAACGATCCCTTCGGATATTGACCTTTCGGTACACTAATCAGTCGGGTATTAAGTCCTCCGGCTATTGAGCCGAGGGACTACATACGTCGTCATGTCCCCCCAGTATCATGTTATTTGTTCTTGACAAGTGACGTGATACTAGTCTAGTCGTCCATTGAGTCCGTTCGGAGTTATTTGATTTGTTTCTGTTTCATGTGCCTTGCTATGAACAGTGAGCCCAAGCCCATTGGGTGAAAATAAGTTAAAATAATTTTTACTGGGATATGTGGGATTGTGCCACGTGGCGGACGCACCTTCGCTAACGGTTCAGATTCGTCCGCGTCCTTCCCTGACTTGATGGGACTTTTCGTGTCCCTACCCCTTTTGCCTGTATAAATCGTTTTTACCCCCATTTGTCATTTTTAATTTTTACTCTCGCTCCTTTCGTCCTTTGTTTATCAAGTCTCTCGGCAAATTCAGGTGCGTCTTTTTCTGTTGATCATTTGTTGCTTGCGCTTTACCATTTTTAGACATTCCGCATGGCTTCCTGTTCCCAAACGTCATTTACCTCCGTACTAACCAACGCGGATTTGGAGGGTATAGTCGCCGGTTATGGCGTCGCTGTGGACCTCCATCCCCGTCTTCCTCCGGAGGGCTTCACCATGAATTACCTCCCGGCCAACGCCATAGGTTTATACGAACAATACTTTGATCTTTCGGGTGTCAGGGTTACCTTTTCTACCCTCTTGCTTAGGGTGATTAGGTATTTCAAAGTTCATATTTCTAAGCTGGTGCCTATCGACTTGAATCGTTTGGTCATGTTTGAAATTTACTGTCGGAGTTTGGAGATTCACCCCACCGTGAACCTATTTCGTGTGTTTTACAAACTTAATAAGCAGGGCCATTGGTTCTCGTTTAAGCGTCGGACGGGCAGCGGGGCCCCCGAACGAATCTTTAGAGAAACTTGTTCAAGTCTGAAACATTGGAAGGATAGGTTTTTTCTAATTGACCGTAGGACGATACCGGATGCCATGCCATGGAGGCATCCGGATTCGAATGTTTCGGACAATCCTCCATCAGGTGGATATGATGACGCTGATGTCCGTAAGCTATGTGAGGGTGTTGTGGATCTCCGGAAGATTCATTCGGGACTCCTCTTTGAAGTCGGGCTTACTACTATCTGGAAGCATCCCGGTTACCGTCCGGAGTTCAAAGATCTTGACAAGAATGGTAATGCGAGCGCCGAAGTTCATTTTGTTGAGTTTTTATTATACATGTATATATTTTTTTCTTTTTGATTTGCGTTTTATTGTTCTTTCTTTGCAGTTGTGACCATGTCCCAATACCTGAGATTGAGGCAGGACCAAGGGTTGAGATTGGGACGCAACCGTCCGTTTGAATGATGGAGAACAAATCCCCCAGCACGTCACCCAACTCCTAGGAGTTGATGAGCCCATACCTCCAGTTAGCAGGGTTCAGTAGAATGTTGAGAAGGCTGACCTGGCGATCCTAGCTGCCAAGGAAAAGAAGAATAGGCAACTTGAGAAAAAATCAGCAACTGGTGGGTCTTCTATGTTGAAGAGACGGAGGAAGGAGCCCTCGCCCTCTATTGAGTTATCTTCCACCCAAGAGGATTCTCAAGCGACCCACTCGGTCTCTCCCCTCAATATTGTCGGTCTGAAGGGTACCGCTGAGAATACCGAGCAGGTGAGCATGGAAGGTGGTGGTGCTGGTGATCAGGAGGAGGGGTTGCAGGAGAGGCACCCGAGTGTCAATGCTGGGGAGATTCCCCAGAGTTTGACGGGGAATGTTCAAGGAGTTGGCGGCAACGTCCAAGGTATGATTCCCTTTTACTTGAATCTTTTCCTTTTCTTTTTTGCTATAACTTTTTTTTGTAGGATCTGAGGCTGGTGGATCTGGAGCGAACGTTCAAGAGACTATCCACCACCGTGCTAGTCCCTTTGTCGGAGGTACTTTTTGGCTTCTTCTTTTTTCTCTCTTCTCCTTTTTTCTTCATGTGGATTGATTTTTCCTCATTCTAGGTGGTTTTGGCCGAATGGGTTCCGGTGAACCCTTCATCCCCGGCTGGGGTTTGACGGTCAACACAATTTTGAATGATGCTGCCCTTTGCAGGGGTATGATGATCAATCTCGCTCCCCTCTTTTTTCGTGGTGAGCAGGAAGATCTGACCGATGACAGGGCTTTGTATAGGGGCTAGTTTGAGTTATGTCATGGGTCCCTTGCTGTGGTTGAGGTGTTCCGGAGATTTGAGCGGTTAGGTCATCATTATTCTGAATTTTACAAGGCACATTCTTCTTGTTCCGGACTGGCATCTCAGCTTTCCGAGGCTCAGGCCAACCTTCAAGATCAACTTCAGGCCAACGGTCAACTTACCGAAGAGCATCAGTCCCTCTTGCAGACTCATCAGGTATGTACGGAGGAGATGAGGGCAAGGTTGAACGCTCTGGAAAGAGAAGTGGACGAGCTGAAGGCGAAGGGCGAAGAACAGGAGCAAAAGGTGCAATCATTGGAGGAAGCTTTAGGGAAGAAAACCTCTGAGTTGGAGGAGTCTGAGAAGGAGGCTTCGGAGTTGAGGGCTGATCTGCAGGGCATCGCTATCAAGGTCGGGCAGGAAGAGATACTGCGGTTTAACTATGTCAAGGAATTGATTTCGGCGGTTGTCCGTCAGTTACATGGGAGCACTGAATACATGCAAGCTTGGGGGGATGTGTTCAATGTTGCCATTGATTATGGCTGGTTGGACGGCATAAAAGAAGGTCGTGAGAAGAGGAGGTGAACAGGATCTTGGCTTCACATAAGGACTTTGATATGAAGGTAGTCGAGGGATTTACCGCTGCTTATGACGAGATGTTTACAAGGTCCTTTCCGTATATTGAGAAGATTAAACGCTCCTATCACCTTCCTTTGGCCGACCTGATGAACGTGCTTTCGGAGGGGACCGGCTATACTCCGGGTGCTGGAACCTCCGGCTCGTGACCTTCTCTTTATTTGTCATTATCTTTTGTAACCTTGAACAAGTACGAAATGTGCTATGTTACAGGCCTGCGCGCCTTGGTTTGTACTCTTGAACAATTTGTGATCTGCTTGGATATTTGTGTTGGACAATTTGTGATTTGCTTGAACAATATGTTATCTTATGTAATCTTGAAGGATACCTGAATGTCATTTAGTCGTCCGTGAATCTGGACGACCTTTTGCTTTTGAATTTTTGTATGCACTTTATTTTTGCATGTTATATTATGATCGCCTATCGGTGAATGCACCTGGGGGCTCATCCATGGCGTAGTCACGCCTTCGGGGTATCCGCATGCCGTTAGGGCGAATACGCTGCGGCTCTTCCCTTAATGACTTAGCATTATTTTGGGGGTATGCAGTTGCCTTACCGAATGGTATACGGGCCTTCCCTAGTGTCGTTGCACTTACGGGGGTACAATAATTATAGTCGTGGGGTTTTCAGCTGCGGGGTCGGAGGTAGCTAGTCTCCGCCGGCCATGCCCCCCACTGTTGCGCGAAACGTAATCATGAGAAAATTTTCCTCCTCCATCATAGGTAGGGAATATATCATTGTTCATAAAAGTAGAAATAAAATAGTTGAGTCCCGAAGGCTTACATATCATTTGGTTACATTCTAAAGAAAACACTTCTTCAAATTCATAGCGTGCCACTTCCGGGGCACTTCTTCCTCATCCATAGTTTCCAACTTGTATGAGCCATTAAGGTGTGCTTCGGTAATCCGATAGGGTCCTTCCCACTTTGGCCCTAGCTTGCCATGATCTTCAACTCTGCTGGCTTCGTTCTTCCGGTTCACGAACTCTCCCGGTTTGAAGGATACCAAGCGTGATTTCCGGTTATAGTACTTTTCCAACCTTGTCTTATACCTGGCTTCCATTACGGCTGCCTCCTCCTTCCGCTCTTGCAATAAGTCAAGATTGAGACGAATTTCTTCTTCATTTCGCTCCTCTGTACGGCGGGGGTCTTCTTCCTCGAGGCCTTCCCGTATCATCCTCGTTCTGTACGTTGGTATGCCTACTTCTGTCGGTATGACTGCTTCACTACCGTAGGTAAGGCTGAAGGGCATTTCTCCATTGCTTGTTTTGATGGACTTCCGGCGTGCCCATAGGACATTCGGAAATTCATCTACCCATCCTGCCTTTGCACGCCCCAATCTTGCTTTAATTCCCTCCATTAAGCTCTTGTTTGCCCTTTCCACCAATCGGTTGTCCTGTGGATGAGCTACGACGGTGTTGATCTGCTTGATGTTAATCTTTTCGCACCAATTTTTGAAGGAATTATCCACAAACTGTTTTGCATTTTCCGTGACAATGATAGCTGGGAGACCGAAGCGGCAGACTATGTTGTCCCATACGAACCTTGTGACATCCTTGCCGGTGATCCTTGCCAATGGCTTGGCCTCAGTCCACTTGGTGAAATAATCAATAGCCACTAGAATAAATTTGACCTTTCCTGCTACCGAGGGTAAGGGACCCAGTATATCCATCCCCCATTGGTAGAAGGGCCATGAAGCCACGATGGGTGTTAGCTTAGTTTTCAGAAGTTGTGGTATGGGAGAGTGGATCTGACACGAGTCACATTTGAGTATCTTATTCTTGGCGTCCCGATGCATGGTTGGCCAGTAGTATCCTTGACGCATGGCTTTTTCTATGACCGATCGGGGACCGGAATGCATCCCACAAGCTCCCATGTGTATTTACCGGATCACGTAGTTCGCCTGTAAGGGACCAACACACCTCATCATTGGTACTAGGTAGGCCTTTTTGTAGAGTACTCCATTCTCCATGATATACTGGTTGATCTTCATCCTTAGGGTGCGGGCTTCGTTTGGGTCTTCCGGCCAGACCCCTTCTTCCAGACAACGGACATTGGGAGTCATCCAGTTGTCCCCCTCTTCTTCGACAATGTTATTGACTTCCTTCCCTTTCGTTGACGTTTCTCGTAGTACTTCCACCAAAACCTCTTTTGTCAGGTGGTCGAAAGCAACCGTAGCCAATTTACTAAGAACATCCGCCTTTTGATTCTGGCCTCTGGGGATGTTCCGGATGGTGAAGCTTTCGAAGTTTGCTATGTACTCTTTTGCCTTTGCCAAATACTTGATCATACTTTCGTGACTCGCTACGTAGTCCCCATTTATCTGGTTTGATACCAGCTTTGAATCTACCAGCACTTCGAGGCAACTGACATGCATACTTTCGGCCATTCGCAAGCCTGCTAGCAGGGCTTCATACTCAGCTTCATTGTTGGTGCTTTCGAAATCAAGACGAATGACATAGGTGAACTCAATCCCTTATGGGCTAATCAACACAAGACCTGCTCCGGAGCCTTTGTTGTTGGATGCCCCGTCTGTATGTAGGAGCCACTTTCCTTCCTCCTTCTTTTTTGGAGCTGGTTAATCAAAATATCTGCCGTTATTTTCCCCGATGGGAGTTTCCGAAAGGAAGTCCGCCAACACTTGACCTTTAATCACGTTCTGAGGCTCATAGGTGATATTGTAGGCACCAAGCTCCACCGAATATTTAGCCAACTTTTCGGAAGACTCTGGCTTGTTGAGGATCTGTTTGATCGGCTGGTCCGTGATGACTTTGATAGGGTGTGCTTCGAAGTACCGCCGGAGTCTTCGCGACATATGTAACAGAGTGAGTGCTAACTTCTCTATCGGTGCATAGTTCTTCTCTGCTTCATTTAGCGTCCGGCTCACATAGCGTACCGACAGCTGCTTCCCCTTTCTTTCCGTTAGCAATACGGTGCTGACTGCTTCTTCGGCGGCTGCGAGGTATACGTACAATGTTTCTTTTGCGACCGGCGTTGTCAATGAAGGTAAGTCGGTTATGAGCTACTTCATCTCCTGAAAGGCCTTCTCCGCCTCTTCCGTCCAATGGTACTCATCCTTGTTTTCCTTAGTGATGTTTTGAGGGTTTCAAAGAAAGGTAAGGATCTTTCGGCAGACCTAGATAGGAAACGGTTGAGCGCTGCAAGCTTTCCACTGAGACTCTGCATCTCCTTCAAGGTTCTGGGGGACTGCATGTCCATGATTGCCTTTGTCTTCTTTGGGTTCGCCCTGATTCCCTCTGAGGTGACCATGTATCCCAAGAATTTTCCTTCCTCCATCCCGAAGGAGCATTTTTTTGGATTTAAGTTCATGTTCATCTTCCGAAGATTATCGAAAGTTTCGGCGATATCCGCCAACATCCCACTTTCTTCCTTGCTCTTAATGACCATGTCATCCACATATGCCTCTAAGTTCCTCCCTATCTGAGATTGAAAGGCAGAATCTATCATTCGTTGGTAAGTAGCCCCGACATTCTTTAAACTGAACGGCATTTTCGTATAGCAATATGTCCCTTGCTCCGTGTAGAACGCCGTTTTTTCCTCATCTTCTTTTGCCATTTGCACTTGATGATAGCCCTTGTAGGCGTCCAGAAAACACTTGTACTTGTACCCCATGACTAACTCAATCTTTCTGTCGATCTCCGGTAGAGGATAGTAGTCTTTGGGACAGGCAGAGTTGATGTTCTGGAAATCAATGCACATGCGCCAGCTACCGTCACATTTTTTTGACTAAAACAGGGTTGGATATCTAGGTGGGATACTTGACGGGTCGAACAATACCAGCTTTGACCCATTCTTCAACCTCCTTCGTGACTGCCTGACTACGGTCCGCCGCTAACACCCGACATTTTTGGCATACTGGATCCATCGAGGGGTTAGCGTTAAGTGTATGTTCGATTATTCTTCGTGGAACGCCCGTCATATCTGCCGGCTCCCATGCAAAAACATCCAGATTCTTCTTGAGAATTTCCTTGAGGCAACTCTTGCACTCGGGGGATAATGCACCTCCTATCGTTACATGCTGTTCCGGGAAAGCTGGGTTAACCACCACCTCTTCCGTTAGGCTTATCTCATCTGTCTTACCTGAATCCTGATTGTCAAGTTCCGGTGGGACAACCTGCATTCTCTCCAACCTCCTACATTCCGAGATGACAACCGAACGAGTCACGAGGGTGGCGATTCCACGAGGGGTGGGGAACTTCATCATGAAGTGTACTGTGGAGGGAATGGTTCTCAATATCTTCATCCATGTCCTTCCCAAGATCACATTGTAGGGTGACGGAGCGCGAATGACAGTAAACTTCATTCAAACATTCCTATACGGCCCTTCATCTCTGAATGACATATCTAGCTTGATTTTTGCCAGTGGCTTCGTCACTTGTCCGGCGAATCCTAGCAAATCTGTCTGAGTCTGTTTCAGCCGAGACCTTATCTTCGTGCTTAGGTTGTTGAATCAATGCTCAAACATTACTTCCACTGAGGCTCCTTCGTCCACAAACACCCTTCTTACCAGATATCCTTCCATACTAGCTTCAATTATGAGAGGATTGTAAGATATAACATTTCACATACACATCAAACCATAACACAAGGTGGCGAATAAGATGGAATTCTAGAGAGAGAAAGTTAGAGGTTTAGGGAACTTAGTGAGAGAAAGTGAAAGATATTATTATGAGCTCCAACTCTCTACCTTGGAAGGTAGAGAGTATTTATAGTCTTACATAACTCGCCACACTTTGGGCTGTGGATCAGGCATACAGTGGGTAAAGACCCGTCCGTCCTCCACGGTGTTACTTAACTAAAATACTACTTAACTTAAAAGAACTACGACTACGAGCTTTCTAACGATTACATATACTTGAGGTGACCGACTCTTTAATACCGGGAATTTCTAATTCCTAACAATCTCCCCCTAAGGGAGGTCACCTCAATTATGTACCAAAATTACATTGAATACAAATAGATATAACATTTAACAATTGATCTTGCATTCTTGATGAAGTCCTTTGCTCTTAAGCTCGTAGTCTTTGATACTTCACAATGCATGTTTGGTTACTTCAAGTGGAGGTCTTTTACTGATCCACGTGATGATAATTTTGAGCCATCATTTGAGATCATCAGCAATCAACAATCTCTGAGACTTCCATTGTGGTGTTGTGACTTTGGGACCGACATGCTCACATTCTGGATCATGATATCTTCTCATCAGAGTAGCGGAAGCATTTGTTGAATCATGATATTGGCAGCAGCGTAGCAGAAGCATGGAGTGAAAATATCAGAGTCATTGATGCACTAATCATGATTTCTTTTGAGATGAATGTGTTAAGTGAGCATGCGGCTATGGATTGACCGCTTCATTCTGATCAGCTGCAAACATCGGGCGTACCTGCATACAACAGTTAGCAACAAATCGCACGAAAGTGTCTTTGATCACTTTCGATGAATTGAGGTACACGGCCCACGGTTCCCCGTTGATCAGTACAAGTACTGCCTGTGATCAGGTAGGATTCCAAAGAATCTCCTTGACAGGGTTTCGCAGCTGTTCTAGCTGTTCTCAAACCGGAACATCTCAAAGAAGACAACACGGAGTGAGTGAACCAGCGAATTTTGAGTCCACTGATTGATGAAAAGAGATTTGAAAAACAATCGTGTATTGCTCAATAGAAATTGTTTTTGCAATACAACGGAGGTTTTATTGAAAATCAATTATCCATCATAAAAATACCTTTTGGTTTGAAAAATGAGTACACAGTCGATGTGCTAGAGAAAAGAGTTTATTAAGCACAACGACCGGTTTTTCAAAGGCATCCGTCAATCCATAACCTGAACCAGGATTGATTCAAGAGATTGAATCGCCCCATTGTTTCTGTTCAGTTGTCACATGGTTGATCTATATAATAGATCTCACATGCCACCTACCAGGAGCTTGTTTGATGTTGGCTCCAGAAGGCTTTCCATCTTCATTGTGAATATGTAAACACATCACTCAGATGTTCTGGCAATACCACAAGGATAATGCGTAGGACTCAAGATATAATCTCTCTTTCCACATTGTGTGAAACAGAGAGTCTTCATTGAAAGTGTCCTAATGAGATTTATTGATGATCTCGTGGCTCTAGACTCAATATGTGCATATTTGGATCCTATAACGGAGACTAGGGAGAGGGTCTCCTTCTTCAATATCAACCATCTCTAAGAGAAAGTCGATAGACAATGTCGGTTCCCCGTGAGAATGAAACAAGTCCTTTTAAGAGGAACTTGAGTGGTTTGGGAAGTTGAAGTGCAGTGCGTCACTGGGTCCATGACGTCTTGTCTTCAATACCGATGTTACCATCAGTAGCATATGAATTGAACCCGGTTTCTGCCCTAAGGTTGAATAAATGGAGGGCTATTTGTTTTCACCCTTTTCACATTCAATTCTTTTTAATTCTTCAACCCCTTCAGTGCTTACCAAGACTTCATAGCTAGAACCTTGTTGGGTTTATTCCAGTACTAGCTCAGTCTTAGTCCGCACTCTTCCCATATCTCATTTTTCTCCTTTTATCATCATACCTAAGGACTTCTACACTAACTAGTGGATTGTCCCTGGGTAGATCCCTCCGGTTCTGGCGGATCATGGGAACCAATACCTAACCTTATCATCCTTATATCACCGTACATAAAGTAAAGTTGGTCGGTCAATTTGGTATTGTTCATCTGCCATTGGATCCAATTGAAAACCATTTGAAAATCAATTCAGATACTTGTGATATATTATCAAAGCTTTTTGTACCTGAATTGTTTTTGATATTTTTAGAACGAGAACTCCCCCTCAACATGTGCATCAAGTATTAGAAAATGTTTTGCACACGGAGGCAAGAGAAAGAATTAACTTCTTTTGATTACCATTTTCTAAAAGATATCAACATTACTTCCCTCAAAAGATCAAGTTGGAATAGCATTTCCGGGAAGGATGAGGTTTCCATGAATTTTGCTCCCCCTCAATATGTGCCTCGAGGTTGAAAAGAGTTTTGCACATACTAGAGGGAACCTGCACATTAGGATGAATGATCACGTTTTAAATCAAAGGTTTAAGATAGATGCTCCCCCTCAACATGTGCATTGAAAAATTGAAATCGTTTGTCACATGTGAGAAGGACAGCATGTACATTCTTTTATAACCATTTACCTGATTATCAGTTTAAATCCAATTTAAATCACACATTCTCCCCCGATCACAATTATCAAATCATTTGAGATTTGTGATCTCGTATAGATTTAAATTGATTTTGAAAGCTTTTGAGGAGAATTGTGACTTGATTGTGAAAGTGTTTTAACTGATGTGGAATGGATTTTAAGACTTTACACTCCATTTATAAAACATGCATGTGTATCTTTTGAAAACAATTTAATGCCAAATAACTTTTTAATTTAATTGAAATCATTCTCCCCCTCAATCAATGACGTAGGTTGTTGATTGAGAGATAGAGATTTTGACAAATAAGTCCTGATGATTATCAAAAATAGAGATTGAGTTATTTTTCAAAGCATTTAGTTTTCAGCAGATAGGAGTTTATAGAATCAGAGCATAGGATTTGAAAACATGGTAAAACATGGCTCTGTTCTTTCTTTAAAAGCGGGTTATTGCCTGAAAATGACAATAAACCATTTACTCTTTCTCTCAAAATTTTTTTTTTTTTTTTTTTTTTTTTTTTTTTTTTTTTTTTTTAAATTCGAACAACATCTAAAATCCCGTGTCATTCTTTGAATGACAGCTCAAAGACCGTAGATATAATCGAACCGGAAAGAAACATGACAAAAATGACAATATTTTTTGAAGATTTTTCGACTTTTTCAGATTTTTATGGGTTTTGAAAGTTTTATAATTTTGTATTTTGATTTTCGAATAGATATATACAAGAGATAGATGAAGATAGACCTTTACTCCTCGTCTTCCTCCTGAAGACGTTTGAGAGTTTCTGGTTGAAGGCTTTTCAAACCAAGACGTGGAAGAATAAACTCAAAACGTTCTCTTGGAAGAGCTTTGGTGAAGATGTCCGCTAACTGATAATCAGACCTCACAAAATATAGTTCCACTACACCTTTTTCCACTTGTTCCCTGATGAAATGATGTCGAATGTCGATATGCTTTGCTCTTGAGTGTTGAACGTTGTTGCATGAGAGAGCAATAGCACTTTTATTATCACAGTACAGAGGGATTTTGTTGAATTCAAAGCCATAGTCAGATAATTGAGATCTCATCCATAAGATTTGAGCACAACAAGATGACATGGCTATGTATTCAGCCTCTGTAGAGGAAATAGAAGAACTCATTTGCTTCTTTGAAGACCAGCTCACAAGCTTATCACCCAAAAACTGAGCACCTCCTGACGTACTTCGACGTGTATCTTGACAACCTGCATGATCAGCATCTGCATAGGCCGTTAGTGACATCCCGGTGTCTTTCGGGTACCATAGTCCCATATTGATGGTTCCTTAGAGATACCGAAAGACCCGTTTAACTGCTTCAAGGTGCTTTTTGGTAGGCTTAGCCTGGTATCTAGCACACATGCACACAGAGAACAAAATGTATGGTCTACTAGCAGTGAGATACATCAGGGATCCAATCATACTTCGATATTTAGTTTGGTCAATCATGATCCCTGAGAGGTCCTCATCTAGTTTGGTTCGGTCAATCATGGGGGTGTCAACAGGGTCACTTGAATCAAATCCAAATTTCTTTAAAATCTCTGTTGCATATTTAGATTGATTTATGAAAATGCCTCCGGGACTTTGAGAAATTTGTAATCCCAAGAAAAATGACATTTGTCCCATCATTGACATTTGAAACTTTGAACTCATTTCATTTGAAAAACGATCACATTCCATTGGGTCAGTCGAGGCAAAAATAATATCATCAACATAAATTTGAACATGAGTCAAATGTTTGCCTGACTTCCTGGTGAACAATGTAGGATCAACTGCTCCTTTGATGAATCCGGTTGATAGAAGAAACTTTGATAGTGTATCATACCATGCCCTTGGAGCTTGCTTTAAACCGTAAAGAGCCTTCTTCAGACGATAAACGTGAGTAGGATGCTCTTGGTTCACAAATCCTTCGGGTTGGCTTACGTAGACAACTTCCTTAAGATCTCCGTTCAGAAATGCCGTCTTTACATCCATCTGATAAACCACCATGTTCTTGCTAGCAGCATTAGCCAGAAAGATTCTGATGGCCTCGATTCGAGCAACTGGAGCAAAAGATTCTTCAAAGTCTATACCCTCCTCTTGACGATATCCTTTAGCAACTAATCGAGCCTTGTTCTTCAACACATCACCATGCTCATCAAGTTTTACTTTGAAGATCCATTTTAGAGCTATAATCATAGCACAGTCTGGAGCAGGTACTAACTCCCATACATCAAGACGATCAAACTCATGAATTTCATCTTGCATAGCATTGAACCAGCTATCTTCATTCATGGCAGTTTTAACGTCTTTTGGTTCGATCTTAGATAGTACGGAGTTGAAGAAGCACCATAAGGCATCGGTTGCGAGTTGCTTCCGGGTTGATACAGGACGAGAGGGATTACCAATGATGTTGTCTAATGGATGATCGTGAGTCCATTTTCTGAGGTGTTCATGTGGCATTTGCTGAGGAACTGAGGTTGCTGAGTCGATGTCTCCTGAAGAAGATGGTTCTGCTGATGATTCAGGAGTAGCAAATATGTTTTCAAATGGAGCATCTTCAGGAGTCGCAAAGGGATTAACTTCATCATTGATGCCAGAAACATTTCCATGATGTACATTTGAAGAATGATGATTTGTTGATGAGACTGAAGGATCAGCAGCAGGTGCTTCTTGACTTACAGATATTGAAACTGATGGATTGACTTCATTTACTGGAATCTGATCATCCTCTGTTGTAGGGATCAGCACTTCATTAGTAGTGGACTCATACAGTTCATCAAACATTGGATCAAACAATTTCTTTACATCATCTTCAGATGGAGGTACATATGGTGTTTCTTGAGAGGAGTTTGGAACAAGGGATGAACCAATAGGGCTGTTATGAAGTGCGGGTCCTGAGCTGGAGTGTCCAGGAGCCATTTGACCGGTCAGCTCATCAAACGTAACGTGAATTGTTTCCATGATATTTCGGGTTCTTTTGTTGTAGATTCGGTATCCCTTTTTGTTTGGTGCATATCCTACAAATACTCCAATGTCAGCCTTAGCTCTAAGTTTGCCCAAGTCTTGACCCTCATTAGTTGGATAGCACAAGGCACCAAACACACGAAGGAAAGATAGATTGGGTTTCCTGTTGTGGACAAGTTCATATGGAGTTTTTCCATGAATGGTGTGAATCAGGGAACGATTTTGTGTGTAACATGCAGTGGCAATTGCTTCAGCCCAGAGAAACATTGGAACCTTTGAGTAAATCAGCATTGTTCTAGCAGCTTCAACAAGAGTACGATTTCGTCTTTCAACTACACCGTTCTGTTGAGGGGTTCGTGGAACACTTCTTTGATGGCTGATTCCAATGCTTTCATAGAATTCACTAAGTTGTTTGTTGACAAACTCAGTTCCATTGTCTGTTCTGATAATTCTGACAGTCTTGTTTAGTCTAACCTGCAGCTGTTTGATGAGTTTGATGATGATATCAGGAGTTTCATCCTTTGTCCTTAAGAACTTGACCCAGGTGAATCTAGAATAATCATCAACCACAACTAACACATATTTCTTCCCAAAGATATTCTGCACCCTCATTGGTCCACATAAATCCATATGAATCATATGAAGAACTTCTGTGACAGAGTTAGAAGGTTTGGGTTTATGGGCATACTTCTTGCTTTTTCCCAATTGGCAAGCTGAACAAAGATGATCCTTTTCATACTTTAGTCTAGGTAAACCTACAACTAAGTCCTTTCTGGAAAGATCGTTGATGGTGCCGAAGTTCAAGTGATTGAGACGACGATGCCATAACCATGACTTTGTTTTTGAAGCCTTTGATAACAAGCAGATTGGTGATGCTCTCATCATGTCATCGATAGAGATAGTGTAAAGGTTTGAGCCACGAGTTCCTTTCAGCAGTTCCTTTCCATTAAGATCTCTAACAAAGCAGGTATGTTTTCTGAAGGCTACTTCTAGATCAGAATCACAGAATTGACCAACAGAGAACAGATTATGACCTAAACCTTCCACATAATACACTCTGGAGATGACACTATCGCCAACAACATAATCTCCATAACCCATAATAGCACCGAAATGATCATTACCAAATCTAACAGTCCCGATGAATTTGCTCACGAAGTTCATGAGCCGTGACCGGTCTCCAGTCATATGCTTGGAACAGCCTGAGTCCAGGTACCACAGAACGATTTGAACGATCTGCAGTTGAACACAGACAAGAATGGATAACTGGATATTTGGGATCCCCATGCAAGAATGGGTTCCATTTGGTTAGTAGCAACAGTTGGACCACCCACATCAGAAATAGAAGCATTCATGTCAGACAGTGAAGTAGTGGAATCATTGTGAATAGATGCAATACTAGTGTCTGTATTAGCCCTATTTACAGTGTGACCACTTCTTAAGGGAATAGTTCTACCAGTAGGCATCCATTTTCTAGTGGGCATTATCTGATTAGTTTTATGACCAACAGGTATCCAATAAAAGCCTATTCTGCTGAATGTTCTTCCTGTGGGTTTCCATTGTTTTCTAACTCTCTTTCGCAATTGCCTTTTAGCCTTTTTAGCATGAATTTTAGCATTAATAACATTAACTGGACAATTAATATCATTAGGCAGAACATTAACATCACATTCATGATTAGAAACAGAATTCAAGCAATCATCAGTACAAGGTTTGCAAATAGTATCAGAATTCGAATTAATTACAGTACGCCTATGGCTAATACTAGAATCAACACGATTCGTTTTATTCGATTCAAACTTAAGGTTCCTAGATTGTTCTTCTACTCTCTTCCAGTGCACATTCTTAGCTTGAGAGGTCCTATCATTCCTTGTATTGTCTTGAGACTTTGACCTGCTCCCTTTAATGTCACTGATTACTCCTGTAGAGGGAATGGGAACATTAGTTTGTTTTACTACTCTTTGCACCACCTGTTTAGATGTGCTGGGATCTGAACTACATGCAGGTGCACTAAGGTTCACTTTCTTAACATTAGAGGTACTGAGATTATTACTCCTAGAAGGCACATTTGAGTTCACTTTCCTAGTATTGACAGATCTAAAATCTGAACTACTCACTGGTGCACTACTCCTCACATTCAAACCATTGGGAATCGAGTGCATGTCATGTTTGGCCTTAGGCATTGAGCATGGAATCAAGGGGTTAACTCTCTCACCTAATGTCTTTGGGCATATGGTGATCAAGCATTCTAGGATTTCTTGAGATCGTTTGGCATATGAGCATGCATGTCCAATTGCATTATCATGAGGTTTCTCTAGCTTATCCTCTTCAACAATCTCACGCAGGCATTCTAAGCAATCCTTGAGGGATGAGAAATATGTTTGAATGGCAAGTTTGTTGTTCCTTAGGTGAGGGGGGACATATGTCACAGATAAAGCAGATTTATTGCCAGAGTGAACCTTAGATACAACATTTTCCTCATTGATCATTGGCATTTTCCCTTTTACCTGACTCTTCAGATTCTCAATTTCCTTTTGCAATGAAGTTATTTGTTCGTTGTTTTTGTTACGAGTGACTTTAATTGATTCAAACAACTCATTGAAATGACGTTTAACCTTTTCATTCTCTTCTAGAAAACTTTCGTTTTCCTTTTGTAAAGCATTTACTAGGTTTTGAAGATGAAACGTTTGAGAATTCTGAGAATCTAAAGAAGGAGGCATTTGGGAGCATGTCATATTGTTCGTTTGACCCTTTAATTGAGAGATTTGGGCTTTCAACTTTCTGATCGTGTTACACTGAGCTTGAATCTGTTCATCTCGTTTGTTAATTTGAAAAACTGCATCAAACTCTGGAGCATCTGAAGATGTCTTGATATTTGAAGTTTTGACATTTTCTTTGAGATGTTGATATTTTAGTTGTAGATTAAAATACTCAACTTCTAGTTTAGAAAAATGTTTAACCAAATTGTCATGATCATCCAGTTCAATTTTCTCATTTAGTTTAGAATTAGTTTTTTCAAGCTCAATGACACGATCATGGGAGACTTTCAGGGCCACAGATAATTCATGAAATTTGGAAGCATTAAGAGAGCAATTTGAAGCAGTGAAAAACACATCTTGAGCAACACATTCAGTAATAAGATTCTCATTTAATGTATGCAAGTTCTTTCTCTCAATCTCATTATATTTTAGTGCACGCTCATAATCACTAACTTCAGCAACCATTGCATCAAATTCCTTTTCCATACCTTTAATATCAGCTTCTACCCCTTTTTTAAGACTCTCAAAGTGATCTTTTAGAAGTTTAAAGAAGGGCATGACCTCAGTTAAATAACATTCTTTCATTTGTTCAAAACCTCTTTCACCTTCAGTTATACCAGTGGGAGTGATCCTTTTCTTGCAAGTTTTTTCAAAATCAACAAATAGTTGGAATATAACGTATTGGCTAATTAATGTCTTGCTTTTAGTGGCAATTGTTCTAGGTACAAGATGCATAGGTGTATTAGGAGGATACACAGTTGCTCTAGGCATTTTCCGAAGGGGAGGGTTTGTTTCTACAATATTTTCGGCTTTCTGCTTATCTAAATCCATTTTCCAGAAGACTTGTTCGGGAGTCAACAAAGTCTGAGGCTTAAACTTGTTTAATGCAATCCAGTTTTCCTTTTTGTAATCGTGAGGAGAGATAATTATTTTTTTTTCTTTGCATTTAGGGTCATCTAGTTTTTTGTTCATCCTTTCCCTAGTGACTTCATCTGATTTCTTATCTTCCTCAGTGCACTCAACGCAACTAGGTTTCTGCCTAGGCTTAAGAATTTCATTACCATCATAAATCACCTTATGAGCATTTCTAGCCTTTTTGATTACCTCTGGATTTGGTTCCTCAACAAGGGGAATGCTATGCTTATCGCTTAAGACTCGATGTTTGGTGACCATGTGAGCAGTCTGAATGGTGTTTCCTTGTATGTACAACTTGTTTTCAAGTTTGTTTTTCAAAGTTTTCAGATTAGAAAAATCTCTTAAGAGCTTTGATTCTTTTACATTAAATTCTTGCTTAAGCATTTTCACGTTTTCTTGAAGTTCTTGTTTTTGCTTAGCTGTTTTAGAAAGTTTTTCTTGCAAAGAATTTAATTCTTGTTTCAATACTTCTTCTCTAAAATTACTTTTTCTAATTACTGTACGCACTTGGTCATCCATTTCCTGCTCACGAGTGGTCAACTCAAATTTTGCACGTTGTTCATAAATGGCAACACGTTCCTTATAGGCATTTAGTTCAGAGATAATGGAATCATCAGGAGCACATGCAGTGTATTCATCAAAGACATAGTCATTGTTGACTGCAGAAGATGCATCACTAGGTACAACTTCACTTTCACTTTGTTTCACGTATTGATCATATGGGACAATATTGATATTACCAGTATTTTCAATATTTGATTCAAAAGTTTCGGTTGGTTGTACTTTGTCATGCATCTGTTGCACATCAGCATCATCATATAGCTTTAATACCTCAGAGATGAGTTTGTCCTTTGATGGGCCAGCTTGTGGTGAAGAAGTGACCTTGGGAGACACCATGGGAGAGATGCTAGCCATAAATGTTGTGTGTGCAGTAGGTCCATCATCCACATCAGAGTCGTAAGCATCGCAGTCACCGACTTGAAAGGCATTTTGATGATTGTGACCTATCTCCTGAATGGGCTGCTCATCTACATCTGCATCATAGGTCTTGGCATTGCCTTCAGCAAGAAACAGCAGTTCCTCTTCATTCAAAGTAGCACCATTGTCCTGAGCTTGAGCCAGCAACATCTTATCTCTGAAGTATTCGGCATTTTGTGGACGCTTTGGAGATGTGCAGTTCCTTGCAAAGTGTCCCTCACCACCACAGTTAAAGCATTTGATTGGCTTAGCTTGACCTGGGTTACCATTCCTTCCTCGATTCTGGTTTCCAACATAACCTCTCCCAGCTCCACCTCGTCCCTGTTCATACTGTCTTTCCTGAACCGGTTGCACCACGATCCTTCCATCTTTAATAGTGGCTTGATTATGTGGGTTAGATGCAGTTCTGAGGTTGTTGTTGGTTTGTGGAAGAGAATTCATGTTTTGACTAATGAGAAGAGCAAGTTGATTAATGATGTTGCCCACGTGTGCATCAGCATCAGCTTGTTTGAACTGAGGATCAGGGATGAGTTTGTGATTACCATTACCCAAGGGAATGACTTGTGATGCTTTGGTTGTGATTCCAATGTTTGAGTAGAAGGCAGTTGAATCATTAGACGAGCTTGTCTCTCCTGGGTTAGTTTTGAACTGATTGAGAATCAATTTTTCAAACATGGCATGTCTTTCATTCTGAAGGAGGAAGGCATAGAGTTGCTCATAGTTTGTGTTCTTCAATCCTTTAGTGAGCTTCACAGCGGTAACAAACTTGTGCCATTCGGGATTCATGTTGTTCACAAATTTTGAGTTCAACTGAATGTTAGGCATAGTCATCTTGATGTTCCTCATGTCATTCACTAACTTATGAAATCTCACATAGTACTCATAGACACTCTCATCTGGTTTCATCTTGAAGTGCTCAAATTCATCATAGAGTTGGGATTCCCTGTCTTCCATAGTTAATTCTGAACCTGAGAGAAGCATCTTAACGTTATCCCAAACAGCCTTTGCATCAGTGTTATGATTGATCAGCTTGTAGATGTCTTTAGGAAGACCTTGAAGAACAATGTTTGAAGCCCTGATATCTGCATCGAATCTCTTTTTCTCCTCATTATCAAGCTCATTGTACATCTTAGGTCTGTCCATTCCGTAGACAGGAGTACCATCTTCATTAGTATCAAGTATGTCTCTAGTCGTTTCAACCCGATATGGTCCTTCATCAATGGATTTGAGAATGTTTACACCATTTTCCTTTCCAAGGCAATACAATCTGATTCGTTGAGCCCAAGAATCGTAGTCAGTTCTGTCAAGCATTGGTGGACGAGTATCTGAGCCAGCTGCTTGAACATCCTCGGCAACAGTGGAGATGACAGTGGGAACAGTGGGAATGTTGGTAGACATGTTAACAGATTATACGGGATTTTATAACTCTATGATTAAACCGGGAAATAGATTCTTTCACGGGATTTTACTAAATCAAGAGAAAACCGTAAACAATCACTCAAGTTGCTAGATGATAAAGTGCTAACTCGCTACCAAATAATGCACTAAGTCGCTAGAAATTAGTGCACTAAGTCGCTAACCCTTAACTCGCTACACGTCTAAGTCGCTAGAGTCCCAAGTCGCCAACAGAAAAGCAAGTCGCTAAGTAGTAACTCGCTACAGACTAAGTCGCTAGCCAAATTTGTGCAGTAATTCGCTACACAAGTCGCTAGATATGCAAGTCGCTAAAGAGCAACTCGCTACAGACTAAGTCGCTACCACAAGTCGCTAACCGTAGTGGAGATTCCACTACTTGTACCTTAACTCGCTAGCTCTAACTCGCTAGCTTTTATAACTGTAAGTCGCTACAAAACTATGAAGTAAGTCGCTACCAAGAAAACAAGTCCGAGAGCTAAGTCGCTAGCTTGAAAAACCAAATAACCTTCACTTTTCAATCCAAAAACAACCCAACCAAGATGATTCAAGCTTACCAAATGAAAACCTAAACACTTTTGATGATTCTAAACATAAAAGTACCAACAAAATTCAAACTTTAACACAAGAAATCAACCAAATGATGCAAAAACCACTAAACTTTTTCAAACTCAAAAACCACCTAAAAACCACTATAAATCCAAAGATGTGCAAGATATGATCTAACCATGGCTCTTGATACCAATTGTAAGATATAACATTTCACATACACATCAAACCATAACACAAGGTGGCGAATAAGATGGAATTCTAGAGAGAGAAAGTTAGAGGTTTAGGGAACTTAGTGAGAGAAAGTGAAAGATATTATTATGAGCTCCAACTCTCTACCTTGGAAGGTAGAGAGTATTTATAGTCTTACATAACTCGCCACACTTTGGGCTGTGGATCAGGCATACAGTGGGTAAAGACCCGTCCGTCCTCCACGGTGTTACTTAACTAAAATACTACTTAACTTAAAAGAACTACGACTACGAGCTTTCTAACGATTACATATACTTGAGGTGACCGACTCTTTAATACCGGGAATTTCTAATTCCTAACAAGGATCATCTGACACGTCTCCGTCAGGAAGAGAAGGAAAGGTTATGGGCACATTCATCCACCCTTCCTCTTGTTCTGCTGATTTCCTCTTTCTCTTCTCTGGCTATGCCCGGACCATGTTGATGACCTTGTCTTTGGTTCCTGTCTCCTTCTTAGGGGGGTCTCGCCTACCCTTCTGTCTGAGATCCCTAATCAAATGGTTCAACTTTCCCGACTCCAAGGCGAGTTCTAATTGTTTCTTAAGTTGATAGCAGTCATTCGTGTAGTGCTCCTTTTCCTCATGGTAATCACAATACTTGTCTTGGTTCTCCTTCCTTGGCGGATCGCGCATAGGTTTCGGTGGAGGCAAGCGCAACTGGTGCTCAGTAGCCAAGATTTCCTCCGGAGGTTTGATGAGCGAATCCGGCGTCAACCGGGGAATGTTTCGACTTAGGTGGTCACCCCGGGAGGGCAGATAAGGTGTCGACCTGTCCCCGTGACGATAAGAACTTCCACGATCTTTGCCTGAATACCCATGTCGCCTATCGTTTCTCTTTTCCCCTCCATAATGTCCCCTAGCGACCCTTTCATCCTTCCGGAAGGGACCGGTTGAGGCCCTCCTGGTTGTATCATAGTGTTCTCCTCGGGGAAACTCGGTGCTAGAGAAAGCCTCCTCCGATCTGACGAAGTCGTCCACCTGAACCATCATCTCGTCTACAGTCTTCGGCACTTTGTCGGCAAACCGTTTAGCTAATTCAAGGCATTTGCATCCACTCATGAACGAGGAGATTCTCATGATCTCCGACACACCTTGTATGAACCCTGTCTCGATGGTCCATCTCTCCTTGAACTCAGGCAGCGTTTCATTAGCCTTTCCCACAATCTTAGTTATTTCCGTTGGGTCCTTGAGACAGGCCTTGTGCAGGAAAAAACGAGCTTCAAACTGTTCCCTGAAGTCAGCCCATTCGTCTATGCTGCCCGGAGGAAGGCTGTAATACCCTAAAAACCGTTTTCTGAAATCCGATATAATTTGAATTTTGACCTAATTACTGGAAACATCATTAAGCATTTAAGATTTTATGTTATGAATCTAAGTTCATAATCGAAATTGACTAAGATGAAAATTATATATTTTATATACCTCGATTTGGGACCCTATATGTTATATATAAAATAAACTTGCACTATGTTACATATGACTCGACACACTTTTAATATGGTTACATGTCAATTGTTATTATGTCACTTATGAAAAATAATCATATGCCTTTATATTAAAATATATCATAATCGCCCCTAATGTAACATTTGCTAGATCCGACCCTTAATTTCTTTTGTTTACTTGTACACTTTTTGAATGAGGATAAGTTGTGCAAATTTTGGAAAGGATTTTAGAAGAAAAAGACTCACCTAATAACTCTCCCTAATAACTCTCGGCAATCAAATCTCCCATTTACCCTTTTAAATTGTTAAACTGTATCTCACACTTGACCCACCTTAAAACCCTAAAACTAAATAAAATATAGCATCGACAGCCTCCAGTTTTCTGTTTCTCCAAGAAGATCAAGTACGAAGGGGTTGAAGGCAGCAAGGTGGTGATCGACTTGGGTGATTGGGTAGTGTTAAGTTCTGGGTTTGATTGCGGGTTCTAGTCTTGGTTCTTGCCTCTTGTTTCATTCGTATTATCCGACTAAGGTATCCCCTACAACCCTCCTTGTTATACCCTTCATGTTATACGACCAGTAAACCTATAAAACCTAAGATTTATATAATCATGTCGACTAATGTCTACATTGTGAACCATGGGAGTTTAGTTAAAGCATGTTTTAGGTACACTTGATAAATCATGAGATATTGAAACCATTCACCTACATTTGTTTGTGTCATTACTCTTTTTGAGGTCATTATTTTGTCGACCTTAATGCCACAAGAAGATACTCTATAAAATCAGGAACTAATAACCTTTGTGTCGACTGTTTTGGCTACGAGTCTGGTCGTCACGCACACTCTTACATCTGGTCATGGTTGATCTCTAATATACGTCTTATAATCTGGTTATGAAACCTAAATAATTAACGTGAGGCGTGCATATTTATCAACGTGAATAATGGCGTAGCTTTGATGTAATTTTATGTAAAGGTTTGTATGTTTTGGCTCGTTAAGACCAGGTTAATGTGGCTGAGATTTATGGGTCGTGTGTGCATGAATAAGACTGTCTTGATATGGGTCGAGTACTATGAATTGATATGGTGTCGTTTGGTTGTGTCGAATCAGTGCATATATGCGAGTCTGGTCATAATGTATGCTTTATATATGTGGTCCTTATCACTAATAAACTCTTCTATAAATAACCCAAGAACCTGTTAATATGACTTTATAACGATACTTTATTTTGTGTCACGTTTACATGCTACAAAGGGTAATCAATCATGTCTCGCGGAGTGTGTCTTGTGTCGAACTATATCTAAAACTAGAATAATCATGCTTGTAAGGATTGGTTAAAAGAATAATGGTTGTGATTGGTGAACTATGATGTGGATACCATTTTGGATAGTAATAGTAGAATGGGTTCATTAAAAACATGGGATTAACTACTGGATAATTTAATATATATAACAGATTAACGAATCGAACATGGATCTGGTGTATCTACAAGTTGAGTTGTGGTTGTGTCGCATGGGTAATATGATTCATTGAAGAAAGGGTGACGTTTTTTGGCTTAAAGTGAACTGTAATTCTGAACATTCAGGTGAGTTTTCATGTGCTTTTTAAATTGGGTTGCACTTTTATTCGAAATAGTATCATGCAAACTTGTTTAAATGATAGTTAATTGCTACGTGTTTTGATTCTTCGATAATATGTGAACCGTATAAATGTTGAATTGTGAATCGTGGAAATAAAGAAAGTTGAAACCGTTGAACTGAACGGAAATAAAGAAAGTTGGAACCGGTGAACCGAACGGAAATAAAGAAAGTTAGAACCGTTGAACCGAACGGAAAATAATGAATAGTTGGTATAAATGGTTTTGGTGATATGTGTTGAATCGTTGATTTTGTTGACTGTTGATAAGTATTGAGAATATGTGATCATTGAATAGTAATTAAATGATATTTGAGCAAATTGCATGATTGTTTTGCAAGTTTGATATTATTGGAAAAGTGTTTGATATTATAAGAATTGTTTTATACGTGAAAACCATGAATTCTCACTAGGCCTTTGGCTGACCCAAAACTCTTTTAAAATTTGTGCAACCCAGATGAGCTGCTTAGGAATCAGGCGATTATTTGAGTTTGACTTTGAGTAGAATCTTCCGCTGATATAAGGTAAATTTGAGGTTTTAATGCTCCGAAAAGGCGGGGTGTTACAGTTGGCATAAGAGCCAAAGGTTTAAGTGAATTAGGTTTTAGGAACCTAGTCTTAAACCCAGATTAGGTATTTAAGTTGCAAAAATAGTTGATAGTTAGTGATTACTAGGCTCATTAAAGATAAGGAGTAATAGTTGTATTTTGACATGAATTATATGCCTTTATATAGATAGATACGTTGGCTTCTTAGATATCTTATGGACTTCAATTAAAATGGCACAGAGAAATGGAAGGAAAAGGTGGTGGTGGCTCCAAGTTAAATCCAACAAAGAACCAAGATGTACCTGTTACCAAAGGAGAACTAAGTAACGAAATCATAAGAATTATGTCAGAACACATGCCCACTATTCTGGCTAAAAGTCAAGAAAACTTTAGGAAGGCAGAAGAAGCTAGGAAAGCTGCAGAAGAGGCTGAGAAAAAGAAAAAGTCAAATGAAGATGATGAGAGGAGGAGAAAAGCAATGGAAGATAAGAGGGCTGCAGAGGAGCAGGAAAAGATAAGAAAGGCTGAACAAGATAGGAAAAACGCAGAAGATTTTGAGAGACTAAGAAACGAAGAAGCCCAGAGAGACGGATGTAGCTACAAATCCTTCTTAAATTGCAAACCGACTGAATTTCATGGAGATAGCGACCCTGTGAGTGTCACCAACTGGTTAAAGGAGATAGAGGACATCTTTGAAATTAGTGAATGCTCACGTGGACAAAGGGTGAAGTATGCATCTCATTTGCATAAAGGAGAAGCGCGACATTGGTGGAATATGATCAAGATCGCTCGTGGTAATGAAGCTGTGAGTGCTATGACATGGGAACAATTTGAAGAGTTGGTCATGGAAAATTATTGTCCCCAAGGATTGATGGATAAGCTTGAGGAGGAATTCTTGATGCTGCAACAGAATGATATGACAGTTCCGAAATACACGGCAAAGTTTAATGAAAAGGCAAGATTTGCAAAATATCAGGTAGCTATTGAGGAAAGAAGAATCAAACAATACATATGGGGTTTAAAAGCTGGAATTAGGGGTCCAGTTCAACAAGCTCGACCTGCAACTTTTCAAGAAGCAGTAGAGCTTGCTTTAATGATAGAAAAGGAAAATAATCGACAGCTAGAGGAAGGAGGAGATAACAAAAGAAAGAGAGAGAGTCGGGATGAAGACGTGAAAAAGATCAAAATCCATGGTGGGAAAGTAGAGGATGTTGGGGAGTATAAACCATGTACCATATGCAAGAAAACCCATAAGGGGAAATGTTGGCATGAGGATTGTCGTAATTGTGGGAAACCAGGACATGCAACAAAGGACTGTAAAGCTGATTGGGTTTGTTTTAGATGTAAGAAACCGGGGCACAAGATCGATGATTGTCCTGACTAGAAGCCTCTCGATCCACAAGAGAAAGCAGGATATGGAGGCAAGCGAGGGGAGTACAAGGATACTCAACCACGAAAGACGATGGGAAGAGTTTTTCAACTAACAACTGAGAAGACTTAAGACACTCCATATTAGAAAAAATATAATAAAGAAGCATGTGACGCCTAATAGTACCCTTCAGTTCTTAAGGATTATGAATTTTGATGTTTTTGAATTATTAAGTTTGGTTTATTTTCGATGGGATTATGCTTCTAAGTTGGATTGCATACATTATAGTTTTTTTTTTTTTTTTTTTTTTTTTTTTTTTTTTTTTTTTTTTTTGAATTTTAGTTGCATAATAAAGTTTAGAGTATTGAACGAATATGATGTTATAACAAAGTGCCCATGACTGATTTTTTGTTTTAAATTTCGAGGACGAAAATTTTTTTTAGAGGGGAAGAATTGTAATACCCTAAAAACCGTTTTCTGAATTTCCGATATAATTTGAATTTTGACCTAAGTACTGGAAACATCATTAAGCATTTAAGATTTTATGTTATGAATCTAAGTTCATAATCGAAATTGACTAAGATGAAAATTATATATTTTATATACCTCGATTTGGGACCCTATATGTTATATATAAAATAAACTTGCACTATGTTACATATGACTCGACACACTTTTAATATGGTTACATGTCAATTGTTATTATGTCACTTATGAAAAATAATCATATGCCTTTATATTAAAACATATCATAATCGCCCCTAATGTAACATTTGCTAGAGCCGACCCTTAATTTCTTTTGTTTACTTGTACACTTTTTGAATGAGGATAAGTTGTGCAAATTTTGGAAAGGGTTTTAGAAGAAAAAGTCTCCCCTAATAACTCTCCCTAATAACTCTCGGAAATCAAATCTCCCATTTACCCTTTTAAATTGTTAAACTGTATCTCACACTTGACCCACCTTAAAACCCTAAAACTAAATAAAATATAGCATCGACAGCCTCCAGTTTTCTGTTTCTCCAAGAAGATCAAGTACGAAGGGGTTGAAGGCAGCAAGGTGGTGATCGACTTGGGTGATTGGGTAGTGTTAAGTTCTGGGTTTGATCGTGGGTTCTAGTCTTGGTTCTTGCCTCTTGTTTCATTCGTATTATCCGACTAAGGTATCCCCTACAACCTTCCTTGTTATACCCTTCATGTTATACGACCAGTAAACCTGTAAAACCTAAGATTTATATAATCATGTCGACTAATGTCTACATTGTGAACCATGGGAGTTTAGTTAAAGCATGTTTTAGGTACACTTGATAAATCATGAGATATTGAAACCATTCGCCTACATTTGTTTGTGTCATTACTCTTTTTGAGGTCATTATTTTGTCGACCTTAATGCCACAAGAAGATACTCTATAAAATCAGGAACTAATAACCTTTGTGTCGACTGTTTTGGCTACAAGTCTGGTCGTCATGCACACTCTTACATCTGGTCATGGTTGATCTCTAATATACGTCTTATAATCTGGTTATGAAACCTAAATAATTAACGTGAGGCGTGCATATTTATCAACGTGAATAATGGCGTAGCTTTGATGTAATTTTATGTAAAGGTTTGTATGTTTTGGCTCGTTAAGACCAGGTTAATGTGGCTGAGATTTATGGGTCGTGTGTGCATGAATAAGACTGTCTTGATATGGGTCGAGTACTATGAATTGATATGGTGTCGTTTGGTTGTGTCGAATCAGTGCATATATGCGAGTCTGGTCATAATGTATGCTTTATATATGTGGTCCTTATCACTAATAAACTCTTCTATAAATAACCCAAGAACCTGTTAATATGACTTTATAACGATACTTTATTTTGTGTCACGTTTACATGCTACAAAGGGTAATCAATCATGTCTCGCGGAGTGTGTCTTGTGTCGAACCATATCTAAAACTAGAATAATCATGCTTGTAAGGATTGGTTAAAAGAATAATGGTTGTGATTGGTGAACTGTGATGTGGATACCATTTTGGATAGTAATAGTAGAATGGGTTCATTAAAAACATGGGATTAACTACTGGATAATTTAATATATATAACAGATTAACGAATTGAACATGGATCTGGTGTATCTACAAGTTGAGTTGTGGTTGTGTCGCATGGGTAATATGATTCATTGAAGAAAGGGTGACGTTTTTTGGCTTAAAGTGAACTGTAATTCTGAACATTCAGGTGAGTTTTCATGTGCTTTTTAAATTGGGTTGCACTTTTATTCGAAATAGTATCATGCAAACTTGTTTAAATGATCGTTAATTGCTACGTGTTTTGATTCTTCGATAATATGTGAACCGTATAAATGTTGAATTGTGAATCGTGGAAATAAAGAAAGTTGAAACCGTTGAACTGAACGGAAATAAAGAAAGTTGGAATTGTTGAACCGAACGGAAATAAAGAAAGTTGGAACCGTTGAACCAAACGGAAAATAATGAATAGTTGGTATATATGATTTTGGTGATATGTGTTGAATCGTTGATTTTGTTGACTGTTGATAAGTATTGAGAATATGTGATCATTGAATAGTAATTAAATGATATTTGAGCAAATTGCATGATTGTTTTGCAAGTTTGATATTATTGGAAAAGTATTTGATATTATAAGAATTGTTTTATACGTGAAAACCATGAATTCTCACTAGGCCTTTGGCTGACCCAAAACTCTTTTAAAATTTGTGCAACCCAGATGAGCTGCTTAGGAATCAGGAGATTATTTGAGATTGACTTTGAGTAGAAGCTTCCGCTGATATAAGGTAAATTTGAGGTTTTAATGCTCCGAAAAGGCGGGGTGTTACAAAGGCGGTCAAACCATCCTCTTGCCTTTCCGTCCAGAGTCTGTTGGAATATGCGGCACCATTCCGGCATTGGCCATTCTCCATGTCCTGCAGCCCCTGTAAACCTATTGAGATGGTCCTGAGGATCTGTCTACCCATCGTACAGCTTGATGTGGGTGGGCATCTTGTGTTCTGGTGCTGAGAATTCGATTATTCGTTGAGTGAAGGGAGACCTTGAGACTTCCTTGAAGGGTTTCCCCAGATCATCGTCCTTTATTTTACTTCCGGTCACGATCTCTTTCTTCTTATCTGCTGGTTCGCCTTTATCTTGGGTTGTCTCGTCGGCAAAATCCAACCGTATCGGATCGACGATATCCCTTCGGTTGTTGTGTTGTTTTATCATGGACTTGAGTGCAGTTACATACCCTTCCAACTGCTCTCTTGTCACTTGGGGGGGGGGGGGGGAGTTAGCTTCCCCTCCTCCTGAGGTTATCGGAGGTGTTGAACTCGTCATCCTATAGCTTTAGCAGATTAAATGAGGGTCCCACGGATGGAACCAATGTCGAAGTATTTTTTTGTAAGGTTCTTCTGGTATCCCTCAGCCTTGTAAAGTAAGTCTTCTGGATACCTATGAAGATGAAACAACGCGTTAGTCTCGCCCCGGGTGTTATCCCAGGACCAGACTCCGGTGTGAGAGTAAATAGGGGTTAAACCGAAGGGTCTAGTATAAATTTGTGTGTGTAAGAAATGATACATTTTTACAAATTACTGTATGCGTATTTATACTCCTTAGTGTCACTTTCTGGTCCTTGGCCCTGTCGCTTTCTCTGGGACCGTTGGTGTTGTCAGGGCTGACATTGTCCCTGACACTGTTCTTTGACGTCATCTCTGACACCCAAGAGAATGAGACGAATTGTATCCAGGCTACATGCTAAAGGTACTGTCAAGTCAACGATCCCTTCGGATATTGACCTTTCGGTATACTAATCAGTCGGGTATTCAGTCCTCCGGCTATTAAGCCGAGGGACTACATACGTCGTCAATTTATTGTTTTAGGTATCTGTAAAAATTTGGTTATTGCACCTATATATTTATTTGTATTTAATAGGGCTTTTTTCTTTTAGTTAGAGCACATGATCATTAAAATTGACGGCCCCGATAACTATCACATAATGTATATTTTATTCACATTATGTGAAATATCCATAACTCAAGGGGTGAAACATGAACATAGTACAGTCTGTATCAGCAGCACGTCCACTGCTTTCGCATCAGCTTTGGATCATAATTTGTCCCCCCTCCCCTCCCCTCATCATCCGTACCTTCACACAAACACACCCACCCACATATAGTAACACCTAACCCAGATCAAACAAACCAAACCAAAAAAAGAATGTATTAATAAAAATCTCTACTAGATGGGTGGTAGTAGTAGTAATAGTGGTGATCGATGTTGTGACACTCTCAGTGCTGACGTCAGCGAATGTGAATCTTCCACTAGTTGTTCCGCCGGCTTCCTTTATAATAATAATAATAATAATAAAGGAGGTGGTTCCTGTTCTATGACGTCATCACCTCACGGTGGTGGATTCCGTACGGTTTCTGTTACTGATTCGATATTTCCGTCTGCCGTGTTTGGCGGGAAGGATGACGTCATGGTCTGGGATAAGAAGAAAGTTAGGAAAAATGATGCACTTGATGTTGATGATTTTTCTGGTTAGTGTTTTGTTTATGGGCTTTTTTACCTCTTTGAATCTATGCTTTAAATGATAATGATGATTTTTTTTTTTTTTTTAAATAATTGGAAATGAATAAATAGGTTGATGATGTTCTATGTTTTTGGGGGAGAATTATGTTGAATATACATTATTGGGCTAATCGCACGAAAATGTATCTAACCAGCCGATTATTTGTTTTTACAGAACTATGTAGCGTACTTTTGAATTTGGTCTCTTTGATGTATCGTGTGATCAGTTGTGTATATTGTTTGACGATTTTACCCTTAATTTATACACTCAAATTTAACCGGAAGAGGATTAAATCGGTCAAATAATACACAAAACTAGTTACACGATGAAACTTAAAAGTATGCTACATAGATCACAGAACTATAAAAAGTGATAATTTAGATACATTTTCGTGCAATTAGCCCTACATTATTAGGTTATAAGTATGGAAGTGTACCTGTTTTTTGCTGGTGATGGTTGGTTTAACTAGTGATTGTAATTGGGTTTTATGCTTTGAGATGAGTTATTATATACTAGAAAACGATATGTGTTTTTGGCTTAGAGATAAATTGGATCGGTTGAGTTAAAATACAACGTTTAATCTGCTACTTGTTGATGTAAGTGGGTTTATTGGAATGTTGTGTTTGATTTGTCATGGTTTACAGAAATTGATATGATGAAGGAACGGTTTGCTAAGCTTCTTCTTGGAGAAGACATGTCTGGAGGGGGCAAAGGAGTTTGCACCGCTTTAGCAATCTCAAACGCTATAACAAATCTATCCGGTCAGTGTGCAAAACCTCATCTTTTCCTATATACGTAGAAGTATTATACTGGTATACATATATCTACATGTGTATGCACCTTTGAGGCTTATGCTTAAATTTTCTGTTATTTTCTGAATAGCTTCCGTGTTTGGGGAGTTGTGGAGGTTGGAGCCGTTGGCACTGCAGAAAAAGATAATGTGGCAAAGGGAAATGGATTGGCTTTTATCAGTAAGTGATTCCATCGTGGAGCTTGTGCCTACTGTTCAAAAGTTTCCTGATGGAGGCACGTATGAAGTAATGGTCCCCCATCCACGATCCGATATGCATATGAATCTTCCTGCTTTGAAGAAGCTTGATGCTATGTTAATTAGTATGCTTGACGGGTTTCGCGATAGGGAGTTCTGTTATGTTGATCGAGGGATAGTTTTAGGTCAAGATGACAGTTGTGATGCGTATCCATCAAGTAACTCAGCACCAAGACCTTCAATCAGACAGGAAGAAAAGTGGTGGTTACCGTATCCGCAAGTTCCTCCCAAGGGATTATCAGAGGATGCAAGAAAGAAGTTGCAGAAGTGCAGAGACTGCACAAGTCAGATACTCAAGGCAGCTTTGGCTATAAATAACAATGTACTTGCTGAAATGGAGATTCCAAGTGCTTACTTGGCAGCATTGCCAAAGGTATGGTTTCAATAGTTTGATTTGATTTTCCCTAAAAGTTTACATCCCTTTAAAATATTGGACATGTTGACGTAGCTACTTGCTAACTTAAAGCGATGAGTCGTGCTTTCATCATGAATGAATGACCTTTTCTATGTTAGGGCTTGGTCAAACAGTTCTAGGTAAGCCATCTTTTTTATGTCTTGGCTGTATTATAATACCAGGGTAGTAGATTTTTAGAAACCTATTGATACATGTGGCTATGAGGTATAGCATCTGAATGTTTTCTTTTTCTTTTTTTAGAAGAAATTAGTCATCAAACATTATCACACCGCTGTACTCAATAACGCTTCCTCTCCCAATTACAACATGTTCTGTATTGCTTATATTACCTCTTTTGCCTGATGCTGTGGATGGTAATTTAGCATTTACTGTGTTTATACCTTTTAGCTATACAGTATAGTCCGTCAACCTTATAAATGACTATAACACTCCAGTTTTCTTGACTCGAAGGGGCAAGTAGTGATTCTTGAAAGATGTTTGTTTAAGATATATGCCCCGTTTTGCAGATGTTGTTAACGGTTCTCTCAGAAAAATTCTAATAATAAAAACTATTAAGTAATGAAACTTGTGAGTGCTAATAGAGTATTTGCACTCGTAGTATGCTTATAAATGTTGTTTTTAGCATTGTATTGGCAGTCATATTATGGTGCTTAAAATTTATATTGGTAGGAGAGGGTACGCCACATAATTGGTCACAACTGAATGAAACAACTCGTATACAATAAGACTGCAAGAGTGTCATGATATTCTGTATGAATGAGTAATTGCAGTGCAAATTTTATCTGGATTGTGGATTCAAATAGTTGGTCACAGTTGAATGATAGTTACGTATTCGGATCTCTACATGGCCCTCGACTTAAGAATCTGATACCTTCCTTGTGCCAAGTTAAAGTTCGTTTTCATAGTTCTGCACTTCTGCAGAGTGAGCAAAAGTGATAAAACCTTCGAATTAAATCATGTAGACCAATAAAGAGCTTGCAGTAACATTTCCTGGTTCACGGAACATTTTCAGTCTGGGTACATGAATCGGATTCTTGATCCTGTTGAGCGTAGGAAAGTACATGAAAAGTATAGCTTGGATTCAGTGCTTTGTCACTCATGTATCAATAGTTACCCCATGTGTCTTCTTTAAGTTTGAAGGGAAATTTTCGGAGAATCCGGAAAAGTTACCCCTTCGTGTGAGAGGAAAGTCACGGGTTCATCACAGAAAAAGCCTCTTTTTGATGGGCGGCGAAATCACTTTTCAGTTGCATGTCCCAGAATCTTAAATAGTTAAATCTGATTGGAGGGATGAAATTATATAAAAAAACAGATATGTATATATATGAATTTATGAAATCTTTTCAACGAAACAGAAGAATGTAATGCAAAACAATGTTAGACCTCTGTGTTTCTTTAGCACTTAGCATTGTAAACCAGAAACGGAGACTAGCTTATGTCAGGCAGAAAAATGTGATTTCAATGTGATCATACATATAAATGGTTTTCTGCAGGGTGGCAGATATGGTTATTTAAGCACATAAAATGTCTGTGCTTATTCCCTTTTGAAGCTTAGATGCACAATCTTGCCATTTAAAATCAGATTCGTGTTATTTAAATTGAATGATAACGAGAGATTACCTATTAATCACAATGTGAAACTTTGTCTACTTCTCGTTATCTTTCTGAATGTGCTGAGAGGTTTAGGTGTCGATAAAATGTAAATCATAGTAAACCTTTTCCATATTGATTCTTAGATGTATGTGGTGCAAGAACTGATTTGTTGTCTCTTCCCATTTCTTGTTCCAACATTGATGCAGAACGGGAAAGAGTGCTTGGGTGAAATCATATATCGCTACATAACTGCAGACAAGTTCTCTCCAGAATGTCTTCTCGACTGCCTAGATTTGACATCAGAGCACCATACTCTTGAAGTAGCAAATAGGGTTGAGGCAGCTATCCATGCATGGAAGCTAAAAGAGCATAAGAAGTATCCAACTCATCCAAAAGGTAAGCGTTCATCATGGAGTTCGAAGGTCAAGGGGTTAGTTGCTGATGGTGATAAAAACTGTTGTCTAGCAAAAAGAGCAGAGACCCTGCTACGTAGCTTGAGACTTCGTTTTCCTGGCCTTCCTCAAACTTCATTGGATATGAGCAAAATTCAATATAACAAGGTATTATAACAGGACATCCTAAGACATTTTGAATTCAACCCTTATTGTCGCAAACATTTGGCTTCTTAAGTTGGGGAACCTTGTGGATAGATAGCAATTTCGACCCATTTATCTATGAACGTCAGATCCGGTTATGTTTTAGCTAAACGGGAACATTTTAAATGGGTCCAAAGGTTTATTAACAGATTTAAATTTATGCTGTAATAAAAAATGTTTCTATAATCATAATTGTGCCTCAACTATTTATAAGAAAATGAAATGTACAAAACATGTTTACAGGTCAACCCAGCGGGCCCATATGTTGACCCGTACTAAAATTGACCCGGTTCAACCCCAAACCTGATTTGAGCCATTACACAACCCGTTTGCTCAGAAGAATTTTTCATTTTTTGTTGCAATAAGCTATTGCTGCACCATTTTCTAATTTAGGTTCAAGAATTTGTTGGCCTACTGGCCAGGTTCTACTTGCTGAATATTGAGTTGTTCAACATATCAAGATGTTATTTCTCACTCTGATACAATTTTGTCGTTGCAGGATGTCGGGCAGTCGATTCTTGAAAGCTACTCAAGGGTGATGGAGAGCTTGGCATTTAACATAATGGCAAGAATTGACGATGTCATATTTGTAGACGATGCTACCAGGCGTTGTGTTGCTTCAGAATCTTTATCAATTTTCAACAGAGGAGGTTTAGGAGGCCGTCCCATCCAAAAGCGAATGTCCCCTAGTCCTTTCACAATCCAACACTCACCTTATTCCTCTCCGTTCGCCACTCCAACGTTCTGTTTATCTCCTCAGAATCTTACCTCAAGTGGAGCCCTGACTCCTGCAAACAATGAGGTTACACAGAGCTGTAAGTTAGATAGTAAGATCTCTGCTGACCTGGACATGCCATGGACATATGCTGCCGGTAAAGTACCCGCTAATGCTCCAGAGCGTCATTGAGTTAGTGACTTTTCGTCCAATCTATGAAGCTAAGGAACACAGGTGATTTTCATCTCTGCATATCCTTGTGATTTTAACACATTTGCGAGTATACGCCTATACAGGTCGAGTTGTGTTATATTTTGCCTCTTATCTGATAAATTGGGTAAAAACCTCTAATCTTGCCAAAGCTTATTCAAAATGCATAAAATCTCCTAATTCATTCCAAAAGTTAAACATTCTTTGTACAATTCAAGAAAAGAAAAGACTAAAAAGCGTGTTGGCTGGTCACTCCAAACCGACCCAACCTGTTTTGACAGTTACCCTCCCTGCATGTTTGCAACCTTCACATTTCTTGCATCATTTGAAAAATATTATCATCTGTTTTTTTTGTATCATCAGGTAGTAGATCAACATCGTATGATGATTTTAGCACCAGCACATTCTTGTTAGAGAGTAGATGAACATTGTAAGCTGTTTAATTTTGAATATCGATATTTTGAGCTGTTCTGTTGCTCTTGTGCCCCATTTTGTAAGCACATGAGTATAACAGAAATTTAGAAAGTAAATTATTCTTAGGCATTTCCTTTCATTCATGTCGACTAAAGTTCGTAATATATCTAGTATTACAACAATTGCGCGTTACCATTTGGCTCCCAATCTCCTCGTGCTACTTGTCTTACCTTATATTATTGAACCGAAAAGCAGAAGAAAAAGAGGAATCAACTTGTTGGCTATTACCAGCCAAAGATATACCTTGCTCAATGATGGCTTGAGCAAACTTGAGACAACCAAGTAAACAACTAGTTTATGCACATTCAATTGTGGATGAATATCATTTTTAATAATTTTTTTGCAGCTTAATTAGATAACTTGCATGTAGATGTAAGATAATGTTAAACTATATAAAAGATTCCACATGAAGTCCTGAACTCCCAATACTATGAATTAAGTTCCATATTTCCATGTCTGGTTGACTGTATGCGAATCTTCAACTGATACACGAATACTTATATAATATTGACATACTTAATAATTAGGAATCAGTAGCTAACTACTTGTATAATTTAATGCCGAAAGAATATCATTCCTTTATATTTTTTGGTTGGGTTCATTTAATCATGTACATATAAATATGCTTACCAAAAAATTCGGTTTCGAAATAAAAATACTATTTCTGCAAGTATAAAACTACGTAAATCATGGAGTTAAAATGGACAAATTTTAGCTGCCTTGATCCATTTTATAATCAACTAAAATGTTAATCATTTATTAATTTTTTGGTTAAAAAAAAGATGGATTCTGAACATCAACAATGTTGAAGATAATACAAATACCATGAAAGATCTCAATTCGAATAGGAAAAGCCACTTGAGTTAAGAAATGATATAATTCAAAGGCCACTCAAAATTTGATTTTGATCTTCGAATCAATGACTACCGATGCCTGACTTTGTCCTTGACATCAAAGATCGTTTCGAGCAAGCCAAATGGATCACGTTGCGCAAGGTCCAACAAAACTTCAAAGTTACTCGATCGAGCTACCATAGACATTCCTTGCCAATCTTTTGTTTAATCAACTTTTTATTAACTTCGATACAAACTAATTCTTATTGTGTTCATCAAAGTCTCAAATGTTACGTATCGTATTTTCAGAACTATTAAGAAACATGCTAATGCTGCCCAACCATGCATTATTCATCGCTGCCCAACTATTATTCATCTCTGCTATCAGAATATCGACACATTACTTTCATTCGACACATATGCCAACCCAACTACTGATCATGATATAGTAAGTGATGATGTACCTTCTTACTAGTCGAAGCCTAAACTTAGTACTAACCTCTAACATGTCAAAATGTTGGTGTTAAGTCATGTTTTCGACAAAGACATAGGATACCGTAAGGAAATTCATCAACATTTTACTTAGAACATGTATATAGCTTTACCAAATCTACACAAAGCCCCCTTGATCTAGCAGTTGTGCAACCTTGTCCACCAAAGTAAGGATGCAGGAGATAAGCATAGCAAGATATACAATGGAAGTAACCCATTGATAAACGAGATCTTCTCTATCACATGCATGTAAATACATAGTTTATCATTCATGTATCTGGTGCAGTAGCTACGCCGACGGATGCCTTGTGCAAAACCGCTTATATGAGTAACTAAACATGACAATTCGAAATATATTTGAATAATTAGTTTTAATTTTTATGAGTTTTTCATCACTGTCATCCTATGTTGCACGGGGACGGGGACATGGACGGGTACAGGTATTGGGAAACGGCAACATTCTAAAATTCAAGAAACGGGTAAGGCGGGAAAACGTCTATATATTTTATAATATTTTAGTATATGGCAAATTGTCTTCCAAAAAAATTACACAACATTAAAAAATTCAAACAAATATTACTCATAATCATCATAAAAACTCTTAACCATCAAATTGTATTCCCCAAAAATATTTAATTAATAACATTTAAGGTTGATATCATAATTAATTATGTAAAAAAAAAACATAAACAATTAAACACCTTATTAAGTATAGTTTTACAATGAATAGAACTTAAAGTACTAAACAAAAAAGCCACCAATCATACATTAACAAATTACCTTTCTTCATTTAACCCGCGAGTCCTTTTATAACGTTTTAAAATTGCACTTTGAAATAAATACAGAGTAGTTTGTAACAGCAGCAATATAAAAAATGCAAAAATAAAAGTATAGTACTCATAAAAATATCTTGAAAATAGTCAAGTTAAAGTAGGAGTATTTCATGCTTAAAATACTTGTACTATTTTAGTTGTAATGTCGTTTTAGTGTACCAAAAAGAAGACAAGTACTTGTATTTCGAATGCATATCTTCTCCGTCTACTCATCTTCTTAACTTCTTCTTTCTCATTCTAACCTGCAAGTTGCGGCTTTCTGAGCTCATTCCCACGTCAAACTATGGTTTCACTAAACGGATGGGTTCAGTATTATCATCAAAACACAATCTTCATCACATAAACCCGATTCATCACATGTAAAATTTGGAAACATAACTTTTTGGGCCAGAAACGTTTCCCCAAACGTTTCCTAGATAAGGATCGATGAACCCAATTGAAGAAACGTTTCCACTTTTCCCGGGAACGTTTCCTAGGCGTTTCCCCGAGTTTCCAGGCGTTTCCCTTTTCCGGGACGTTTTCGGTACGTGATACGGCATTCCGGCAGCGTGTCCATGTATCCTAGCTGTCGTCCACTTGAAGTAAAGTTTAACAAATGTTTAGAACAAAATTCCATGTATCGTCAACATTTTGAGGCCACAAATATATAAAGAGATATAAGTTTTGAGGCCATTAAAAATTTAAAACCATGTGCGATAGCACACCTCGCACATCCTCAAATACGGCTATGTATGTATCATTTAACTATCTAAGCCATCTTATACACTCGCACTAACTACATTCAACTCGCTTATTATTAAATAGTTCACTCTTAAATCGGAAGGCAATTCAGAAAGCCTTCTCTTATGTTTCGTGCCTTCTTCTAACGTAATGTTTTAGTATATCTTACTTTCAGGTTACATACAATCTCGATTCCACAATCACCATTACTAGATCTGAAAAGTACATTTTATTATACGATCAACTAGAAAAAAAAATGAAAGAATAAAACTCTTTAAAGTGTAAACGTGAAACCTATATCAACAAAATTAACTTCTTTCTATTTAAAAAGACGCATGTTAAGCAACATTCGTTAGACTGAGTGTAATAAAGAGACCCTAAGATTGTATTTCAGTTTTCTCTTTTTACAACTAATTTCGCCACAAACTTAGTGTAATAAAACACCAAATTCAGCATCAAAATATACTCTATTAAACACATACATACCCCATCAAAACACAGTACACGACTCGATTTTAGCCGAAACGAGTCTTGCGAATTAGCCATGAAAGGCGTGTTGATGGTGAGAGGTGTAACAAAGAGGACAAGGTTTTCAAGTTGTTATTGCGGGATGGTTTTACACTTCACTTAGGGGTGTTTGGCTAAGCTTATATGATGGTTTTACGAGCTTATTAGCTTATATATGTTAAATAAGGCTAAACTAAGGGTATGTTTGGCAAAAATAGATGTTGCTGGTGCTAGTGTTTTTGTTGGTGTTGTTGCTGATGTTGGTGCTGACGCTAGTGCTGAAAAAGATTAAAATTATAGTTTTTTTTGTAGTGGTGTTGGTGTTATTGCTGAAAAAGATTAAAATCAGTTAATTTGTGAAAAATAATTTTCATAATCTTTTAAAAACTAGTTTTCGAAACTTATTTTTTCATAACTTATTTTTCTAAAATAATTCACAATCTTAGTTTGCTAAACAAAGATTATTTTTTTGACTAAAGCTTATTTTCAAAAAAAATAAATAATCTTAAGCCTTCATAATTTTTCATAATCTCTCGCGCCAAACATAAATGTTTAGCTAAGCATATTTGAGTGAGCTTATGAGCTTATATATAAAGAGGTTTTGATAAGACCAAGCTTTGCGGCTTATTTGAAAAGAAGTGGGCTTATATAAGAATTTTATATAAAAAGAGTTTTATACCTTTATTTGTTAATTACATCCATTTAATACGCATGTACCTTTTTGTCATTTTACTTCATTAACATTAATAAGCTAAACCAAACGTTTAACAAAAGCTTATGAGCCCATGATGTATAAGCAAAAAGCCGCTTATATAATACTAGCAGGGTACCCGCGCGTGCAGCGGCGGGTAGCCTGAAATAATATTTTTCGATGAATAATGTATTTTAGTTTATTATGTTCTTTTTAACAAAAATTTACGGATATCAAGAATTTCGTATAGCCCGTGCCCGTTCGGGCTCGAATCCGTTGGCCCGTGTCTGCTCTGGCTCGAGCCCGTTTGGTCCGCGCCCGTTCGGGCTCAAGCCCATTTGGCCCGTTGCCCGTTCGGGCTTGAATATTTGTATAACGTGTTTTATTATTTGTAGTAGTGAAATTTAATGCAGGAATTGTGTTTAATTTGGTTTTACAATATGCTTGATAATTTGTATTTCTTGTGTAAGGGGTATTTTAATAACTGTATTAATTATATTTGGTGACCAGTTAAATAATTGACTACATTAAATAGCATTAATGTGGTGTTTTGTTGTACACTATGCTTCTTGTCTTGTATGTCTGAAAATTGTGTGCATTATAGTGTTGTACACTATTTTTCTTTTCTTGTAAGTAGTATTCATTATAATCATTAATAACATTGACCACTTTAATAGCATTAATGTTGTAAGTCTGAAAATAAGTCTAAAAATTACATCATGCTTATTTTGTTGTATACTATGCTTATTTTGTTGTAAATCTGAAAATTGGTTGCAGCTATTGTACATTGTGCTTAAATGGTTGTAATTTTTGGTGAAATGGTGTTTTAATAGCATTAATGTTGTTTTATAGAATTTTGGTTTTAAAATGACACCATACTTTATTTTATTGTACAATATGCTTACTTTGTTGTAATTCTGAAAATTAGGTGCATTAAAGTGTTGTAAATAATGCTTAATTACTTGTACGTTTTAAAATTAATAGTGAGGTACCTTCGTGCATTGTAAGTAGTATAGATAAACATAAATCCAATTCATAAACTTAGCCAAACACCTGCTTAATCTTAAATTAATCCAAAATTATTAGGGGAAAAATATCCAAATCATCTCTAATCTCTTTTGACACATGTCACAACCCAAAATTCTTTGCACACAACAAACACATCAAAAATCTTGGTTCTCAATCTCACATCATGCACCTTTTTCTTATATCAAACTTTTGATCATTCTATATAAACAAACCACCATTGCATTTTCCATCATCACCATCACCAAACGCATATAAGCCAAAAACAACATAAATGGCAGACTGGTCACACCTCCCTCACGAACTCCTTGATCTAATATCCAAACACCTCAATTCCGACACCGATCTCATAAAATTCCGATCAGTTTGCACCTCTTGGCGATCATCAATCACCCCTTTAACCTCACGTTTCCCAATCTTACCAAACACAGGCATATCTGACACCACATGGGGCTTCTATCTCTCCAAAAGAACCATTTTTCGCATAACCCGACCCGACCCGGATCAAGAAAATGACCAACCATGGCTGATTAAGGTGCAAAAAGACAACCCATCAAAAACCCATTTGCTCAATCCTTTAACTAGTCATGAATTTCAAACCCTTTTGCCCAATTGGCCTAGATCTTTGGATTTGTTGAATTTTAGGGTTTTGGAATTAGGTCAAGAATATGCTTTGCAGTATATAAGTTATAGGCCTAATGCTAATTCAATTGGGGATTCTGTGACCCTTTATATGGAAAAAGTTGCTTTTTGTTTCGATGGGGTTGTTGGGTTTGTTTTGTTGACTATTCATGTTTCGGGGAAGTTGGCGTTGTTGAAATATGGCGATAAGAAGTGGAATATTATTAATGATATGCCTAGTCCTTATGATGATGTTATTTTTTACGATAAGGGGTTTTACGCGGTGGATAGTACTGGGAGGACGGTTGTTGTGGATGTGGAGGAGATGTCGTTGAGAGTTGTGGCTGGGTCGGTTTTTGGGGGTGATAAGAAGTTTTTGGTGGAGAGTTTGGGGGAGTTGTTTATGGTTGATAAGTATTTGAGCGTTGGGCCGGATAATGATTATGAATATGATGATGAGAATTATGAGTTTTATGAGGATTTTGATTGTTTTATGAGTGAAAGGACGGTTAAGCTTGAGGTTTATAAGATGGATCGAGAGGGAGAGAAGTGGGTTGCTGTTAAGGATTTGGGTGATCGGATGTTGTTTTTAGGGGATAATTGTGGGTTCTCTGCTTCTGCTAAGGATTTTCCGGGGTGTAAAGGAAATTGTGTGTTTTTTACAGGGCAGAGTAGGGAAGATGATGGGGCAATGAAGAGTCGAGGGGTTAGTGTGTTTGATTTGGAGACTGGTAATATTGGGGCTATTCCGAATAACTCGGGTTATTCTCAGTTGTTTTGGCCTCCACCTGCGTGGCTTCATCCTAATCTGGCGGCTTTGGAAGTAAGTGTATATTTTCCTTATGATCAACTTTATATCTATTTCGTTTTGACATACATACGCGTAGGTTGTCTTAGATTTATCCTTGCTATTATAATGATTAGTATTAGTTTGTAAAGGTCTGAGAGAAGGGGAGGGGGGTTATAGTGGTTATTGTGGCATCAAGAATCCACATGAGATAATTAGCTAATCAAATAACTTGACGCTTAAATACAAGGATAATTAGGTAATTCTACAATTCACTTTAACAGCCCTTTACATGCTTCTTCAAATCTGATCATTTTGACCCTAAGTTTTATTACTTTAGTATCATGATTATTTTTTGCCATTCACTCAAAATAGATAAGTTTAAACGCAAATCTTAATACCTCCATAAAGCGAAGTATAAATTTCAGTCTGCAGATTACCTTGCAGAACAATGTGATTATTGATCCTTTATCTTACTGTTTAGTGTAATATGACTCGGATTGGTCATGTATAGACCTAGTTTGGTCAAATCTAAAATGGTTTTAATTGGTTAAGGATCTATTCCAAATGGTTATGATTTGTGGGAGTTTTGTGTAATCTCATCGTATATTAAGCTGGCCCATGTCAGCCCTAATGTCTGTTTGCTTTAGGGTCCTTTATAATCAACAAAAAGATGTCTTTTCAATCAATGTTTGCTCTAGTAATAAGTATCTTATGTTAGGATAGATGTTACACATGTTATTTACATCATTGAGTGTGACTATGGCTTCATAACTAGATACTTAAATCTTGATGGATACGAAACATGAAGAAACACTGCCTTTAGAAACACTTTTAGAGCTTGTAGTGTGACTACAGTTCTAGTATAACGTGTGGTTATGAAAAGATGTTTAATCACTTGTCAAATGTCTTAAAGTGTCCTCCAATAACGTCCTAGTAAGCAAGTAGAGAAATGTTATGTCGACCATGGTAGATCTTGATGCATGTCGCTGATTGATCCATAAATTAAGTTGCTGTCATTTCTGTCTTATGTTATGATGGTTGGGGTCCCGATGGGTGGGTATTAGCCATTTCGTTGAGAATCATGTTGGTTTATTATACCTAAAACATAGTTAAAAAAGTCAAACAAAAACAAACAGTCATATATTTTGAAATTGGTTGGATGGGCTAAAAAGTAAACCATTAGTTCTAGAGACTGATTCAAACTGAACACTGGAGCATGATTTTGGGGATCCTGTTTTTATTTCTAGTTATAGGATGTGAATTAGAGCACCCGGTGTGGGTCTCGTTGAAGCCTTCGTCGTCCAAGTCATCACCTCGCCGAGCTTCGTTGTGACACCGTGGAACCTCGCCGAGGTTCGTCGTTGCGTTCCAAATCGTGGAGACGACGAGGCTTGCACCTGACACAAAAGTTATATAACGTATATATATCCGTTATTAAACGGATATATATAAAGTAAATATATATTTTTTTTTAAAAACCCACCACCTCTATATAAACCATCTTCATCTTCACCATTTTTACACATCTTCAAACCCAAAATCTTCCATTCTTATTTAACCCAAAGAAAAATTAGCTCACAATGTCTCAAAACCCAAATGACGGAGGATACTTCACAAACCTACTTAACTCAAACCCACCACAATACGGGGGTTCTTCAAACCCGTCTACCCCCTCCTCGACCAATTCCAACCTGTCTCCACAAGAAATAATGCTTAACCAACAATATCAGTTTCAACAAGGTTTCGCAAATTACCCCGGTCGATTTCCATCACCTCAGTTTTTTAACCCGTCACAACCTCCACAGTTTTTTAGCCAGTCACAGCCTCCACATTTGTCCCAAATGGAATCACAACCGTCCGGTTCACAATTCAAAGTTCCAAAAGCACGTGAACCGGCGAAAGACAGGGGCAAAAAGACGAAGACAAAAAAAGTTGTTGTAGATTTGGACGCAGACGACGACGAAGATGTTGAAGTCGTAGCACAAGCAGACAGGAGGAAGTGGAGCAAGAATGAAGAAATGTTACTTGCGCAGTGTTGGATAGAAATTTCCCAAGATAGAGATATGGGAAATGACCGTCCTGAGGAGTTCTTTTGGAACGACATTCTCGAAATGTTCAATTCTAAAACCATTGATAACCAGCGTGGCAAGAATATGATAACTGGTAAATGGACAGGGATTAACGGTGATTGCCAGAAGTTCAACGTTGTTTACAAATCCTGACCCGGTAAAAGCAGAAATCATCCGCAAGAGGCAGGAACGTCTAGTCAAGAAATATCATCAAATCCTCGACGAGTAGTATTGTATTTTTTTTTTACCCGTGTGTTGTATTTTTTTTTACCCGTGTCGTTTTTTTTTCGTATCGTTTTTATTAGTAAGTGTTGTTTTTTTATGTATTGTATTTATAATTTGAATGAAATGAATTTATTTAGTTTATTTGGAAATGATAAAAAAAATAAAGTGGTAGTGGTGGGCCCCAAATGAAGAGGTTGAGGTTTGTTATGAGTGAGGAGGGGGTTTGTTGTGGTTAGTTGTGAAAAAATGAGATGCTGATGTGGCGCTGAGGTGGCACGACGACGAACCTACCCCTCGTTTTGGCACCTAGAGCTCTTATTTCTATGTGAATTATTATTACTTCAAGATGTGAATTATTCATGAAAACACTTCATCTGTCTACTCAAAATTAGTAACTACTAAAACTAAATATGATTAAAAAAAACTATGCAACTAAATAGTAATATTAATTTTTGAATGCACTTTGGGTCATTATATACTTGGATCCGTTAAAATGCACTTTGGGTGACTTTTGGCCTGTTTGACTCGTTTAACCGATATGGCCATCTCATTTTTACCTGTAGGTAGTTTTATTAATTTAATCTGTAACTTTAGGAGCTAAAATTTTGTTTGACATATTTGAGATAAGTTTAATTTTATGAGAACCTGTTTTGAATTTGCCAACTCCATTTTCGATCATCAACATCGACAATCTCTTGAAAACTTGCTCTTAAAGTTAACTAACTTTTGTAGGTCATATAAACTTGCAGGATGGATTGGATCGTCTTAAAATCTAATCAGATTCGTACAAGACGACACAAGCCGAAACGTTAAAGTGTACATATGCTCTTCATGGCTTGTGCTGGTCATCGTTGCATAAACTTGAACATTTTTATGAAAAATAATAATAATGTTACGGAGTACCATTTTTCTTTTCTTTTTTAATAATTCATTGCTTTTCTGCTGTATGTTGATGCTGGTTGATTATGCTACTACATTTCTTTCAGCTGTTTGTTCTCGGTTCGATTTTATTTTAAAATCTGGTTGGTTTGGTTTGTGTTTTTAGGTGTCAACCCGAACCGAACTTCAAACTTATTGTTGTTGATTTAAGTTTGTACTGTATTGATCAATTTATTCTACAGTCATTATGTTTACCATTTCTTTTTAATTCTTTGTATTGTAATTTTATTTTATTAGAGTAATCTAATTCAATTCTAGGCTGATATAACTTTCAAACTTTAACTGAGTTAATTGTTTTTTTTTTTTTTTTTTTGAACGGCAAAATTTATAAAAAAGCTAGCAAGAAGCTAGAACAAATTACAAAGAAAGAAAATTAGGATTCCGCATCCAAGTAACCCAGTCGATCTTGGATTTACAACGATTAGAAATCCATAAAAAGGACATTTGAACAATATTATCAAAAATGAGGTCCCTTCTAGGCTGAGAAGATCCGAACACACATTGATTTCTAAACCGCCAAATAAGCCACCATGACACATAGCAGATGCCTTCAAAGATCCCCTTCTTGGATTTAGATAATCGAAAGTTAGATAACCAACTAAGCCACTCCGAATAAGAATTGAAGAAAGCATATTCGAGCTCCCACCAGCAGCAAACTTTGAACATAACTTGGCGAGCAAGAGAACATGAGAAGAAAATGTGAGAAGTGGATTCCACAACCTCATTACATAAAGGACAAAGAATCGATGGAATCTCCATGCCACGAGAAGAGAGATTTAACCGCGTTGGAAGACCATCCAGATTAATTTTCCAAGCAAGAATATTAATCTTGATAGGAACCAACTTAATCCACCTAGTAGGAGCATCCATCTTTGGCAAAAGAGAATCATCAATAAGAGTACGAACCGAACTTACCGTAAAATCACCCGAAGAATTGAGAGACCAAGCCCAGCGATCGATCATATTGGGGATAAGAACATCAGAGGTGATGGAACATAAGTCCCTGTACTGCTCGTCTTCAACTCCGCCTCTAGGAGACCTTCTGAAAGAGTGAATTAAGGAAGAGTGTCCCATGTAGGAATTAATCGACTAAATAATAGTAGTTGATTAAACCTGGTAACTAGTTTGGCTTTTTTTGGCGGTCTTGTTATTTTTTGTACGCATAAAAGAATTGCCAAAGGTCACCAAAAATTAATTTAGAAATGAAACCATTGCGATAAACAACTAATCTTAAAACTGGATTTGATACTTTCATAAACTTTATAAATGTAATGTAACCTAAACAAGAATTCTAAGAGTTTGAATAGGTTCAAAATCAGCTCTATAAAATGTATCAGTTAGACAACTTGAAATGACATGAATAATAATGTATTGCTCTTGATAGGTTTGTATACGTAACTTAACTTATAAGAGAAATTATTAGGAGACCTAAACTCATGTCTAATTTTATGTCTAAACTTGAATGTCATTTTTTCATTAATTGTGACTGAGGGAATCACTTCATCATAAACTAATGAGTTAATGCCACATACTTTTAAGCACAAAAATTATGCATGAGTTTCGACCACTCAATCATTTCGCAACTTATAAATGGACACTCATGAAGTCCGAGGACGACCTTTAATTTTTAATTATATTCAACTTAAAAAGATTTATCATATGTGATACATTTTATGAAGAAAATACAATTCTGGTCATGAGAAACCACATAATATATCATCCGACAATCCTAATAAGTTTAATCAAGTTTTGTCTATGTTCAAAACCAACCGAACATTTACAAAGCATTACTCGACCAAGGTTAGAGTTAACATCAACACCATTCTTGCCATAACGTTGGCGTTGCAATTCTTGCCATAACCAGTGTTTTGAAACCCGGTTTGACCCGACCGATTCAACCGGTAGAATCGGGTCTGGCAAAAAAAAACACGTAAAAGAAATCGGGTTAACCGGTTAGACCCGCCAGGTTTTAAGTGACTTGGATCAACCCAGTTCTCGAAACCCTACCAGGTTTGGTTTTTTTCATTTTTTTATAGAAAATCTGGTTGATCCGATGGTCGAACCGGTGAACCAGATAAACCCGGTTAAAAAAAAAAAAAAGTTTTTCTAATAGAAAACCAGATTGACCCGGCCGTCACCAATTAAAAACATTGTATCCAACACTTAATTAGTAGCTACGTGTAATTTGTTCTTTGATAAAGTATCGGCTTGTTTACCTAAAAAGATAAGACGAACCAAAAGGTGATTTAAGATTAAAAAGAATAAGAGGGACTGATTATGCAATTCAGTGAAAGGAAAAGGTATAAGAAACACTTGTCTTGAGTCTTGTTCTTAAGTCACCCAAAACCCTCGCCGGACCCCTAACGGACCTCCGATCATATATCTTTCTGTTTACTTTATTAAACCTTTCAATTCACACTTAAACAATACATATATTATATCACTAAAAAACACACACACAGTTAACAAAAAGCATGAAGAAAACAGACAAAAATGGGGAAAAGAACTCATCTTCTAGCAAGAAAAAGAAAACATTCGGTTTCCAATTCAACGAAAACGACGTCGTTTCAAGTGTAATAGGCGGTATAGTTGAAAAAGGCTTCAATCAGCCGCTCTCTCAGCCACCTCAGGTCACAGTTCTTCCGTTTCCGGTTGCTCGACATCGCTCTCACGGCCCCGTAAGTTTTCTCGCTTTTATTCGGTCGCTTTAAGTCATTCATTTTAGTTTAGGTATCTTATTATGTCATTTTAAGCCCCAAATTTGTGTTTAGTGAGAACCTTTTAATGTCGTAAACTTATGCAATGTAGGTTATGTTTAGGTTAGATATTTGTTAAACGAGCCTTAGTTTTTTGTTGAGAAAATTTAAATGTTTGTTATTTGCAGCATTGGGGACCGAGGAGTACGCGTGGTAAGGTTGAGGAGGATGGAGAAGATGGTGATGACGAGGATTATGCTATGTTTGATAAGGTTGCGGCTGATGCTGGTCCGGTTAAAAGGAAACAAAAGAAAGGTTTGGATTTTAAGCGGTGGAAAGATATTATCAACGCTGATCAGGCTGACGAGTTCGGTAACAAGAAGGAACAGAAACCAAATGGTGATGGAAAACCGAGTAATGTGAAAAAGGATTTGAATGGCAAAAAATCAGAAGTAGTGAAGAACGATGAGCGTAATGTAGGCGTTGGTATTGATGATGTTCAAAGTAATATTGATTATGGTATGCGATCGACTGTCAAGGAAAAGAAGACTAGTTTTAATTCTGTTCCTGTAGGTGTGGGTGTCGAGCAGGGTTCTACGAGTATTGAGAGTGAGATCGATGCTGAGAATCGTGCTCGATTGGAGAAGATGTCGACTGAGGAGATTGCAGAGGCTCAAGCTGAGATAATGAAGAAGATGGATCCGGCTTTGATAAAGATATTGCAGAAGAGGGGGCAAGATAAAACTAGAAAGAATAGTTCTACTAGCTCGAAAACTTCCATCAGCTCGAATAGTTCTATTAGCTCTGCTGTTATTGGCTCCTTTGCTGAATCGAATGATAACAAGGTTGAGAAAGTGTCAACAAGTGATAATGGTCAGAATATGATTATGGCAGGCCCGAATCATAAACGGATTGGGTTAGAGAGTAAAGATGTGCCAGAAATGAAGTCGTCTTCTGGCAGTTTATGGGATGCGTGGAGCACAAATGTTGAGGCTGCTAGGGATTTAAGATTTTCTTTGGATGGTGATGTTATAAATGATCATGGTTCGGTACCAGGTAATGAAACTTGTGATATTTTCACTTATGTTAATCTTATATGATTGTTTATACAGCAAAATGTTATCTTATGAGATATAACTCCAGGTGGTGTTGAAACTGCTTCGGAACGCGACTTTTTAAGAACTGAGGGTGACCCTGGTGCGCTTGGTTACACCATCAAAGAAGCACTGGCTCTCACGAGAAGCGTGGTTAGTTCTAATACGTTCTATGTTTCTATGCAATGTCCCCTCCTTCTACACACACACACATGCAATGGCACTTTGATCTTTTGGCATATACCCATATAATATATAAGGTGTAGTTATGTGTAATTTTTCAAATACGTGCAAAATCGTGTAATATATGTAACTGAAAAGTTGTCTGTTTGACATTGGTGCAATATAATATAAACTCAGGATTTTCTCCCTTGTCATGTGTAAGGTTCCTGGACAGCGGGCGCTTGCTTTGCATCTTATTGCATCTGTACTCTATATAGCACAAGAGAATATGTGTAGAAACCAGACAGGCGCAACTTTGAAAGTTGGTAATCAGAATCAGATTGTTGACTGGGAGGCTCTTTGGGCTTTTGCATTAGGTCCAGAACCCGAACTTGCTTTATCACTCAGGTAAATCGAAGAATTTATAAGTTAATTTCACATCTTGTTGAATAGTATCTATATTTGTGAGTTGGTCTTTGATATTTTTTATTTCAAGTCAAACTGTATCTTTCATACTATTGTACTAATTTTCTTGCTTATTTTAAATGTATTTCATTCTGACCCGTTTTTATAACTTTGAAGGATGTGTATTGATGATAACCATAATTCTGTGGTCATTGCTTGTGCAAGAGTCATTCAGTGTGTCCTGAGCTATGACTTGAATGAGCTCTTCTTTGATATCTCCGAGGTAAAATAATATACCCAACTGGCTTTATCTTTCGTTGTTTGTCTCATAAGTCATAGTTACTCACAAGATACTATTTGAATTCAGAAAACGGGAATCTATGAGAAAGATGTCTGCACGGCTCCCATTTTTAGAAGTAGACCCAAGATCGAAGTTGGTTTTCTTCATGGTGGCTTTTGGAAATACAACACTAAACCCTCAAATATTTTTCCTTTTGAGAATATCATGAGGGATGAAGAGGCTGAAGATGAACACACAATAAAGGATGATGTTGTGGTGGCTACACAGGACATTGCGGCTGGCTTAGTTAGAATGGGTATCCTTCCAAGAATTCGCTATCTACTGGAGGTGAGCCTTATTTTTGGAAGCCATGCTTCTTTCTTTGTCATATGAGTACGAAATCACGAATAACTTGGATAATTCATATTATTTAACCACTTTAAGTCAACGTGCTAGCGAGTTGGAATTTTTGATCAAACATATTTTTAAATCCAGAACTGTTAAAGTAATAGAGTAGAACATATATGGAACCTCATTTTTCTAGTGACTCACATGTGCTTTACATTTTCAGTCTGACCCTTCAGCAGCTTTGGAAGAATGCCTAATTTCTATACTGGTTGCAATAGCAAGGCATTCCCCTACATGCGCAGAAGCAATCATCAAGTGTGAGAGGTTACTTAAAGTTATTATCCACAGGTTCACTACAAAAGACCAAATGGGAGTCGATTATTCAAAGATAAAGTCTATTATCCTCATGAAGGTATGTAATTATTTTTATTTAATAGTGAAACCAAACAATGTTTGTAACTCTCACTATATTGTCACAGGTACTTGCTCGATCAGACAGAAAAAGGTGTATGGAATTTGTAGACAGTGGAATTTTCCAGAAGCTGTTGTCGCATTTATATCGTTGTGCATTCTCTCTTGATAACTTTTTGAATATAGAAACAGAAAAGTTCAAACTTTTATCAGCCTTGCTGGTTGAACAGCTACGTTTGTGGAAGGTCGGCATTCAGTATGGGTATTGTGTATCATACTTTCCAGACCTGTTCCCTGCTCTCTACAACTGGTTGGATGTTCCTGCATTAGAGAAATTGATTGACAAGAACACACTTCATGAATTCACCGCCATCACTGAGGAAGCATACCTGGTCCTCAATGCTTTAACAAAAACACTCCCAAATTTTTACTCACAGAAGATTGATCAAAATGACACAGACACTTGGCGTTGGAGCCATGTTGGTCCGATGATCGATTTAGCACTTAAGTGGGTATCATTGAAAAGTGATGAATCTTTATCCAGCTTATTATTAGTTTCCAATGGCACAAAAACAGAAGGGTTGACTTCAATGTTATGGGTAATATCGGCAGTTATGCACTTTCTTGCGGGTGTTCTTATAAGTGTGATACCAGACGATAATTCTAGCATTCAAGGTGGGAATCTTCCTTGGTTACCCGAATTTGTACCAAAAATTGGATTACACATAATCAAGAATGGGCTTTTGAGTTTTACCCAAGTGAATGAACACTCGTTCCTTGAGTTCCTCTGTCAATATAGACCTCAAAGTGATCAAGAAACATCATTAGCCTCTGTATGCTGCCTTGACGGGTTGGTAGAGGTCGTTCATTCGGTAAATAGTTTGATTCAGCTAGCAAACACCAAGATCAATGTTTCATCAATCGAGCACTCGAGTGTACCAAGTGCTGATAAAGTTCTTACTGATGGCATACTCAAGTGTTCTTTACTGGAGATGACAACATTGCTGACTACCTTCATGAAGTTAAAATCCTCTTCTAGTAAACTTGTGCAGTCGATTGAGATGTTTGGAAGAGGTGGTCCTGCTCCTGGTGTTGGTGTTGGATGGGGGGCCTCAGGCGGAGGGTTTTGGTCTTTAAACATTATGGTGACCCAAATGGACGCAAGGTTGGTCTTAAAGTTGCTTGAGATCATTCTGGACGAGTCCACTAAAGAAAGCCCAAAAAATGAAGAAATAAATATTATAATGGAGAGAGTAAATTCTGCTTTTGACTTGTGCTCACTCGTGGGACCCAGGGATGGAATTATAATGGAAAAGGTTCTCGATATCTTGCTCCAACCGCAAATTTTGAAGTATCTAGATTTTGGTATTCGACGTTCTGTAACATTTGGATGGGAATATACAGAAGAAGAGTACTCGATGTTTAGTAATTATTTACGCTCTCACTTCAAGAACAGGTGGTTGACTGTAAAGAAGTCAAAAACAAAAGCCAACGCTACCAAAAAGAGTAAATTCTCACTCGACACCATCCAAGAAGACGACGACTCATCAAAAAACATGTTATTGGTAACTGAATGGGCTCATCAGAGGCTACCACTTCCTAGTCATTGGTTTCTGAGTCCCATCTCAACCATTGACTACACCAAAGTGGTCAACCTTCCAGTCACACCTAACTTTCCTGAAGTTGCAAGATGCGGGCTTTTCTTTATTTTAGGCCTTGAAACGATGTCCAGTCATCTTTCTTCTAACTCATACCCATCCATCAATAATGTCCCAGTTATATGGAAACTGCATGCTTTATCTGTAACATTATTTGCTGGGATGGATATCCTTGAAGAAGAGAAGAGTAGAGATGTTTATAGTAATTTGCAGGAGTTGTATGGGAATATTCTTGATAAAAAGCTGTTAGAAGTTGGACGGGATAACAGTGTTGAGTTTTTGAAGTTTGACAAGGAGATACACGACAGTTACTCGACATTTATTGAAACTCTCGTGGAGAATTTTGCTGGTGTATCATATGGTGATTTGTTGTATGGTAGGCAAATGTCAATGTATCTGCATCGTTGTGTTGGAACTCCAATCAGACTTGCTGCTTGGAATGCCTTGTCACATATTAGAGCTCTTGAACTTTTGCCACCATTAGACAAATGCTTAGGTCAAGAGGAAGGATACCTTGAACCTCTGGAGGTACAGTACAATATTTGGTCTTGCTATCTTCTGGTAGAGTTTAGGAAATGGGCGGGTTGAGTAACGAGTCAAAACTTTAAATTTCTTGGTAGGCTTCAAATTTGTCGGGTTGCCCGAAACACTTTCTGTCCGATATTTTAAAATTTTTATACAATCTAAGTAAATTGGTCAAAATGGGTCGAATCAGTTGCATATAATTCAAACTTTCTATATATAGTGTTTCTTAGAGTTGAGTTTTATAAGATTGAATCTCAATCGTCTGTGTGAATTTACATCGCTTAATAGATTGTGAGACTGAATATTCAGAATTTTGTTAGCTAACAAATAGTAATTCTGTACAGGATGATGAAATGATACTGGAAGCATATGTAAAATCATGGGTTGCTGGTGCTCTCGACAGATCATTAACTAGACAATCAGTTGCGTTAACGTTGGTTATTCACCATTTATCACATTTCATCTTTGGTGATCACTCTGGTGACAAAAATTCATTGCGAAATAAATTGGCCAAATCTATTCTTCGCGATTACTCCCGAAAATCAGATCATGAGGTATGTTCTCTATGGCACACAACCTTTGTATTCAATGTATTTTACAGCCTTCATTTGTAATTTGTATGTGTGCTTATAATTTCATATGTTTATGATGATAGGATATGATGGTAAAACTCATTCAATATAAAAGGCCAACAACTCATCAAAAACTGGATCAAGCAGAAGATATGTCACTACAGGGGCCTGAGGTATCCAGAAGGCTAATGGTATTGAAGGATGCCTGTGAAGGGAATTCTACACTTTTAAGTGTAGTCGAAAACCTCAAAACCCTGTTCTAAAAGAACCATAGTTCTTGTTGCGGAGAACAAGCATCTTGTAAAGCATGGTGTGTAGATTTTGCTATTGTAACTTGCAAAAGATATTGTTGACACTGAAAAGCATCATGATGTTAGGACGCGAAAGCTTCAAATTTTTTTGAAATGAACAAGATAAAAGAGCTACGAGTTTTGATTTTCTTGATGTTATACTTGAGATATAAATCATAAAAAAATAAGATAACCATAAATAGAGATTAGCAAAGCCAAGCCCGACCACTGAAGTTTCCTTGGCGCGAGCAATTTGTTTTTTTTCTAAAAATCCCGATCTTTTCCAAAGTCCGGGTCAAGGTCAGGCTTTGACTACTTTTTGTCATTCTCTTTTATTTTTTAGGCATGGCGAGCCAGCCTCGGTTCAGCCCTATAGGTCTTTCATATCCAGATTTCTACAATACAATTAATATATATGTTTTTAGAGGTGACCACGATCCAAAACCGACAAAAACCGGTCTGGACCGAAAATCAAGTTGCCCAAAACACCAGATGAACCGGACCGAAGTGTGTTTGGTTCAGTCAAGGTCTGGTAAATTGAGCAGACCGAAGTGTGTTTGGTTCAGTCAGGTCCGGTAAATCGAGCAGGATCAGTCCAACGAAGCATACAAATGCAAATTATACTTGAAGCTCGATTTTCCGAAGTTCAATAGAAAAGAAGATCCCACGAGTTGGGTGTGTCGAGCGGAACAATTTTTTCAATTTCCTTCTACTCCTGTGGAGGAACGGGTTTCGATCACCTTTTTTCGTTTAGAAGATGATGCCTAGTTGTGGTTTCAAGTGTTTCATACCGAAGTGCAAGCTAATTGTTCAACCAACCTTTCAACCGCCATCAGCTTAGCTCGACTATATAAATCAAATAATCAATCACAACAAAAACTACCGAACGAAAAATCCACAATTCAACCACTAAAGCATCAAACCACTTCTACCATGTCACCGACTAAACGACTCACCAATTATCAAATCAATGAAAGAAAAAAGTTGGGTTATGTTTTAGGTGCAATGAACAATTTGCGCCTCCTCTTAAAATTGTTCTTGTCCTCAAGAGCATGAATATATACGGCTGCAACTTCAGGTAAGTTCCTGGTGTTCTATCTCCATCTCTTAATCGTCGTCGCTGAATCCCGTTATTGCTTGGATATCTGTAGGATCTTGGTTTGTTAAACAAGAGGTGCGGCGGCTAGGGTTAGGGTTTAGAGAGAGAAAGTGGGAGAGGATGGGAACTTAGAGAGACAAAGAAAAATATATTATGAAGCTCCAACCCTTTGCCTTGGAGGGCAAAGGGTATTTATAGGGTACAAGCATAGACGCCTCTATTAGGCTGTGGATCAGGCATACAGTGGGTAAAGACCCGTCCGTCCTCCACGGTGTTACAAAGTATTCTAAATACTAACACTGAATTACTACGACTACGAGCTTTCTAACGAGTATACATACTTGAGGTGACCGACACTTTATGTACTGGATTTACTAAATCCCAACAATCTCCCCCTAAGGGAGGTCACCTCAACTTACAATGATTACAAACTGATATGACATTTCGTTGTTCTTGGTTTCTTTGATTAAGCACTTTTGTTCTTTAGCTCGTAGTCTTTGATTCATCATGTTCTGCATGTTTTGTTAATTCAAGAGGAGGTCTTTAACTGATCCACGTGATATTTGAGTTTTGAACCAGCTTTGAGATTATCAGCAACCATAAATCTCTGACTCTTCCATTGTGGTGTTGATAGCATGTGATGTTGTGACATTTGGACCGACATGCTCACATTCTGGATCATGATATCTTCTTATCAGAGTAGCGGAAGCTTTAGCTGATTCATGATATTTGCAGCAGCGTAGCAGAAGCATGGAGTGAAAATATCAGAGCCATTGATGCACTTATCATGATTTCTTTAGAGATGAATGTATTGAGTGAGCATGTGGCTATGGATTGACCGCTTCATTCTGATCAGCTGCAAACGTAGGGCGTACCTGCATACAACAGTTAGCAATAAAGCACACGAAAGTGTCTTTGACCACTTTCGTTGAATTGAGGTACACGGTCCACGGTTCCCCGTTGATCAGTACAAGTACTGCCTGTGATCAGGTATAATTCCGAAGAATTTCCTTGACAGGGTTTCGCAGCTGTTCTAGCTGTTCTCAAACCGGAACGTCTCAAAGAAGACAACACGGAGTGAGTGAACCAGCGAATCGAGATTCACTGATTGATGAAAAGTGATTTGAGAACAATCGTGTATTGCTTTATAGAAAGTGTTTTGCAATACCACGAAGGTTTTATGGAAAATCAATTATCAATCATAAATACCCTTTAATTTTGAAACATTAATACACAGTCGATGTGCTATGGAGAAGAACTTTTAATCACAACGACTGGTTTTTCAAATGTATTCGTCAATCCATAACCTGGACCAGGATTGATTCAAAAGATTGAATCGCCCCATTGTTTCTGTTCAGTTGTCACATGGTTGATCTATAGAATAGATCTCACATGCCACCTACCAGGAGCTTGTTTGATGTTGGCTCAAGAAGGCTTTCCATCTTCATTGTGAATATGTATGCATATCACTCAGATGTTCTGGCAATACCACAAGGATAATGCGTAGGACTCAAGATATAATCTCTCTTTCCACATTGTGTGAAACAGAGAGTCTTCATTGAAAGTGTCCTTAGGAGATTCATTGATGATCTCGTGGCTCTAGACTCAATTTGTGCATATTTGGATCCTGTATAGGAGACTAGGGAGTGGGTCTCCTTCTTCAATATCAACAATCTCTAAGAGAACGTCGATAGATAATGTTGGTTCCCTGTGAGAATGAAACAAGTCCTTTTAAGAGGAACTTGAGTGGTTTGGGAAGTTGAAGTGCAATGCGTCACTGGGTCCATGACGTCTTGTCTTCAATACGGATGTTACCTTTGTAACCACCAGTAGCAAATGAATTAAACCCGGTTTCTGCCCTATGGTTGAATAATTGGAGGGCTATTTGTTTTCACCCTTTTTTCATTCAATTCTTTTTCATTCTTCAACCCCTTCAGTGCTTACCGAGACATCATAGCTAGAACCTTGTTGGGTTTATTCCAGTACTAGCTCTGACTCAGTCCGCACTCTTCCCATATCTCATATTTCTCCTTTTATCATCATACCTAAGGACTTCTACACTAACTAGTGGATTGTCCCTGGGTAGATCCCTCCGGTTCTGGCGGATCATGGGAACAAATACCTAACCTTAACATCCTTATATCATCATACATAAAGTAAAGTTGGTCGGTCTATTTGGTATTGTCCATCTGCCGTTGAAACCAATTGAAAACCATTTGAAAATCAATCCAGATATTTGTGATATATTATCAAAGCATTTTGTACCTGAATTGTTTGTGATATTTTTAGACCAAGATCTCCCCCTCAACATGTGCATCAAGTGTTTGAAATCGTTTTGCACACGGAGGCAAGAGAAAGAATTAACTTCTTCGATTACCATTTTCTAAAAGATATCACCATCACTTCCCTGATCAAATCAACTAGATAAAGCATTTTGGGGAAGGATGAGGTTTTCATAAGCTTGCTCCCCCTCAATATGTGCATAGATATTTGAAAACTGTTTTGCACATCTTAGGAGAAGACTGCACAATGAGATAAGTTGATCACGTTTTAAATATTTGTGGTTTAAGATAGATGCTCCCCCTCAACATGTGCATGGAAAATTTGAAATCGTTTGTCACATGCGGGGAGGAGAGCATGTACATCATTATAAAACCATTTACTGAATTATCAGTTTAAGTCCAATTTAAATCACAAATTCTCCCCCGATCACAATTATCAAATCCTTTGAGATTTGTGATCTCTTGTAGATTTAAATTGATTTTGAAAGCTTTTAAGGAGAATTTTGACTTGATTGTGAAAACTTTTTAACAGATAAGGATCGGATTTTGAGACTTTAAACTCCATTGATTAAACATGCATGATTATCTTTTGAAAACAATTGTATGACAAATAACCTTTTGATTTAATTGAAATCATTCTCCCCCTCAATCAACGACACAAGTTGTTGATTGAGAGATAGATATTTTGACAAACTTTTAGGTCCAGATGATTTTCAAACTTGAGTGCAAGTTATTTTACAAAGCAATTTGTTTTCATTAGATATCACATAAATGTTTATAGAATCAGAGCATGAGATTTGAAAAATATGATAAAGCATGGCTCTGTTCTTTCTTTGAAACGCGGGTTACTGTCTGAAATGACAATAAACCATCATTTTTCTCCATCTCGTTTTTTTTTTTTTTTTTTTTTTTTTTTTTTTTTTTTCTTTAAATTCGAACTTCATCTAGAGACCCGTGCCATTCTTTGAGTGACAACTCAAAGTCCGTAGATGTTATCGAACCGACAAGAAAAACATGATAAATAAACAATATTTTTGAAGATTTTCAAGATTTTCTGATTTTTATGGATTTTTGAAAGTTTTATATTTTTCTATTTGCTTTTTGAAGGTTTTGTAATTTTGTATTTTGCTTTTCGAAAAGATATTTACAAGAGATAGATGAAGGAAACCTTTTACTCCTCTTCTTCCTCTTGAAGACGTTTGAGTGTTTCAGGTTGAAGACTTTTAAGGCCAAGTCGTGGAAGAATAAACTCAAAACGTTCTCTAGGAAGAGCTTTGGTGAAGATGTCTGCTAACTGGTATTCAGTCCTCACAAAGTAAAGTTCCACCACACCGTTTTCCACTTGTTCCCTGATGAAATGATGTCGAATGTCGATGTGCTTTGCTCTTGAGTGTTGTACGTTGTTGCATGAGAGAGCAATAGCACTTTTATTATCACAGTACAGAGGGATTTTGTTAAATTCAAAGCCATAGTCAGATAATTGAGATCTCATCCATAGGATTTGAGCACAACAAGATGACATGGCTATGTATTCAGCCTCTGTAGAGGAAATAGAAGTACTCATTTGCTTCTTTGAAGACCAGCTCACAAGCTTATCACCCAAAAACTGTGCACCTCCAGACGTACTTCGACGAGTATCTTGACATCTTGCATGATCAGCATCTGCATAGGCTGTTAGTGACATACCGGTGTCCTTCGGGTACCAAACACCCATATTGATGGTTCCTTGGAGATACCGAAAGACCCGTTTAACCGCTTCAAGGTGCTTTTTAGTAGGCTTAGCCTGGTATCTAGCACACATGCAAACAGCGAACAAGATGTCTGGTCTACTAGCTGTGAGGTACATCAGGGATCCAATCATACTACGATATTTCGTTTGGTCTACCATGATCCCTGAGTGGTCCTCATCTAGTTTAGTTCGTTCAATCATGGGAGTGTCAACAGGGTCACTTGAATCAAATCCAAATTTCTTTAAAATCTCATTTGCATATTTAGATTGATTTATGAAGATGCCTCCGGGACTTTGTGAAATTTGTAATCCCAAGAAAAATGACATTTGTCCCATAATTGACATTTGAAATTTTGAACCCATTTCATTTGAAAAACGGTCACACTCATTGGGGTCAGTCGAGGCAAAGATGATATCATCAACATAAATTTGAACATGAATTAAATGTTTGCCTGACTTCCTGGTGAACAATGTTGGATCAACTGCTCCTTTGCTGAATCCGGTGGATAGAAGAAACTTTGATAGCGTATCATACCATGCCCTTGGAGCTTGCTTCAAATCGTAAAGGGCCTTTTTCAAGCGATAGACATGAGTAGGATGCTCTGGATTCACAAAACCTTCTGGTTGGCTGACGTATACGACTTCTTTAAGATCTCCGTTGAGAAAAGCCGTCTTAACATCCATCTGATAGACAATCATATTCTTACTTGCAGCATTAGCCAGGAAGATTCTGATTGCTTCGATGCGTGCAACAGGAGCAAAAGATTCCTAAAAGTCGATACCTTCTTCTTGACGATAACCTTTAGCAACTAACCGTGCCTTATTTTTCAGAACATCACCGTGCTCATCAAGCTTCACTTTGAAGATCCACTTGAGAGCAATGATCATAGCACAATCTGGAACTGGTACTAATTCCCATACATCTAGACGATCGAACTCATGAATTTCTTCTTGCATTGCATTAAACCAGCTGTCCTCAGACATTGCAGTTTTAACATCTTTTGGTTCGATCTTGGAGAGTACTGAGTTGAAGAAGCACCATAAGGCATCAGTAGCTAATTGTTTTCGAGTTGATACGGAACGAGAAGGATTCCCAATGATGTTATCTAATGGATGGTCATGTGTCCATTTTCTAATGTGTTCGTGTGGTTGTTGTTGAAGGACTGATGTAGCAGAGTTTATATCCCCTGATGAAGATGGTTCAGGTGTTGGTTCAGGGGCAAAGATGTTTTCAAATGGAGCATCTTCGGGAGAAGCAAAGGGATTAACTTCATCATTGATGCCAGAAACAGTTCCATGATGTACATTCGAAGATTGATGATTTGTTGATGAGACTGAGTGATCAGCAGCAGGCGCTTCTTGACTTAATGATATTGAGACTGTAGGATTGACTTCATTCTCAGTGTTATGAGCAGCCTCTGTTGTGGGAATTGACAGTTCAATAGCACTTGGCTCATAGAGTTCATCAAACATAGGATCAAACAATTTCTTTAGATCATCTTCAGATGGAGGTACATATGGAGTTGCTGGAGAGGAATTCGGTACAAGGGATGAACCAATGGGACTGTTTTGAAGTGCGGGTCCAGAACTGGATTGTCCAGGAGCCATTTGACCGGACAGCTCATCGAACGTAACGTGAATAGTTTCCATGATATCTCGAGTTCTTTTGTTGTAGATTCGGTAACCCTTCTTGTTTGGTGCATAACCTACAAAAACTCCAATGTCTGCTTTAGCTCTTAATTTACCTAAATCTTGACCGTCATTTGTTGGATAGCACAAAGCACCAAACACACGAAGATAGGATAAATCATGTTTTCTTTTATGAACAAGTTCATATGGAGTTTTTTCATGAGAGGTGTGAATAAGGGAACGATTTTGGGTGTAGCAGGCAGTGGCAATGGCTTCAGCCCATAGAAACATTGGAACCTTTGAATAAATTATCATTGTTCTTGCGGCTTCCACAAGAGTTCGATTTCGTCTTTCAACTACACCGTTCTGTTGAGGAGTTCGTGGAACACTCCTTTGATGACTGATTCCAATACTTTCATAAAATTGACTTAAGTCTCGGTCAACGAACTCTGTGCCATTGTCAGTTCGAACAATTCTAACCGTGTTGTTAAGACGAACCTGAAGTTGCTTGATAAGTTTGATGATGACGGCTGGAGTTTCATCCTTAGTCCTCAAGAACTTTACCCAAGTAAATCTAGAATAGTCATCAACAACGACTAAAATATATCTCTTCCCATTAATCGTTTGCACTCTCATTGGTCCGCACAGATCCATATGAAGGGTATGAAGAACTTCCATTACAGAGTTTGTGGGTTTTGGTTTGTGGGCATATTTCGTGCTTTTTCCCAATTGACAAGCTGAGCAAAGATGATCTTTCTCATATTTTAATCTGGGTAAGCCTCTGACAAGATCCTTTCTGGAGAGGTTGTTTATGGTGCCGAAGTTCAAGTGATTGAGACGACGATGCCATAACCAAGACTTTGTTTTAGACGCCTTTGACAGAAAGCAGATTGGAGAAGACTTCATCATATCATCGATAGAGATGGTGTATAGGTTAGATCCTCGAGTACCTCTTAATAATTCTACACCGTCAAGTTCTCTAACGAAGCAAGTATGTTTCCGAAAAGCCACTTCAAGATCGGAGTCACAGAATTGACCAACAGAAAACAAGTTATGACCAAGACCTTCCACATAGTATACCCGGGAAATTACACTGTTTCCAACCACATAATCTCCATAACCCATAATAGCTCCAAAATGGTCGTTTCCGAATCTAACTGTCCCGATGAATTTGCTCACGAAGTTCATGAGCCGCGACCGATCTCCAGTCATATGCTTTGAACAGCCTGAGTCCAGGTACCACAGAACGATTTGAACGATCTGCAGTTGAACACAGACAGGAATGGATGACTGGATAATTGGGATCCCCATGCAAGAATGGGTTCCATTTGGTTAGTAGCAGTGATTGGATCACCCACATCAGACATAGGAGCATTCATAGAGATTGATGCAATGGAATCATTATGAATAGATGCAGTACTAGTGTTCGTATTTGCCCTATTCAAAGTATGTGCACTTCTTAAGGGAACAGTTCTACCAGTAGGCATCCATTTTCTAGTGGGCATTGCCTGATTAACCTTATGGCCAACAGGTATCCATTGATAACCTATCTTTCTAAATGTTCTTCCTGTGGACTTCCACTGTTCTCTAACTTTCTTTTGCCTTTGCCATTTCGCCTTCTTAGCATGATATTTTACATTAACAGTGTTAACTGGAGATTTGACAGCATAAGACAAAGCTTTCTCACCACATTCATGATTAGAAACAGAATTCAAGTAGACATCATTACAAGGTTTGCAAATAGTATCAGAATTTGAATTAATTACAGTACGCCTATGGCTAATACTAGAATCAACACGATTCGTTTTATTCGACTCTAGCTTAAAGTTCCTAGGTTGGTCTTCTACTCTCTTCCAATGAACATTCTTAGCTTGCGAGGTCCTATCATTCCTTGTATTGTCTTGAGACTTTGACCTGCTCGCTTTAATGTCACTGATTACTCCTGTAGAGGGAATGGGAACATTAGTTGGTTTTGCTACTTTTGGCATTTCCTGTTTAGATGTGCTGGGTTTTGAACTACTTGAAGGCATACTAGAGTTCACATTCATGGTATTGGGCATTGAATGAGTTGTATGCTTGGCACTAGGCATAGAACAGGGTATCAGGGGATTGACTTGCTCACCTAAGGTTTTGGGGCATATTTTAATTAAGCATTCTAGAATTTCTTGAGATCGTTTGGCATATAAGCATGCATGTCCAATTGCATTATCAAGTGGTTTCTCTAACTTATCCTCTTCTACAATCTCACGGAGACATTCTAGGCTGTCTTTAAGGTATGAGAAATATGTTTGAATAGCAAGTTTGTTATTCCTAAGATGAGGAGGAACATATTTCACAGTCAAATCATATTTATTACAGACATGCACCTTTGATGCACCATTCACCCCATTTGACATTGGCATTTTCCCTTTTACCTGACTCTTCAGATTCTCAATTTCCTTTTGCAACGAGGTTATTTGTTCGTTATTTTTGTTACGAGTGACCTTTATTGATTCAAATAACTCATTGAAATGACGTTTAACATTTTCATTTTCTTCTAGAAAACTTTCGTTTTCTTGTTGTAATGTGTTTACTAAGTTTTGAAGATGAAACGTTTGGGAATTCTGAGAATCTAAAGGAGGAGGCATTTGGGAGCCAGTCACATTGTTCTTTTCACCCTTCAATTGAGAAATTTGGGCTTTCAACTTTCTGATCGTGTTACAATGAGCCTGAATTTGTTCATCTCGTTTGTTTATTTGAAAAACTGCATCAAACTCTGGAGCATCTGAGGATGTCTTGATATTTGAAGTTTTTACATTTTCTTTAAGATGTTGATATTTTAGTTGTAAATTAAAATGCTCAACTTCTAATTTTGAAAGATGTTTAACCAGATTATCATGATCATCCTGTTCAATTTTCTCATGCAATTTTGAATTCGTTTTTTCAAGCTCAATGACACGATCATGGGAAACTTTCAAAGCAACAGATAATTCATGAAATTGAGATGCAGTAATAGAAGAATTCGTAGCAACATAGAACACATCTTGAGCAACACATTGAGAGATCAAGTTCTCATTTAGTATATGCAGATTCTTCCTTTCAATTTCATTGTATTTTAGTTCCTGTTCATAATCATTGACTTCAATTATCATTGCATCGAATTCCTTTTCCATTTCTTTAATATCAGTGTTTATTCCAATTTTAAGACTCTCAAATTGACCTTTTAATTGTTTAAAGAAAGGCATGACTTCGGTAAAATAACATTCTTTCATTTGCTCAAAACCCCTTTCCCCCTCAGTAATTCCTGTGGGTGTGATTCTCTTCTTACACGTTTTCTCAAAATCAACAAACAGCTGATAAACAACATATAGGCTGATTAAGGTCCTGCTATTAGTGGCAATAGATCTAGGAACTAGGTGCATTGGTGTATTAGGAGGATACACAGTTGCTTTTGGAAATTTCCTAAGGGGAGGGTTAGAAACAACAAGATTCTCTGCTTTTTGCTTATCTAAATCCATTTTCCAGAACACTTGTTCAGGAGTTAGAAGTGTCTGAGTCTTAAACTTGTTTAAGGAGATCCAATTTTCCTTAGTGTAATCATGAGGTGTGATAATTATTTTCTTCTCTTTACATTTAGGATCATCTAGTTTCTTGTTCATTTTTTCCCTAGTGACTTCATCAGATTTCTTATCTTCCTCTGTGATCTCAAAGCAACTAGGTTTTTGTCTAGGTTTAAGAATCTCATTGCCATCATATATTACATTTTGAGTTGCTTTTGCTATCTTCCCATACTCAGGATTGGGTTTATCTATAATGGGAACACTATGTTTGTCGCTTAAAACTCTATGCTTAGTTATCATGTGAGCAGTCTGAATGGTATTCCCTTGTACGTACAACTTATTCTCAAGTTTGTTTTTCAAAGTTTTTAGATTGGAAAAATCATTCAAAAGTTTTGATTCCTTAGCATTGAATTCTTGCTTAAGCATTTTCACATTTTCTTGAAGTTCTTGTTTTTGCTTAGCAGTTTTAGAAAGCTTTTCTTGTAAGGAGTTTAACTCTTGTTTTAATACTTCTTCTCTAAAATTACTTTTTCTAATAATTGTACGCATTTGGTTATCCATATCCTGCTCACGGGTAGTTAACTCAAACTTAGCACGCTGTTCATAAATAGCAACTTGTTCCTTATAGGTATTGAGCTCAGTGGTCAAGGAATCATCAGGCACAAATGCAGTGTATTCATCAGTCATGCATTCATTGTTAATTGCAGAAGATTCATCACTAGGTACAATAACACTGTCATCTTGTTTCACATATTGTTCATATGGGATAACATTGTTATTACCCATATTTTCAATATCTGACTCAATGACTTCAGTAGATTGTACTTCATGGTGAATCTTTTGCTCATCAACCACATCATATAGTTTGAGTACCTCTTTAATGATGGATTCCTTGGATGGACTGGCTTGTTGAGATGAAGAGGTCATTGGAGAGATATTAGCCATGAAGATAGTTTGTGCACATGGTTCATCATCAACGTCCGAGTCAAATGCATCACAGTCTGCAACTTGAAAGGCGTTGGGATTGTTTTGAGCAGCATGCACTGGTTGTTCGTCCACATCTCCATCATATGTTCTAGCATTCCCATCAGAAAAGAACAACAACTCCTCTTCATTCAACATTACACCATTATCTTGAGCTTGAACCAACAACATCTTGTCCCTGAAGTATTCTGCGTTTTGAGGACGTTTTGGTTGAGTACAGTTCCTAACAATGTGCCCTTCTCCACCACAGTTGTAGCACTTGATTGGCTTTGCTTGACCCTGGTTTCCATTCCTTCCCCAATTCTGATTTGCAGCATAGCCTCTACCAGCTCCACCTCTTCCTTGTTCGTACTGCCTTTCTTGAACTGGTTGTACAGTAACCTTTCCATCTCTGACCAAAGCATGGTTGTGTAGATTGGATGCAGTCCTGATTTCATTGTTAGTGTGAAGCCTGTTGGTATGTGGAGAGAAGGTTAAGTTTTGTTTAACCATAAAAGCCAATTTATTGATAAAGTGCTCCATGACTTCATCAGAATTAGGTTGCTTATATCCCGAATCAGGAACGGGCTTGTGATTATCATTTCCAGTGGGTGTGACTTGTGATGCTTTGGTGAAGAATGCAGTTGTATCATTTAATGAGCTTGTTTCTCCTGGTTGAGATTTGAACTGTTCTAGAATCCTTTTTTCAAACATAGCATGTTTCTCATTCTGAAGAAGGAAGGCATACAATTGCTCATAGTTGGTGTTCTTTAGTCCTTTTGTAAGCTTCACAGAAGTGACAAACTTGTGCCATTCGGGATTCATATTGTTTACGAATTTTGAGTTCAGCTGGATGTTTGGCATAGTCATCTTGATATTCCTCATATCATTCACCAGCTTGTGGAATCTCACGTAGTATTCATAAACACTCTCTTCAGGTTTCATCTTAAAGTGTTCAAATTCATCATACAACTGTGATTCTCTGTCTTCGATAGTCAATTCAGAACCTGAGAGAAGCATCTTGACATTATCCCATACTGCCTTGGCTTATGTGTTGTGATTGATAAGCTTGTAGATATCTTTTGGAAGACCTTGAAGAATAATATTTGAAGCCCTGATATCAGCATCGAATATCTTTTTCTCCTTATCAGTGAGTTCATCATACATCTTAGGTATATCCATTCCATAGACTATTGTTCCATCTGCAGCAGTATCAATCATGTCTCTAGTAGTCTCAACCTGATAAGGTCCTTCATCAATAGACTTAAGGATGTTAACCCCATTCTCCTTTCCTAAGCAGTACAGCCTGATTCTTTGTGACCAAGACTCATAGTCAGTTCTGTCAAGCATAGGAGGACGAGTATCAGATCCTGCAGCTTGCACATCATCAGCAACGGAAGACATGTTTAAATTCTACGGGATTTTACAAATCTTTGACTTAACCGGGAAATATATACTTTCACGGGATTTTACAAAATCAAGAGATAAACCGTAAAACTTCTGCACTTATGCGTAGACAGCAAAGTTATGCGTAGGAACTTATGCGTAGATGAGAGCTTACGCGTAGACATCAGTTTACGCGTAACTTACAACTTACGAGTAGACACAAGCTTACGCGTAAACAGAGTTTACGCGTAGACTAGAGCTTACGCGTAGGGTTTTAGGGTAAAATACTTAAGTTTATGCGTAAACCAAAGCTTAGGCGTAAGAACCTTATGCGTAAGTTTCCCTTAGGCGTAAGACAAACTTATGCGTAAGAAAAAGCTTATGCGTAAGAATTGTTACGCGTAAGTTTTATGCTTATGCGTAAAATTAGGGTTTTACCCAAAACGATCTCTTACACTTCACAGTGTACGAGATATCCAAAGTCGAAGTGTTTTTCAGGCTTATCCAAGCAAGAAGAACACTGAGTAACCACCAGAGATGAAGATCAAGAGAAAAATTCTACGCGTAGGATTAGGGTTTCGTTATGCGTAGGAAGTACACATTTTGCCAAACACGTTTTTATGATCAAAAACGTTAAGACAACCAGATAAAGATGATAACACAACCTTAAAACCACCAAAACAACAAGTCTCGAAGATCAAAACCACCTTTCTCTCTTACGCGTAGGTTCGTACACACGTATCCAAACACTCTTAAAAACCAAGAAAAACTCGTAAAGTTCGAAACTTTTTGTAAGAAACTGAAAGTTTAACACTCAATAAACCTTAACCCACAAGAATCTTGGATTAAAAAGTGAAAAATTTAAAGCTTTAATGATTCAAAAATATCGTGTACGAGACACCCTTTTTACGCGTATAAACAACCTTAACCCAAACAATAACAATCAAACCAAGAACATGATCAAACCTTGGCTCTTGATACCATTTGTAGGATCTTGGTTTGTTAAACAAGAGGTGCGGCGGCTAGGGTTAGGGTTTAGAGAGAGAAAGTGGGAGAGGATGGGAACTTAGAGAGACAAAGAAAAATATATTATGAAGCTCCAACCCTTTGCCTTGGAGGGCAAAGGGTATTTATAGGGTACAAGCATAGACGCCTCTATTAGGCTGTGGATCAGGCATACAGTGGGTAAAGATCCGTCCGTCCTCCACGGTGTTACAAAGTATTCTAAATACTAACACTGAATTACTACGACTACGAGCTTTCTAACGAGTATACATACTTGAGGTGACCGACACTTTATGTACTGGATTTACTAAATCCCAACAATATCAAACAACTTTTTGCACTTATTCCATACGCAGATTGTTCATTGCACCTAAAACACAACCCTAACACTTTTTATTTCATTGGTTTCAATAATGGTGAGTCGTATAGTTGGTGACATGGTAGAAGTGGTTTTATGATTTAGTGGTTGAATTGTGGATTTTTCATTCGGTAGTTTTTGTTGTGATTGATTCTTTGCTTCATATAGTCGAGCTAAGCTGATGGCGGTCGAAAGGTTGGTCGGACAATTAGCTTGCACTACGGCACGAATTGTGTCACTCAACCCACTTACAAAGTAAGTAACTTGACGACCAGGTGGTAAGTATCCAACCTTAGCCAAAAATTTGTTGAGTTGAGTTTGATATGGTTGAAGCGTACCTTGTTGCATAAGTTTAGTAAGCTCTCCGAAAATATTCGAGAAACTGATGAGGACCATAAGTTGCATAAATACCTTTTTAAATTCGTCACATGTTGCGTTTGTTGTCTCTTGTATCAACACTTGAAACAACAACTCAGCATCATCCTTTAAATGAAAATAGGCGATTGAAACCCGTTCCTCCATAGGAGTTAAATGAAATTAAAAAAATTGTTCCGCTCGACACACCCAACTCGTGAGATCTTCTTTCCTATTGAACCTCAAAAAATTGAGCTTCAAAAGTTTAGCAGTATAATTTGCATCGGGACCATATCTTTGTCCTCGACCTTGACTGTTGGAACCTGTGATATTTAAAAATAAAAGCCGAAATCAAACCGCAATAAGAGGGTTCTTAGTTATCATTTTTTGCAGTTTCAGATTGAGCTGGTCAGCTCGGTTTGTCAGTTTCACAAATTTTTTTAACATGCGTATTCATAAAACTTAGCTTTATATAAATAAAATATATATTTTGAACGACACAAAAAAATTGCTAACTAAAATATTTATTATCAAAATTGTATAATGAAAAATATTGTTATTAGTTAAAGAGTTGAAATAAGTAAAAAAAAAAAATAATAATAATAAATAAAAAAACATTTTTGTAAGTTAAGAAAGTTACTCTAAAATAAAATAAAAGAAAACGATATTTCTAAGTTAAGAAAGTACTACTACACCCATGATCCAATCCAAGACGCAAAATATCATATCATCCCCTTCCCATCCCAAACTCTTTCCTTGAACCATTTTCCAGATCCAATTCAGTTACAAAACCATCCCTCATTCCCTCAAAATGACGTCACAACCACCACACCATAAACACAAACCAAACACCGATGACGTCATCACCACCACCACAAACATCAACCATCTCTCATCAGAACTCATAGCCACAATCATCACAAAGCTCGACGTCTCATCAATCTGTTCAATCTCATCCACCTCCAAATCCTTCCGTTTATCCGCTCAGCATTCCTTCAAATTCATACCTAACTTTCATCTCATCGTAATTCCTTTAACAATTACCTAACAATGATTATTATTATTATTATTATTTTTTTAGAGTTTTGTTTTAATTGATGTTGTTAATTGATTAGTTAATTGTTTGAGGAATTATAGGAAATAGCGGCACCGATTGAGCGGTTGAGGAGAATGTTGGTGCCCAATGAGAAGATGACGAGTTTGAAGCTGGATTGTAGACGGTTGAGCGAAGTTTCGGTTTGTTGTGTTTTGCAGCCGCGTCTGAGCGAGTTGGCGTTGAGGAATTGTTATAAGTTTAGTGGCAAGGTGCTTGCTGAAGTTGGAGCTAGGTGTAAGGATCTAAGGTTGTTGTTACTTTTATCTGCGTATTAATTTAATTGAATTCGTGGAAGTTGTGTTTTATGTGTTTATAAATGTAGGGATGATTAGTTCAAAATGTGTGACAATGTCACAAAATACACAACGACTAATCTTCCTATTGTGTGTGCTATTGCCGACATGGCCGCATAAGTCATTTATTTAGACATATTTAGTGCACGCAGTAGAAAGATTAGATAGTTTGGTGTATTTAATAGGAAATAAATTAGTAGGTTTTGTTTTAGAAAACTTGTGAATTACAAATGTATGCAAATGACTTGATTATTTATGATTAACTTTTTAATTGTATGTATTAAATGACCTGATCACTAGGAAGTTTAATACATAAGATTAGGAAGATTAAAAAGTTAATTCTAAGTAATAGGAAAAAAAAGTTTGATACACGGTGAAGAACTTTTTTAACGGATTATCCTTTATATTTTGGAAAGTGATTGGCGAAACTTAATAGAAGAATTTGGTACAGCACATTATGTGGCCAATGGTTCGGTATTGTTGCTTCAAGTTCTCTTTGGTTTTTTTATAGGTGACTTGAATAGGTAGAGATTAATTTTCTGTTTTCCTCAAATACAAAGTATTATCGATTGTATTTGATGAATTGTAGTTGCCAATGGGATTTAGGTTACTCAACCAGTCTTAAACAAAGAGGTTAATGTAATGACTAAAAGAGGTATAGTTTGACTTTTATGGCCAAGCAAACTAAGTTTCAACATCACATGAAGTGTTTGTTTTTTAGATATAATAATAGACAGATAAACATAGTAAACGTACGAGCTATAGGACATTCCTCTTTAATTTGTAACAACATATAAGTCATTTTGGGATTTAAAAACTACTTTGTTTGACGTTCTCCGGTTTTGTGTCTGGAGGGAAAGATCAAGAATGGAAAAGAAGTGAAAAAGGAAAGGATCATAAAGGAAGTTTCTGGAGTTTGGGAAATACAAAATTTTAATGTTTTGATTTGATTTTGTGTTCTCTAGTAGGAAATATAGCTTTGCATATGTAAGATACTTTTGTTCAAATCAGGGGCTGCATGGTAGTCAATACAAATCCTTCTATTCGTATCCAAAATATTTTTTTTTTTTGGAAATGCCCTGCTATTTGATAAGGTGTTGCGTCTGTATTAACCTGAAGCTGTGTAATCCATTTGTTAGACTCAGAACACTTAGTAGAGGCTTCCATTAATACATGTGTTTCCTATGCTTTTGTTTATAAGCTTTCCAATTTTATAGCGTATGCTAAATCCTACAGAATGTGACCGTGTGTAATGAATGAATATTTCAAGTATATGCATTTAATTAGCAGCGTTAATTACGTTTTCTTCAGGTCTCTGTATGTGAGTTCTGTGGCCGATAATCGAGGACACCTGCATAATGTCTGTGACCTAGAGGGGTTACTCAGGGGTTGCACTCAATTGGAAGTAAGGTTTTATTACTAAAGTAGCTTTCATAAATGTGTTGAAAATAACAGAGGTTTAAAACTTGTTGCAATTGGTGTTCTTTTTTTTTGGGTAACATGGTTTCCGACCTTTTGACCGACTAATCCACGGGGTTTGCAATTGGTGTTCACATAATGGAACAAATAAGTAGGCATTTTCGAAATTCAGTCCGTATGATTTACAAAACAAAATTCTTAACTGTCGCTGTTTGTTTTGACATACACTGTTGCTAATATGCACAATGCTAAAAAGGTGACTATTTTGCTCGAAAAACCCAATGCTTGCTTCTCCTTACCACACATTGACATCAATTATAAAATCACTGGATCCTATATTAGATCTGTAGTACGTCATATGTAGATTGTCTTTTTAGTAATTGACGAGTTTGCTAAAATCAGCAATAAGTTAAATTAATCATTTTTAGCTTCAACGTGGAGATTTGAGAATGCACGATTAAATTAATGTTTCCAAATATGTATATCATTCTTAAGAAAAATTGAGGTTACTATGCCCAAGTTTCTTACTTGACAATTTTTGTTTCCTAAAACCCCTTATAAGTTTTTGACCCGCGTATTTCAAGATCTAGCTGGGAGATCTACTTCTTAGTTACGTTTTTACTTTAATTTAAGTTAACTCAAGTGTAGACAGCAAGGGGATTATGGTCAACTGAAATGTTAACTATATAAGGAGTAAATCCTTGTGTATCTTAACACCATAACATATTTTGTGTCGTAAGTACTATAATGAGTATATGTGTTTCAGCAATGAAGGTAGTATTTCTTGATAACCTGTACCTATCATGTTCAAACTCTTGCATAAGATGCATCACCCCTTCTTATCTGGAACATGTCGGGAATTGGGACATAGTCACCTGCCCAGCAATCTGCTTCTGCATCTTTTTCTAGCTGTGCATTAATATAGGTTAGATTGTTGTGAAACTTGAATTTGCTAGTAGGCTTTGCTTAAGCATATTCTAAAGGCTGTATCAGGGCATATGAAAATTATCGCATAGGAGTGTTTCCTTTAGTATATTGAGTTGATGTAACTATTTATTGGAAATGAAGCTGTTGTTTAGATCACGTTATATCCAGAAAGATGTGTGTGGTTACCATGCAACGGCTACTATTTGTATGGTTAGTAGTTTTATTATCTGGAAAAGCTTAACATATCATAATAACTAGCTGGGTACCCGCCGCCGCAACGCGCGGGGTACCCTGCAATTCAATTTTTGTGCGATCAAATGTTATGCGAAAATAGTACGACATCAACATAAGTATTATCTTATGAACATATATATTAAATTAAAAATATCATTGCAAAATGGGATATAGTATAACATACACACAAATAAGACAACAATGGATATGCATAATTGATTTACCGAGTAAAATATAGTTCCAACTGTTCCATCCATTCAGCATTATCTTTCATAATCGCTTCATTCAACCTTCAACAACATTAGCATCGATTTCTATCCTATTTATAAAGTAATCACACCTTTATCATTATCCACAATGGACTGAGAGACGTCATCATTAACGATTTTGCTCAATTTTTTATCCTCTTTGCAGTTTACATAACAATCTCTATTTTGCTCTTTGCGTTTTTCTGCATGCTTATTTGATACATGCTATATGGATAGATTAAATGTAGTATGTTCAAATAAATTTTTATCTCCCTTTGTCTCATTTCAAACTACAAGAAAGATAAACAAAATGATATGTCGTGTAATTCTTTGTCGTGTTTAAGAGTCATGTATCATGTGTATTTAGTACAAGCTTAAAAGAATACACATATATACACAGTACACAACTTAGGAATATAAATAATGTTTTAAAACTGGTTTGTCTTGGCCGGTTGAACCGGTTGAACCACGAACCAGTGATGTTACCGGGCCGTTACTACCTGAGTTTTTAGTACTTAAAACCCGGATTGAGCCGCTGGGTTTCACTCTACTTAGGTCGAACTGTTTCACCAAAACCGGGCGGTTTTACCAATTTGACTTTTTCTTTAAAACAACCAGTATGAATCGTCAATAATATATGTCATCAAACCATAATGCTACTAAACAAATGAAAATTACATGATTAGCTACCATTACTAATAGGTTGTGTTGAATATTATATCATTGATTAAACCCATAGAACAATATATTAGTACATTTTTGTGCTTCATTATTAGGAAAATCAATAAACATAGGTTTTAAATGTTCCATCAATGAATTATATTTCTCAATTCGTAATAGTAGTACGAAAATGATAACAAAAAATAACATAGTTCTAATGTCGTTTTGAAGTTTGAAACTTGTATTTCTGTTGGTCTGTTTGTGTTTGGTATTAGGTTGTATGTTTGGTAAATTTATTGTGTTTATGGTATTGTCTTTTCAAGTTTTTACATGTGTTTGGTATTGTTTTTACAAGTTCTATACGTAGTTGGTAACATGATTTATTGCGGTTTTTGGATGTGTATAAAACTGGTTCGACTTGGCAGTTAAACCAGTTGAATCATTGACCCGGTGACGCATCGACTCAACCGGGTCATTAAAAAAACGGTCTATAAAACATTGAATATAATACAAGTTATTGTAGAAACAAATTTTGATCAAAATCAGGAATTAATTTGGAGTAAAAAAGGAAACCATTCAATGAATGAGTTTAGTTGTTGGCGTGTGTAAACTTAGGAAACCATTTAATGAATATTGTTTAGGTTTAATTTCAATATAAGGGGTAGTTCAGTAATCTAAATGTGCTGAATCTTCAACAATTCAACATGAGTTCATGCTTTATATGTAGTATAGAAGTATAGATAAGAACAAATCTATATGGGTAGTAGTATTTAAGCATCTTGCAATATGAATAGATGCTTTATTAATGTATCATGTAACTGATACATTGTCCCTAAAGCTCTAGCTGCACAGAAAAATTACTGCACTAGGGGTACTTTCATTAGGATTATAGATAAATGGTACATCTCTTGGCTGATAATCAAATATCATGATGTAACAAGTATGTCATCCCGATGCAAATTTTGTATCATGATGTACATATACAATACACTCGAGATGTCTCTTCTTTAGCTTGCATGTTGTAACCCTTTTACATTGTCCATCTCTGTAGAGGATTGGACCTCGTTAAAATGCTTTATTTAGAAAGCCATAACTGGGAACTAGTTATTAGTTAGTGCCATAGTTGTCAATAGCGACGATAGCGGTCGCTATAGCGCGCTACGTAGCGAAGTGGTCATGTGTCGCTATTACCATTTAGCGACAGAATAGCGACAAAAACCCAAAAAGTCTGAAACTTAAAATGTAGATCTAGGGCGCGTTGGTGGGTTTCACCACGCGTACCCTATGTCAAAATGATCTCCTTTCGACGATCTATCATTTGGTATAGGTGGTGTAATTTTCCGGTGACGGGTGGCCGGAATATTGGCCGGAGAAGACGGTGGTGGAGGTTTCCGGTCACCAGAATTTTAGAGAGAGATGAGAGAGAGAAATGTGTGTGTAAAAGTGTGTTTATGTGTGTGTTGTGGGGGTTTTATACCCCAGGAGGGACCGAAAATGTCAAATCCAAAACATAGGGGCGCGTTTGGTAAGTACTCCGAGGGACTAGTTGCGCCAATTCGACCAATCCAAGTTTTAGATGATTACTAATAGACTAATTTAGCTATTTTGGTGTTTTGAATGTTTACAAATGTTTATGTGTTGAATGGTAAAACATATCTTTATTTTGCTACTATTTTATCGCTAAACACAAATAGCGGTCGCTATTTATCGCTATTCGCTACGTAGCATATAGGTGGCTCGTCGCTATTTATCGCTATTCGCTATTGACAACTATGGTTAGTGCTCATCTGGGACCGAGGAGGTAAGAGCAAGGCACAAGCTTTGTTATCAATATTCAATACCATGTTGTCCTCATAATTAAGTTCTTTACCATTGTTTTTTTGTGTTTTATTTCTTCATAACTGATAAATTATTATATTTCTTCAAGTTATCTTCAATCTAGATCATTAGAAATTTGAGGTGCCAAATGGATTTTGGATTTTTCGTGTTCAAGCTTCTATTTTCCTCGATTATGTGGAAATTTAAAGTAATTAATGAAGCTGTGCTTGTTTATAAAAAAAAGTTGAACACTAAAAATTTCAAATTAACTCTATATTCGTCGTCTTTGTTCTTTGCATAAATCGTCGTAGTCTTTATTTTCTCTTTATAAAACAAGGTTGAGAAGCTAAAGAAAGGGACGAAGGATGTGATGATGCAAAGGCCAAAGACGACGTATATAGAGTTCATTTGACATTTTTAGCCGTTAGTATTGTCATGTGCCATAAACATCACTTTTTAGTGGACCCAACCAAGTGTTATAGTATTAATGGACGTCATTACTATAAATTAGTTGTGTTTTTTATTAAGTGAAAAAAAAAAAAAAAAAAAAAAAAAAATTAACTCTTTTAAGTATTAACCATCCTGTAGGCTTTCATATAAGTTCAAGGGCCAAATTTGTTACTTGCTCTTATGCTATTCATTGGTAATGAGTTCTTCAGAATTTGTCCCTGGATTTAGTTTGATTTTGAAACCTTCTTTTGTTCCTCAGGAACTTGTCTTGATGTTTGACGTCTCAATATTTCGTCGACCTGATTTTGCTCGTGTCTGGACATTGGCTTCTTCAAAACTCACCTACCTTCAGCTTGGGTACATAACTCAGTTAATGGTTATAGAGCTGCTCAGCCCGACGATAGCACCAAATCAGTCACCCAATCACATTCTCCCACCTGTATTCCCAAATATTCACAAACTTTGCCTTTCGGTGGACTACATTTCCAACACTATGGTCAGCATAATATCAAATACTCTCATTCATTTAACCCATTTGGAGCTTCGAGATCAACCCATCATTGACCCTGGACTTGCATTTGACCTTACGGACGAAGGTCTTCAGCTGATTAACCAACACGGGAGATTGAAACACCTTTCCCTTATTCGTAGCCAGGAGTTTAGTCCAACATTTTTCAGAAGAGTTACTGATCAAGGTATCCTCTTTATGGCTGACAGATGTACAAGTATGGAAAGCATATGTCTTGCTGGATTTTGTCAGGTAACAGATACTGGCTTCAAAACGCTCCTACATGCTTGCAAACACTTATACAAGCTAAAGGTTTTTAACGGGACCCGCATGTCTGATCTTGTGTTTCATGACATGTATGCAACGTCCCTTGCTCTGACCCTAGTAAGCTTAAGATGCTGTAACCTTTTGACAAATTCCGCTGTCCTGCAATTGGCATTGAATATGGATCTCAGTGTGCTTGACTTGAGGGATTCTAAACATATTGGTGATAAATCCCTTCAAGCCATTAGCAAGCTTCCAAAATTAAGGACTTTGCTCTTAGATGGAACTGATGTAACCGACTTGGGTTTGTCGTACTTGCAAAAAGGTGCAAACAGCACTCTTTTAAAATTATCAATTAGGGGTTGTAAGAGGCTTACATGCAAGTGTATATCTTCTCTTTTCAATGGCGGTTCCAACAGAGAACTACAAGAACTGGATGCATCTAATTTACCTAACCTCACAAACGGCGGTGTGCTTTTCCTTGTGAAGAATCGGATTCCGCTTGTTGATCTGCGGATGCGGCAATGTCCTCTTATTGGTGACACGTCGGTGATGGCGTTAGCATCAATGACCATGGCTGATGGTGATAGGTGGCATGGTAGTAACTTGAGATCATTGGATATATACAACTGTGGTGGGATATCGAAACTTGCATTCCAGTGGTTAAAGAAACCTTATTTTCCTGGATTGAGGTGGTTGGGAGTGGCGGCTTCTATGAACCCTGAGTTAGTTGACTCGTTAGCTTTGAATAGACCGTTTTTGAATTTGATGAGTCGTGGGGAGGAGCTCGGAACTGATAAGTGGGATAATTTGGATGATATTTATATGCATGAGTATGAGGAAGTTGATGAACTTGAGCAATGGATATTTCAAGAAGATGAAAACATGACTGATGGTGATGATGATGCTGACAATGACGATGACGAGGATGATGATGAGGTAAACTCTGATGGGGAGGTGGAAGCTGTTAATGAAAATTAAGAAGTAGAAGTGAATCTCATTTCTTCTTTTCTAATTCTGGTAAGATTCCCAGAACTCTTTGTTTTTATCATTATTAGTGCTGTAATATAAGGGTCCTCTTTCCTTGCTTGTTTCCCTCTAATTCGTGGTCTTTATATATGGGGTCTCTATTTATATGTTGTGTGAGAAAATAAAACCCCCATAAATAGGGAACGCCACGTGAGGGAGATGGGTATAAAAGAAAGGACCTTGAGAATATATAATTAGGATCTATCGTGTGCCGTGTGTTGTTGAAAATTGTCAACCTGTGCTATTTTAGTTGTAACTTATGTTTGGGATACCTTCAGTGGCTTGTATATCAGTAAAATGTGGATCAGTAATTGTAGTACTGTGGAACATGTATAAAAACTGGGGCGAACCATGAGATATCTGTGTGTTTTGTTTGTGTTTTGCTTGGTCATTTGCAGCACCACATTTGCATGTTATTTGTTCTTTGAACGACACATCTGCCTGTTACTAAAAGATGTAAATAGTTAGCTACCTTTTAAGGTTGGTTTTCTTTTGTAAACCAGTCTGTATATCGATTGATTAATGTAAGTACATCTGTGCTAACTTGTCTCGCTGTGGTTAAAAAAAAGTTCACCATGTGATTCCTTTGTATAACTTTTCGTAGTTAACACTTGAACTGTAACAAGTTATGTAAAGATACTTGAAAATATAAATATTAAAAGGTAGTTAAATCTCTTTATATGAGAGACGAATTTTGTTGAAGAATCTACTCCAATCAAAATAACAACAGTTCTCTTCTCTTGAATGTTTACTCCCTTGATACATTATGAAACATTCTAATATAGCCATTTGTCTAATATTGAAGGTTTGTTTTCGTTACCTCACTTAACTAGGCAACTTTAGTTTTTAATCAGGAGCAGATTTAGGTCTGTATTCATGATTGGTTAAAGGTATGGAAATAATAACAAAGGAACAGATCTGCAGTTTCATATCGAATTATGCTCCCTCTAAAACATATTTTAAGGGGACGCTTGATTGATTTCACCTCAGTATTCGTTAACTGCAAGTCTGTGACCAACGAATACCTCATTTTAACGACACTTACACTCTTTTTTGTGTGGATTTCAAGTAGATTATGGAAAGCTTCTCTCTCTTTTAACTGGAATGATCGACTATGTAAAGATGTAAACCTTGTAGTGCCCTCTTCCCCGTCTTGTAATGTTATCTAGCTTCTTGCTAGGTTAATAGTTGCCGTTTAAAAAAGAAAAGAAAGAAAACTGCAATTTTCTAAAGAATCGTAGGTTTATACAAAGAATATTAAGGAATTTCATAAAGTTGAGTTTCAAAACAGTTAGTCACAATATTGTGGCTTTATTTATACCGTAAAGCCCATACGATATCTTCGTAATTATACAAGTTTTTAATCAAATTAACGTGAACATGGTCGACATACGAGATTAATCACACTGTTCCTTGGGAAAAAAGTGGTGTCGAAACTTGATTTTGAAGGTTAACTTGTGGGATTTTATCTTCTTACCGGCACCAAATGTTGAGTTAATAGCTAATATGTTTAGTTTTGGCAAAGTGATCAGCATATCATGTGATCCATATGGTACGTATTTATATTTAATTTAACATGTGGGACGTATGCTAGAAAAATTAATGATTCTGTTGGTTATAGCATGACTGTCGGCATATCGGTTCGTTGTAGCGACGGATACACTGTAACTGAATTAATTTGCGACTAATGTTCTATGAAAATTAGTTACGACATCAACATTTAACAACTATCTTACAAACATATACAGTAAAACCTTTATAAATTAATAGTGTTGGGATCGAGATATTTTATTAGTCTAGCGAGATATTATTATGTCGATAAATTAATAATTTATTAATTTAAAGAGGTGTTACGTATGACCTTTGAATTTTCAAGTCTAATATATTAGTTACAAAGTATGATAGTTTGAGATGAAAAACAAATTAGAAAACAAGTTCCAATTAACATTTTATAAATTCACATTCATAAATTTATTGAATTTATCAAGTTCATTGTTTTTGAATAGGTAAAAAGTTAATTGCGTTGGGACAAATTCCAATTACGTATGGCCTTAATTAAATTTGTACAAGTTTCAATTACGTATGACCTTTATATATATGTGAATTTTTTTAGTACTTATTAATTTATAGTTTTGTTTGGACCAATATATATACACTGGGGTTTCAAAAAAATTATTATCTTATTATTTTATCGATTGGGGTCCAAATTTATACTGGTCCCAAGTTGGGACTGGACAAATTATTAATTTTATCGAGATTATTAATTTATCGAGTATTAATTTATAAATGTTTTACTGTATCAAAATAAAAATGTCAATGTAAAAAAGGAAATACTCCGATATAACATAAACACAAATATGTCAACTATTTCAAAAAAATATTTCGATGCAGTGTGAATTAAAGTTTTTAAATGTACTCCGAAAATTTAATTGTATTGTAAAACTAAAGTTAGAGTGATGATACGACTAACTCTTGTGACTAATAATAGGCTTAATTTATTTATCACTTGATACATGTTATATACATTTTTTGTCTCTAAATCTTCGCTTGTGATTCGGCCACATTGATCTTTATGCACACTTTTAATCATAAAAGTTTGGCATGCATACCATGAAAGTAGTTAAAGATCACACTTTTAGTCTTCATGTGATCTTTATGCACACTTTTATTGATAGGATAAGATTCACATATTTAATTTGTAGTATTATTTTCTAAAACGATATTTTGTAAACAAGATTATTATTTGAATGTACCGTAAAATTAGAATGCAAAAGTGGTTTTAGTAAATTTACTTTTCTTAGTTAAAAACCAAGAGTTACCAGTTTTTGTATGTAGTTAAGATATAACAATGTTTAATAATCATTTCCCGTAAATCTAAAGTTATAGCTTATTTTTGTTTTTATTATTATTTTACACATTAAAATAGAAGTATGTTGCCCTTCTTCATGAAATTTAGAAATAAACTTTTATATTAGAGCATCCATCATAAATTTATAAATTTTTTAAAAAAGTTTATACATTTTTTAAAAAGTTTATACATTTAATGCTCTATTAATTTATAAACTTTTCCATATCATAAACCTATTTGCACTATGAATAAAGCTATCCATAACACTTAATACTTCAAGAGACTTAAACTTTGGATCTTTTTTTAAAATTATGGATCTATTCATGTCAAATATGATTGAAATATATACTCACTATAATTTATACATTTTTAGACCTCTTCAAAATTTTATAACCTTTTCACAAACTACTACTATAGTAAATACTATTAGTGCCCTTTTCACAAACTACTACTACTATAGACTCTCCTCATTGGATTTACTAACCTCCTCATCAGATTTTCTACTCTCGTCATCAGATTCACTACGCTCATCATCAGATTCACTACTCTCATTCTCGCCAGACAATCTTTTCACTTTCCCAAAAACACCACCCATTACCTTTTCTCCGAAAGGCCGTAATTTATCATCATCTAGCAAATCCCTTTCGTTAGTCTTTTTGTTTTTTGGTGAACCAACAACTTGTTTTTTTTTACGATTAATTGAATCACTTTGAGGATCCTGCGTATGATACACAGGAATTCCAGGCACATACATAGGATTCCCAGGAAATCCATGCATATGTTGAAAACTATGAAAATTTTGATAAAAACTACTACCAGGCATTTGTGTTTGGTGAATTTGTGTGGCATGATATTCGGTTTGATATACATTTACAGACGAGTTAGCATGAATAAAATTGCTTTGTTGATTGCTTCCCGTAGTTGATAATTGCCTACCATTTACACTAGACTCAACAATACACAACGTAACAATTCTACTACTTTTAACAACAAATTCCATAAATTCATTGACTTCCAAATCATCACATACCTCTACAATATCATTATCCGAATTGTAAGTTACCATAAAACCACTATTAGCATCGATTTCTAGCCCCTCGGATACCGCTTCTAGTAAACACGAATATGATGACAACAATCGTAAAATTAGTGTACGTTTTACACAATTTAACGGCATATACTCCAACACACCATCCACTCTTTCCCATGTACCTCCTTTACATACACGTATTTTGACGGTTTCTTTGACGGAATTCATGGAAAACTTGAGTTTTTTAGTGAGAATTTGAGTTTTTTTTAGTGAAGGGAGCTAAAATAACAATAAAACACGTTTTATCAGCAAAATCTCGCAAACTGACAAAAATCTCGCAAGTTTTATCCATAAGTTTGCGAAATTTTTAAGAAATATCGCAAATTTTTTATATTTCTTTAAAATATCGCAAATTTGCTATATTTCTTAAAAATATCGAAAATTTTCGATATTTTTAAGAAATTTCGCAAGTCTTGCGATTTTTCTTAAACATATAAAAAATTTTCGATATTTTTTTCAATTTCGCAAAAAACTCGCAAATTTGCGATTTTTCTCAAAAAAGTTACGGATTTTTTTGGTATTTTGGGTTTTTGAGTATAAAATGGGGTATTTTGTGAAGTAGGTTTGAAAAATTGGGTATTTTTGTCATTATCCCTATTTTTTAATACAATTTACCATTACAAAAGTTTATTCTTGGGTAAATGTTTATTCTTGGGTAAATGATAATCCTAAAAAAATATGTCTTTAACCAAAGATACACTAAAGCTATTTTCCTTAATAAAACTTTCCTCGTTTAGAAGAGATATTTATCAAAGTACCATGGTTCTTATTTTAATATTTGACAATACTACCAAACAAAAACAATTTGATCACACACGATATTTTGAAAGCGTAAAATCTTAAAAGAATTCGATCTTAATCATAAAATGTAGGATCTCTATTTAATCCAACTTTACTTACTCGAATCATAATATAAAAAGCTACAAATTTACGAGTCAACTTTTTTATAAAGGTTAATTCTCTTAAGTCTTAACTATTCTATAATCATAATTTATACCGATATTTCCATAAAACATTCATATAATTTTGTGTTTGATACTTTAATATATAATAATTCGTAGATTTGTACTTCTTCCATTCCAAAATAATTGGCTACGAATAAAAGATATATAGTTTGAGAAAATGAGATCATTACACTTTTCAACCAATTAAATATATTTCTACCTACTAAAGGTTTATTTGATTGTTTGAAAAACTGAACAATTATTTTGAAACATTCTAAAATAAAAAGGTGCATAATACTATTGAGACAGAGTAAGCATAATTTAACAATTCTTGTTAAAAAAATTGACACTGTAATAGTATCATTAATCCGACACGATCATATGATGTCGATCTTAAAAAATAAAAACAATTATAAATATGGGATCTTAAAAACCTTTGATCAAACTACCATCCACGATGAAACAAATTTCAAAAAACATTATTTTTTTTTATCAAAAAGTACAAACTTTAAAGAACATTCGAGATTAACATCTTTTTTTCTTTTCATCAAAAAGTACAAATTTAATTTACTCGTTTAGACTATCTTTATCAACAACCCATCATAACCCAATCTCTTAATTAAATATTATTTTCTTTTTCCTGCACCTACACAACCAATACATACAACCCATCTATATTTTTCAACCATTTATCAACAACCAAACAAAAAATATTAAAAATTCAAAAAAAAAAAAAAAAAAAATGGAAAACAAACAAAAAACTAGCCAATGAAACAATGTTTTGTCAGATCGTGGGTTGGAGATCTGGATTACCAAGTGACTATGATTGCAAGCAAGATTATATACAAAAATTAAAAAAATATTATTTTTATATGTATTTTGAGTGGGTTGGGTTGACAACCTTGCCAATAAACATAATCTTAGAGTATGTTTGATTGCCACTTAATGACATTACTCAGCACTAATTCTTAAAAATTTAATCGCTCAGCATGTTTGGTAATTATAATACTTGCCACTGAGTGACAAATATTGCACTGAGCGATTTTCCATGATAGAGTACGCTAACCGATTCAGTGGACAACATATTTACCAAAGAGCAATGATAGAGAAGACTAACTTATATGCCTAATAATATGTCTAATCCATTTAAAGATTGACACATGTAATAGCTATTTTATCTCTCTTCATCTCAACCTTTCAATTTGGCATGTGTTCCAATCATATTGTTAGGCATAAGTTTAGGCACAAATTTTAGGCATGACAATCATTTTCCTTTACCAAAATACCTTTAGAATCTCACATCTTCTCCACGTGGATCTCCACTGACGCTAACTTAAAAGAACCGTATGGTGACCACACTTTTATTTATCCTTTATATATTAAAATAATTTTTGATTGGGTTATGTATTTGTGGTGCGTTTGGTATGTTGGCATGAATGATAATGAGTATGAGTTTGATAGTAGTGGTGGGTATCTCATTTATGAAAAATTCATACCTAGCTCATTTGATGTATATGAAGTATGGATTATATCTATCATTCATTACCATAGTGGTGGCCCCCTCATCTTAAACAAACAACTTTAATCACTTTCATATTAATAGTCTCATTTCCATAGTGAGATACGAAACGCACCCTTATTACTTATATAATATTCGGTAGTAAAATCTTATGAAGCTAGTTAGTTGTTAAAATATATGTATAATATTAACAACTTTTGTTCATATCAATTTTGTATACTATGAGTTTTATAAATGAACATTATTTATAAATCAACATATTTTGATTAGTATGTAATTATATAAAAGGTTAAAATGGTCATTTTTTTTATTAAAAAATCTCACTCAAATATTTATCAAACAATTATTTTCATTCAGAATCATTTTCACTCAGCATTTTTGATTTATTCAGCACCTTTGATTCGCTCGGCACTAAATAATACAATTTTATCAAACAGGCAGTAAACATGTATAAAATATCCTACAGATATCGCAATGTCTTTGTATAGCACAGAAATTATGATTATTTATGCACCTACCATTCGTTACAAGCAAATATGATTTCCTTAGAAAACACCATAATATATACTCACTCATGCAAATTCTCATTTGTTGGATAAATGAGTGTTTTAATCATTTGCACTATTTCGGCATAAACAAATCATCATAAAGTAATTTAATATGCTACACGTAACGTACCATGGCATAGCTAGAACTAGAAGCTAGGAGCTGCTATTGAATATTATCTATATAACGTTCAAAATGATGAGTTAAGGTAATTTACATTATTAATTTCTTAAAAATGAAATATGACTTAACTTATTGATATATAAGATGTCACAACTAGTATAAAATTAAGTTTCATAATGTTATGACTTATGAGTTTCCCATAACAAAGAAGAAAAATAACAACAAATCTTTGCCAATTCATATCCTCGCCTCGAAAACATTTGATTCGCTAATTCTCAAATCCTGAAAAAAAAAACGAATCATTTGATGAATCACAACAATAATTTAATTCCTCAATTCATCATATATTCATTGCATGACATGAAATAATTCATTTCATTTTCATCAATGGATTTTTCTTCATCTTTTAAACGATCATTCGGATCACCTCGTTCCTCAAAACATGCACGTAAGAGTTCTGCTAGCGCGGTGGATGATGACTCTCATCGTCCTATTCTATCTGATCATGACCACGCCACAACTTCTCACTCGGTTGATCATCGAGAAGTCATTCTTAAAATTGATAACGATGATTCTAGACCATTAAGACGTGACATGAATGCCATGGAGGATCCACCGTCGAGGTTGATAGGGGAGTTTTTAAATAAACAGAAGGATTCGGGAGGTGAAATGACATTGGATATGGATTTAGAGATGGATGAGCTTCGTCATGGACGTAATTCTAGCAATAATAGTAGTAGTAATAATAATAATGATCATAATTTTGAAAGTGTTAATCCGAACGCTAGAGTTCTGAATTCTAAGGATTTGAAAGTTTCGTTTCAACAGCCTCATCCATCGTCTAAAGTTGTTGATATCAAACCGGATCACGAATCAGGAGAATCATCATCAACAGAAGATGATGATGAAGATTTTGAAGATGTTAGATTGCAAGAACAACAACAACAAGTAAGGCGGAAATCGGGTATTTTAAATAACACGAGTGGTGTATGTGATGATAAAGGTGCAGGTGAGGTTGTGAAATGTACATCGTTCCAAAGACGAGCAACAATAGTGCGAACAAAAACACATCAATCAAGGTTAATAGATCCACCAGAGGTTGAAGTCGAGGTTCCATTATCCGGTCCAGCAGGCAAGTCAGGTCAATATAGATCAGGCATGCTATTAGCACGTCCCTCGGGTATTGTGGCCCGGGGTGAACTTGATGAAGAGGATGATTCCTTATTTGACGAAGATAATCCGGATGATTTCAAAAGAGCTAAACTCGATGCATTAACCTTAGTCCAATATATTAGTCTTGTTTTGATTATGTCCGCGTTAATTTGCACACTTTTGATTGATGAATGGAAGCGTAAAGTAGTAAGAGGACTACATATTTGGGAATGGGAGGTTTTAGTACTCGTTTTGATATGTGGCCGTTTGGTTTCAGGTTGGGGTATAAGGTTTATTGTATTCTTTATTGAGAGGAATTTCCTTTTGCGCAAACGAGTTTTATACTTTGTGTATGGTATCAGAAAACCGGTACAGAATTGTATTTGGTTAGGGTTGGTTTTGATTGCTTGGCATTACATGTTTGATGAAAAAGTTGAGGGTCATAACAGGTTTCTTAGGGTTATGAACCAATTAATGGTGTGTATGCTTGTAGCTACTTCACTGTGGCTTGTTAAAACCCTTATGGTTAAAGTGTTAGCATCTTCCTTTCATGTCAAAAAGTTTTTTGATCGGATTCAAGAAGCTTTGTTTAATCAGTATGTTATAGAGACTCTTTCAGGGGCACCGTTGGTTGAGATTCAAAATAATCAAATAGAAGAAGAGAAAACAATGGCGGAAATACATAGACTTCAGAATGCGGGTGCTAATGTGCCTCCAGAACTTAAGGAAACTGTATTTCCATCAAAGAGTGGAAGGGTTATTGGGAGTGGAAGATTACAAAAACCCGCTCCTCCTGTTGCTATCAAGGCTGATGAAAAGGAGCAAGGAATATCGATTGATCATTTGCATAGGCTTAACCCGAAGAATGTATCTGCTTGGAACATGAAAAGGTTGATGAGAATTGTTCGTTTAGGGACATTGGGTACATTGGATGAGCAATTACATGATATGAATACACAAGAAGATGAGTCAGTGACACAAATCAGAAGTGAAATTGAAGCTAAACGTGCAGCTAGGAAGATTTTCATGAATGTGGCGAAGCCTGGCTCCAAGTATGTTCTTAATTATCTTTTTAAAATGTATTTAGTCATGGTTTAATGATTATGTCACATGATTGAGATTCTAGGATTGGAAGTTTGTTGTTTTCAGGCACATCTATCTTCATGATCTAATGCGCTTCTTGAGAGAAGATCAGGCTGTGAAAACGATGTCTCTTTTAGCAGGAACACCTGGAGACGAAAAAGCTAGCAAGGGGGCTTTGAAGGCTTGGGTGGTAAGATTTATTATCAAAAAAACCTGAATTCATTAATCACTTAATTGTAGCTTATAAATCAGTATACAACTATATCTCCTCATTTGATGTGAATTTACAGGTTAATGCATTCAGAGAACGAAAAGCACTAGCCTTGACATTAAATGATACAAAAACAGCAGTCAACAAATTGCATCAGATGGTGAATGTGTTAGTTGGAGTCATTATAGTGGTTATTTGCCTTCTGATACTCAACATAGCAACAAGCAAATTTCTTGTTTTTATAAGCTCCCAGATTGTAGTAGTGGCTTTTATCTTCGGGAATACTTGCAAGACTATATTTGAGGCTATCATTTTCTTGTTTGTCATGCACCCTTTTGACGTGGGTGATCGTTGTGAGATTGATGGAGTTCAGGTATCAAAAGATGTTCAGAAATTTGTCTTCAAAATTCTCCTTTTTAAAGTCTACTCAGCTCAATTTTTTAATGTTTAATGGTTTTCAGATGATCGTAGAAGAAATGAATATATTGACTACTGTTTTTCTAAAATGGGACAATGAGAAGGTTTATTTTCCAAACAGTACTCTATCAACTAGAGCGATCAGCAACCATTACCGTAGTCCCGATATGTGGGATTCAATCGATTTCTTCATCCATATCACTACTCCACCGGACAAGTTAGCTGTCATGAAACAAAGAATCATCAAGTAAGAATCATCTTCTTTTTACTTTTATGCTTGCATTTGTGCTTGGATTTACAGACTACAAATGGTTATTATGATGCTCAACATCAAATTATATAACTGGTGTCAATAAATAGGTCAAGTAACCAAAGTTTGGTAATTTCATATCTACCTTAAAATATCAGTTTTTGTGCAGAAATTCTGTTGCTTGTAAAAAGTGATTATTTTGTTTAATTTGTGAAATCCGAAACTCATATTTGCCAAGGCTGCACACCAAGACGCGATAATTAGATTTTCAGCATATTTAAACACAAGTGACGGGATATTGGCTTAAATTTGGCTGGCCTCTTTCAAATAAGATTGCAAACAAACTTTATATCTGAAAATAAGAAAGATGTCCAAACTCGATGAGTTGGTACTCAGTTATTCATATTGATCATATCCATCCGAAAGCAATATACGCTCGAATATAGTTAGGTCATTTTTGATAGGCAGTTAGGCACAATCCCACAATAGCAACATACTTTTACACTTGTACAAATAATAGCAACATATTAAAAATTTGTCAAAAAGAACAGCGTACTTCATTTTCTTCACCAATAACAGCAATGGTGAAGTAAAATGCTGCTATGTTTGGTAAATATATTTAATTATTGTTCAAAAAAACTCTGAAAGTATATTGCTATTTATGGTTTAATATAGTGTTGTTTCCGCAATTAACATAATGTTACATACTTACATATTAGTGTTTTTTGTGATAATCTTGTTTGAATGTAATTTGATTCTGGTTTTGGCAGCTTCATTGAGAACAAGAAGGATCATTATTATCCAAATGATATTGCGATCGTGTCATTGAAATTAGAGGAGTTAAACAGGATCAAGTTGCAAATTTGGTGGAGACACAAAATTAACTTTCAAGACATGACTGAGAGGTATATAAGAAAAGGCGCGGTCATTGATGAAATGATTCGAATTTTTAAAGAACATGATGTTGAATACAGATTCTACCCAACCGATATCAATATCAGAAGTATGCCTCCACCTGTTACCACTTCTCGCATTCCTCCAGCTTGGGAAACTTCTAAATGAGTATGAAAAAGGGAATCATACAATTTAAGTCGCATGAATGGTTTAAGACGATGTTAAACTTGATGATCCTCACGAGTCCAAACGTAAAATCTGAGCCTTGGGAAAATCCAGAATGTGATTGTGCACAGAGTGGGCAGTAACAGCATGGCATTGTGTTGAGGGACAATGCAGATTTTGTACTGGAGTTGCAAGGAAAGTTATATTTTGGAACCGACTCTTTTTATAATGATCTGAATATGAAATAAGCAGTTTGGTATGTTGTTCTGCATAGTTTCTATTATTTTTTTGATAACTTTAATGAATTTTAGAAAATGACTAAAGTATAAGCTAGGCTAATTTACATTGAAATTCCCTAAAACAACAATATGCACAGGCTGTTAGTTATGGAGTATTAAAATTTGATAGTTTTAGTTAAATAGTTACAACATTAAATGGTTCAATAAGCATGGTTTGGTTCACTTTAGGTTGACACTCCAAGTGAATAGAGCATTCATCATGCTTTATTACGAAATTTGATCACATTCAGTTCTCATGTTTTATTGATTTTTTTATTTATTTATTTTGATCAAGCTCTCGTGTTTTATCACGCGGGTTGACCAATTTTTTTAGTTTTAGTAAAACTGTAAATAGAGTAAATTACGCCGTTCGTCCCTGTGGTTTGGTCGAAATCACATCGCAAGTCCCTCGACTTTCATTTTTGCATGATGAATCCTAATAATGAAGTTTCGTAACACCATTCGTCCTCATCTCTAACACCATTCGTCCCTGTGGTTTGGCCGAAATCACATCGCAAGTCCCTCGACAGTTAGGGATAGGGACGAATGGTGTTACGAAACTTCATTATAAGGATTCACCATGCAAAAATGAAAGTTGAGGGACTTGCGATGTGATTTTGGCCAAACCACAGGGACGAACAGTGTAATTTACTCCTGTAAATATGTTATCCGGGTTATTAAGATGTTTATTAAACTGTTGAGAAATTTTGAAATAAGATTCTAATTCAGGTTTCACATGGTGCTAAAAAACATACTCTAACAAAGTAAATTAATTACCTGAATAAAAATTTGGTACTAATTTGTCGATTTCATGAATTACGCCCAAAGGTTGGTTTCAAAATAGATTGCACCCTGCAAGATTTTTTCAGGTTGAAAACAAAATGAATCAATCAAACGCGTCCTAAACAATACGTTCATCTCAACACAACACACAAATACAACTTAAACATTCCTAGTATCAACGCTTACTTAGGACAATGTTTTCAGAGAAGTCTTTGTTAGAACTTTAAATTTCATCATCTCACTCTTGTTTGTGTAATATCTGTTGGAATTATATAACATGACAATCTTATATAAAACACATAAAACATCAAAGAAACATGCGGAAGCGTATAGGAACGTATAATGAATAATTAACTAACATAAAGTATGCGTACCTTTTTTATTCTAGCCGAACAAGAATCAATTCCACAAAATTAGCAATTGAGATGAACCCTAATTAGGATTTATAGGATTATAAGAATTAGCCCTTACCGTTTTGTAATTCAATCCAAGATACAATCAATAGTGTGATTGTACCACGTTCTTGTACACACGTACTGTTGGAATTATATAACATGACAATCATAAATATAAACAATAAACATCAAAGTAAGTGCGGAAGCGTATAGGAACATATAATGAATAATTAATTAACTAAAGAATAAAGTATGCGTACCTTTCTTGATTCTAGCCGAACAAGAATCAAATCCACAAACTAGCAATTAGGATGAACCCTAATTAGGGTTTATAGGATTATAAGAATTACCCCTTACCGTTTTGTAATTCAATCCAAGATAATAACAAAAGCATGTTATTACTATGTTCTTGTACACACGTACTAAACCGAATTAAAGTAATGCTAGTTTTTATCAAACAAATAACTTGATGTGGAAAAGGTTTGAAGATCGACACCCTAAAGGGATGTACGATCGGTTTAAGAACAAAACACACACAAAACAATTTTTAGGGTTTAAGCAATGTGCACAAGAGATGGAAAAAACAAGACCCCTAGCCTTGTATATATACCCAACTAAACTTGGTGAACAAGTTGAGGTTGTTTCCTTTTCTCTTTGGGCCGATCAGTTCATGGCATCCCATAGGGATTCCGGAACCTTCCCAATCTTTGCAATTTAATCCTTTTCCATAAACATTTAACGACCGTTAATCCATTACATTAATTACTTACGTCCGTTAGTTATTTCGTTTAATAAATAAATAAATACAACATTTATATTTAATTATTAACTTTAAATTCTCATACGTAAAGTGTGCAATCCCATAGTCTCGAGTTCGATCCTAACACACGTCTATTAATTTATTGTCCATAAAACCAACAGCTCCCACTTGGATATATCTTAATAGAGTGATCACATTCGGTTAGCGTCTAGCAACACTTCGATGTCTCTAGTACAACTCGAGCAAGGCTCCTGGAAAACCTTTTAATGATTTCTCATTATTATTATCCTTTTGTTTCTAATACCATGTTAAATAAAGATATGGAATTAAGTCATTCTTTATTCAACCATTCTGTTTCTCGTTGTTAGTGATTGACCAAGATTACCAAATCTTCTGAACATATTCAGGGGTGATCTTTGGGCGTGGCCACGTAAACATCTTGTCAACCATACGAGGGGCCCAGTAGTATTAAACTCCAAATAAATTTGAAGGAACAAATTCTATCTTGACTACGAGACTAACCCACAAACTATGCAACACTTCTGGAAACAACCTTTATGACTGCCAGTTACGTATAGCGTTAAGTTGCTTCACATAAATGCACTACATTTATGACACTTATCTGGTATCTCAAGTCTGAGGATAACTATTCATAATTTACTTAACAACAATATCCATAAAGTAATTATGTAGTTGGGATAAGTCATATATTCAATTCATTGAATATAATCTGAAATTGGTATGCTTTCTCATCAATAACCTTTTAAGTATATTCTACCAAATCACTCAGATTTGTCTTAATTTAACAGTACTCCCATATCATTAATTGACAACGGACGATTTAGAATAAATAAATTTATTCACGGATTAAACATGCAAATATAGGATACAATATATTATAAAATCAATCATACCAAGTATTTGATTTATTATAATAATTGTTTAACATCCTTTATCCAAATACTAAATAGATCAATGCATGAAAATTCCAGTTGATGAATTATGCCTCAAGTAATGATAATCATACTTGTTGACAAGGCATAAATCAACCAACTTGATCTATCATAATTTTGAGAATACTTATTTCAAGAATTCAATTAGTGAAGTCCTTGTATGTGTGCATTCACCAATCCACATAATAATTCATAAAGTGTGTGACATCCTCTATCACCAATTTATGACAATTTAAACTTTCAAACATTGTAAAGTTTAAAGTATTCTTATTCTTTTAATGTATAATGCAACTGTGCTCTTAGTAGCACAACTAGTTCACATGGCTATTAACAAGGATGAAATCCTGCCATGACTAGTATTGAGTGTCATCTCAATTAAATCCACATCATTGTATACAAACAACAATATGCTCATTAAAATTCCGTAAACTTTAATATCTTATTGTGTAATGTTTGATGTCTTCTAAACTTTCAAGTTTGTAGCTGATGACAATTTGCACAACAATTGACATATTGTTCATCCATAGAATCTAGGAACAATTCCAGGCTGAGGATGTAATTCTATTAGAATATTTGTTACACAAGTTATCTAATAACTTTTACTTAGATATCAATGTTGTCAAATCACTTCTTATTCAAGAATGATACAACAATTTTAATACACAACATGATGTACATGATGAATCTACAGGTCAAACTTAGATTTCATTCATGTTCTATCTTGTCAAAAGATATTTATCCATTTCCCAAATGATATATCATGTTTTATTAGAATCATTTATTTTACTGCACATGTTTATTAATAATAAACATATATGCCAAAGTTGTATGTTTTAATTCTTAAATCTTACAAGTGAAGTTTCATTCCAATCTAAGACTTCACATTTAGCTTACAAGGAATGTTACTTCCTATATGTTATACAACATATATGATTTAAAACCTTAACATAATACTCCCACTAGCTTTCAGGAATACTTCAAATTTATCTTATTTCAATTATTAATCGAAAATAGGATTTAATAATTTAACATAAGAATAATTTCATAGATGCATGCATTTATCCATTCATGAATTATTGCACTTCGTACACTTCCAAAGATTATATGAATTCAAAAAAAACCTTTCAATTACTTACCGTCCTCGCTCAAGTAATTTCTCAAGAAAGAGTTTTGATATTCCATTGTCATATTTCATATTAATGAAAGCAAGTATGACAATTATCATCTTTATATATTTAATGTGTCTAGGAAAGAATATTCAATCACAATTAATTACTTAAGTATGATTAATAATCTTGTCATAAGACATGCATTAAATATGTGTAGAATTATCGTCCATATGATTTCTACATAGAATTCAAACCACTAGAGTTTTTCCATCTCTTTGAAGAAACTCATCTTCATTCTCTAGTCTAACTATTAAGATAAACCAAATTTCTAAAATTGATTATCTTTATGGACAACATCTTTAACATTCATAGTATGAGTAATTTTCCCAATTCAATATTTGGTAATCCATCATAATGATTATCAGGTTTACTATAATCCTGTAACTCATATTTCTCAGCATATAAGTCAAATATCTGAGATATCCTTGCAGATCTATGAATGAAAATTCCATTATCATGAGGTCTATCATTTACATGTCTAACCTCATCATGATATTTACTAGTGTGTTTTAGAAGATTATGTATCTTGTAATTTTATCTTTCAAGATAAAAAAAAAACTCTCACTTGCCTTTTGTAATATATAGACTATCTATATATACTTAGCAATTAGAGCAAAACTACATTATTCTCTTTTTGGGACATTACAAATACACATTTATAATCCTGACTTTAGTTTGTTAATAACCTATTCATAAGTAGTTTAACAAATTCAGAATCTTCAATTTTAAAACTTAATGTGATTCATCACATTCCATAATGAAATGGTGTTTTATTAATCTTCTAGGTTGGAGTCATATTGAGTATATTCAATCCATACTCAATTTTCTAACCTTGTTACTTTTTAAGAAAGAAGTTATGGTTATCTTGAATCAAACAAATCAAATAGAGTTTGATTCTCCTAACTGAACATACCATCAACTTGTGGTATTAATTAGAATTAATATTGTAAGACAATCTAACACTATATAAGATAAACATATTCCTTTTGACTTACCTATTTACCAACTAAGTCAACTTAATGGTATAATAGACTTTTCAAGTCAATTGCATACTTTATAACACAAGTACTATTTAACCAAGCCACTTCATATCCATGTCTCATCAAGAAAACATAAACTGTTATAATCCATTATACGTTATAAATCATTGATCAACTTAATGACTTCTTGTATATATGTCTTAATTAAAAAACATAACAAGTTAACGTCTTACTTTATTATAAGTCTTAAAAGACTTTGTGTTTATGTCTTTACAATGAATCATAAACATGTTTAACTAAAGTAATTATGAACACAACTCTTGGTTTCAATAGTAATTTCAAGTTAATTTATTTACTTCACTATAATGTAGGACTACATAATTTTTCATTTATGTCATTCCAAAATACATAAATAAACAAATTGAAGTAGTATTAGATTACTTCATTTATTTATGTCATTCTAATGATACATAAATATTTAATTTGAAGTAGTCTTATATATCATTTTGACACATGTTCTAAATACTTGTCTAATTTAGAAACTGCAAATATGTCCATGCAAGGTCTGACTTCACATGGAGATTTAATTTGTTGTTGCAATCTCGCTAAGTTTTCACATGACGTAAATTGCAACACCAAGTGTTTCTTGAATTAGATATGTACAAGTCATATTAGAACGTTAGTCTCTTACCTTGCAGTCAAGAAAATCCGTTAAATCATATACCTATATGTTGTACCTTGCACACAATATAGATTTCTCCCACTTGTGCATGGAACAACATTATGTAGCAGATAAACAACACGACATATGTTTGGTTATGTGACCAATATGATTGTGTCATTGATATTAGCATAACTAGTAGATGTAGAACCACTTCATTGTCTAATAGGGAAACGTACATGACTATCCTTGAAAACATAAGTGTCTACAAGCGGAAAGTACTTATCTTAAGACATTCTTGAGATAATCTGGGTTACTACCAAGATGACAAAGCTTGTAACTCCCACTGAATTAGAGATCATTACATTAATTCCTTATTCAGTAATAAGCACACAATACTCCCACTGGATTTGACAACATTTGTACGTGTTTCATTAACCAGTGATAGAAAATAGTGTTCTATTTACTTCCCTACACTTTTGAGAAAGTCCATACATAACAATTACTTATGTACTAAAAGAGTGTATTCTACTATGTAGATGATGAATTATCCATCAATGCTATTAACTTGAAAAATTGGGCATGCAATTTCTTTCTTAATAGTTCTACTATTCCAAAAATTGTAAGTAGTACTTTTAAATGGTCAAAGCACAACAACTAGATAAAATATGCTAGTTTGTCTTTTACCAATTTTTTTAGTAAATTAGTTTAACTTCTAATTTAATAACTCAGAAAATATGCAATTTTCTTAACTATTAAAATTTGCTTACGAGTTATGTATTTAGAATTTAGACAATTTTAATTTGTCCTATCATACTTTTCTCATTCATGAAAAAGAATAGGATTGAATCTCACTCTTTATTATTAAAAGAGGACTAGGTTTATTCTTTTAGCAAAGTTGACTCTACCAAAAACCTTACAGGTGTAGATCATTTTACCAATACAGGAATAACCTACATTTACGGTTTAACGTTGCATTAATACATTCAAAGAATTTTCAAAATTCAATTTTAGTATTTTCGATAATTAAACTTTTCAAGAAAATAAAATACCCAAGGTAATATTCATATAACCATAGAATTTTCTCGAAAACTAGGATCCAAATTATCATAGTTCCATTACATCAGTTGATCTGCTAGTAACGAAAGCATATAATAGGGTAATCTGTCGAACAATAATTGGCAAACATTTTCCAATTCTTAGATCATTATGGGATTTACATTTTCTAACGCTATTGCAAATGCATACATGTTTTATCCCATCTTGTGCTTTGAGTCCAGGTCTCACTTACTACTCAATTTAAGTCATCTAACTTAAAGAACTGCAAATATGTTCATGTAAGGTCTGACTTTACATAAAGATTTACCTTTCCATCACAATCTCGCCAAGTTCCCACATGACGTAAATTGAAACTTCTAGTGTTCCTTTAACTAGATGGCACTAACTTAATTTATAAAGGGTACTAGTTTTGATTTATGGTGTCAAATCAGATATGTACAAGGATGTCATGCATTCATCTTGTAGCATAAATTTTAATAAAAAACTTTTTATTAACCAATTCATAAAGATCAAATTATCAAAGTTTTGATCGAGGTATTTGTTTCGCCAATCAAGAAATTTACCTTTAATTATCGTCCATTATATCGTACTTTTGCATAAGTCTAAAGACTTAGTGTTTCAGATAATTACCACAAAAGTGGCACATGGAATTAAAGCTAATTCGCCCTTAAGATGATTTTGTACATTATAGCCTACTTGGTAACTCCAATTTGACTCGCAAAGAAGCAACTAATTTGGTCAGCGCTGAAGCTATGAACTCCTTCTTTCGGGTCACAATTTAATACGCTCCCCTCCTTGTACCCCTCACACAGTCCGTCAAAATTGGGTGAGTTGTTCTCACTATTTGTACCAAAATCATCAATCAATTAAACTTATTGAAAATTTAACTCTTCAATAACAAATCAAATTTCACCATTGTTTAGTCCGATTTATTTTTCTATTCAAAATTACCCTTTGTTTAAAACTTGTCGCACATAATAAACAAACAAGTAAACAATAAAAAATAAATAACTTAAAACAATGCGCACATAACTAACAATTAATACGTGTAAACAAGTAGCCACATGCAACTTATTTGATAAAGCCTATTAATAATCAATATCTAGGTTAATTAACGTATATATTAACTAGGGCTTTCACTCGCACAATTGAAAGTGAGCCACATACATCGACGAATCGATTGCGTAAGCCATAATTAAAATACAGCAAATTGCACATAATTGATTCATAAATATATTATTGTAGTCTTCCCCAATTCAAGATTTATCAAAACAAACATGTGATAAAATAACTTGACAATTAAAAATTCAAGCAACCATCCATGACGAACATTCATGTATCATCATGGATATAACATAATAATTATTCAGGTAAGTCACAAGATCGCATACAATTCCATGTCACATAACACTTTATTCATGAATTTATCACGTAACAAATATATTAATTCTAGGTTTCAATATTGATAACATAACAATTATATTAAACCCTAAAACAATTTTTAAAAACAATCGACTAAAAATAATTAGGGTATCGATCCATAAAAAAATTTTGGTCGATTAATTTTTTTTAAAACCAATTAGGGCAAAAAGCCCTAACCCTAAAATTAGGGTTTACATAATCATAACCAAAACCCTAGAAAGTTCATATCAAACAACATACAATATTATTTTTTTACGTGTTTAGTAATTAATTACTCATTAAACCAAGCTCGTGATGCCACTGTTGGAATTATATAACATGACAATCATATATAAAACACATAAAACATCAAAGAAACATGCGGAAGCGTATAGGAACGTATAATGAATAATTAACTAACATAAAGTATGCGTACCTTTTTTATTCTAGCCGAACAAGAATCAATTCCACAAAACTAGCAATTGAGATGAACCCTAATTAGGTTTTATAGGATTATAAGAATTAGCCCTTACCGTTTTGTAATTCAATCCAAGATACAATCAATAGTGTGATTGTACCACGTTCTTGTACACACGTACTATTAACGAATTAAAGTAAATGCTAGTTTAATTAACACAAAACGTTTTGTTAAGGAAAAACAAAGTAATCGATCCCTTGGAGAAGGGGACGATCGTTTGGAACCAAAAACACACACAAACAATTTTAGGTTTTAGGTTTAGGAGTACAAGAGGTGATTTACAAAGACCCTAGGCCTTGTATATATACCCAAAGAAACTTAGTGTCCAAGTTAGGGTTGATTTGGGTTTAGGAAACCCCCCATCCGATCGGTTTAGGAAACCCACAAGGTTTCTAGAACCTACTTGACATCTAATTTCATATTTAGTCATTCCTTTAACATTTAACGATCGTTAGTCCATTACACTTAATTACTTAACGTTCGTTATGTGTTTTGTGTAAATAATAACTAAATATAACATTTTATATTTAATTATTATAAATTTAATTCTCATACGTAAAGTGTGCAATCCCGTGGTCTCGAGTTCGATCCTAACTCACGACTACTAATTTATATCCATAAAACTAACAATATCACCATCAGTAACCGTTTAATCATCATTGCCGGTTAATGCTTTATTACTACGCTTTAGGTGGCTTGGGGGCATCCAGGTATTGTTTGATTAAAAAGCCTTGAGCGCCATTTCAAAGGTAATGAGTATGTTTTTAGCATGACCAGAAAAGTGATCGATCACATTTTAGTTTATAAACAAAAAAGAGATCGATCGCATTTTTTAGCATGAGAAGTTAGATTTGTCATCGCTTGATACTACTGTTGAAAGTGATTCCCAAAATTTTCTTGGGTTCGACATCCTCTTGAGAGACCATGGCGGATGTTGTCCCTCTTTCAAAAGATTGATCTTTTCCTTTCAACTAACGAAAACCGATCGATAGCTCATATCAAACGTGAAGGCAATTGTGATGCTGGTAAGTTGGCTAAAGAAGGCGTCCTCCGTTCTACCCCTCTCAGCATCTGGAATTTTTGATCTTCTGCAACAATGAAGTTTTTTTTGTGATTTGTTTGGGGCTTTTTGACTTGCAGGGTTTGATGGACTATTTTATCTCTATGCCTATATGTTGGTAGATTCTTGTTTTTCCATGTTCTTGACTCTCTGTTTTTTCTATCAATGATATCCTCTTCTACTTTAAAAAAAAATGTTTATAAACAAAAAAACTATAAACATCTATATGGGGTGGCTTGAGAAATTAAACATCTGATTAAGAGAATGTAACAACTTCATTAACAGATCTTATTACTAGTTCACATTATATGCCTCGAAGCATTCGACTTTATTTACAATATATAATGCTATAATGCTAATATTGTCAAACTGTGAAATCTCGAAATAATCAATTTATAATTTATGTTTGATATATCTTATTAATGATGTAAAGAACCACGCTTGTTTTACTTTTGCATTCGACACCGCTCGCATTAAAAAAATGTGATCTCCATGCTCTAGAATGTCTTCCCCTGCACAAAATTCATGAAAAACATTTTGAAAAATTTAGAGTGTAGTTAGAGTTCATAACAGTACGTATACGGTAACTGTTTAAATGTATATTTAAACAGGCGAATTACATGAAGAAGTTATGGCCTTTATTAATTTCAACTTCCTATTTAGACTAATTAATATCAAGTTTCTTTCTAGGTATAAGCATACAAAATTTCTGATTTAAAGTAAGCAGGAACTATATTTAAAAAATATTCCCTATCAAATTTTGAGTGATCAACTTTTGATTGTTTTCTTATTTCTGATTTGAATTAAGAATGATTAAAGCAGAACAACAAGTAGGTAGTTAAGTACCTCTTTTCGCTTGGTCTTTATGAAAGAGTTGAGGTCTTCTTCCCTTATATCACACTTCCCAAAACTTGTACCTATAACTTTCAGGGCAGGGGTGTCCAGTTGTCCTTTGGTGAAAACCGTAATTGCTGGGCATCTCTTGATTTCTAAATAATCTAATGATGGCCATGAAAAATCCTCATTCTCTAAGCAAAATCCCTTAAGACTTGGAAGATTAGCTAGTTCTAAGACCTTTAGATGAGGTAACCCAATTATCTGATCATTAATCTTCACTCTGACATCTTGTTCTTCTTCCTTGACTATTAACTCGAGATTTTGGCAGTCGCCAATATTCAGGTTTTGGAGTTGTACTAGACGACCAACCATGGAAGATGTAAAAACATGTTCCAACCTTTTGCATCTACCAATTTTCAGAGTTGTAAGCTTTGGAAACTCCAGTACCATCCATCGGTTTCTCTTCCATAAATACCTGAGATTTTTCAACTCATATATATCCAGCAATGTTAGGTTTGGAATGTTAAAAACAATTTGTGAATCACTGAAACCACCATTTTTATTATTATCTGTCCCTTCCGGTATTACTTCAAATACCTCCTCCACCAATGCATTGTCTTTTAACTTAATGTATTCTAGCTTCGTCAACTGTAGTAACACATTGGATGAAATAATCTGTGTATCATCTCTATGCTTCAAATCCTTCAATCCTACATAGCATGCAATTATGCTTGAACATGCATTGCAACCCTCTAAAATCAATCTTCTGGGGTATTGGCATAATGGCCAAGTAGCACTGATTACTTGAGTACCCTACAACGGATCACAAATTGTTTTAGTATGAAACGTGACGTGGTTTGATTTTTATAATTCTTTCGTACATACACCAGATATTAGTTCATACATAGTTTTCTAGTACACGATTTTTAACGATAAAGTTTTCCGACTTGTGTATTTAGTGTTTGGAAACATGTCGTCTTAAGGTTTTCAGAATTGGGAGAAATGATCGAATCAAGTAAGAAAAATAAAAGAATGAATCTAGGGAATTCAGGTGAAGATGGTGGTTGACTGGTTGTGTTGTGATGAGGATGGCAGATGGTGGCTCAGTGGTTTTTTGCTGAGAAGGAATTTGAAGGGTGGTCAAACAACCCATGCAAAAAGTCAAATATTTGCTGGTTGATTAGATAAAACAAAACAAAAAGTCACCCTGACCAAATAATAATAACTACGTTATGCAAAATAACAATGATATAGAAGAGATTGATTTTGAGATGCAGGAAACATCGAGTCTATTAGACAATAGAAAGTCAAAATTGAAAAAATCGGTTAATCTCATTTAAATTTTATTTAGTAAGAAAGGGATCTAGTAAGAAGTAAATTAAAATAATAAGTGGTAAGAAGTGACTATAATCACACATTTGAGATGCAACGACTTGAATTTGATACATCTCTATTCATTAGATGCACAGGATTTCGTTGAACTGAACAAGCGAAATGAGAATGTCAGTCTAGTGCTAAAAAGGGCGAATAGCCCCCTTGAGTTTCGAAAATTATTTTGAAGTAAAAAGGGCGAATAGCCCCCTTGGTGTATTAATGATATTAAATTGAGGTATTAATGATGCATTTGACACATAACTCTATATGTTGACACACTTGCACAAAAGTTATTGTAATTGACACATAATTGGCGTATTATTGACACACAAACGATTTTTTTAGCTAAATATGTTGACACATTTGCACATAATTTCTTTTAATTGACACACAATTGTCACATTTTCAATACGATATTATTGACACATACACTTTGTATCTTTTTTATCTTAAAAACTTTTTATTTGATCCAAAGCCTATATATATATATATATATATATATATATATATATATATATATATATATATATATATATATAGTTAAAATAAAAAGACAAATATATGTAAAAAGGATAAAAATGATTTTTTTTTAAAAGTTTTCAAAAAATTCCAAACTTCCACAAGATCGGGTATGTTGGTGCATAAAACTTTAGTGAAAAAAGTTTTTCTAATTTTGAGTTTTCATACGGTTTTTTTAAAACGAATTCTGTTGCACAAAAATTTTAACTTATTTTAGTTTGATGCGTATGTTATTTTGATTAAAAAGTCGAAAGAAGTTAGGTTCAAAAACGAATTTGTGATGCACAAAAAAGCGATTTAATGCACAAACTTTTTTTTTTGCAAAACTATCCACTTTTAGAAAACTTCCTTCACAACTTTTTTTATGCACCAACATACCCAATCTTGTGAAATTTTTCGAGAACTTTTTTCTTTTCTTTTTTTAATTTTTTTTATCCTTTCTACGGATATTTGTCTTTTTATTTGATCTTTATCCTATATTATATCAGTTTTGTGAAAAAACTAAAAATAATAAGAGAATAACTAATAAATTTTAATTGTTAAATTTTAAATAAATTATATTGATTTAAGTAAATTTATCAGTTTTCATATTTTTCAAAAACCCCATGAATTTAATAAATAATTCATATACTTTATACCCTCTAAACCTTATATTTTTTTTATGAACAACATATATGTTGTTGTAAATGGTTAGACGAGATTGTAAACATATGAACGACTCACGTTATTCCTTTTTATGAGATTAAGTAAGGTTGTCCGGAAAAGTATTTTATCTTTTAACATTCACATTCAATGACGACTTATGTTAGTCATCTTTATAAGTTTAACTCGCGCGTATATATGTTAAAAATTAAATACACATACTAAAATTATTATTAACTTGAATATCAATATCAAAATGACAGCAAGACCCAAAGGGTTACTATGAGATGAAAATAAATACACGAGATTCTATATATTGCAACTAGGAGTGTCATAAAAGCCGACCTGATCTGAACCCGAACCCGACCCGATTGAATCGAACCCGACCGGGTTAACCCGAATAACAACCCTAATTGCAACGAGGCATGTATCTTTTCAAACAATATGATTTATTCATACAATATATTTATTTTACATATATATGTTTTTTTGAATGGATTAAGTCGTAAAATAGCAATGTACTTTTCAAAGTATCACGTTTTGGTATGTGTACTTTTTTAAGTTGTAGAACAGCAATGTACTTTTTCAATGTGTTCCGATTTGGTACGTGTACTTTTTTTTTAAACTTTGCTTAGGTTGTAGAATAGCAATGTACTTTCCATAAGTGTTCCAATTTGATACGTGGATGACGTACCAAATTGGAACACTTATTGAAATTATATTGTTATTCTACAACTTAAACAAAGTTAAAAAATACACGTAGCAAAACATGACACTTTGAAAAAGTACATTGCTATTTTACAAATTAAAAAAATACACGTACCAAAATTGGACACTTTGAAAAAAAGTACATTAATATTCTACGATTTAACCCCTTTTTTGTATACAAAGAAAGGAGGAAGTAGTTTGTATCTTTTCAAAAGTGCAAACTATGAAAGAGATTAGGAGTAAAGGCGTAAAACTGTAAATTATAACATGATACAGTTCTGGATTAAAACTTTAAACATTTGGTATAAATTATAAAAGCTACCAACTTAAACTTACCACTCAGTATGCCATAATTAGAATAAAAGTCGCATCTTATACTCCGCAGAATGGAAAGCATACATACCTGAAATTGATTATTGACGGAAGCAGTAGTACTGGTTGAAGTATTATGGCTTATACTCCACATATCCCTCGTACCACCAATACCCTGGAGACATGGCAGGCCTACGAGGGAGAGCTCATCTAAGCTGTGAAGTTGAAATCCCAAAGGTGGTTGACTATCCCTTTCATCCTCCACCTCTACTCTTTTTTCGCTTACCACACTATTCCCACCAACCAGCACTTCCAGAAGTGGGCACCTGGTAACTATGAGGCGCTCCAGTTTCTTCAACCCAATTGCCGATTGAAATGTGAAGAGGTATGTCAGGTGTTGACATTCATTAACACGAAGGACTCTCAAATTGTAAAAGTGTTGAGAAGGATGCATATCTCCAAGATGATGCATATTATTCACTTGCATAAAAAATTCTTCTGTTTTCTGAAATAGCACATTGATTTTGCATTCCAGAAGTTCTTTGCAGTCAGCCTTAAGATATAATTCGTTTCTGAATGAAGGCCATTTACTGTGTGATAATTTACATCCGATAGATATCCTAAACCTTTCAAGTTTCTTAAAAGACACATTTTTAGGTTGGGCCTTACTCTCAAAGAACTCCATCTCTAATGCAAAAAGATGTTGTGAAAGTATCTCCAGTTCGGCACAGTTAGCATCTGTAAACTTAATAGCACGTCCTTCATAAGCTCTCATATAAAGCTCTTCAAGATTACTGGCCAAGTTTCGAAAGACACCATCGTCAATACAAAGGTCACCACATCCTAACAAATCTAGTAACTTCAGATTTCTCAAATTCCCTATGGTTGATGGTAACTTTACTAAGTTACAATCAGCAATGGTCAGTGTTTCCAATTTGCTAAGACTTCCAAGAAAAGATAGATCACCCTTCAACGAGCATGAACGAAGACATAGTGTTCGGAGTTGGGTTGAGTGTTCAAACGTCTTCGGAAGCAATGGAGTATTCATATTTTCATAAGACACGACCTCAAGCTTTTTCATTCTTTCATAAAAATCCGGCGGAAACTTCAGCTTATCCCCATCCTTTAGAATCAGAAGTGATAGGTTTGGGTAATTAAAGTCTGCAGGAAATTCAGACATACCAGTGCACTTCAATAGAATTCTTTCATAAGACTCGTTTGCATATTTTGTAAGCTCCCCTGCCATGTCCTCATGGTTGCCAACTGAAGCTTGTTTGAGTTCTGAAAAATTACTCAAAACAAAAAGATCGTGCCTTTTGACACATCCATCACGATCACTTTCAGTCAACAAGTTTGCTCGTATGAGCTTGTGAACACAGGTGTTGTTCCGTTGTCTTGCTTTTGGTATAGTATACACTTCTTTGAACAACTTCAATCCCCATCCATACCTCATCAAGTCCTCAATAGGAATATCAAAGTCAGCAGGAAATATGCCACTAAGAAGAAAGATTGCTTTAGCATCGTCGATTTTCAGATTGTTGTAGCTCATTTCGAATACTTTATCCACGATGCCATAAAGTAATTCTAGGTTCCCGTGTTTTAATTTGTAAAGTGCATCTTCCCAAGCATCCTTTATGTCGTCATCTCTGAGACTATTAGCAATAGTTTTTATGGCAATTGGTAAACCACCACATTTCTTCACGATTTGTTCTCCTATCTCTTGTAGCTCGGGATCATTACCAACAGTTGGTTCCGTGATTCCAAAAAAGAATTTTTTTGCTTCTGTGTGATTTAAAAGGCCTAATGTAAAAATTGATTCAGGGTTAATACCCATCTTAGCGCAAACAAATAAAAATTGTGAGGTGATCAATAGCTTGAAACCATTTGGCAAAGGGCTCATTAGTCCAACATCTTTGAGGTCAAACTCGTTCCAGAGATCATCCATTATTACCAAAACTTTCCTTCCGTTTTGTGCCATCGACATAAATTTTTTACGAAGACGATCAGCCCTTGCATCCTTAGTCGTTTCAGTCAGACCTTCACCATCCATGTACTCTGCAATGGCTTGTTGTATAGTGATTGGGTCGGGTTTTTCCCCAACAACCACCTTCATAACCCAATGAAACATATTTTTTTCCTCCACAGCATTTTTTATCTTTTCCATCATAAAGGTCTTCCCCACACCAGACATTCCAATTAGAGCTATCTTTTGGTATTTATTACTATCAGGATGAAGGAATTTCAATGCTTTCTTGAATACCGACTCTCTGGACTCGAAGATGATTTCGGTACCATCAGAAATTGGTACAGAAGTAGGCTGAACCATACCAAGAGGTATTTTCTTATGAGTCCAATCGATATTAGATTTTCCTGTTTTGAGATTATCTATCTTCTGGACAATATCAAAAGATGTTTTTCCTACCTTGTATCTCTTGGCCACATTGTAGCACCCAATTCCACCTGTTGGAACACTTTTTGCTTTTTCATCCGTCTCCTCGAATTCTTTCAGCCATGGAGAGACAAGTGGGGATGCCTCTTCATTGTTTTCATCAGCTTTTTCCTTTTTATTTCGCATATCTAGTGCTATGTTTTTCAGTTCCTGCATTTTTTCACGCATCGTTTCAACATGCTTTGTGGAGGAAACAAAGAAACCAATGTGTTTCTTAATGGGCTCCATCAAACATTGAATAATAGGATCAATAAACAGACTGATAAAATCCATTTTCCAAATTTATACCTGTATACAAACAATGAAATAAGTCAATGAGTTAAGTTTTGCCCAAGTTGTATGTTATAATAGTAGGTTAAGTTAAGTACAATAACTGTTAGAATTTTGTGGTGTGTATGATTTGGATATTAATCTCAATGATGTGATCATTTTTATATTAAACTATTTCGACCTTATATGTTTCGGGTTCATGAAATCCTTAATTGGATAATTAAATTCTAAGACACGAGAAATCAATCAGAAACGTTATAGTATTATTAATGTTATATTATGTAAATGAGACAAGAACACAGACCGAATTAAGTTATTTTTGTTTATTTACCAACCATTGTGTTGGTTAGTAGACCCTAACAAGGGGTGCTTCCCCTTGACCGCGTAAGAGGCACTGGTCAAGCCCCAACAACCCTTGACCCCTGAGTTTTTGTCGTGGCAGTATCAAGCTAACTATAACGAGTGTGCATTTCGCACCTCCTAACTCGTTTTGAGCTAAACTTGTATAAGGTCTTTAGTCTCAAGTAAAACACAATCACTTAAAATAGTTGATAGCACTAAAATTGCCAACAATAACTATGAATTACAAGATTATCCGTATTATTTGCTATTTATTACTTTGTCCTTTATTTTATTTTTTATTTTTTTTATTATTATTTTTTTTTACCTTGCTGTAAATAAATCACAATGCATATCCACTTTAGTTATAAGAGTTAGTTAGCTAGGGTTTACACTTCCTAATCATTTGGATTCATCACTTAATATAAATCTATCATTTTCTACATTTCATAACAGACATTTAAATTTCATGTATTGTGGGTAGCAAGTAACCTACTGAGCAGGAATTGGGGTGCGTTTGATATGTTGTCATGAATGACAATGGGTATGAGTTTAATAGTAGTGGTGGCTCCCTCACCTATGAAAGATTCATACCTAGCTCACTTGATGTATATGAAGTATGAATTATATCTATCATTCATTACCATAGTGGTGGGCCCCCTCATTTTAAACAAACACCTTTAATCACTTTCATAGTAATAGTTTCATTCCCATAGTGGGATACCAAACGCACCATTGATTTTTATTTTTGTTACATTTTTCTTATAAATTATATCCAACTATGCTTTCACATTATCTTCTTCTATTTAGGGTCCGTTTGGTATGAGTATGTGGAATGGGTTTTGAGATGATGTGATTTAATAATTGTTTGGTTGTGTATTTTGAGAAAGAGAATGGATTCAAGAATCATATATTGAATGATGGGGTGTAGTGTAGATGGGTTTTGATGGGTATTAATATTTTTAGTGGGCTCATTTACCACTCTACGCTCATCTCTCTCTATATTTCTTTTAAGAGTAAAGTCCAAAATACATCCCTGTGGTTTGTCCTTTGTCTCGCTTTATATCCCTAAATTTTTTTTTGGCACAAAACCATCCCTCCGTTAGTAAAGTTGGCACAAATACATCCCTCTGTTAGCAAATTCAGTTAATAAGGACTAACGGTGCAAATTTTTCTCCGTTATCTCCTAACGGAAGAGAAAATATTTGCACCGTTAGTCCTTAAGACTAATGATGCTATAAAATAAATTGCATCGTTAGTCCTAAGGACTAACGGTGCACTCCACCGCCACCTACCACCCAACGCCACCACCCACCGCCACCTGCCACTTCCACCGCCACCTCCACCCACCACCCAACGCCCAAATTTTATTACAAGTGACCAAAAACAAATTAGATCACGTTAGTTCGATGTTTAATCCGTAACAATTATCAACACAAGTATTATATGAGATCAACCATAGTCCTAATTTGAGATTTCCCCTGTCAAGAAAAAATATAGTTCTTCACCAGAACAAAATTTCCCATGGCTTGAAGCCTTCAAGTACCATATCTTTTGATTGGCAATTATTGAAGATTTGAAGCCATACAATATATTTTTAAATGATTTACAGCAACTATTGAATCACTAGATTTTTTAGTGTGTGTGACAAATATGTTGTTTGTTGTCACAATCAATTAGAAAGAAAACAAGATCTGCAAAATTTATCAGCCAATGAACTTGCAAGGTTCATGTCAAGTAAAACTTTCAAGTTGAAAACACCTTACACCATTTCTTATCAACATCCATGTGGGTTCCAGAAGCTTTTTCTTCTCAGAAACATCAAAACTAATTCTTCAACCTTCATATCCATATTCCAGACTAACAAACTAAAACTTGTATAACCAATATAAGTTCCTCAACATATTACAAAACCAACAAATTTAAGTACATCAAATTTTAGCCATCTCATTCCTAAGAGCATTAGCCCTAACCAAACTCCCAATTGTGTTCACCGCGAGCTTCAAATCCTCCAAAGGGTTCCCAGGCGCAACCTTCTTGTACAAATAACTATCGAAAGTCATCTTCTGCACATACTCATCCGCGCACATCTCAACAAAAGCCTCTCTAGCAGGATTAGACCGATAAAACACCTTTTGCAATATATCCAACACCTTGTAAGTTGGCCAATACGTCTTATCCCATTTCTCCAAGTACTTCCTCAAATCCGATTCCTCAACCATCCTCAAACCATTCTCTGGAAGATGGGTGGCCTGAGAGGGGCGGCTGTGGTGGAGAGGGTGAGAGGAGAAGCAGCTTCTTTTTGGTTTAGGTTTTGGTAAAGTGAATTATAAGAATAAACTTTTCTTTTTATACTAAAGATAAGGACTAACGGTGCAAATATTTTCTCTTCCGTTAGGAGACAACGGAGAAAAATTTGCACCGTTAGTCCTTATTAACTGAATTTGCTAACAGAGGGATGTATTTCTGCCAACTTTACTAACAGAGGGATGGTTTTGTGCTAAAAAAAAGTTTAGGGATGTAAAGCGAGACAAAGGGCAAACCACAGGGATGTATTTTGGACTTTACTCTTCTTTTAATTAATAATATTTTGTATTACCAAATTATTATATAAATTAATTAATACTATTAAATATTTTTTTTCTCTCCTACATCAAATCAATTCAAAATCTAATCCAAATTCAAAACCCACCTACAAACCAAACGGGCCCTTATTCTTCATCACCTATCAAAACCAATTCCCAAACACACTACTTTTCATTAAACAAATCACCAAAAACACATACCAATCACACCACCACTAACCATAGATGACCGCCCGACATAACTGCCACCATAACTGCTACCATTGCTGCCACCACCATTTTCCGGTGAACCATTTTTATTCGGTGAACCCATCATAACGCAAATCGAAACGGTAACTTCCTAAACTTGCTAACACTACAAGAATAACTAGAACAGGGGACGACCACATTTGCGACTTGGCATCGCTAAATGGAAAAGAATATAAAAGGACGAAAACCAGGATATTTTTGTCATTACGCCCTTTCAATTATATATAGGGATGAAAATGAGCCGAGCTGAGCCGAGCTCGGGCTCGGCTCGTGAAAATTTCACAAGCTCGAGCTCATCTTGAGCTTGACTAAATTATATGATGTTTTAAAGAAAAAAAAGTTCAAATGGAGCTCGGCTCGTTAATTACATAAGAATCGAGCTCATTTACTACTTTTAAGCTCGTTTATACATATAGACATTATGTATACGTATATATTCTAGGGCCCGTTTAGGCTCGCGAGCTTACTCGATATTTTTGTATAGTGCTCGGGCTCGAGCTCGATTATTAAATGAGCCCAAACTTAGGCTCGAGCTCGGGATTGAGCTCGTTTAGGCTCGACTCGTTCGAGCTTTTTACCGATTCGATCCTGAGCTTTTCATGAGCGGCTCAGCTCGTTTCTACCCCTGATTATACATATCATGGTCAAAGTAACAGAAATAATGGTCAAAGGACCAAACCCGTAACTAAGCAAAAGCTTTGTAGGACAGGCTCCTTTATTCGTCGATAAAAGCATTTAACCATCATCGCCAAAACCTTAGCGACGGGTTTTTGGCGACCATGTATTGACGACTACAATTCATAGATAAAACCCTTTAGTGATAGCGAAAATGGATTTTGGCAACGACATGCTCGCCGCCAAAACCTCTGATTATTGTAGTATAAATAGCTTTTCATTGCAAATACCCATTTATTGTATAAAGTAATAAAAAAATGTTGGTACCATAAATTAACAAACTTAAACCATGTTTACACATTTGAATACCTAATGTTTTGAAGCTCAGTTTGACCCGTCCGGTTGAATTGTTTTCAACATTTCTGGTCAGAAAAACAAGCCAACATGAATGTTGGAAAATTTAGTGCACTTGTGGGATTAGTTCACACCTGGTAATGGGTCAGGAGGTACGGAGTGTACTCCCATATGGTCCCTGAACACCCTGACTCTTATAGTGGTTTGTACTGATAGACAGTGTTTCCACTGCTAGTGCTTAGTTAGCACTGATAGGCAGTGTTTCCACTGCTAGTGCTAAGTTAGTGCTGATGGGCGGTGTTTCCACTGCCGGGCGGTGTTTCCACTGCTAGTACTATGTTAGCACTGCTAGTGTTATGAAAGTACTGCTAGTACTGAAATAAACTTGTAACAGGCTTTGACCTATTCAAGTGGCAGTTACAACTGCATAATGAGCACGTTTAATTGGTCATGTAACCACTAACAGCTATAATGGGGATAATTATGAGGCGATTAATGGGGTGATTAATTCTCATAATTCCATTTGACTAGCTAAGAGTATTTTTCTATAAATAGGAAATCTGATCATGCATGAAAAAACATACATAAAACGATTAACACTTCTAATCAAAAGGGTTATTGAATTGTGCCTAATTCTATAACTACATTTGGTCTTATCCCAAGTAGATATTCATGTAACCCAGGCATTACGGTCGAATAGTTTACTTTGGAAAGTGATCACCCGATTCCAAGTGATATCCGGTACACATAGTGGTATTTGCAGTTGCTACTGATTATCTTAACCCGGTTCTGGGAAATTACCCCCAACAATCAAAGTAAACTATTTGTGATAAACAATGGCTGCTGCTACAATGAAACACATGGCTTCAAACTTTGCTAAGCTTGATAAGTTTGAAGGGGTGGACTTTAGGAGATGGCAGAAGAAGATGCACTTCTTGCTGTCAAGCATGAGTGTGGTGTATGTGCTAACCACACCTATTCCTGATGATGGGGATGATGCTACGGTTGAGCAGATCAGGAGAAGGAGCAAATGGGAGAATGATGAGTACATTTGCAGAGGTCTAATCCTCAATGGTATGTCTGATTCTCTGTTTGATATTTATCAGAACTTTGAATCTTCCAAAGTACTGTGGGATTCCTTGGATGCCAAATATATGGCTGAGGATGCATCAAGTAAGAAGTTCCTTGTAAGTAATTTCGCAAATTACAAAATGACTGATTCAAGACCAGTTATGGAACAATACAATGAACTTCTTGGTATACTTGGAAGGTTTACACAACACAATATGCACATGGATGAGGCTATTCAAGTCTCTTGTGTCATTGATAAACTTCCCCCTTCTTGGAAAGATTTCAAGCATACCTTGAAACATAAAAAGGAGGAGTTAACTCTGGTTGAGTTGGGCAGTCATCTGCGCATTGAGGAATCTCTCAAAGTGCAGGATAATGACAAGCCAAAGAGTAGCAATGCTACTGGTGCATCTTTTGTCAATATGGTGGAGCATAACAACTCCACCAGGTACAATGAAAACAAAGGCAAACACAAATATCATGACAACACAAGAGCAGATCCTAACAAGAAGGCAACACCTACTTGTTGGAAATGTGGCAAAACTGGTCACATTAAAAGGGATTGCAAAGGTGTTAAGGTTGGTGGTAAAGCCAATGGATCAGGCACTAATGGTTCAGGGAGTGGTGGTTCGTCCAACTCACTGAAAGGTCAGAATATGGTTAATAAGTCTTTTCAGATTTATTATGTTACATATGTATCTGAATCTCATTATGTGCAGGATGATGATGTTGCGTGGTGGGTTGACTCTGGTGCAACAGTTCATGTGTATAAAGAAAGAAGCTGGTTCAAGACTTATGAGTCACTGAATGATGGTTTCTGTTCTTCACATGGGAAATGAGTCAATAGCCTTGGTGCATGGTCGTGGTTGTGTAGATCTTAATTTTAGTTCTGGAAAGATTGTAACTTTGTTTAATGTTATTCATGTTCCTGATATCAGGAAGAACTTGGTTTCAAGTAGTATTTTGAATAATCATGGATATAAACAAGTTATTGAGTCTGATAAATTTGTTCTTTCTAAGCATGGTGTTTTTATTGGTTTTGGATATTTGTGTAATCAAATGTTCAGGCTTAATATTGTCACTGATAGTGTTAATTCATCATTTGTGACCACCACTGACCTGACTGACTCTACCCTATGGTATGCAAGACTTGGCAATGTACACTATAAAAGAATGCAAGATATGTCTAAGGATGGGTTAATCCCAACTTTTGACATGGACACTGAAAAGTGTAAAACTTGCATGTTGACCAAGATAACCAAGAAACCTTTTCAGGGTGTTAGTCGTGAGACTAAGCTCTTGGAGCTTATACATAGTGACCTGTGTGATTTGCATGCCACTCCTTCTTTGGGTAATAAGAAGTACTTTGTGACATTTATTGATGATGCTTCAAGGTTTTGTTATGTCTATCTGTTACATACCAAGGATGAAGCATTTGATAAATTCAAAGTGTATAAAACTGAAGTTGAATTACAACTTGGGTCCCTGATCAAAAGATTAAGGACTGATAGGGGAGGTGAGTACATGGATACTCTGTATTTTTAGTCTGTTGGAATTATCCATGAAACGACTGCCCCTTATACTCCTCAGCAAAATGGTATTTCTGAAAGGAAAAACAAGGTGCTGAAAGAGATGGTTAATTCCATGTTGTCCTATTCAGGACTGAGTCAAGGGTTCTGGGGTGAAGCTATGTTAACAACTTGCTATTTATTAAATAGGGTTCCCAACAAAAGGAACAAGGTTACCCCTTATGAACTCTGGACTAAAAGAAAACCCAACCTAAACTATCTCAAGGTTTGGGGTTGTAGGGCTGTTGTAAGACTCCCTGATCCAAAGCTAAAGACTTTGGGTGAAAGAGGCATTGACTGCATCTTTATTGGATATGCTGAGCATTCCAAGGCTTTTAGGTTCCATGTTATCGAACCTAATGAATATGTTTCAGTTAACTCAATAATTGAATCAAGGGATGCAGACTTTGATGAGAATAGATTCTCATCAGTCCCTAGACCAAGTCAGAGGATTCCTAATGGAACTCATGACACTGGTGTATCAGAGGTCCCTGATGATGAACCATCAGTGGTCCCTGATGAGGTTGTGGTGCAACAACCTGAACTTGTGCTCAGGAAGAGCAAAAGGGTCAGAACTCCAAAGTCATTTGGACATGAGTTTCAACTATACTTAGTTGAAGGAACAAGGGATGAGGTCTCTGACCAATACTCCTATTGCTTCATTGTTGAGGATGATCCCAAGACATTTGAAGAAGCAATGAAGTCCCAGGATATTTCTTTCTGGAAAGAAGCAATCAATGATGAGATGGATCCCATCATGGGGAACAATACTTGGGTGTTGGTTGATCTACCTCCTGGTTGCAAACCTCTGGGTTGCAAATGGATTTTCAAAAGGAAAATGAAGGTAGATGGAACTATTGAAAAGTTCAAGGCTAGACTAGTCATTCAGGGCTTTAAACAAAAGTCAGGGATAGACTATTTTGATACTTATGCCCCTGTGGCTCGTATCAGTACCATAAGACTGCTGATTGCTTTGGCATCTATTCACAATCTGATTATTCATCAGATGGATGTGAAGACAGCTTTCTTAAATGGTGAATTGGATGAGGAGGTTTACATGAACCAACCTCAGGGCTTCATCATGCCTCACAATGAAAACAAGGTGTGTAAACTAATTAAGTCTCTATATGGACTGAAACAAGCACCTAAGCAATGGCATCAAAAATTTGATGAAGTGGTTTTGTCTAGTGGTTATGTTCTTAACCAAGCTGACAAATGTGTATATAGCAAATTTGATGAATCTGGTAAAGGAGTCATCATTTGTCTATATGTTGATGACATGTTGATCTTTGGCACTGACCAAAGTCAGGTTGACCTGACAAAGGAATTTTTGTCATCAAGGTTCTCCATGAAGGACATGGGGGAGGATGATGTTATCCTTGGTATAGTGATTAAACATGAAAGTAAAAGAATTTCTATCTCTCAGTCTCACTATATTGAGAAGGTGTTAAGAAAATTCAATTACTTTGATTGTACTCCAGTGAGTACACCTATGGATACTTGTGAGAAGCTAATGCCTAATAATGGCAAGGTTGTATCTCAACTTGAGTATTCTAGGGTAATTGGATGCCTGATGTATGCCATGACTTGTACAAGACCTGATATTGGTTTTGCAGTAGGAAAATTAAGCAGGTATACTAGTAATCCTAGTGCTCATCACTGGCAAGCAGTTCAGAGGGTACTGAAGTATTTGAAGAGAACTATGGATTATAGTCTGTCATATACTGGTTATCCTTCAGTGTTGGAAGGATACACTGATGCAAGTTGGATCAGTAACACTGAAGACAATTCACCTACCAGTGGCTGGGTATTCCTACTTGGTGGAGGTGCAATCTCTTGGGCATTCAAGAAGCAAACTTGTATCACCAGTTCAACAATGGAATCTGAATTTGTGGCTTTAGCAGCTGCTGGTAAACAAGCTGAATGGTTGAAAAACTTGCTTCTTGAGATTCCATTATGGCCTAAACCTATAGCACCTATTTCTATCCGTTGTGATAGTGCAGCTACATTGGCTAAGGCTTATAGCCAGATGTACAATGGTAAGTCTAGACACTTAGGTGTCAGACATAGCATGATTCATGAGCTTATCATGAATGGGGTGGTATCTATAGAGTTTGTTAGATCTCAACAAAATTTAGCTGATCACTTGACGAAGGGATTAGTTAGAGACTTGGTTATAAAGTCTGCTAAAGGGATGGGTTTAAGTCCAACTTAGTCACTGAATGCTAGGATACCCAACTCCCTCCTGAGGAAACTTGGGAGCTGAGTTCAATGTGGAAAGCTGAACATTCAGTGGACTGGAGCACATGTTTTATTTACATCCCAAGGTTGTGCTCAGAACCTGCTGATAGGAGGATGAAGTCTTTACTTCTTAATGGTTAATTTTCTTTGAAAAAGTACTTGGCAGGAGCATGAATAAAGAGGAACCACCTATGTAAATGTTGAAGTTTTGCCGCTTCAGGAAGCTTTTGGACTTTTAGCTTTTACAACATTTATGAATTTGGATATGGACACATGGCTTGTATAGTGTCACGAGCTGTTAAGTGTTTGAAAACTTGTGTGTATTTTATCTTAAGGTATTCAAATGGGTTGAAGGGTTCAATTCTTAGAACACCCTGATTCTCGAATATTTGAACGTGTAATTTACTAAGATGGAAATTCAATCCTCAGGATATTTTCGTTTATGCACATATTTTGTTTGATGTTTGTTTTTTCATGCAAAGGAAGTGAACTAAATTTGGGGAGGATTGTTGGAAAATTTAGTGCACTTGTGGGATTAGTTCACTCCTGGTAATGGGTCAGGAGGTACGGAGTGTACACCCATATGGTCCCTGAACACCCTGACTCTTATAGTGGTTTGTACTGATAGACAATGTTTCCACTGCTAGTGCTTAGTTAGCACTGATAGGCAGTGTTTCCACTGCTAGTGCTAAGTTAGTGCTGATGGGCGGTGTTTCCACTGATGGGCGGTGTTTCCACTGCTAGTACTATGTTAGCACTGCTAGTGTTATGAAAGTACTGATAGTACTGAAATAAACTTGTAACAGACTTTGACCTATTCAAGTGGCAGTTACAACTGCATAATGACCACGTTTAATTGGTCATGTAACCACTAACAGCTATAATGGGGATAATTATGAGGCGATTAATGGGGCGATTAATTCTCATAATTCCATTTGACTAGCTAAGAGTATTTTCCTATAAATAGGAAATCTGATCATGCATGAAAAAACATACAGAAAACGATTAACACTTCTAAGCAAAAGGGTTATTGAATTGTGCCTAATTCTATAACTACATTTGGTCTTATCCCAAGTAGATATTCGTGTAACCCAGGCATTACGGTCGAATAGTTTACTTTGGAAAGTGATCACACGATTCCAAGTGATATCCGGTACACATAGTGGTATTTGCAGTTGCTACTGATTATCTTAACCCTGTTCTGGGAAATTACCCCCAACAATGAATCGGTTCTTTAAAGTTTGAAAACCCAGTTAGATGGGTCAGGTTTCTTGTGACTCGGTTTACTAAAACTGGTCAGGTTTGTTACTTTTTTATTTTTACTTTCAAAAATATATACGGAGATCAAATTTTCTCATTAGTGACTAACTTTTAATCGACATCACCACTAGTCCAGCTCTTGTGCCTTTGTGGAAAACCTAAGTGGCCATGGCCTTGTTGATGAGGATGAAACTAATAGTGAACTTTATTCGTTAAATGATTGTGGATTTGAAGAATATAATACTTTAGTGTCTAATAAGGAATTTATACCACCAAAATTATATTTATTGTGATATGTTTCGATTAATCGTGATGATAACTGTTGTTTAATGTTTAAACTTAAAACATTTTTAAGTTTAAAACTTATATTCATGTTGAGTTGTATGTGCTTTATATTAAATGAGTGGGAGTTACTCACTCATTCCAACGGGAATAAAATAATCGACAATAAGTTTTTGGTTTTTTGAATTCCAATTTATCTATAAATAGTTACTTATTAACACCTTTACCCGACATAAATTTTTTGTTAAATCTTGAAATTATGGACGTTCGTTGTAAAGTGAGGTAACTCAACATTTTTTTCTAATACTTGGTCCAATATTATGACACCAACTACTCGACCCTTTAGTCTTGAAGCTAGAACCGGCCCACATCTCAACCGAATATTAAATTGCTATAACCCTAATCCTAAACAATACTAGTCCCACTTATCATTTCAAATCGCCACACACAGTCACACAACACTTTTTTCACTCAGTCTTATCCTACCTAAACACACTCACCTTCTCTTATCTTGATTTCTTAAAAATCACGAAACCCCTTTTTAGAGCTCTGATTTTCTAGCCACAATCACAAACATGAAGGCACGAACCAACCCCTTTGAATCTAGTTGTGAATTTGCTATAAGTCGCGAACTAGGTAGGTGATTTTGGGTTTTGGGTTTTCAAAGATCAATGATGAGTTTTTGATGATCTTTATAGATCTTATCTTCAAGTAACAAAACCCGAGATCTTTTTTTCTTATTCTTTTTTGTTAATACAAATAAGCCGTAAAAACATTTATTTATATTTCTAGATCTCTATATGTTTTATCGATAACAATCATAAAATTATCTCAAGTATAAACTTAAGATTACATTTTTATTTAATAGTCATCATATTTATTTTTACTAAACTATATACTTTATTAGTTAGTCATTTGTTGTAAAATAAATAATGTAAGTATAAATGTGTTGGGTACCCATGACCCATAACCCATAACCCATAACCCATAACCCATAACCCATAACCCAATACCCATGACCCAAAACCCATGGCCCATGTGCATTAGATCATGCATTACATCAAGTTGGGTACCCATGACCCAAAGTCCATAACCCATGACCTAAAGTATGCATTACATCATGCATAACATCATGTTGGGTTATCTCGACCCAAAGTCCATGACCCATGACCCATAGTCCATTACCCATGACCTAAAACCCGAAATTGTAACCCAAAATTCAGACTGGATTAACCAGTATGCCGAATCCCTTGGATTACACTGGCCGGATACCTTTTGAAAGGGATCCGCCGGATCCGGGTGAACAGTGATCAGTTTTCTAATAAATAGTGAGCCATTTCTTCTTTATTTCTCACCCATTCTCTAATATATCTTCTCTCATTCTTATGTCTCTCTAACCTCAGATCTAAGGATCATTCTTGTAGTTATCTTTGAGTGTTTATCAAGGTTCTTCTTAAATGACGAGATCACATTCTTTGCATACAAGACTTGCAATCTTCAAGAGAAGTGTTGCTAGGCTTCATCATCACTACAAGATCACTGAGTTGCTTCTTGTATTTTATACATTATATTGTAATCATAAAGTTTTTGTGTTAGTTGTGTTGGATTGGTTCTTTCGTTGTAAAGAACTCGACATTTAGCTTTGTACCGGAAAAAGTGTAAGCGACGTTGTGAGGATTCTCCACCGATTAAGGAGCTTGTTGACATAGTGCTTAAGAACTCTTGAGTTGGGTACTCGGGAGTGGAGTAGGGCAAGGAAAGTGTCCTTGTAGCCAAACCACTATAAATCACTGTGTCACGGTTCTATCTCTTCTTCTCTTTTACTTTATCGTATTCATTTCTTTACATACTATCTTGCATTGTCTATATCTCATCATCCAAAGGTTTCACATATAATCAATCTAAAAGTTTTTGAAAATAAAGTTTAAAATCAGTAAAACTATTCAACCCCCTTTTAGTTTTTCACAATTGGCATCAAGTGCAGGTTTTCTAAAGCTATAAAGAAGGGAAATCTATGCAAAGACCACCACTTTTTGAAGCTAACGGTTTAATATATTGTAAAAAATAGATTTGAAACATACGTGAAATCTAAAGATATTGATCTTTGGAATATTATTGTTGCTAGTGATTATGTGCCAGTATTTGAGAACATCTCTATTGACAAAAATGATTTTGTTTCTTTAGAAAGTCGAAAAGATGAGCAAAAGAAAATGCTTTCCAAAATTAACGAGGCAAAAATAGTTTTATACAATGCTTTACCTAAAAAGTAATATGAAAGAATTTTTATGCATAAAACAGCTAAAGATATTTGAAATTGTTTGGTGATCATTCAACAAGCGCAAAATAATGAAATTGATTTATTTGTCCAACAATATGAAAAAATTTTCTATATCGGATGAGGAAAATATTGATAATGCATTTGCTAAATTCAATAATATTATTACTTCATTACAAGCACTTGATGAATTTTTTTCCAAACGTAATCATGTCAGGAGATTCTTAAGAGCACTTCCAACATAATGGAGACCGAAAGTAACGACAATAGAAGAATCACAAGACTTGACAATTATTTCTATCGACGATCTCATTAGTAACCTAGCTAAAGGTATATGAAGTGATGTTAGCAAAAGACTCCGAGGTCTCTAAAGACAAGAAAGAAAAGTATAAGTCAGTAGCTCTAAAAGCCAAAAAGGAGTCAAGTGCGAAGACACTTCTTCCTCGGATAGAAAAGACGAAGAATACGCCATGACGGTGAGGGACTTTAAAAAGTTCTTTAGAAGAAGAGGAAGGTTCATTAAACAAACCTATGATGACAAGAAAGGCTTCTAAAATTCAAGGAAGACAAAAGGGGAAAAGATGACCGAAAGTGTTTCAAGTGCGGTGATCCAAATCACTTCATTAGTGATTGTCCCAATCACTCAAGAAATGAACAAAAGCCATTTGTTAGTGGCTCAAGATGTCCAAGTGAAGAAGACAAGGAAGAGATTTGTCTCATAGCTAAAGACTCTAATGAGGTACATTCCGATTCTCCTTACTATAGTAGTTCTTCTTTAGATGATGAATCATTAAACTTAAATTATAACAAACTTTCCAAAATTAGTCTCAAGGTCATTAACAAAAACAAACATTTGAAAAGTAAAAATGAACTTTTAGATAATGAAGTTTTTGAATTAAAATAAAAAATAAAAATACTTGAAAAAGGTAAAGAAACTAATTTAGAATGCAAATTATGTTTAGATCTTCAAACTATAATTGATCATCTTGAGTCTAAAATTGATAGACTTAGTACTAATGTCTAGATAAAATAATTGAAACTCAGAAAATAAAGAATAACAAGAAAGGTGTAGTTTTTTTATAGAATGTATCGCTTCGACTAGCGAAGAAAACCAACCAAACCAAGGGATCCAGCCACCTGGTACAACAAAACCAAAATTTGACTCGACCAAATCTTCTAGAAATGAGTTTGTAGTTATAAGTTTATAACTAAAAAGAAGTTACCTAATACTACTGTTAGAAATATTAATCAACCACATCCCTTAAACACATGGTCAAGGAATTACAAGAAATACGCCTACTTTACGACCAAGCTCTACAACACCATTTAGGATACCAAACGCTCTTTATCCAAAAATTAACTTTAACCAAATGGGTTGGAACAACGGATTTCATAATGGTTATCAATTTCAAGCACCTAACTTTGGACCTTTGAACCAATTTCCTTTCGTGAACCAAATGAATGGATTGTATAACGCAAATGGACCCATGAGATATTATGGACCAAACGTTTGAGTTGTTTGTTACGTAGATAATGTAGGGTTTAAAAGACAACGGATGGATCAAAGACAACAGATGCAAAAGACATATGACGGGAAATAAAATCCTATTCTTATCCTACAAGGCGTGTGACGGAGGCAACGTAGTGTTTGGTAATGGCAAAAGCAAGATCATTGTTAAAGGTACGATTTCTCATAACTCTCAACCATAAATGATGTTTGTTACATAGATAATCTAGGCTTTAACTTACTTAGTATTAGTCAATCGTCGATAAAAAGTGTGATGTTTTATTTAGTGAACCTAGTAGTAAAATACTTAAAGACGACATCGCCATAGGAAGAGTAATCAGAAAAAATGGTCTTTTTGTAATGAAAATCGGAAACTCTCCTAAAGATAAACTTTGTCTAACTTTGATAGATGATACTTCGAACCTTTGTCATTGAATATTGGGTCACGCCAATATGCGACTTATTCAATCGCTACCATCTAAAGAGCTTGTTAGAAACTTACCAAAACTAAAATATGAGCAACATTTTTGTGATGCTTCTAATGTAGGAAAACAAGTCCATGTGAGTCATAAAGCTAAAAACATAGTTTCAACGACTAAGTGTCTAGAACTTTTACATATGGATTTATTGGGTCCATCGGCTATCCAAAGTTATGGAGGAAACTTTTATACTTTGATAATAGTTGATGACTACTCAAGGTATACATGGACTAGATTTATGAAAAATAAAACTGAAGCTTTTGATCATTTTGACAATGTTAAGTAAGAAAATTAAAAAAACAAGGTTCTCCAATTGTGTCGATCTGTACGGATCATGGTCGGGAGTTTGACAACGAAGTACAATTCAGAGCTTTTTGTGACACTAATGGTATTACTTACAATTTCTCGGCTGCACGTACTCCACAATCAAATGGGGTAGTCGAACGTAAAAATTTTACAATAAATGAGTCGAACCATGTTAAATCAGCGGTCTAATCCCTCAGAAATTTTGGTGTAATGCCGTCGACACATCTACATACATATTAAATAGAATTTTAGTTATACCTTTCTTAAGTATGACTCCGTATAAGTTGTTTAAAGGTAAAAATCCGCCGATCGATTACTTTAAAGTCTTTGGAAGCAAATGGTTCATTTTAAACACAAAAAACTATCTCAAAAAATTTGATCCTAAATCCTCCGAAGGTATTTTCTTAGGATACTCACCAAATATTAAAGCATACCTAATTCTAAATAAAGAAACCGTGAAAATAGAAGAGTCCTTAAATGTTAAATTCGATGAAAGTCCTCCTCCTAAATCCCAACCTCTTGTTGATGACGATATAATAGAAAGTCAAATTCATGAAAACCAAATTAAGGAAACAAAAGATAAGGAAGATGAACCATTAAATAAAGAAATTGTCAACGTTGAGGAATCTAAAAATCATCCTTTATAAATTGTCCTAAGAAAATTAAACGAAAGAACGTTACGTTCACAAGCTCAAAATCAAAGTAACTTTTTATGTTTTATATCTTCAATAGAACCCAAAAATGTTAGTCAGGCTATTAAAGATAAAAGTTGGATAATAGCAATGCAAGAAAAATTAAATCAATTTGTCACTAATGATGTTTGGAACGTTGTTCCACTTCTTAAAAATCAAACCGTTATTGGTGCTAAATGGGTTTTCAAAAACAAATTAGATGAAAATAGGATAGTATCCCAAAACAAGGCTAGACTTGTTGCACAAGAGTGTAATCAACAAAAAGGAATAGATTTGATGAGACATATGCTCTGGTAATAAGATTAGAATCTATAAGAATCATCCTTGCTTATGCTTGTTCTAATGATATCAAACTTTATCAAATGGATGTTAAAAGTGCTTTTCTAAACGGATTTACAAATGAAGAATTTTATGTGTTTCAACCTCCCGGGTTTGTTGATTTTGAAAAACCGAAATATGTATACAAACTTAAGAAAGCTATATATGGTCTTACACAAGCTCCTAAAGCTTGGTATGATAGACTTAAAACATTTATCTTAGATAACAAATATACAATGGGTTTATTAGATAACAACTTATTCACCAAGAAAAACAAATCGCATATCACCATTGTTCAAATCTATGTGAACGATATTATATTCGGGTCTACTTGTCAAAAATTGTGTAATGATTATTCTAAAATATGCATGACAATTTCAAAATGAGTATGATGGGATAACTAAACTTCTTTCTCAATCTACAAATCAAATAATTAGAAGATGGTATCTTCTTCAATCAATCTAAGTATATCAAAGAAATGTTAAAGAAATTCTGGCTAGAAGATTTCAAACCAATTAAAACTAATGTACTCTAACACTAAACTCACCAAGGATGAAGACGGTGAATCAGTAGACAACACTAAGTATCGTGGCATGATTAGTAGTTTACTCTATCTCACAGCAAGTTGGCCGGATATCATGTTCAGTGTTTGCCTATGCGCTCATTTTCAAGAAGATACAAAATCTTCTCACCTTGAAGGTGTTAAAAGAATTCTTAGGTATATAAAAGGTACTACTCAGTTGGGTTTACGGTATCCCAAAAGGACAGGGGTGAAAACTATTGTATATGCAGATTCTGACCATGCATGTGATTATGTTGATTGCAAAATTACAAGTGAAGTTTTTACATTTATGGGATGTTGCTTGACATCTTCGTTCTCTAAGAAGCAAACCGCACTAGCCATCTCTACTATAGAAGCATAATATGTATCCATTGGCAAAGCTTGCCAACAAGCACTATGGATGAAACAAGCTCTAGTTGACTACGAATCTGACTTAGAGATATTTCCATCTTCTACGACAACAAAGGCGCCATCGATCTCAGCACGAATCCATTTTTGCATTCTAGCACAAAGCATATTGACATACGCCATCACTTCTTATGAGATAATGTTTAAAAAGAGAACATTTCAATTGAAAAGGTTTCTTCTGAAGAAAACATTTATGACATTCTTACCAAGCCTTTGAAAGGTGAACCGTTCAACCTACTTCGATTAGGACTCGGTCTTATGGAACAATCTTCGTAAATTCTCTTTTTTCTACAAGGTACGTATCTTTAATTCTTATTTTGAGTCTAGGAATTCTATTTTGCACAAATCACAAACATCAAAGTCTATGGGAATTTATGTTTAAACTTATACATATATATTTTTAGTTAGGAATTGCATATAAATTTTAACAAATCGCTTTTTCAAAATTCACACCCCATACTTTTAATCAAAGATTCTCACGTCTAGAACACTCATATTTTTCATACATAGTTAATACAAAGTAAAAAAATTTCTCATGCATTATCTCATATGTCTCTTGAATGCTAAAGGGAATACATAACTAATATGTATTTTCTGGCTGGATCCCTTCTGGGATAGATTCGGCCGATCCGGCCAGACAGAAGACATTTTTGACTTTCTTTTGATGTTTTTAACTTGAAATTATTTACTTTTACTACTTTATACTTAATATTAACTGAGATTAAGACTTTGTGCTTGACCTCTTATCATTACTTGCATTGAATATATCTAATCATTAGATTATGGCTTATATTGTGGTTTTAGCATTCAATGTAATATTGGCTTTCCTCTATAAATAATGTCCTAAAGTGGTTGCATCTCCATCTCCAACACTCTTTTAATCTCATCCTCCTAGTAAACATGGCACTCAAAAGAGTTCAAGCTTCTTAAGAATAATCACAAACCCGTGAAGACATTGTTCAAGAAATCAACGAACTTCAAAACCTTAAAAATCTTATTGAATCTCACATCCAACAAGCCACCATTGCTCAAAACTTCAACTTTACTCGACCACCTTCTATTGTTCCTCCTCCACCTCAACCAAGAAAAACTGCCCGTATAAGTGTTAGACCATGTTTCTTTACAAATTCATTATCTTGTTCAACCAACTCTTCACCACCTAGCACTTTATCACCACCAAATAACTACAACATGGTACCTCCTCCAACTCCATTGGAATCACCACCACACTCTCCTCTAGCCACTCAAACCACCTCTCTCATAGCTCCTACAATCACAAATCTAGAAGAACTACTAGAAACACCAAAAATGACTCCACCACCACTATCCGGCATCCAAATCATCATCACCAAAAGCATCCAACATCAAGCCCATTGAGCTTGTCTTCTCCACACCTCCCACTTCACCAAACCATTTCTTTGATGATCTTGAAGATCATCCACCTAGGAGTGTCAATCCACAACCACCAATCCTTGAAATCATGGAGGTTGAGACTCCTTTGCCAACTATTCCACAATCCAATGAACCCTCTTGGATCAATGAACCTCTACCACCACTTCTGCACTATATCTTTTGCGACCATTGTCAAAGTTTAAGGCAAGTTGGTATTGAAATAAGAGATGAGATGTGATTCATTCTTAACCATATCATCTACCGCATCAACATCATCACCCATCGCACCTTTCGTTAAATGGATAAGCAAGCATCCAAGGGCTAAATATATTTTCATAATTTTCTTTGTCTTTCTATGTTTTAGTTTTTTATTTTTTGTATTCCAAAAGAGCAAATCCTTGTTCTTAGTTTTTACATGTGTATGTGGTAACTATATCACTATATTCATTTTTATTATAAGGATTATCGTTACGTACCTTGACTCTCACACACATCTTTCTAGTCTCTTTTCTTTACTTAATTGTGTTATCTATTAGGCTCTATTATTGTTTATCACTAAACCTCTTTTTGTGTAGGTTTTCGATTCCATTTACTTGACGTCCTTTTCTAGGAGGAGTTCACGTCAAGGGGGAGTTTTGAATTTTGTAATTCTTATTCCACCATATTGTCTCTTTGGCACTTTTTTTGTTTCAACAAAAAAGGGGAGAAGAGAGTAAAACTTAAAAATTTTCAAATATTTTATTTCTCAACTATTATAAACATCTACTTCTTAAGTTTTACTCACAAATAATTTTATGTTTTGTCATCAACAAAAAAAGGGAGACTGTTAATACAAATAAGCCTTAAAATCGTTTATTTATATTTCGCGATCTCTATATGTTTTGTTGATAACAATCATTAAATTATCTCAAGTATAAACTTAAGATTACATGTTTATTTAATACTCATCAGATTTATTTTTAGTAAACTATATACTTTATTAGTTAGTTATTTGTTGTAAAATAAATAATGTAAGTATAAATGTGTTAGGTACCCATGACCCATAGCTCATAACCCAATACCCATGACCCAAAACCCATGGCCCATGTGCATTACATCATACGTGACATCAAGTTGGGTACCCATGACCCAAAGTCCATAACCCATGACCCAAAGTATGCATTACATCATGCATGACATCATGTTTGGTTATCTTGACCCAAAGTCCATGACCCATGGCCCATAGTCCATTATCCATGACCCAAAATCCGGAATTGTAACCCAAAATCCAAAGTGGATTAACAAGTATGCCGAATCCCTTGGATTACACTGGTCGGATCCCTTTTGAAAGGGATCCGCCGGATTCGGGTGAACAGTGATCAATTTGCCTATAAATAGTGAGTTATTTCTTCTTTATTTCTCACCCATTCTCTTATATATCTTCTCTCATTGTTATATCTCTCTAATATCATATCTATGGATCATTCTTGTAGTTATCTTTAAGTGTTTCTTAAGGTTCTTCTTAAAAGACGAGATCAAATTCTTTGCATACGAGACTTGCAATATTCAAGAGAAGTGTTGCTAGGCTTCATCATCACTCAAGATCACTGAGTTGCTTCTTGTATTTGATACATTATATTGTAATCATAAAGTTTTTGTGTTAGTTGTGTTGGATTGGTTCTTCCATTGTAACGAACTCAGTATGTAGACTTGTAGCGGAAAAAGTGTAAGCGACGTTGTGAGGCTTCTCCGCCGATTAAGGATCTTGTTGACATAGTGCCTAAGAACTCTCTGGGAGTGGAATAGGGCAAGGAATGTGTCCTTGTATCCGAACCACTATAAATCACTGTGTCATAGTTCTATCTCTTCCTATCTTTTATTTATCGTATTCATTTCCTTACTTACTATCTTGCATTGTATATATCTCATCATCCAAAGGTTTCACATATAATCGATCTAAAAGTTTTTGAAACTAAAGTTTAAATTGGTAAAACTATTCAACCCCCCTTCTAGTTTTCCACATTTTTGTTTTCATTTAAGATCTTGAGGAGGATGGGGATGTTGTGGTGGTTTGTTATAGTTGACAGTTGTTGGTTATGGTTGATACTGTTACACCCCAAAATTGGTTTTAAGTGTATAACTACTAGAATGCTATTGAAATGGTTTGACCAAGACTTTTACGTGTCTAAGGACTAAATGTCAATTGTTAGTTAACTTAAGTTAGATGTTGGTTAAGTGTAACTATAAGGTATAAAGTATATTGTGGCCTAAATAAGAAAAAAAGGACTTGAGAGACCTAATGTATCAATTGGTCAAAGTTGCAACTAACTTATAGCTAGAGACTTTCATAGAATTACAGATTTGTAGAGTATGTTGTGGTGTGTTGTGTGTTTCGTGCCATAGAGAGAAAGAATGAGGGAAACTAAAGCTTGATAATCACATACTACTCATATCAAACAAGAAACTTGGGTTAGCCATGGCCCATCCAACCTCCAACATGGCTCTGTCCCTGGATTTTTTATTTTTATGTATGTTTGGTTTTAGATATTATAGGTTTAACAGGATTTGGTTAGCCTAACTATTGATTTTTTCTTTTAACGAAAACCGGGTTCACCTGGCAGTTAAACCGACGACCCAGAGACCCTTTCACTCGACTGGACTGACTAGGTTTTAAAACATTAGGAATACGAGAAGTTAACCCAAATAAATCAAAGAATTTAACATCTTTGTTTATTCAACTACTAATGAGTTTACTACGGAGCACGGTTGAGACAAGGTGATTCATTGTCTCTATATTATTCATCTCAGCAATGGAGGGACTTAACACCCCATTGAAGAAAGTGATTGACTCAAATACTTTTAAGGGTATCCGGGTTGTGCGGACGAGGTTTTCGTGTCTCATCTACAATATGTCGATGATACTATTATTTTTTAGGGAGTAGAGTAAATAAAATTTGTGTAATCTTATGAATATACTTTAATGCTTTGAAGAGGCAATGGGGCTAGAGATTAATTTTAGAAACATTAGGTGTATGGTGTTGGATTTGTGGGCGTGGAGGTCGATAAAATGCCGTAGTTCATGAGATGTAATGTGGGGTAATTTCGGTTTACATGTGTAGGTCTTCCTATCTGGGTGGATATGAGGAGGGTATCGACGTGGAATGGTATTACTGAAAGATTCAAATCATGGCTTTTCGAGTGGAAGGCATAAACGATGTCTCTCAGGGGATGATTAAATTTGGTGAATCGGTCCTTGGTAGTTTTTCGTTATAATACTTATCAATGTTTCGCGTCCCGATGACTGTTAAAATTTCCTTTGAGAGTGTCAGGAACAAATTCTTTTGGGGTAGGGAAAAACTGGGTTAGGTCAAATGAGAAAAAAGTTATATCCTCTTCCGAAGATGTGGGGCTTAATATTCGTTCTTCAAAGGTAAAGAATTGGGGTTTTCTAGGAAATTGGCAGTGGATGATTAGGTTTGAAAGTATTTCTCTTTGGTGTAAATTAACTAGAAGTATTTATGGTACATCGGGTAGGGGATTTGTGGTCTCATATTAGTGGTAAGAGTGTTTAGGCTGATATTATTCGTACCAAAAAGATGATAGATAGCTTAGAGATGGGGCCGGGGGGGGGGGGGGAAGGGTATGCATACCTTTGTTTAAGATATTTGTGATGGTTTATGTACATCTTTTTGGATGGATAAATTAGTTAGAGATATATGTTTATAAGATCGATTTCCTAGGTTTTTTTAACAAGAAAGTAACAAGAGGGTGTTAGTAGGCAATGGAGATATAGTTGGATCAATGGAGTATGGGTATGCCTTTAGGAGTGGAATAGACATTATGGAGTAGATTGAAAGGGTAGTTTAAGAAACTCGAAGAGTTAGTAACACATGTTAGCATTAGTAAAGGGATAGGAATGGCGTTTAGAAATGGTATATGTTGGTGATTTTAGTGTCATCAACTATTTTAGGTAATTGCGATTTACTAGAGACCAGTGGAATTTCATATTAAACTCCGATACGAGTTAGGAAAGTGTAGAGTGCACACTCATTGAGCTAATATATTTTTGCTCATAAAAAGGTGTGGAGGTCAAGAGGGTCGCGCCCCTTGCTTGGGTCCAGCTCCGAGGTGAGCAGGCGGGGGTCGTGCCCCAAAACCTAAACGGATTTCATTAATCGATTAAGTGAATTAGCATATTTTCTCGCCAAAACCCAATCAACATGTCTGCTGGTGAAGAGTTGTGACTCTTGGAATTTAACCGATTATAACCGAATTTAACCGCCATAACTGTCACAAACGTCTGTTACATAAACAGACACATCTTGTCTCATTTGAATATACGAATTTCACACAATTCTATTTGTCTTGCTTTGTTCTCTTGTGCCTAAAAACAAAGTGTTCTTCTCAAATTATCCCAATAAGGATTTCGTGATACCCAGGCACCAATAGGATCGAAATACTTTATACGGAAAGTGAACCTACACGATTCGTGAAGATATCCAAAATTATCATCATCTTAACCCCAATTTCTAACATCAGCTAGATGCGAAAGGGGTGTTCTTGTTGAAAGTTTTTTCTAAGTGTATTTTGGAGCCCCGTGTTTTGGGAGTGTCAAGTCCGTTCAGAATTGTGTGGAATAACCTTGTGCCTAAAAAAATTAATGTTTTCATTTAGTAGGCATCATATGGAAGAAGTGTGGTTCAAGTGGAGCTTGATAAAAAAAATGGAACTGATCTTGATTCCCTCATTGTCCGTGTTGTGACAGTGTGGTGGAATCGGCAGAAAAAGCTATAAACATTTAGGATATGATCTTTGCATGGTGGGGTGTCGGTCCGCTTGCCCAGTGAATGTATTTACTTTGAATGAAATAGTTCTTCAAAATGTCGGCTCGTTGACGAGAATGCAAAAACAAGAATGCAAAGGTTTTTAAAAAAAGAGTAAATTACAAAAATGGTCCTTATGGTTTAGCAAAAATTGCATCTACCGTCCCTGATAGTTTAAAGTTGTAGTCTTGATCCTTATCTTTTCAAAGAATAACACCGATAGTTCTTCACCGTAACATCGTTAGTCCTTGTGGTGTGGCGAAAAGTGCATCTACCGTCCCTGATAGTTTAAGGTGAAGGACTATCGGCATTATTCCTTGCAAAGATAGGACCAAGAATGCAACTTTAAACTATTAAGGACGGTAGATGTAATTTTCCTCAAACCACAAGGACCATTTATGTAATTTACTCTTAAAGAAAAGTTGTGTGGCATTTTTAGAGTATTTTCAAGATTTCCAGTTAAAGACCTTCTAGTTGGTGTGCAGAAGATAAAAAAAGTGAAAGATTAACTCGGATCAGTGAAGATATATGCCATCATGTTTTGATAACATTGATACTTTTACCACAACGAGAGAGGACGGTCATGAGGGTTTATTAAGATGTGGCTTAGTAATCATAGATATATCATTGTTAAAGACCTTTTGTCGCTGAATGTTGTTTAACGAATTGTTACTAGCATGGTACACGCGCCAATACATGTTTTTTAAATTATGGAGTGTCTTAAATACTTTATATAATAGTATGAATTGTTATTGTATTATTTTGGTTTTTATTTTTCCTATCTTTTGTTAATAAAATAATTTTAAAAAAGCTGTGTGTTGACTAAATTATAAAATCTTTATACAGAATATACGATCACCTAAATTTAGAGGCAATTAAATATCCTATATAATGAAATTAGAGAAATTATGTTTAGAAGATAAACCTTTTTTTAGTATTATTTTTATTTCACGCCACTATACCACCAATCTCACAATTTATCTCACAAATGTCTTTAACGAAAATTGAACTCACAACATTTTAGTTGATAGACAACTTATATACCAATCATAAGCTTTGGGTAAAAGAAAGATAGGAAAAAGAAGTGTAGAAAAGGAAAATAAAAATATTGTGACATGTATATTTGATGAACATACACGAAAATAGAAAGTAAAAAAAGTTATACACGAAAGAAAAAAAAAAAAAAAAAAAAGTTTGCCTAAAAATCTGACCCTTGTTTACAACAAGAGTGAAACAAAATAAATGAAAAACATTGAAATTAAAAGGAATTATAAAAACAAAATTGTGTGATGAAAAAAAGTTAGGTAAACAATTTTGCAGTGAGAAAAAATAAACGTAACATTTAAAAAAAAAAAAATTGTCAGATTTTTAATTCCTACCTGCCCTTGTTGTAAAATATTTTATTATTTCTTAAAGTTCTTTTGCAAATTTTCTCTTTTTTTAAATTAATGGTAACTTTTCATAGGATTGTCAATACTTTTGCACTAAATTATGAAAATGGGTGGCATAATATTTCAGTCTCAGAGATCAAATTACGTGAATGAAAAACGGTTGGTTATGCTAGATAAAAAGAACTTGTGACTTGAGTATACACGGTAAGGCAGATTGGCATGGTTAGGGGTGTAAAGATTATCTAAATTCAACGAAACTGACTAAACTCACGTCCTTGCTAGTCGATTCATATTAGTACGAAGAACATCTTATTCTATATGAGTCAATGTGATTAACCCGAAATCTTAATAGGCTCATGTTTGGAGTAGGGGCGGACCTAGTGTTGTTTAGAAGGTTCCCGCGAACAACATGAATTCATTCGGTGTAATGTAAAATGTAGTAAAGAGCTTAATTTTTTGAAATTGTACCTCATTTTAAATAGATCAGATTCTTCAAATGCCTCATTCGTCCAATGCGTTCACCTATTCTAGACAAAAAAAAAAAAAACACGACTTCTCAAAATATACCAGAGCGATTTGGGCGACTAGTCGCTCATATTAAATATTGACAAGTGTTCATGTTTGTATTTTGAGCGACCTTTTGTGTAAGAGGTGTGTAAGGTACTTTTTCAGTACATTTTTTTTTAGCGACTGACGATTTTTACTTTGAGCAACTTTTGTGTAGTTGAAAAGTACAATTTTTTTTTACCATACCACCTACACCGCCACTACCACCCACCATCACGCCACCCACCACCTGCCGCCCCCACCACCTGCCGCCATCGCCACGACACCATCGTCGCCACCACCCGCCATCACCGCCACCCATCACTATCCCACCAGCCACCACCACCACAACCACCCACCACAACCACCACCACCGCCTACCACCACCATCACCGCCACCGCCACCCACTATCATCGCCACCCACCACCACACGCCACCGCCATCCGTCACCACCACCCGCCATCACCCCCACGACGCCACCCACCACTATCCCCACCAGCTAACACCGCCACCCGCCGCTACCACCAACTGCCACAATCGCCAACCGCCACCACCACCCCTTGCGGGGGTGGCGGATGGTGGCGTCGAGTGGTTGTGGTCGCAGTGGTTTTGTGGTGGTGGGTGCGGTGATGGTGGGTGGGTGGCGATAGTGATGGGTGGTGTGGTATAACTAAAAAAAATGTACTTTTCAACTTCACAAAAGTCGCTTAAAGTACAAGCCGTCAATTGCACAAAAAAAGTACTGAAAAAATATGTTACACACACCTCTTAAACAAAAAGTCACTCAAAATACAAGCATGAATACTTGTCAACATTTAATATGAGCAACCAGTGCTTAAGTCGCCCTGATTTATTTTGAGAAGTCATGTAATTTTTGTCTAAAAAGGATGACCACATTACGCGAATAAGGCATTTGAAGAATTTGCTATTTTTTAAATACAAACATTTTAATGTTAAGTTACAGTAACATTTTAGTTTTTTCTACAAATCATTAAATTATATATCAGATAAGGCAAAGTGGCAAACTATGACATAATATCGCAGTTGGGGAACATCACTTCTCTCAGCCTGGATGTCGCATGTTCTAGCCTTGGCAACAAGATGAAGGATATCTTTTTGGCAGCAGTTTAACACAAAATAATGCAGGCCCGAAAACACTAAATCCCAATTGTGCAAATGTTACTTTTATAAACTTGCTTTTAGTGGTTAAATAATATATTAAAACATATTTATTTTACAAAATATGTTTTTTTTACATGATAGTCACATACCCGATAACTTGTAATCGAAATGTATACTATTATTTTATCGGGAAAACCCTTTACTCAAAAAAAATGTATACTATATTATCCGGTAATAATGTTATTTTATGTAGCTTCTAGTGTATTATATATAATATTTTCTGAACTCTTCTTTAATCACACTAAATACTTGCACATTTTGTCCCAAAAAAAATACTAAAACACAAACACGTGATGCTTTAGGAAACCAGAATATCCAACGGATAATCAACAATCGGGTACCCGCGAGTAACATGTCTAGTGCGGGAAGGGTACATGTTCAAATGTGCCAATATCCGACCCCAAACCGTGAGAGATTTGTGACTTTAATTATTACAAAACACACGTATTACTAATGTTCAGTTGTTCACCTATTGTCGGATGGCAAAATGTTCATATCCGGTAACTTGGACCGGCCTGCAAACTTAGACTCATGCAATATTTTATAATTGGTGTGGATTCCATTTCAACATTTGTGTTATGCTTAAACAACATACATAAACTAGGGTAGTCTAGACCAACAAATACATGGTTAGCATACGACTAAGGTAAAGAAAGAGGCATACATAAACTAACAAATAGAAAACAATACCTGTGCTGTGTTACTGCTTTCCTGCTTCCTGCTTCCTGTTACGATTTTTCTTCTTTTTTTATTTGTAAAGAAAAGGATTCAGAATTTGAATGAACATAATATGAGCCTTGAACATAATATAAGGAATACCAAGGGACAAAAGTGGACAAAAGTGAACAAAAGTATAAGTGGGGTGGAAGCAATGTGATTGATACTTACAAAATGACCCACGCAAAGGAGATTCAAACTTATTGTAAGATTCTAATCAAACTTCATCACTGTTCTATTTAGGTTATTCCATCTTTAAAAGCATGCTCCTCTCTTAATTTTTTTGTCACATCAACACCACGTCACTCTTCTTCCCGGCTTTCTTCGATCTTTCAAATCCTCGCAGTGACCATCTTATGCTCGCTTAACTTCTACTTTTTTAAGTTAAAATAGCGCATACAAAAAAGTGAATGGGTACTCGAGGACGATTTTTGCAAGGAAAGATGCTCGACAGTAATGTTCTCGCTCAAGAAATATACTCTACTACCTAATTAGACATTGGTGCATTGCGGGGGTGCCCTCTTCGGGTACTCTAATGTTATTATAAATTCACATAAATAAAACGATATTGCAACTTGAGTGACTTCTCTATATATTTATTAGTGCTTGCACCGGAAAATATAAAAATTTAAGTGAGAAACTTTTTGAGTGATTTTCACTAATTAATTATTAAAATAACATTTTATTACGTGATTTTCCTACCTAAACATTGTAACAAAAACTAACGGATTTTCTGAATATCAAATTTGTGATGTATTAGGCTAGACGCAGTTGTTGGTTTAATGGACAAAATATTAATAGATGTGTGTTAGGAACAAACTTGAGACCACGAGATTGCACACTTTGCGTATGAGAATTAAAGTTAATAACTAAATATAAAATGTTATATTTATTTATTATTTACACGAAATATATAACAAACGTTAAGTTAATTAAGTGTAATGGACTAACGATCGTTAAATGTTAAATGGAAGGACTAGATGTGAAATTAGAGATCGAGAAGGTTCTAGAAACCTTGGGGATTACTCCATACGATCGGCTATGGGTTTCCTAAACCCAATCCATGTCTAACTTGGTCACCAAGTTACTTTGGGTATAAATACAAGGCCTAGGGTCTTAGTATTTTATCTCTTGTACACAATACTTAAACCCTAAAATTGTTCTCTTGGTTTCTTTTATTCCAACCGATCGGATCCTACACCATAGGGTCGATTATTTTTTTGTTTTTTCATAAACAAATTGTTTTGTGTTATTTAAACTAGCATTTACTTTAATTTGTTAATAGTACGTGTGTACAAGAACGTGGTACAATCATACTATTGATTGTATCTTGGATTGAATTACAAAACGGTAAAGGGTAATTCTTATAATCCTATAAACCCTAGTTAGGGTTCATCTCAATTGCTAGTTTTGTGGAATTGATTCTTGTTCGGCTAGAATAAAAAAGGTACGCATACTTTATGTTTTAGTTAATTAATTATTCATTATATTTTCCTTTACGCTTCCGCATGTTTCTTTGATGTTTTATGTGTTTTATATATGATTGTCATAGTATATAATTCCAACAGTGGCATCACGAGCTTGGTTTAATGAGTAATTAATTACTAAACACGTAAAAAATGAATATTGTATGTTGTTTGATATGTTTTTTCTAGGGTTTTGGTTATAATTATGTAAACCCTAATTTTAAGGTTAGGGCTTTTGCCCTAATTTGTTTTTAAAAAAAATTTTATGGACCGACAAAATTTTTTTTGGGTTGAAACCCTAATTTTTTTATGTAGTCGATTGTTTTTTTAAAAAAATTGTTTTAGGGTTTATTATAATTGTTATGTTATCAATGTCGAAACCTAGAATTAATATATTTGTTACGTGATATATTCATGAATAAATTGATGACATGGAATTGTATGCGATTTTGTGAAACCGTGAATAAATTGTTATGTTAAATCCATGAAAACGTGCATGTTTGGCATGGATTATTGTCGATATATATATATATATATATATATATATATATATATATATATATATATATATATATATATATATATATATATATATATATATATATATATATATATATTTAATTGTTAAGATTGGTTAGGCTAAAATTAATTGTTAAGTTTTATACACATGTTTATTATTTTGATAAATCTTGAATTGGGGAATACCTCAATAATATTAATGAATCAATTATGTGCAATTTGGTATATTCTAATTATGGCTTACGCAATCGATTCGTCGATGTATGTGACTCACTTTCAATTGTGCGAGTGAAAGCCCTAGTTAATATATACGTTAATTAACCTAGATATTGATTATTAATAGGTTTTATCAAATAAGTTGCATGTGGCTATTTGTTTACACGTATTAATTGTTAGTTATGTGCGCATTGTTTTAGTTTTTTATTTTTTATTGTTTACTTGTTTGTTTATTATGTGCGACAAGTTTTAAGCAAATGGTAATTTTGAATAGAATAATAAATTGGACTAAACAATGGTGAAATTTGATTTGTTTTTTTTTTTGAAGAGTTAAATTTTAAATAAGTTTAATTGATTGATGATTTTGGTACAAATAGTGAGAACGGCTCACCCAATTTGACGGATTGTGTGGGGGGTACAAGGAGGGGAGCGCATTAAATTGTGACCCTAAAAAAGGAGGTTATTGCTTCAGCGCTGACCAAATTCTCCGCTTCCTTGCGAGTCAAATTGGAGTTACCAAGTAGGCTATACGTACAAAATCATCTTAAGGGCGAATTTGCTTTAATTCCATGCGCCACTTTTGTGGTAATTATCCGAAACACTAAGTCTTTAGACTTATGCAAAAGTACGGTATAATGGACGATAATTAAATGTAAATTCCTTGATTGGCGAAACCAATACATCAATCAAACTTTGATAATTTGATCTTTATGAATTGGTTAATAAAAAGTTTTTATTAAAAATTTATGCTACAAGATGAATGCATGACATCTTTGTACATATTTGATTTGACACCATAAAATCAAAAACTAGTACCCTTAATTAAGTTTGTGACATCTAGTTAAAGGAACACTTGAAGTTGCAATTTACGTCACGTCAGAACTTGGCGAGATTGTGATTTAAAGGTAAATCTTTATGTGAAGTCAGACCTTACATGAACATATTTGCAGTTCTTTAAGTTAAGACGATTTAAATTGAGTAGTAAGTGAGACCTGGACTCAAGGCACAAGATGGGATAAAACATGTTTACATTTGCAATAGCGTTGGAAAATGTAAATCCCATAATGATCTAGGAATTGGAAAATGTTTGCCAATTATTGTTCGACAGATTACCTTATTATGTGCTTTCGTTACTAGCAGACCAACTGATGTAATGGAACTATGATAATTTGGATCCTAGTTTTCAAGAAAATTCTATGGTTATATGAATATTACCTTGGGTATTTTATTTTCTTGAAAAGTTTAATTATCGAAAATACTAAAATTGAATTTTGCTAATTCTTTAATTATATTAATGCAATATTAAACCGTAAACGTAGGTTATTCATGTATTGGTAAATTGATCTACACCTGTAAGGGTTTTTGGTAGAGTCAACTTTGCTAAAAGAATAAACCTAGTCCTCTTTTCATAAGAAAGAGTGAGATTCTGTGACAACTCGCAATTTCAGGTCATTTCTCAAGTTTCACAATTTCAGCATTTATCGTAAACTTGGTTTACTTGTTCCAAATTCGCGTAACCTTTAAGGTTTAGCGGCGAATTCATGATCATATCATCACGAACATTTCATATGGACTATGTTTAGTCTACATTTCAGTAGCATCATTTGCAACATATTAGTTCATTCATGACATTGCATTTCACATTTAACGCGTAAATTTTATATTAAATAAACGTTATCGCGTGAGTTATTATTTTGAATATTTAATCCGTTACTTTCAAAAATGATCCCGACATATTTTTATACTTACATTTAGTTATATAAACTATATTTTGAGTTTTCCTAATGTTTTAAATTTATTTGGTACATAAATCGTTAAAGTTATATTATTACGATGTATTTCTTAAAAACTACTCGGTAATTTTTATATCACTCAAAATTCACAAGGAATGTATTTTTACAATTTTTATTATCTCATTACATTCTATTTTGATCTATTAAAAACTTACTTGTACCAAAAAGTTACATTTAACTACACCTTTTACTTATACATTTTTATTAAATATCTACACAATTATATACAAGTTTAAAAAGAAAAAAAAATATATAATGGAAGACAAAATCCCCCCAAAACCGGCCATTGGGGGGGATGAATCATATGGGTGTTAATAAATGATGCATGACACTTGATTGTATAAAAATTTACACTACATAAAGTCTTACATCAAGTACTTTCTCATTCACTTCATTCTTATCAAGTGTTAGAAATCATTTTCTCTCTTTGTTTACCCATCATAACCGGCCATTGTAGGGAGCTCAAAGGGATCATCCAAATTTTTCTAGCTCAAGATAATTACAATCTAGATAACATTCTTTATTAGGTTTTGAAATAAAAACCAAGAGTGTTTAGGCTAACCTTGTTACTTGCACCTCATCATATTCACTTGTAAGCATGTTTCTTTCATTTTTCATGTTTTCTTATCATCTCATATGTATCTTTTCATTTTTGGTACAAACATGCAAGACATATGTGATTTATACCATTTTACATGATTTTTGGAGTTTTATATATATATGGTCATCCTATAAATATCCCCTTGGTATTCATTGGTCTTGATGATGTCTAGGAACCCATGACACCCTAAGAAGGTGTATGGTAGGATTAGATTAGTTTTGGAGTTGATTTGAAGGGATTAGAATAGGTTTTGTCCGAGAAAAACTATTTTCGATAACTATAAAATAGGTTCTGTCCTTATTTTGATTTTCTGGAAAAACCGACAGTAGGCACGACATTTTGGCCTTGATATTTAGAAAATATACTTTAAAACGAATCCGTTGCCGCTTGAACGGATAAAAACGGACTTATAACGAAGAAGTTATGGATTTTACAAGATTGACGACGAAAAATATAGTTTTCTGAAATTTCAGCATGTTGTTTTTGGTTTGTTCGAGTCAAAAACGAGCCTTAAGCTTCACAAATTATTTCGACTTATCAAAAATATATTAGTATACTTTGATACGAAGCTAAGGACGTATTATACGTAGAAAACGGATTTGAAACGACAAAGATATGCACTTTTTCGTGAAATTGCCGTAACTATTATTTTCTGAAAAACTATATTATTTTTACGATACAAGTGTTACGGTAGCTGTAACGTCCATGTTGGAGGCTGTTTTTAACCATGATGCAAAACTTTTTGGAACGAATTGTCTTTTAATAAAATCAAGTTCACCGACCATATTTTTCAAAACGACAAGCCGTTTGTATAGCGGAGTTGTAATAAATTATTTACGGATGTTTAAACTTGGCCGAAACTCATTTTTTTCACAACAATTAGCAAAAATCACTATCTTTAACCCTTAATATCTTTATGTTCGAGACCTTTTGGACGAAAACTCCTGAACTGAAACTTTTAGATTTCGATACAAACTTTCCAAAACCGTCGAGTTCGTTCTCTAACGATCGACGTACACCATTTTACGACTAGTTTTCCAAAGCCATTTTTGTTAATTTCATGAAAATTCCGACGACATTGTTTTGCGACGAAAAGTGACAATTTCACCATAAATCATTACGAAACCATTGTAGGATGACATTTTGACGTAAAAACTTGTAAAGTCATTTTTGAATGGTCTAGACGTCAAAAGAGTATTTTTTTTCGACGACGAGTAATATTTTCAAAACTTACAAATGGTATAAATAACATACGAAATGCATGCATAACATTACATTGCAACTCATTACATATCACATCATTCGTAATAGGTCCAGATTAACGTATCACGCTATACCTCAGTGTACTCACTCTTGTCATCATACCAGTTTATCAAGTGAGTTTTCATAGCCCCACTTTCAATTGTTTTGTACTGTTTTGGGGGAGATACATGCTTAACTATTTTTCATAAGTACTTTAGATTTTTAAGGCTAAATGCTACCATGATTACCATTGTTTCTAAATCAAAGGTTATACTATATCAATTGTTCTTGTTTGCGTGCTACGGTTCTACGTCGTATAACGTTCTAAATCAGTTGACTACTGATACATTGAGTTAGGTGCTATTGATTATGTGCTATGGTTCTACGTCGTATAACGTTCTAAATCAGTTGACTACTGATACATTAGGTCTAGTTTTATTGATTAAGTGCTATCGTTCTACGTCGAGTTAGGTACTATTGTGAATTCATTTGAAATCATATGTTTGAACATAAACTATACACATTTTGGCAGTGGGTTGTGAATACACAGGTTGCAAGTTTTGTATGGGCGGAACTTGGAACTGGGTGGATTTACAATGCCTTTGCTGCATAAACGATTTTGGAAGGCTTTACATTTCAAAACAAACTCTATGAACTCACTCAACCTTTGTGTTGACACTTTTTAGCATGTTTTATCTCAGGTATCTAAGGTATTCACTTCATGGCATGCATTTGGACACATCATGGAGTCGCGATGACGACGTGTCTCACTTGGGTTTTACGTACTTTAAAACATCGTTTGAATTGTAACAAACTTATTTCCGCACAAATTGATTTTCATTTGGGACCTACTTTGTAAACTCTGATTGTTTTATTAAATCAAACGATGTTCTTTTCAAACGACACTTTAGGTCGTTCAATATAACTGTGATTGTGATGCTATGACAGTCAATCCCCAGGAATTCCATTCCGCTGCAAAACAGGTAATTTGGGGGTGTGACAGATTGGCATCAGAGCTTCGGTTATAGAGAACTAGGTTGCATCATTGACCCTAGACTATAAATACATTATCATAGCATCTCATCATTTCATCATAAGTGCAGGTTCACTTCACATGCGGTTTATACGTACATTTTTCGAGTTATTCACTTTCATTTCACATCGATTGTCACATGGATGCCTTTAAATTCCCATCCCATTATCATTTCCTCATACTCTAATGTGGTGAATACTTTGTCATTCCATATCACAATTTTTACATCAATTGACTCATCACCGATAACGTCGAATGCCGAGATAAACCTTTAAGTAGGACGAAGTCAATCTCACTCCTTTGTTTCACCACTAACATGTCGAGTTACACTTTATTCACACACTAAGTCACTAAACCATTATACATTTGAAGCACTTACAACACCTCATAACCCATCTTTTCGGAAACCGTCGATTATTTTGAAAGATAACCTCAAACTTATCATTCTTATCACATTTCTTTAGAGCGCTTATTATTAACATAGGACTTTGTTATATCTCACCTTTCCTTTTATTTTGAAGAAGACATGGCGCCGAAGAAAGCCACACCTGTAATGACCCAAGCGGCTATTCAAAAGTTGGTAAGGGATAGTGTAGCAGAGGCATTAAGGATTGAAAGGGAAACGGTGGCTGCTGCTGCTGCCGAGGCCGCGGCTGCTGCTGAAGCCGCAAGGCTTGCTACTGCTACTGGAAATACAGGAGGATCCGGAGTTAAGAGCTGTTCTTACAAGGATTTCAAAAGTGGAGATCCCACCAAGTTTAAAGGGACTGAAGGAGCCACTGCCATGGTGCGATGGTTCGAGAAATTGGAGTCCGTGTTTTTGCTGTGTAATTGCCCGGATGGTAGTAAGGTCAAGTATGCTACAAGTACACTACTCGATGGAGCATTGTCGTGGTGGAATTCATATGCTCAACCGATGGGAATGGAGAATGCTTTCAAGCACACTTGGGAGCAATTCAAAGGTTTGGTAACAAAGAAGTTTTGTCCGCGTACGGAGGTGAAGAAGTTGGAGACCGAATTCTATGAGTTGGTAACTATTGGGTATGATATTGATACTTACATTCGAAGGTTTCAAGAATTGGCCGTGTTATGTCCATCTATGGTTTCGGATAATGAGAAGCTACTGGAGGCTTTCATTGAAGGACTTCCCGAGATCATTCAAGGTGATGTGACTTCCTTTGATCCGCAAACGATTGAGGAAGCTATTCGACTGTCTCAGAAACTTATGGCACAAGTAGTAAAGAGAGGCAATATCACCAACACCAACCGTAACAACAACCCCAACAACCGCACCAACTACCACAATAACCAAAACAACAACAACAACGACGATAACCAACTCAACAACAACAAAAGGAAATGGGAAAATGACCAAGGAGGTTACAACAACAACCAAAACCGTAACACTAACCATCATCAACAACAGAATAGAAGACAAGAAGTCGCCAGGGTCTATGTTGCTGCACCAACAAAGGGAAGAGCTTATGCAGGAAACTTACCGCGATGCCACCAATGCACGCTACATCATAATGGTCCATGTGGTATATGTTTTAGCTGTCACAAAGTAGGACACCTTGCTAAGGACTGTAAGGGCAAAGCCGTGGTCACATGCTTCGGATGTGGGGAACAAGGACACTATCGGAACCAATGTCCTCAAAATCAAGGTCAACCAGTTGAAGGTGCTCATGGGAATGCATACATGTTAGGAGGAGGAGAAGCTCGTCATGGTCACAACAACGCGGAAGACTGAAGAAGTTTGGAAACTAACAGTCTTGTTTTTCTTTATGTACTATGTCGTACTAAGTTTATGTTTTCCATCGTATCCGAATCTTTATAACCTAAGATGTACTACTTTTGCTAAACCACTCGTTGTAATATATTCTCATCTATCGTACTTTATTTCCTTTTGATTCGATATCATTTACGAGAATTTTAATTTCCTTTCACTTCAACTATCATTTTAACGACACGGTTTAAATCCTTGTAAACATTGAGAGTTATAACAACTAAACCGAACGTCACGTCATCGTTCCTTAATTATACATAGCCTAGCTAACTATGTCTAATTCTGGAGGGATCACGTTATGTTGGGAGCGGTTATTTATAAATCTTAGTGCAAGCAAAATTTTCACATGTTCCAATTCAAAGTGTTACTTATGAGAGATTCATCCGATATTTTCCTTACTATGATGTTTTATACGCTCTCAATCATCGATAACCGTAACGACCCTTCTCCATGTCTTTTCTCCTCGTTATTCATCATAAACTCAAAAATTTGATAGGCTAACACGAACTGAATTCAGGGACTGAATTCCTTTTTGGTTGGGCGAATGTGACAACTCGCAATTTCAGGTCATTTCTCAAGTTTCACAATTTCAGCATTTATCGTAAACTTGGTTTACTTGTTCCAAATTCGCGTAACCTTTAAGGTTTAGCGTCGAATTCATGATCATATCATCACGAACATTTCATATGGACTAAGTTTAGTCTACATTTCAGTAGCATCATTTGCAACATATTAGTTCATTCATGACATTGCATTTCACATTTAACGCGTAAATTTTATATTAAATAAACGTTATCGCGTGAGTTATTATTTTGAATATTTAATCCGTTACTTTCAAAAATGATCCCGACATATTTTTATACTTACATTTAGTTATATAAACTATATTTTGAGTTTTCCTAATGTTTTAAATTTATTTGGTACATAAATCGTTAAAGTTATATTATTACGATGTATTTCTTAAAAACTACTCGGTAATTTTTATATCACTCAAAATTCACAAGGAATGTATTTTTACAATTTTTATTATCTCATTACATTCTATTTTGATCTATTAAAAACTTACTTGTACCAAAAAGTTACATTTAACTACACCTTTTACTTATACATTTTTATTAAATATCTACACAATTATATACAAGTTTAAAAAGAAAAAAAATATATATAATGGAAGACAAAATCCCCCCAAAACCGGCCATTGGGGGGGATGAATCATATGGGTGTTAATAAATGATGCATGACACTTGATTGTATAAAAATTTACACTACATAAAGTCTTACATCAAGTACTTTCTCATTCACTTCATTCTTATCAAGTGTTAGAAATCATTTTCTCTCTTTGTTTACCCATCATAACCGGCCATTGTAGGGAGCTCAAAGGGATCATCCAAATTTTTCTAGCTCAAGATAATTACAATCTAGATAACATTCTTTATTAGGTTTTGAAATAAAAACCAAGAGTGTTTAGGCTAACCTTGTTACTTGCACCTCATCATATTCACTTGTAAGCATGTTTCTTTCATTTTTCATGTTTTCTTATCATCTCATATGTATCTTTTCATTTTTGGTACAAACATGCAAGACATATGTGATTTATACCATTTTACATGATTTTTGGAGTTTTATATATATATGGTCATCCTATAAATATCCCCTTGGTATTCATTGGTCTTGATGATGTCTAGGAACCCATGACACCCTAAGAAGGTGTATGGTAGGATTAGATTAGTTTTGGAGTTGATTTGAAGGGATTAGAATAGGTTTTGTCCGAGAAAAACTATTTTCGATAACTATAAAATAGGTTCTGTCCTTATTTTGATTTTCTGGAAAAACCGACAGTAGGCACGACATTTTGGCCTTGATATTTAGAAAATATACTTTAAAACGAATCCGTGGCCGCTTGAACGGATAAAAACGGACTTATAACGAAGAAGTTATGGATTTTACAAGATTGACGACGAAAAATATAGTTTTCTGAAATTTCAGCATGCTGTTTTTGGTTTGTTCGAGTCAAAAACGAGCCTTAAGCTTCACAAATTATTTCGACTTATCAAAAATATATTAGTATACTTTGATACGAAGCTAAGGACGTATTATACGTAGAAAACGGATTTGAAACGACAAAGATATGCACTTTTTCGTGAAATTGCCGTAACTATTATTTTCTGAAAAACTATATTATTTTTACGATACAAGTGTTACGGTAGCTGTAACGTCCATGTTGGAGGCTGTTTTTAACCATGATGCAAAACTTTTTGGAACGAATTGTCTTTTAATAAAATCAAGTTCACCGACCATATTTTTCAAAACGACAAGCCGTTTGTATAGCGGAGTTGTAATAAATTATTTACGGATGTTTAAACTTGGCCGAAACTCATTTTTTTCACAACAATTAGCAAAAATCACTATCTTTAACCCTTAATATCTTTATGTTCGAGACCTTTTGGACGAAAACTCCTGAACTGAAACTTTTAGATTTCGATACAAACTTTCCAAAACCGTCGAGTTCGTTCTCTAACGATCGACGTACACCATTTTACGACTAGTTTTCCAAAGCCATTTTTGTTAATTTCATGAAAATTCCGACGACATTGTTTTGCGACGAAAAGTGACAATTTCACCATAAATCATTACGAAACCATTGTAGGATGACATTTTGACGTAAAAACTTGTAAAGTCATTTTTGAATGGTCTAGACGTCAAAAGAGTATTTTTTTTCGACGACGAGTAATATTTTCAAAACTTACAAATGGTATAAATAACATACGAAATGCATGCATAACATTACATTGCAACTCATTACATATCACATCATTCGTAATAGGTCCAGATTAACGTATCACGCTATACCTCAGTGTACTCACTCTTGTCATCATACCAGTTTATCAAGTGAGTTTTCATAGCCCCACTTTCAATTGTTTTGTACTGTTTTGGGGGAGATACATGCTTAACTATTTTTCATAAGTACTTTAGATTTTTAAGGCTAAATGCTACCATGATTACCATTGTTTCTAAATCAAAGGTTATACTATATCAATTGTTCTTGTTTGCGTGCTACGGTTCTACGTCGTATAACGTTCTAAATCAGTTGACTACTGATACATTGAGTTAGGTGCTATTGATTATGTGCTATGGTTCTACGTCGTATAACGTTCTAAATCAGTTGACTACTGATACATTAGGTCTAGTTTTATTGATTAAGTGCTATCGTTCTACGTCGAGTTAGGTACTATTGTGAATTCATTTGAAATCATATGTTTGAACATAAACTATACACATTTTGGCAGTGGGTTGTGAATACACAGGTTGCAAGTTTTGTATGGGCGGAACTTGGAACTGGGTGGATTTACAATGCCTTTGCTGCATAAACGATTTTGGAAGGCTTTACATTTCAAAACAAACTCTATGAACTCACTCAACCTTTGTGTTGACACTTTTTAGCATGTTTTATCTCAGGTATCTAAGGTATTCACTTCATGGCATGCATTTGGACACATCATGGAGTCGCGATGACGACGTGTCTCACTTGGGTTTTACGTACTTTAAAACATCGTTTGAATTGTAACAAACTTATTTCCGCACAAATTGATTTTCATTTGGGACCTACTTTGTAAACTCTGATTGTTTTATTAAATCAAACGATGTTCTTTTCAAACGACACTTTAGGTCGTTCAATATAACTGTGATTGTGATGCTATGACAGTCAATCCCCAGGAATTCCATTCCGCTGCAAAACAGGTAATTTGGGGGTGTGACAGATTCAATCATATTCCTTTTCATGAATGAAGAAAGGTATGATAGAACAAATTAGAATTGTCTAAGCAAATTTTAATAGTTAAGGAAATTGCATATTTTCTGAGTTATTAAATTAGAAGCTATACTAATTACTGTATAATTGGTAAAAGACAAACTAGCATATTTTATCTAGTTTTTTTGTTTTGACAATTGAAAAGTACTACTTACAATTGTTGGAATAGTAGAACTATTAAGAAAAAAATTGCATGCCCAATTTTTCAAGTTAATAGCATTGATGGATAATTCATCATCTACATAGTAGAATATACTGTTTTAGTACATAAGTAATTGTTATGTATGAATTTTCTCAAAAGTGTAGGGAAGTAAATAGAACACTATTTTCTTTCACTGGTTAATGAAACACTTACAATGTTGTCAAATCCAGTGGGAGTATTGTGTTCTTATTACTGAATAAGGAATTAATGTAATGATCTCTAATTCAATGGGAGTTACACTTATAGACACTTATGTTTTCAAGGATAGTCATGTACGTTTCCTTACTATACAATGAAGTGGTTCTACATCTACTAGTTATGCTAATATCAAAGACACAATCATATTAGTCACATAAACAAACATATGTTGTGTTGTTTATCTGCTACATGATATTGTTCCATGCACAAGTGGGAGAAATCTATATTGTGTGCAAGGTACAACATATAGGTATATGATTTCACGGATTCTCTTGACTGCAAGGTAAGAGACTAACGTTCTAATATGACTTGTACATATCTAATTCAAGAAACACTTGGTGTTGCAATTTACGTCATGTGAGAACTTGGCGAGATTGCAACAACAAAGTAGATCTCCATGTGAAGTCAGACCTTGCATGGACATATTTGCAGTTTTTAAATTAGCCAAGTGTTTAGAACATGTGTCAAAATGATATATAAGACTACTTCAAATTAAATATTTATGTATTATTAGAATGACATAAATAAATGAATTAATATAATCCTACTTCAATTTGTTTATTTATGTATTTTGGAATGACATAAATGAAAAATAATGTAGTCCTACATTATTATGAAATAAATAAATTAACTTGAAATTATTATTGAACCAAGAGTTGTGCTCATAATTACTTTAGTTAAACATGTTTATGATTCATTGTAAAGACATAAACATAAGGTCTTTTAAGACTTATAATAAAGTAAGACGTTAACTTGTTATGTTTTTTAATTAAGACATATACAAGAAGTCATTGAGTTGATCAATGATTTATAACGTATAATGGGATAATAACAGTTTATGTTTTCTTGATGAGACATGGATATGAAGTGACTTGGTTAAAGAGTACTTGTGTTATAAAGCATGCAATTGGCTTAAAAAGTCTATTATACCATTATGTTGACTTAGTTGGTAAATAGGTAAGCCAAAAGGAATATGTTCATCTTATATATTGTTAGATTGTCTTACAATATTAATTCTAATGAATACCACAAGTTGATGGTATGTTCAGTTAGGAGAATCAAACTCTATGTGATTTGTTTGATTCAAGATAACCATCACTTCTTTCTTAAAAAGTAACAAGGTTAGAAAATTGAGTATGGATTGAATATACTCAATATGACTCCAACCTAGAAGATTAATAAAACACCATTTTATTATGGAATGTGATGAATCACATTAAGTTTTTAAAATTGAAAATTCTGAATTTGTTAAACTACTTATGAATAGGTTATTAACAAACTTAAGTCAAGAATTATCAATGTGTATTTGTAATGTCCCAAAAAGAGAACAGTGTAGTTTTAATCTAATTGCTAAGTATATATAGATAGTCTATATATATATTACAAAAGGAAAGTGGAAGTTTTTTTTTTTATCTTGAAAGATAAAATTACAAAATACATAATCTTCTTAAATACACTAGTAAATATCATGATGAGGCTAGATATGAAATGTTAACCTCAAGATGATGGAATTTTCATTCATGGATCTGCAAGGATATCTCAGATATTTGATTTATATGCTGAGAAGAACATGAGTTACAGGATTATAGTAAACCTGATAATCATTATGATGGATTACCAAATATTGAATTGGGTAAATTACTCATACTATGAATGTTAAAGATACTGTCCATAAAGATAATCAATTTTGAAAATTTGGTTTATCTTAATAGTTAGACTAGAGAATGAAGATGAGTTTCTTCAAAGAGATGGAAAACTCTAGTGGTTTAAATCTCTGTGTAGAAATCATATGGACAAAATTGTACACATATTTCATGCATGTTTAATGACAAGATTATTAATCATACTTAAGCAATTAATAGTGATTGAATATTTTTTCCTAGACACATTAAATATATAAGGATGATTATTGTCATAGTTATTTTCATTAATATGAAATATGACAATGGAATATCAAAACTCTTTCTTGAGAAATTACTTGAGCGAGGATGGTAAGTAATTGAAAGGTTTTTTGAATTCATATAATCTTTGGAAGTGTACGAAGTGAAATAATTCATGAATGGATAAATGCATGCATCTATAAAATTATTCTTATGTTTAATTATTAAATCCTCGTTTCGATTTATAATTGAAATAAGATAAATTTTAAGTATTCCTGAAAGCTAGTGGGAGTATTATGTTAAGGTTTTAAATCTTATATGTTGTATAACATATAGGAAGTAACATTCCTTGTAAGCTAAATGTTAAGTCTTAGATTGGAATGAAACTTCACTTGTAAGATTTAAGAATTAAAACATACAACCTTGGAATATATGTTTATTATTAATAAACATGTACAGTAAAATAAATGATTCTAATAAAACATGATATATCATTTGAGAAATGGATAAAATGTCTTTTGACAAGATAGAACATAAATGAAATCTAAGTTTGACATGTAGATTCATCATGTACATCATGTTGTGTATTTAAATTATTGTATCATTCTTGAATGAGAGATGATTTGACAACATTGATATCTAACTAGAAGTTATTAGATAACTTATGTAATGAATATTCTAATAGAATTACATCCTTAGCCTGGAATTGCTCCTAGATTCTATGGATGAACAATATGTCAATTATTGTGCAAATTGTCATCAGCTACAAACTTGAAATTTTGGAAGACACCAAACATTACACAATAAGATATTAAAGTTTACGGAGTTTTAATGAGCATATTTTTGTTTGTATACAATGATGCTGGTTTAATTGAGATGATACTCAATACTAGTCATGGTAGGATTTCATCCTTGCTAATGGCCATGTGAACTAGTTGTGTTACTAAAAGCACAGTTGTATTATACATTAAAAGAATAAGAATACTTTAAACTTAAAATGTTTGAAAGTTTAATTGTCATAAATTGGTGATAGAGGATGTCACACACTTCATGAATTATTATGTAGATTGGTGAATGCACACATACAAGAACTTCACTACTTGAATTCTTGAAATAAGTATTCTCAAAATTATGATAGCTCAAGTTGGTTGATTTATGCCTTGTCAACAAGTATGATTGTCATTACTTGAGGCATAATTCATCAACTAAAATTTTCATGCATTGATCTATTTAGTATTTGGATAAAGGATGTTAAAAAATTATTATAATAAATCAAATACTTGGTATTGTATCCTATATTTGCATGTTTAATCCGTGAATAAATTTATTTATTCTAAATCGTCCGTTGTCAATTAATGATATGGGAGTATCGTTAAATTAAGACAAATCTGAGTGATTTGGTAGAATATACTTAAAATTATATTGATGAGAAAGCATACCAATTTCAGATGATATTCAATGAATTGAATATAGGACTTATCCCAACTACATGATTTTACTTTATGGATATTGTTATTAAGTAAATCGTGAATAGTTATCCTCAGACTTGAGATACCAGATAAGTGTCATGAATGTAGTGCACTTCTATGGAACAACTTAACGCTATACGTAACTGGTAGTCATAAGGGTTGTTTCTTGAAATGTTGCAAAGTTCGTGGGTTATTCTTGTAGTCAATATAGAATTTGTTCCTTCAAATTTATTTGAAGTTTAATACTGTTGGGCCCCTCGTAGGGTTGACAAGATGTTTGCATGGCCATGACCAAGATCTCCCCTGAATATGTTAAGAAGATTTGGTAATCTTGCTCAATCACTTATAACGAGAAACAAAATGGTTGAATAAAGAATGACTTAATTCCATATCTTTATTTAACATGGTATTAGAAACAAAAGGATAAAAATAGTGAGAAATCATTAAAAGGTTTTTCCAAGAGCCTTGCTCGAGTTGTACTAGAGGCATCGAAGTGTTGCTAGACGCTAACCGATGTGATCACAATATTAAGATATGTCCAAGTGGGAGCTGTTGGTTTAATGGACAAAATATTAATAGATGTGTGTTAGGATCGAACTAGAGACCACGGAATTGCACACTTTGCGTATGAGAATTAAAGTTAATAATTAAATATAAAATGTTATATTTATTTATTATTTACACGAAATATATAACGAACGTTAAGTTAATTAAGTGTAATGGACTAACGATCGTTAAATGTTAAATGGAAGGACTAGATGTGAAATTAGAGATCGAGAAGGTTCTAGAAACCTTGGGGATTACTCCATACGATCGGCTATGGTTTCCTAAACCCAATCCATGTATAACTTGGTCACCAAGTTACTTTGGGTATAAATACAAGGCCTAGGGTCTTAGTATTTTATCTCTTGTACACAATACTTAAACCCTAAAATTGTTTTCTTGGTTTCTTTTATTCCAACCGATCGGATCCTACACCATAGGGTCGATTATTTTTTTGTTTTTTCATAAACAAATTGTTTTGTGTTATTTAAACTAACATTTACTTTAATTCGTTAATAGTACGTGTGTACAAGAACATGGTACAATCACACTATTGATTGTATCTTGGATTGAATTACAAAACGGAAAGGGGTAATTCTTATAATCCTATAAACCCTAATTAGGGTTCATCTCAATTGCTAGTTTTGTAGAATTGATTCTTGTTCGGCTAGAATAAAAAAGGTACACATACTTTATGTTTTAGTTAATTAATTATTCATTATACGTTCCTTTACGCTTCCGCATGTTTCTTTGATGTTTTATTTGTTTTATATATGATTGTCATAGTATATAATTCCAACAGCAGTCGATATAAAAAAGTCGGTCGATCGACTTTGGTGACCGACTATATAATCGGTCGAGTCCTTTGTGGCTATTTGGTCATACATCGGTTGAAAACCAAAGAAATCAAATTTCGGTTCAATTTTTGACCGATTTTATATATTACCATTTGATTAAAAAAATTAAAAAACTTTATCACTTTTAACAATTATAAATACCAACCACAAACACATTTTTAAACACACAATTTCAAACACAATTGTCTCAACACAAAATTATTATGGTTTGTCGTCTCCCTCATTCCGTTGAAGAAAAGCAAATTTATGATTTATATATTTCGTATCGTAGTTTATTTTAGTTTGTATGTTTTTTTAACCGTATCGTATTGCATGATTTATGTAATATTTGTATTATTAATTAACTTTTCTTTGTTGTTTACAATATTTGAAAAAAAAAGGTTCGGTCATCGACTGTGGCAACTCGGTCGTGTCTGGTCGCTGGAGAGAGAAAGTTGATGTGGCACCCGGTGACCTGGGTCATGAGTGTGCCTAGCCTTAAAGTCAAGTGAAAACCTCACATTATTGCACACTCTCATTAATGATTGGGACATTCAAATTTTGAGTGTTTGGACATTTATATCCTCACATTATTTTTAGTTATGTTTATCCTGTAAAGATATAAGTGTCCAAACACTCAAAATTTGAGTGTCCCAATCAATTATGAAAGTGTACAAATCACTTCCCTAAATCTAAGTGTTAATACAAATATCGTCATTAAACGTTATTTATATTTTCGATCTTTACCTAAGTTTTGTTAACGACAAAAGTAAATTTAATTTTTATAAAGCTTAAAGCTTGTCAAGTTTAATAGATATTAAATCAAGCTTTTCAAATAATATCTTCATCACTCAAACATTTACATTGTGATTAATCATATTTTGATATGACTCTAAACCATAATGTAAGTTAGTATTTTTAGTTCAAGAATGTTTTGGTTTCTTAAAACAAAATATTACATATGTATTTACATTTTAACATATTTCTAAAAATAGAAAAACAAACACATGACATCATGTAGTGCATCATTGAAATACTTAGAAGATTTCACTAGATACTTTGTGTAGATTTAGACTCTACATATCTTACACAATTTTGGATAGATATGGTTGACTTTGGTAAGATTTTGTGATCTTGTTGTCAGACCTCGGCGGCACCAAAATAATACACGGGCGGAACCCTTTTAAGGGTTCCGTGGTCCGTGGTGCCTGCTGATCATTTTGGCTATAAATAGCAAAGCCAAACCAAGTTGTTTTTCATCCCTTTCTATCATATTCTCATACATTCCTTCTCTCTAAAATTTCTAACTCAGTTTCATATCATATTAGTGATCTCTTTTGTAGCAAAGAAGATCAAGGCACATTCAAGCTTCAACAAGAAGTTGGATGTCTTGTTTGTTTGTTGTTGTATGATCTTGTGTTGATTCATACATCATTGGTATACCAAACCATCATAATCTTGTGAGTGTGAGTGGTTAGTATTTTAGTCCTTAAAATACATTGTGTGTGGGAGTGGTTGTACCCTTGAAAAGAACTCGACATTTAGCTTAGTGTCGGAAATAGTGTGTAAGCGAAGTGTAAAGGTTTCTCCGCCAGTGAAAGGAGCTTGTTGACTAGTGAAGTTAAACTCTCGAGTGTGAGACTCGGGGAGTGGAGTAGGGCAAGGAAAAAGAGTCCTTGTAGACCGAACCACTATAAACAACTTGTTGTGGTTTGATTGTTTCTTTCCTTATCTACTCTTTATATATTGTTGATTACTATTCACTAACATATCTAAGATCAATATCAATTGATCTTTCAATAAGTTTCAAAACAAAGTTTTTAATCGGTAAACTATTCAACCCCCCTTCTAGTTTTCCACAATTGGTACTAGAGCCTCGTTGCTCAAGAATTTCTAAAGTATATTGTATTTTATAAACTTGAAACGATCCATAGATTCTGAAAACTTTAAAGAATGGCAATCTATGCAAAGGCCACCACTCTTTGAAACCAATGGATTTATCTATTGGAAAAACCGTTTTGAAGCATATGTAAAATCAAAAGATATAGATCTTTGGTTTGTTATTGTTAAAGGGGATTTTAGTTCTACAACAAAAGATATTTCTGTTGATGATCAAAAGAAACTAATAGCTAAAAATAATGAAGCTAAAATGATGGTTTATAATGCTTTGCCTAGAAAAGAATATGAAAGAATTTTTATGTGTGAAACCGCTAAAGACATTTGGGAATCTTTGATTATTACACATCAAGGAAATTCAAAAGTCAAGGATAACAAAATTGATCTTCTTGTTCAACAATATGAACAATTTGTTATCCCTGAAGATGAAACCATTGATTGTGGCTTTGCTCGCTTTAATACTATTATTACATCACTTAAAACACTTGATGAATCTTTTCGTAGTAAGAACTTTGTCAGGAAATTTCTTAGAACACTCCATCCGAAGTGGAGAGCTAAAGTGACGGCTATTGAGGAATCAAAAGATCTCTCAAAAATGCCACTAGACGAGCTAATCGGAAACCTCAAAGTACACGAAATGGTGATGGAGAAAGATTCGGAAATCATCAAAGGAAAAATAGAGAAAATCAAATACGTTGCTCTAAAAGCAAGAACGGAATCAAGTGATGATGACGAATCTTGCTCCGGTAGTGAAGATGAGGAGTATGCCATGGCCGTTAGAGATTTCAAAAAGTTCTTTAGAAGAAGAGGAAAGTTTGTAAGACAACCTCGAGAAGAAAAGAAGCCATTCCGAAAAGATCGGGATGACAAAAAGGTCAAAGGTGAAAGAAAGTGTTTTAGATGCGGTGATGCAAGTCATCTAATAGGAGATTGTCCCAAGCCACCTAAAAACAAAACTGAACGAGCATTTGTAAGTGGCGCTTGGAGTGATAGTGAGGATGATGAAGAGTCGAGCAAGGATGAGATCGCTCTAATGGCACACGAGTCAAACGAGGTACATTCCGACTCATCTTATTCCTCTATTGATGATGACACTTTGCAAAACCAATATAATCAATTGTGTGAGCTTAGTCTAAAAATCATAACTAAAAATAAGTTTTTAAAGACTAAAAAGGAATTTTTAGAAAATGAAGTCTATGAGTTAAAAGAAAAGGCAAAACGATTAGAAAAAGGAAAAGCAAATGACGATGGTTGCAAATCATGTCAAGAGCTTAATCTTGAAATAGAAAAACTAAAGCTCACACAAGATGTTCTCATCGAACATAATTCTAAGTTTAAAAGGTTTAATAAAAACATTGCTTGTGCCGATGAAATAGTTAGAATTCAAAAAACACCAGGAAACATGAATGGACTAGGATTTAATGAGGTGTTAATTCCGAAGAGTCAAACCAAAACGGCCGAAAAAGACAAACAAACTGTCAAATCTGTTGCAGTACATCACGGACCAGACGGACCCAAAAACAGGGTTACGTCCTTTGTAAAAAATGGTGCCGTGGGAACTGTAGCAGGACAGAATGTTTGTGATACGGACCGTAGTGAATTTGTCAAAGTAACAAAGAAAACCAAGGATAGTGTTAAACTAAAACCTGCTGTTACATCAGGAGTAGGACTTGCTAGAAATGAATTTAGATCTAAAACTACTCAACAACGACATAAAACACCTTTTGCCAAACGCCCCTTTCCTAAGAGCAACCACAATATACAACCCAACTATCAACATAACGGTTGGAATCAAAACTTCCCTAGACCATATCAAACTCCAGATTACATGCCATGGAACTCTTACCCATCATTTCCATACATGAATCAAGTAAATGGTATGTTTAACCCAAACGGACCCATGAGATATTGGGGACCAAACGCTTGCGTTATTTGTGTCTTAGGTATGCTTGAAAGTTGGATTGGAACCTGATGAGTGGATAAAAGATAGTGGATGCTCACGACACATGATGGGCAACAAAAGCCTCTTATCAACATACCAAGAGTATGACGGAGGTAATGTCACTTTTGGTAGCAATCTCAAAAGCAAAATCATTGGCAAAGGTACGATCGTTCATAACTCCCTAACTATTGAAAATGTTGCTCATGTCGATAGGTTGGGATTTAATCTACTTAGTATTAGCCAATTATGTGATAAAAAGTATAAAGTACTATTTGAAGAAAATGGTAGTAAAATACTAAAAGATGGTATCACCATAGCTAAAGGAGTTAGGAAAAATAACATATACGTCATGAAAATAGATAAAACATCTAATGACAAACTTTGTCTAACAACATTAGATGATAGCTCAACTATTTGGCATAGACGCTTAGGTCACGCTAATATGAGACTTATACAAAACCTATCTTCAAAAGAGCTAGTTAGGAATTTACCAAAACTTAAATATGACCAACATTTTTGCGACGCTTGCAAAATTGGTAAACAAACCCATAGTAGTCATAAGGCTAAAAACATGGTGTCCACATCTAAGTGTCTAGAACTTTTGCATATGGACTTGTTTGGTCCATCCGCTATAAGAAGCTATGGAGGAAACTTATACACTTTAGTCATAGTAGATGATTACTCAAGGTTTACTTGGACGTTGTTTTTGAAAACCAAAAATGAAGATTTTGATAAATTTGAAATTCTTAGCAAGAAAATTCAAAATCAACTAGGTGTTAACATTGTGTTGATTCGAACGGATCATGGTCGTGAATTTGACAATGAAACATATTTTGGAAACTTTTGTGATGGTATAACACACAACTTCTCGGCTCCTCAAACACCTCAATCAAATGGAGTAGTAGAACGTAAAAATAGAACCATTCAAGAAATGAGTAGAACAATGCTTAATGAACTAAACATTCCTCAAAAGTTTTGGTGTAACGCCGTTGACACTTCTACATATATTTTAAATAGAGTCTTAATACGTCCTTTCTTAAACAAAACACCATATGAGCTATATAAAGGTAAAAAGCCAACTTTAGGATATTTTAGAGTATTTGGATGTAAATGCTTCATTCTTAATACTAAAGATTATCTCACCAAGTTTGACCTAAAGTCTTATGAAGGTGTATTTCTTGGTTACTCACAAACTAGTAAAGCTTACATTGTCTTAAACAAAGAAACAATGAGAGTCGAGGAATCGTTGAACATAACATTCGACGAAAGTCCACCTCCCTCTAAGACATCACATTTGGTAGATTATGACTTAGTTGAAAGTCAACTTGTAGAAAGTCAAGAAATAATTGAAAATGACAAGGAAAATGAACCATTAAATAATGAAATTATAAACATCAAAGAATCCAAAAGTCATCCTTTAGAAAAGGTTATAGGACAACTTAATCAAAGAACCTTAAGATCACAAGCCCAAAATCAAAGTAATCATTTTTGTTTTGTATCTACCATTGAACCGAAAAACATAAATGAAGCAATAAAAGATGAATCTCGGGTAATTGCTATGCAAGAAGAGTTAAACCAATTCGTTAGAAATGATGTTTGGAAGTTAGTTCCAAAACCTAAAGATCAAACTATAATTGGAACGAAATGGGTTTTTCGAAATAAAATGGATGAAAATGGTGTAGTATCTAGAAACAAAGCTAGGCTTGTCGCACAAGGTTATAATCAACAAGAGGGTATTGATTATGATGAAACTTATGCACCGGTAGCTAGGCTCGAGTCTATTAGAATCTTACTCGCATATGCATGTGCTTATGACTTTAAATTATTTCAAATGGATGTTAAGAGTGCGTTTATTAATGGGTTTATTAACGAAGAAGTATATGTTGCTCAACCTATCGGTTTTACCAACTTTGAGAAACCACATCATGTCTTCAAACTCAAGAAAGCATTATACGGTCTTAAGCAAGCACCAAAAGCTTGGTACGATAGACTTAAGACTTTTCTTGTTGAAAACTGTAACACCCCCGAAAATCTTAATGACAGCGGAAGACTAATTCGGGTGTTACTTGAATGGAGATCATAGTCAATAATTATAGAAAACGACTCGAAAGAGACGTTTTATTAAAATAGTTATCATTCATCGAAAACTCATAGTTTGATACAAAATATTGTAAATAGATAAAGTGTTTTTCCCCAAAAGAAAGATCATGAGTTTGAAAGAAATGATAACTTTTATGTTTTACACCACCAGATAAGCCTTGCCATGCCCTGTTCCGCACCTTGGTCATAATCTTCACTGATTACCTGAGATAACATGCTTAAAAAGGTCAACAAAAATGTTGAGTGAAATCCATAGGTTTAAAATAAGTTGAACACAAGTATAAGATCATGATCATTGTAAACTAACAATATCATAAGAAAAATATCACAGATTATTATGCGCTAAGCTCATGAAACCAAGACTCAACTGCATACACCGAATTACCAGTGTACGTAAATATGCCCCAAAGGAGGTAATAGCCAATTACCTAAAGATATTCGATATGGTGCGCCCCGGTTATTTCTCTATAACCGAAACGGGGTTCGTTATTCCCCATAGTACTATTCACGATATCTACGTTCACTCGCGGTGACTAATGGTTCATGATCAGGGGACTTGTGGCTAACAACTTAGGCAGTACCAATAATCAAGAAGATCAAGCATTTATGAAAAACCCTTGTGTTCTAGTTTAGAGCATGTATCTCCCTCGCGGGGTTTATAAAAATAAAGTAAAAGCGAGGCTATGAACTCACCTTGATGATAATGCACACGCACAAAAATAGATCAAGCACAATGTAGCGGAGGTTCCAACTCGAAACCTAAAATGATGAGATGGCGAATCCCAGTAATGAGCATTTTGGTTCGCGACCAAAATAATAGAGCATTGAATATTCTTATTCAATAGATCATTGGATTGTCCAATCCAATAGTGTGCGATCGTGATTAACGTTTTAAGTTAATTTTCATGCTACATTGTCTTAACTAGTGATCCTCACTTACGCATAAGTGAAATGTTCCCCCGTTGTGATCTTAATAGATTTGTTGCGCATTTTAACGTATTTAGATTCCCCGAGTATTTTATCGAAATATGTACCTTTTTTACATACACTTAATTATTTTCTAAAAATATATATATATTTACATATACATATATATATATTTACATTTACATATATATATAGGTTAAATTCATCGTTATTGAAAATATTACGCTCATGAGGTCAAAATACTTATTTTTACGAGGCTATAATGATATCATAAGTTTTGCTAAACTTTTCCCGAATTTACACTTTTTACCCTCGAGTTACAAAAAGTACAAGTTTAGTCCCTATACTTTTAGAAAATGACACTTTGTACCCAAAATGTTATAGGCTTAAAGTTTTCAGATTTGACACTTTTAGTCCCTCGGTAAAACTGATTTTTACAAAGTTAACTTTTGTTACACTTTAAAACATTTACTTATTTAGTTATAAATTTATTGGAAGTGTAGGGGTATATTCTGCCAAACTGTGAAAGTTATAAAGATAAAAAGGAAGGAAAAGTGTCAAAGGATGGGCTCGAACCAGTGACCTCTTGCCTAAACCCAAACGCGCCTACCAACTGAGCTAGGCTCTTTTTGTGTTAATTCTACGTAATATGCCATATATCTAGTATAGTTCCTGCGTTAAAAATTCTTGCATTTGGGCTACTGTGATCGTGGCCATGCATGGTATCCATTTCCTTGTTTCTTTTAATTCTTCTTCTCAACTTGTTAAGCCTTTTAGTTCTTATTATGTCTATGTTTTCCACAAGGTGGTGAGCTTATATGTTCGGCTTATTACAAATAAGCTCGAAAGAAAAGCTCTTGGCTTCCTTGGGCTCGAAGTGGGTTTAAGTTATACGTGTGACATATACTCGTGATGACAGAAAATGATATCGAAAATGAAATGCGAGATGGTCCTAGCGAAACTTACCACACTCACTTGGAGTGGAGATGTTACGTGAAATGAGTGAACGTGTCGAATGAACTCGAGTACTCCTTGTTCTCCTTATAACTTGTTACCCGAATCCTATTTTACCCAAGTCTCCTAGTTGTTAATAACCCCAAACTCTTTGCTTCCTTACTTCTAGCTCGACATAAACATAAGAGAAAAAGTGTGAAGTGTTTGTGTTTGTGTTGTGAGAGAAGTGTTTGTGTTTGAGAGTTGTGATGAAAGGTTATGCATGTGTGTAGCTCTTTTGGTGGAGCAAAGCATGGTAGTTTGTTTATTTTATTTGTGTTGTCCCTAGAATTCAAGGAAAGGAAGTATGAAAAGATGAAGTCCATAAGCATGTATGCTAGGATCGGCTAAGAACAAGGGCATGCTTGGTGTTGTCATGTCACAATGGAAGAAGAAAACATATTACTTGGTGGTTAACCAAGTTAAAAGTGGTCAAGGGAAGTCCTAGAGGAGTTGTTTAATACTTAGGGTAACTCAAAAGAAGATGTTGTCTCTTTTTGTTCATATCTACACGCATGGGATCAAGGTCAAAAGAAATGTTTGTGAGTTTCATCTTGTGTCCCTGTCGAGAGTGATAGTGGCGAAGGACCCATGGTTCATAAAGTCTTGGTTGAGTTAGTGGGTCTTGGTGATTTTAGAGTATTATAAAAATGGGTTAGAGTAGCTAAGGTGTTTTCTTGTCTTCCTTATTCACACATACACTCAAAGATTAAAGACCACATGGGGAAATAAACTTGGTCTTGACTTTTTGGTATATATTTTTGTTGTTGTTGGTCGACAGGTTACACGAAGAGAAACACAACATATACTTGAATGTGTATCTTCTTCTTGTTTAGCTTTTCGTTTGGATGGCCCAAGGAAAACATGTATTGCGATTGGGCTTGGGTAGTGAACAAGGCCCAAAAGGATATAAGTAAGGTGTTGGGCTAGTCAAGCAAATCGACAAGGCCCAAATTAAAATATTAGTGTGGGCTTGATCCGGTCGTGAGGCCCATTTATGTGTCGGGTTCGAGTGGTGAAAAGTCCAATGAGTTCCGAGGCCCAATACGAATTTTATATATTTTTGCTATAATTAAATTCGTAATTTTTACAAATTTTTACGTATTCATTACGTATTTTAAGGTTATCAAGATCTTGGGGAAATTTATTTAGATCACAACGGTATATTTATGAACGCTCGAGCTGCGTTGATCATGCATATGTCAAATGATATGCAAAAGTGATGTTTAGAAATTTTCATGACGAAATAGATCGTGATTAATTCCTGATTAAAGCGTTAAGTACATTGAAATTTTCCGGGAGCTTACAAAAACACATACACCATGGGATTAGTAGATAATACTCTTTTTACCAAGAAAAAGGAATCACACATTATCATTGTTCAAAGGGAAAATGACGCAAATAGACCGCGCGCCCTGATGCATATCACTTTCTAGACCACTTTTATTTTTAATTTGAAAATAGAACGAGGGCAACCGCTGTCATTGGGCAACTCATCGACATTGCGACAAGTGTCCCATATGTGTAAGGTATTGTTTTTTGGGCAACTAAAAAGCGGTGGGCAACCGTATAATTTTAAAAAGGGTTCTATCGTCATTTTACGTTAGACAAAAAAGTACACATTTGAATCGTAAAAGTACAGTATCCATTAATTAAGAGAGTTCAAAATCCAAAAGTCACTGACCAATAAAGCATCCATAGTTATCGGTTTTCTCTTGCTTCTCGCAGTACTATTTTCACAAATCAAACCGTCTTCTTCGTCAGCCCCCTGTCTTCCTTGTAACATCAGTTATGTCACCATCTTTAAAGCTACAGTGTTGATTGCAAACCACATTCGATTGATCAAGTTTTAAAAAAATGTTCCCAAATATGGTACGTAAATATTGTTCTCGTTGTTTATTACATATGACTATTTCCAATTGGTTCTGTGTTATAATAAATCGTTTTTGTTATTCGATGAATAGCTATGTTAGATAGGTGTTAATTCCATTTTATAATCCGTTGCTCTTTTTTATGTGTATCTGATTCATAATTATGTAGGGTATGATACCTTAGATGTCGTTAGTTAAGTATGTAACATTACTTGGTTCATTAAAAAATTTAGTGGCAGTTTGTAGACTAATAAGGAGTGGTTTTTTCATCAAAAGCTATATGATCCTCTATACTTTGAAACACCAAAGTTGGATCTGCAATCCCTTTACCCTTTCCAATATCAGTTTGAGTAACTACATCTTTCTGCACAGGTTCACCAATGTTTAAAGTCTTAGCAATAGCTCTAGGTGCAGGGATAGGGTGAGATTGCTTTTGGTTAACCAATTGTATGGCAATCTCATTGTCAGCCTTTTTTGGTTTTGGTGTTGGTGTTATTGATGTGGTTATAATTGTAGCAATGGTTGCCTATGCAGTGGAAACGTCTGAACTGGCAGTGGGTATAATAATAGCAGCAGTGGTTACTCCAATACTAGCGGTGGATGCAGCAATACTGGAAGTGGTTGCCTGCACCCCTTCATTCTCCTTTTCTTCAACTGCAGCCTTTAAAGAATCATCTTGACTCTTGAGGTTTGGAAAATTTATGTTTCCTAGTTAATAATATCAATAACTAATGGAATTTTGAGTTTAGTATTGGAATTAAGTCTAGTTAGAGTATATTCGCATGTGAAGAATATCGAGATTGGCTATTATTTTGATTATTTATGTTTTCACAAATGATATCATAAAATCATAACATAAAATTTGACGCAGTAATCTAGTACCTTGTTAATTAGATAAATACTTATTACCTTACATACCTAATCAAGCCAAAATAGCACATTCTTAAACATTTACAAAACACATTCATAATCCTAAAAATCATCAGCATCAGCTGCAACTTCTTTGAGTCTGTTGATAATATTTTTGGCACATTCAACCATCTCTTGATACTTAGCTTTGACAACAGCATTATGATCTTTCAAAATCTTAAAACTGGTTTGCATCTCTTCATACTTCGCTTCAGCATCAGCATTATAATCTTTGTAAATCTTAAAATCAGCTATCGCCTCTTCACACGTTGCTTCCAAATTAGCATTATCATCTTCGATCCTCTTGAAACGCACTTTCATATCTTCATACTCACATTCATACTCTGGAAGTTGTTCAATCATTCTCTTCCTCTTATCAATCAGCTCTTGTTTCTCTCTAAAATTTCCTTCTATTGGGAAAGTCTTTCCCGGCTCACAAGCAATTACCATTCTCTTGAAATGGTCTATCATGTCTTTAAATAAAGAATCGTGCAAATTAGTACAATTCGGAGTGCATGTACCATCTTGACAGAAAGAACATGCCATTTCGTAAATGATTGTAATGATTCATAATCTAATTGATCTAAATGTCAATTGACTAAAATATCACAGTAGAAGTGAAAGGTAAATTTCACAAATGAAAAGGTGTTTTTAGTTTTTGTGTAGACAGCTGTATTATTTATTGACAATTTGAATTGGTGTATAGTGTGAATAATCCAAACTAACTGTAATAATTGGTGTTTGCAAATGGGTTTTTTGTGGTCACAAAGAGTTAGAGTATCAGTGGCCTCTGCATTTTACTTTTTTTGACTTTTTTTGTGAACTCTAGCATTTGACTATTTTGTTTTCACTTTTCACCTGTTTACTGGTAAGTATGTCAGTTGCTTTTTGGGAAATGGTTTTTGTATTTTTAAATCAAATTAATAATCTTCAACTATCAACATCCACACATTCCTCGAGCATTACCAATGCATCAAGTCATAAAAGACTTGATGCACTGAACACAATTACTCCACTGCAAAAAGCATTTGCATATTTAATGTTGGGTGAAAAATGAAATTTTATAAATACAAAAGCTTTTTGACAATAGCTTCAAACACTTGAAGTCTTTACTAGTGTTTTTGTAAAAAGTCTTCTTCAAAGTTATTGCCACAATGGAACAAGTCATTTGAATATCTTATTAGAATAGTAAAAAAGTCTTTCACCAAGTTAAAGTCTTTCACCAAGTTGCATTGCGGATGCTTACACTTTCATCGAAGAATCCAAATTAAAAAATCGTTGTCCTTTTCTTCTTTTTTATAAACAAATCCAGGTTTGTTGTACTCCCCCGTATGTACTTTGTTACCTTATTCGTTCATATATGTATAGAGTACATGAATATAAATAACTATGCAGCTTTATGTTTTATATTCTATTATTAAATATTTATTTAATTAAAAGTTATTGAAATTGTTATTAGGGTTTATGTTTTATAGGACATGGCGAAAACCAAATAAGTCATATTTAAAGTGCACCACAACGGGAAATTTGAATTTCAGCCACTCCGCTATGTAGGCGGTCTCCTTGCTGATGTCTGGTGTTTTAGCTCCACCAGGGTTGCATTTACCAGGGTGCTTGATCATGTTTTGAATGATATTGGAGGGGAAAAATGGGCTTTATTTTATGCTGCACCAAATAAGGCACTAGAAGACGGTTTAACATTGTTGTACACAGACAATGACGTTCGACGAATGTATGACCTTGCTGATGAGAATGGATCCATGGACGTCTACATTGTGCACGAGCTACAGGCTTTGTCACAATTTTATTTCAAAAACATGGTATGTCAGGAAGAGGACGCTGGCATGCGGTGCGATAGTGCAACACCTTTCAAAAGAAGGAAGTTAACAAAGTGTGTTGCTATCACAAAAACTGAAAGAGGGTTCGAGATCATAGAAAAAAAGGGCTAGTGCACAAGGAATGGTTCCACCTGTTATGAATGTTTGTTCTTGTAAAAAATAATTATGAGTTTATGCTGCCAACCATGCGATAGTGCTTCTATGCCAAACTTAGTGCTGTTAGGTTTATGCTGTTAAGTATATCCTTTATGATCATATGGTTAAGAATTATGGTTGCCCGATCGTACAACAAGTAATGCCCAATGATGGCATTTAGTTGCCCAAATTGCAAATTGGAAGGTGGCATGAGGTTCCAACGAAATTGCCCAATAACTTTAACTTGATTGTCAGAATTTTCGTGTGTAGATACTAGATGTTTTGAAAGTACAAATTAATTTTGATTAAATTGGGGATAAAAAACCACAACATGGTTGCGTTTTTGGAAAAACCAAAGGAGGCTACATGGTTTGAACAAATTATCAATTATATGCATATGTGAATACGCAACCACTGCTACAGTTTAAAAAACCACTAGTTGAAGTTCAAACCACCGCTAGTGTCGCTCAAACCACCGCTAGTGTCGACGCAAATATCAACTTTGTTTCTGTTTTCCAAATGACTAGTTGAAGTTCAAATTTTAAAAGTGAAATTTAAAGCGCGGATATGAATGATTTACTTCAGTTTGTCAAACGTGCTTAAGCAACATTTTGAAAACCAACAACAGATGTACAGACATAGCAAACTTTCAGTACAAAAAAGGATGATAATAAACCGATAAATTCAAACGGTTTGTAATTACGGATAAGTCTTATCCAAATACCAAAAAAGGAGAGAAAATCTGCAAGTAAATATTCACGTTCCTTCCCTAGAAATTTTATGACAAATCCAACAGGAAAAATAGATGCCCAGGAGCCTAGGCACGTGCCTAACCACAAAACAGTAATTGGAAATTAATTATACCGCATGCAAGAACAGTAAAATCCTCCCTTTAAATACGCGAGGTAAATAAAGGGAAAGCACATAAAAAAACAACCATTCCTCCACCAAAAAAAAACAACAAAGAGAAGTTGAAAATGTTAACCCGTTGCCCACGCACCGTCGGTTCCAAAAAGCCCATACATAGCCTAAACCTTTACCCCCAAAAACAAAAACATAAGCGCAAAGCAGTTGCTGCGACAACTGAAACATCTTCTTAAATGACTACTAAAAACAATTTGTCGTTTCTAAGACGACAAAATTGACCTATCTCCGCGACCATTCACAACATTCCTTCAACCAAAACCCGTGTCCTTTGAGGTTTGTGGAAGCCTGCCCTGACCATATGGCGTACCAAAGGTTGGAGTTTAAACCGATTAGACTCTCATTAGCCATTTGGGATGTTCAAAGTTCAGGCAATTCTTTTTTAACCTCGCTCTTCCCGAGCGGAAGAAGGATGTATATCATGGGTATTGGGGTCGAAGGAGTGGTAGAATGTGCAAAGAGAGGCAAACAACACGGCTGAAATTTCTGGTCTCAGTCCTCTGTTGATTGCAGCCCGGCCCCCGAAGCAAGTGTACGTCTACTAATCCTGGCATATCGGGTTGGATAGACTGGGTTAAAGGTAAAAATGACGAGCTTGCGGGCACTGGAATTAGTTTTAGAGCAAACCACATAAATAATTCGTAAAAAAAATCCCATGCTATCGTGTAGGGGATGATTGGTGTACTTTATGGCAGTTCTCTCTCCTCACTCCAATTCAAACCTATCACGTCAGCGTGTGGATGTATTTTTTCTGAATTATTTGTGGTTCTACCATTGCTCTAAAATAAAAGCTGCGCGGATTGGAAAAGCAACCCCACTAAAAGCTCTTCCAGTACCGCGCATAGGGGCGCATAGGGGCGGATTTACACGGGAAACCCGTTGAGAAGCCTATCGAACTTCTGCAGGGAATCCCATATGAAAATACGGCCGCCCCAGGAGAACCAAACGACAGGAAATCCTTCAAGAAAATGATAGCAAACAAGAAGAAATCCACACTCACAATTAAGTCACGTACCACTGCTAATGTAGTTTTTCACTGCTAGTATCATTGTGTCGGTTTAATATGTAACATTCTAGAATTTCTTGGGTAGGATGTTTTGTACGGATAAGTATGCTAAGTATAATTATCTTGTATATTGTAAAGGACTCCTTAGCTTATAAAAGGAGGTCCAGGCTAGAGTTTGATATAACTTTTCGGCATATTTAGAGTCGATACACTTCAAGGTTGTAATCGCTAATACTATTCAGAGTATTCGTGTATTAATATTATTTCCAGGTGTTTTATAGACCATAAGTTATTGTAAAAACGTCAACATCTTCACTTTGACGTAAGCACATAACGCTTCAGGTTATTACATGTGTAGAGTGAGTTGATTATTTTGAGGTTTATGCGCTTTTTCTAAGCGTCATAAAATGGTGTCGTGTCTAGATAGTAGATGACGATAACGGTTGCGTTTGCTGATTAGAATAGCACATTTGGGGATAAATACGTCCAAAAATACTAACAACTGCTACAAGAGTAAAACAGTTGTTTTGAAAGTACAGATTAATTTGGATTCAATTGGGGATAAAAAAAATAGAGTTACAACTGCTAGGGAAAAACATAGTTTAGACCCACACACATCATAATTCGCAACACCTAACAATCTGTTGCAATCAATTTCGAAATAAACATCAATGGTGCCCAACTCTTCTGCTGCAACTCACAACATGGTTGCGTTTTTGGAAAAACCAAAGGAGGCTACATGGTTTGAACAAATTCTCAATTATATGCACATGTTAATACGCAACCACTGCTACAGTTTAACAAACCATTGCTAGGTTTGCTCAAACCACCACTAGTGTCGACGCAAATACCAACTTTGTTTCTGTTTTTTCCAAATCAGTTATAATAAAAAAAGTCCCTCCTGCATATGGTTTTTTGCGAATTAAAAGGTTGACTAGTTGAAGTTCAAATTTTAAAAGTGAAATTTAAAGCGCCGATATGAATGATTTACTTCAGTTTGTCAAACGTGCATAAGCAACATTTCCAAAACCAACAACAGCTGTGGAAGCTACATTTTTCCAAAAAAAAAGTATATAGAGACATAGCAAACTTTCAGTACAAAAAAGGATAATAAACCGATAAATTCAAGCGGTTTGTAATGACGGATAAGGCTTATCCAAATACCAAAAAAAGGTGAACAAATCTGCAAGTAAATATTCACGTTCCTTCCCTAGAAATTTTGGGACAAATCCAGCAGGAAAAATAGAAGGGTAGGAGCCTAGGAACGTGCCTACCCACAAAACAGTAATTGGAAATTAATTATACCGCGTGCAAGAACAGTAAAATCCTCGCTTTTAATACGCGCGGTAAATAAAGGGAAAGCACATAAAAAAAACAACCATTCCTCCACCAACAAAAAACACCAAAGAGAAGTTGAAGATGTTAACCCGTTGCCCACGCACCGTCGGTTCCAAAAAGCCCATACATAGCCTAAACCTTTACCCCCCTAAAAAAAACATAAGCGCAAAGCAGTTGCTGCCACAACTGAAACATGTTCTTAAATGACTACTAAAAACAATTAGTCGTTTCTAAAATGTCGAGAATGACGACTAATAACACATCCCCGCGACCATTCACAACATTCCTTCACCCAAAACCCGTGTCCTTTGAAGTTTGTGGAAGCATGCCCAGACCATATGGCGTACCAAAGGTGGGAGTTTAAACCGATTAGACTCTCATTAGCCATTTGGGATGTTCAAATTTCAGCCAGTTACTTCTTAACCTCGCTCTACCTGAGCGGAAGAAGGAAGTATATCATGGGTATTGGGTCGAAGGAGTGATAGAATATGCAAAGAGAGGCTTAAAATTATGGTCTGCAGTCCTCTGTTGATTGGTGCCCGTTTCCCGAAGCAAGTGTACGTCTACCAATCCTGGCTGATCTGGTTGGATAGACTGAGGTCAAGGTAAAAATGACGAGCTTGCGGGCACCAGGATAAAATATAGAGCAAACCACTGCTAATGTAGTTTTTCACTGCTAGTATGATTGTGTCGGTTTATATGTAACATTCTTGAATTTCTTGGGGAGGATGTTTTGTATTAGATAAGTATGCTAAGTATAATTATCATGTATATTGTAAAGGACTCCTTAGACTATAAAAGGAGGTCCAGGCTAGAGTCGATACACTCCAAGGTTCTACTCGCTAATACTATTCAGTGTATTCGTGTATTAATAATATTTGTAGGTCTTTTATAGACCATAACTTATTGGTGTGAATTTAATTTGTTAACATTAATATTTGTTTTCAAACATACTATTCAAGTGAACACTGATGAAACGGAAATGTCGATGTATTGTAACTAGTTAGATTAAAAAAATGTTACATTATTTTTGTTAGGTCACGGATTTTAAAAATACCACAAAATTGTTATAAAGAGAAACACAATTGGTTGCTCCTAATTGGTTGATTATATGTGTAGAGTGAGTTTATCATCAGTTTGACGTAAGCACATAACGCTTCATGTTATTAGATGTGTAGAGTGAGTTGATTATTTTGAGGTTTATGCGACTTTTCTAAACGTCAAAAAATGGTACAATGCTTTTATGCTTGATTACTTAAATTAAATATCTGTAATTATAAAATGAATTGGTTGCCAAATTACAACTGCTAGTTAATTTTTACTACTGCTAATTATACTGACTACTGCTAGTAAACTGAATAGGTTGTATACTTACAACTGCTAATATTATACGCACAACTGCTAGTTATTATAACAACTGCTAGTGATAGAAGTTGCCCTACGTTCAACAGTTAGTTGCCAAATTGATATTTGGAAACAACTGACTACTGCTAGTAAACTGAATAGGTTGTATACTTACAACTGCTAGTATTATACGCACAAATGCTAGTTATTATAACAACTGCTAGTGATAGAAGTTGCCCTATGTTCAACAATTAGTTGCCAAATTGATATTTGGAAACAACTGCTAGTTGGCGAGATGAAATAAAAATGGATAATGGAAACAGAGGAAATACTAAATACATTGACATACAACGTTTCATACAGACGACAACCTACAACATATTACGATTACTACATATACCCTTGATAAACAGACACACCAAACTTTGTGTACACAAATTTAATTGACGCAAGGTATTGAAACCATACATAAAACTACAACCACTAGAACAATTTTACAACGGCTTTGACGGAAGATCGGGGGAGTTTCAACAGCTTCCTAGCGAACTCCCAATTCGTCTTGATATTATCATAACCATCGTCCATCAAATCGCTGGCCCTGATATACATTTTCTTTAACGACGTGGAACAAGCAAGTATAAACTTTATTATGTGTAATTCATTCTGTGATCTAGGAAAGGATCGAAAAATCACTGTCTGAATCTGCCCATGACTGAATGTGGTTGTGTCTAAATCAAATGAAGGTTGTTCCAAAGGTAAAACACTAAGCGTGTGTGCAGCCTGGAAAATCAAATAGTATTGAGATAGAAAAACATGGCAGTTTACGGATGTTTATTTGATACGTATGAAATAGAGTAATAAAGTATTACACTTACTCTGGTTTCCAGCTTTTTCAAGTTTGGAGATACGCGAATCATTTGGACGATGAGTGACACGATAACAGTCTCGCCAAAATCAACTCCTTTTAGATTCAGATTAACGAGGGATACAAACGGCAAAGGGACATTCATCCTGGAATTACCATCACGCATTAACTACAACAGGTCGAGTTTTGGGTTAGTTTCAAAGATTAAATGTCGTTACAGTTACACATATATTTAACATTGTAAAATTAGAAGTGTAAATCTCAAAACGGTCTTACCTTGCAATAGTCAAAATCCAATGTAAGGGTCTCAAGAGATGGAAGTCTTGTCAGGTGAAAGATATTGGATGCTATGATTGTCGTGACAGCATTCGAAATACCGAATGACAAATGTAACTTCTTCAAATTCCTAAGACTTGCAAGATTCCATAGTTTCATCCCGTTTGTACTCTCAACATCCAATATAAGAGACTCAAGTAAGGGACAACCAACAATTAAATCCCAAACTGTACCGGTAAGAAATTTGACTAAACACAATTCTAAGCTCAATAAATTTGGAAAACTAGTGAAAAACACCAAACTAGGAAAATCACAACAATGAATTTCAAGATGTTTCAATTCAATACGCCCGTAAAGTTCGGTTGGCAATGTAACTGGTTGTCCATACCAGTTTCTAACTGTCAGCTCCTGAATTCCTTGCAGTGCCAAAAACATAAGCCAATCACGAATCTCTTCATAATTCAAGTCTTCCATTCCAGACAACGGTTTGGGATCTACAGAGAAGACAAACTTTTTTATGGGACCCGTAAGCTGATTTAAAAGTCTAGTAACATGGCTCCCATCAAACTTATATGTTAAATAATAATAGAAATCCTCATCAATTATGACTTCGGTAAGCAAGGTCCACTTAAACCTCCAATTTGTAGATAAAATAGAGGTGCTCACCGCTTCTGTTATTGGCAACCGATTCAAAATGTTACCGATCACTGTATCTGGCATGTTGCTAATATAATCTCTCATAATGGTGATAACATTAGCTCGAAACGACATGGTTTTCAAGGAAATTTTTTTGGTTTTTTTAATTGTCGACAGGAGGCTTTGGATGAGGGTTGTTGATTTGCAATTGATGGTCAGAACGAGGGTGTGTTATGATCATTATATGTGGTTGTTGGGTTGGTTCATTAATTCGCGCGCCCAAGATACAAGCTTTTCAAAGTTGGTCCGTAAAATATGGCCAAAACCCATTTTACTGCCTCCAACTTGGCTAACTGGAATTCCTGTTACCCTGAACTTTTAAGGGCGCGGGACGGTACCCTAGGTCATGTGCCGTTAAATATTTGATAGGCCCAATAAAACCTATTAGTCTTCTACATTAAAAGTAAAATATCCAGAGAAAACAAAACGTCGCCTCCTTTAACGTTGATCCTGTGATACTTTAAATAGAATATTTTTAGATTTTGTTGTGAAAAATTTGTGAAAGGTGAGTTTTAGTAGATTATTTATTCTCTATTGTTGTTGTTTGCTTTTTAATTATATCCAACTACATTAATACCAACAGTACATGTTATGGTTTATTAGGGCAATTGTTAATGATTGTAAAGTGAGGATAAATTGTTATTCTGTCAAACGACATTATTTATTGATGTATTATATTGGTTTACCATTATGCAGGCATGCAGCATGAATGATAATGACGATGGAGGGTACGAGGAACATGACGTAGATGAAGATGATTTTGAAGAAAATAGTGAACATGAACTTGATGCAATGACATAGACTCTTGATCCCAATCAAGATGAAGAGATGGCTCTTGGTATAGAAGTAGTAAAAAAGCACTACAGGATCTTGCAACATACAAGAGAACCTACTAATCAAGATGAAGAGATGGCTCTTATTACGTTTGTTCTGTGATACATGTTTGGCTTATTCAATATTTCAGTTTAATGAGTCTGCAAACTAAGTTCAAAGTTAGGTATGTATTTTAATGATACAACAAATGAAATAACTACGTAAAAATTGAAAACATTGAATCATGAAAGCAACGCCAAACATTGAAAATGAATTGGTTGTATACTTACAACTGCTAGTTATTTTTACTACCGCTATAGTTAATTTTACTACCGCTAGTAAAACTGAAGTGGTTGTAGACTTACAACTGCTAGTCATTTTTACTACCGCTATAGTTATTTTTACTACCGCTAGTAAAACTGAATTGGTTGTATACTTACAACTGCCAGTATACATGTTACTACTGCTAGCTATTTTAACCACTGCTTGTGATAGAACACATCAACGAAATGATGCCACCGTCGTTAATACTGTTGTGTATGGCCGTGTTTGTGCTGCCCGTGTGTAGGTGCTGCTGATACCATTCTGGTGCCCTTGTGTAGGTGTTGGTCTTACTATTCTGGGCCTGAATAGAGACATATTGGTTTAGTGCTGCTAGTTTTAAACTTACAACTGCTAGTTAAATTAAACTAGTGTTGAATGGTAAATCTGTTAAGTTCAAGTGTGCATAGTCACTACTTGGTAGTTATTAGTTGATTGTAGAATACGAATTGTAACAACTAGAAGGACTCATTGGTTTATAAAATTAGTCAATAAGGAAAAGAAGTTGCCCTACGTAGAACAGTTAGTTGCCACATTGTTTATTGGAAACAACTGCTAGTTTCCCAGATTAAACAAAGATGTATAATGGGATTAAAGAACATAGGAAATAGTAAATACGTTGACATACAACGTTTCATAAAGACAACCTACTACATATTACGATTACTACATAATTATGAGTTTAATGGTTACATAATATATAACCACTTGATTTATAAAATTCAGCAAGTACGCAGAAAAAGCTAACCACTCCATGCTTCCTTCACATACAGACATCGTACTAAAACCATAAAGCTTCATTCCCATTAAGCATGATCCCTAACTTCTGCCGAACAAACCTGATGAACATGAATATAATGGTGTAAGTTAAAAATAAAACATTAATAGAATGGTAAGTTAAAAATAAAAATAAAACATACTATAAACAACATGGTCTGGCTGATTTAACAAAAGAAGAGATTCTTTGTATGGGGCGATGTAGAAAGATCCCGCATCTCCTAACATTCCCATGCAGACAAATAATTCAAGTTCTTTGTTGTACACAAATACCGACTGACCCAAATGATTGGCGCTGTACGCTACCACTATAGGAGCTTGATCCTTTGTAAACCCAAGCAAACGAACCGAATATAGGGTAGGGATGGCGAATAGGCTTCTAAATGATGTTATGGAAGAACCATTGACGTCCAACAACCATCCGCAAAACAATGAAATGTCTTCACCAATGATCGTCCCAGAAATCACTAGAGAGATTCCAAGATCGAAAACATTGAATGGAACTGGGAGCACTAGTACAAAAACGAGATTTGGTCATGCATGGTCGAAATGGAACGGCCACACATTCGCATATTTGTGTGGCTGAAGGTACGAAAATTGACAACATTTACTAATTAGTCACACATGAAAATTTTGATTGTGTGACCATTACAACTGTATCACCACACAATTGAACATTGTGTGGCTAAAGGTATCTGGTGATTTTGTTTCAGATCATTTAGCCACATATGAATTTGGAACGCGTGACAAATACAAGTAACCTTGATGCGTTAGTCACATGAAGTAATTTTTTGTGTGTCTAAATCATAGAGTCAAGTTTTGTCACACATTATTTAAGGGTGACTGATATGTTTTGCCAACTCTTTAGCCACATCTGAAATTGGAACAAGTGACAAATGAAAAGTAAGGTTGAAGCATTAGTCACGATATATATATAAACAGTGACAAATATATGTCACACACTTGAACACTATGACCAAAAGCCATATATGGTCACACTAAATGTTTTGTCACACATTCGTTAAGTGTAGCCAAAATCCAGTACATATGTTCACGTAAGTTAATATGTGTGTTTAAAGTTTAGTTTGTGTTAGCTTGCCAAAATCTAATCTATAAAGTCACATTTGCTACTAACACCATGTCCAAATGCCATATATGGTCACGCTAAACGTTTTGTCACACATATTATTTAAGTGTAGCCAAAATCCAATACATATGGTCACGTAACTTAATATGTGGCCATTGGATGATCAATAGCCACTCAAAATACACGTTTCGTCACTTTAAACACCATATGGTCACACTTATTAACACTTTTAGCCACTTTATGGTTAATTGTATGTGACTAAATACCCAAAACAAAAATGCTTTGTGTGACTAAATGTTAGAAAAGGCCACACAAACATAAATTTCATATGGCCATTGGATGATCAATAGTCACACAAAATACACCTTTCTTCACTTGAAACACCATATGGTCACACTTATTAACACTTTTAGCCACTTTATGATTAATTGTATGTGACTAAATACCCAAAACAAACATGCTTTGTGTGACTAAATGTTACAAAAGACCACACAAACATAAAATTCAAGTGGCCATTGGATGATCAATAGTCACACAAAAGACATATTTCTTCACCTTAAACACCATATGGTCACACTTATTAACACTTTAGCCACTTTATGCTTAATTGTATGTGACTAAATAACCAAAAGAAACATGCTTTATGTGACTAAATGTTAGAAATGGCCACACAAAAAGAAAATTGATGTGGCCATTGGATTATCAATAGTCACACAAAAAACTATTATGTTTTTCATAAACATAACTAACTACAAATACTAAACAGACTTAGCTTATGTCTGCCAGACTTAACCTTGTACTGGCAGCCTTAACCACTAAAACTAACCTACCAGACTTAACTTTGTACTGGCAGCTTTAACCACTAAAGTTTTATGTTTATAAGTAGACCACAACACAAAATATATATATATTTTTTTGGTGCAAAGATGAACTTGTATTAATCAAAATGTGGGTGCAAAGATGAACATCCTAATCCTACAATAAATTTGATGTGGCCATTGGATGATCAATAGTCACACAAAATACACGTTTCTTCACTTTAAACACCATATGGTCAAGTTTGTTGCATTTATTGTGCTGTTAATAAAAATGTGGGTTTGTAGGTGATGGCTTTTATAGTCACATTGATATGCACACACAAACACACATATTAACACTTGTGCAACACCACAATCTACTAAACTTGGATAAATCCAAACTAATTATATATATGAAGAACTCTTTAACGACGAGTACTTGATTGTTAATGCGGAATCTTAACAACAAGCAAAAAGAACACAAATACTATTTCACTAATAAACTTCTTTTATTAATATTTCTATTCGTCTAAGTACAAGTTCATTTCACTATACTTTAGGGTTCCTTTATACACTTAGGAAAACCTAGTATACAAAACGTGTAGAAGGATATAGATATCTCTTCCTAAGATATCTCTACGCGTACATATGCCTTCCCTAAACTCTAATAAACTATTCTGTTTTTCATAAACAGAACTAACTACGAATACTACCAGACTTAACTGTTATACTGCCAGTATTATTGCTGTTGAGCTTTTGATTCAATTAACCTCAAAAGCTGATAGCATGCATCATCGTTTCTTTCACCTAACAGCTTTTTCTCAAGCATAGCCTTGCAAATACTGTTTGGAAGTGGATACTCCACTTCTGTAAGCATATAAAAAATTTCAGTTTCTAATTCCAAACAGTGCACCTGACAAGTGTGGAAATATCTCCATCTGATCACTTGTTCTTGACAGGCCAGCTTCCACATTTCATCATCAGCATCTGGTGTCTCAAACATGGTCTTCAAGTCACCCCAGAGGACTCTTTCATATTCCTCTTCAGGTCTCTTGTCACCATGCTTTTCCATCATCAGCTAGTACATGGTCTTCAAATCATCCCTGGACAAATCACTCAATAAACCAGGAAAGTTCACATATATAGTGTCTGTGTGATTTTCCCTTACTATCAGGTAAACTACCTTTTTCCCATTTTTGATGATCTAAACCTTTGCAATCTTAGCAGGAAGTGCTGAACCTGTAGGAATGGAGCCCATGGTAAACTCTTCTGATGACGGTTCATCAACCTTATCCTTCATGTACTCTTCCACTTCCTTCTTAACATTTGTCTTATCCTTTTTCACTCCTTTCTTTCCAGTGGATTTCTTCCTTGTCATATTCAAAAATGGTTGCTTAACCTCAGCTTCCTCCTCTTTCTTTACAGTTCTTGGCTTATCACCAAGTTTTTCAGCTTCAGCAACCTTTTCAGTCTCTGCAATCTTCTGCTTCTTAGCATCCTTTGGTTGAAGATTGTAAACCTTCCTTTTTAGCGTTGAAGCTTCCAAATCTGAATCCATTGGAATAAAATTTTTATTTTGGTACACTACTTTTTCAAATTCTGCTTTTAGAACATCGTTCTTCAATTTCCTTAACTGGCTCAACTTCCAGGTAGGATTCCCTTGATTTTTGACGTAGTGGATCATATAATCCCTTTGCTCAGCTTCGGTCAAGGGTCTGTTCATCCTTTCTCTTTGTCTCTGCTCTCTGAGAAGCCTCTTCTTCTCATTAATTATCTCAACCATTTTACTTGCATAGTCTTCTCTGCCAATATCAGGAAGGATATCTCTGTTTACTAATAATCTGGCCTTTATAGTATCCCATTCTTCATCAGTGTAGAATTTGGCAGATTCCTCAATTTCAGCTTTCCTTTTCATTTTTTCTTCAGTTAATTGTGGTTCCTCCTGCAGACTTTTGGCAATCAGCTCATCATCCCTTGTTTGTTCTGCACGTTTAACTTCTTCAGCCTTATCCTCTGCTTGAATCCTAGCAATCTCAGCTAAGATAGCTTCCTCTTCTGTGAGTTGCTTTTTGGTCTTCACTGGCTCAGAAGATTCTGCACGTTTAGCTTCTTCAGCCGCATCCTCTGCTTGAATCCTAGCAATCTCAGCTAAGCTAGCTTCCTCTTCTGCGAGTTGCTTTTTGGTCTTCACTGGCTCAGAAGATTCTTGCACTATTCCTTTGCCTTCCCTATGCACAAACTCCTCACCAGTACTACCTGGATCACTACCAGGATTAATATGTTCAGTACTAGTATTAACTTCAGCATCAAAGCGAGTATTAAAATCTTCATCAGAAGCAGATTTAATTTCAGCACCACCAGACTTATCTTTAGCAAAGTCACCAGACTTATCCACTCCACTAGAACTTGCAGCTTCTTTATCCAGTCTCTTCTTAAAGGATTTCTTGTGACTGAAATTCTTAACCAAGATTTCAGTTGCTTCCAATCCTTGAGAACTAATTTGAGTTTCCTCAGAGGATTCCTCACCTTCTGAGTCTGTAATGTCTATCCCCGTCTGTTTGAATTTCCCCTCCAATTTCTTAACTCTTTTGTGAGTAGTCCCCAGTGACTTCTTGGTCTTCTTCAATTTTTTCTCCAACTCATCAACCCTTGAAATCAGTTGTGGAACCAGTTGAAGTAGATCTTCCATAGATAAGGAACTGGGTTCTGCTGTAGTAGTGGGTGTTGGAGGTTGTGGTTGAGGAATCACTGGTGGTTCTTCCTTATGGACTGAAGGTGAAGGTGGTGGGGGTGTTGGTGTCCTCTGTTCAAACTCTATTTTTTCTGGTTCAGATGTAGGTTGAGCCTGAGCTTCTGATGTAGCAGTAGGAGATGGAACAGATGTAGATGTACCTTCAGGGTCAGTAGCAACATAAGGCAACATAGCAGACAAAAGTGGCTTGTGCCCCTTCAAAACCCCTTTTCATATTACCAAATATCTTTTTAGTGAAAGGGAGAGCAATGTAATGATGTTTGCTTGCTGTTTCAACATTTAAGATTATTTGCAAAAATCTTTGGTACATCAAAAACTTTTTCTTATTCTTGGAATTAGCAACCATGGCATCAAAAATCATTTTTGAAAAATTGAAGAGTCTGCCAGTGGAGAGACAGACCAATGCAGAAGCAATATTGCTTCCAAATTGATCCCATCCACCACTTTTAGAGCTCATACAATGTAAAATATGATGCACAAGGAAACGCCATTGTGGCGTAAAATGACTCTTCCAAAAAGTGAATGTTCCATCAGTTGGATATCCAATATTTTCCAATCCCTGAAAGAGGTCATCATTTAGCAACATTGAAATCCCTGAGGCATCAGCCAATTGAAGCTTGCTTCTGACTGATTTCTCAGTGATTGGATACTCTAACGTATCAATAGTTGCATTTAACTCTAGTGTCCCATCAACAATAGTTCTAGCAGTAGCAGTATGCCAGAACTGTTTGACTAGGGAATCATAGATAGTTGGATTATGAGTAAGGGCATACCTGATATGACTACCCTTTAGAAAGTCCAATATCTGCTCGAAGCCTGTGCTTTCAGCAGGCTTTTTGAGAAATCCCACTTGATTGTGCTTGTCTACAAACTTTAATTGTGCCATCTTTTATGTTAATTGAAGTACTGGTAGTGCAGGGCAATTAGGGTTTAGTGCTGGTAAGGAGACTTAATCGAAATAAAAGAATTAAACTTTTAAATATTAGGATAAAGTAATTAAAGGATAAATATGAATTCTAAAAATAAAAATTATCCATATAAATACTTCTGGCCACCTAAAATTAGGTAACGGTACTATTTAAACAGTAAAAATCATTTTTTTACTTTTTGCACTACCAGACTAAATAATGGTCAAACAGACTTAATAATGACATCACCAGAATTAACTCTGCACTATAGCACATCAACTAGCACAGCTTCCATACATCTCCAATCTGTGAGAATTTTTGCTTTTCAACATATCCTTAAATAAAAAAATATACCTAACAGATTTAACTAATATTAAGTCTTGTATTATAAACATAAATCCTTAAAAAAGTACAAAAAATCGAATGTCTATATGCTTTAAAAGAGTGAAATATGATAAAGGTAGAGTGTGACAACTTGACCATAACATGGTTCACTTGGACTTTCGTATAACAACACCTCCACAGTCGGTTCGATAGTAGTCAGTTCGTGATTCGTTACCCAAGTCACGTCGATCCACACATAGCAATATGTTATCATTGTGCTGGTGAATGACGGTACTAAATTCCTCATCGGCTTCGTCATACTTATCTTTGTAATTCTTGGGAGGTGTCTTAAACACAATAGACAATTTTTTATCTACCTGGTCTTTCACATAAAACACTTGTCGTGCTTGTGCGGCTAATATGAACGGATCAACCTTGTGGCCTAAACTATTCAGGTCAACCAATGTATACCCAAGAGTAGTATCGTGTTTCACACCACCAGCTTTGTGATTAACCCAGTCACATTTGAAAAGAGGAATTTGCATGTAACCGTAATCTAGTTCCCATATCTCCTGTAAAACCCCATAATAATATGCTTTTCTTGTGGTTGCAACTTCTTTAGATATGTGCATATCTAATGCCTCAACACTAACCCCACTGTTCTGGTAAACTTTGCCTTCATGATCTTTCGTACGAAAAGTATACCCATTGATGTGATATGCATCGTACTTCACTACGGTGGCGCGTGGTCCATAGGATATCCACCTTACAGTTTCTGATACACTTTCTTTGTCGATTTGTAACTCTCTCTCAACCTGAATTTCATTACAAGTATATATTAGCTCAAAAGAATAAGTACACCAATTTTCAGATCAAAATGAGTTGAGAAATAAGGTTTAGAAAGGGTATGTTGAGTAACATAAGATTAATTACTTCTTTGCGTAACCACTTGGCAAAAGATTTGCTGTGCTCATTCTCTAGAAATGCTATTCGTTTACTCGGGTTTTCTGCTTTCAAAACTTGCTTGTGTCGCCTGAAACAATGTGTTTGATTATTATATTTGATACATCATTTTCAGTAACGAAATAGACATGTGTTAGTAAGACTTACTCGATATACGGTACAATTTCATCTGTATTATTTATTACATACAAATGTGCTTTCTGAAAGAGTTCCGCAGAAACTTCAGTTGATTTGCCGGCCGACAATGGCTTTCCTTCCTCATTTTCATCTGTTTCATGTTTATCAGGTGGGATATGATAAGGTTTTAAAAGGTACCTTTTTGAGGGGTCGTTTAAGCCCTTATTTGATCACTTTTGTATCCGTTGTTGCTTAATATCATTCTTTTTCACTTTTTAGGTCTCTTGAAGGCAAAAATGCTGGAATGGCACTTATTTGGACGAAAAGGCGCGATTATACGAAGAAAATGGCCAAAGTCAGAATCGAGACACTCAAAGCTGCTGAAAACATAAGGTGACGGCGTCAGGTGTTAATTGTGACGCCGTCGGAGGATCTTTGTGACAGGACAGAAGCCAAAACTCCCATTTTCAAGTGACGACGTCAAGTTATAAAAGAGTAGGCCGTCGCAACTCAGACGGCCTAGATTTAATCCAGACGGCGTCAGAAGCTGAAGAGGACGGCGTCACAAGCATAAGGTGACGCCGTCGCAAGTCTAACGTGGCCAAGACGAAACCCTAATGACGGCGACACGACGGCGTCACAAAACATAAGGTGACGCCGTCGCACATGTAATATTATATATAGAATCCGAATTTTTCAGTATTTAGTGTGTAGTCTTTTGGAGTAAAAACCTAAACCGAACCAAGGCTGTCTTGTACAGTATTTTAGGGTTCCAAACCCTATCTTACACCAAGATAAGTGTTTTACTTCATTAATACAATTATGTCTTTGATTATTTGTGTGTATGCTTGCATGTTTTCCATGTCCGGCTAATTTACTTGTGTGTTTGCTTAGGGAATATGAAACTTAATTATTGAATATTGATTGGTTGTCTCTTATCTTAGTTGATTAATGATCTAGTAATGCGATAGGTCATTCGTTGTGTACTTAATGCTTGATTAAATCTTTGTGAACCTTAGAATATGACTCCTTGAGTAGTTGTAAGCTAAACCATCCAAAGAGTGCCTTAGAGTAAGAGTTTATTATCCCTAGTGGGTTTTGTAGACGAGACCCTTTGGTAAGTTCAAAGAGTTAGGGAGAAACGCATACCCTACAACCTTAGACACACAACGCAACTAGGAATAAGGACGTGACAATTCAACCACCAATAGGAGATAATTAAGGAGTAGTAAAACCTAAGTAAACACATCTTTAAACTATCATACGAGCACACATTAATTAGACATAGACTACATACACCTTAGATTAGATAATTAGATAAGTAGAGTAATCGGTAGAAATACCAAACCCCCGAGATTCGTACCTTTCCTTTCCTTAAAAAATATAAAAAGATAAAAAAAAAATAATCTTCCTCAACCACAACCTTAGCGTAGTAACTTCTCACTAGCATTCCTATTCCCCTAGAGAACGATATCAATACCCGTGGCTTACCCTAATACTACACTACAACGATTAGGTTCACTGCCTAGGGTGTTGAAAAACTTGCTCGACAAAAAGGAAGTTCCTTTGACCCCGAACGACGCGTGTAGCGTTATCAGGATACCAACAGTTTTCATGGATTTATGATATTCGCTAAAAAACTCTATTGTTTCTTCCGCAATAGTCTCCTCAGCAATGCATCCTTCTGGTCTATTTCTATTCTGCACATGTCCTTTAATAACCTTCATACATCTTTCGAATGGATACATCCACCGAAAGCATATGGGACCGCATAATTTTACCTCCCGAGTTAGGTGCACAGTCAAATGTATCATAATATCAAAGAATGATGGAGGAAAGAACTTCTCGAGTAGGCACAGTGTCACTACCAGTTCTGCTTGCACATTATCTAGTTCTTGCAATATTATTTCTTTGAAACATATTGATTTAAAGAAAAAGCAAAACCTGATAATAGCATATCGTGTGGGTGGGTGCATGATTGAACGTATTGCAATTGGCAGAAACTCTTGCATTAGCATGTGATAGTCATGCGATTTTAGGCCAATGAGCTTCATATCCTTTAGGCTGACCAAAGAAGAGAAATTTGAACAATAGCCTTGTGGTACCCTGATGTTGTGTAAAGTTTCACAAAAAATATATTTTTCAACATTCGTTAATGTGTAACCTGATGAAGGTAGTGTTGTTTTCTCTTGTTCTTGCATAGCAAACAACTCTTGTTTTACCCCCAACTCAGCCAGATCCAATCGAGCATTCAGTCCATCTTTCGTCTTTCCTGGAACATGTAGCAAAGTTCCGACGAGACTCTCAGCAACATTCTTTTCTACATGCATAAAATCAATACAATGTGGAACAGAATTATGCCTCCAATACCTAAGTTTTCGATACCAAATGTTGAATTTCTTCCAATATGCACCGTTTTGTCCGTTTACTTGGCTTGAACTACCCTCTACTTCTGTTATGTTTCTTTTCTGCTTTTGAATCTTCCCACCTCTGCCTCTCGTATCTTCTTGGTTTTCTGATGCATTATTGTTTGTTCGTTTTCCTTTTCCCCACTTATTTTCAATATGTTGTACTTCGTTGTATATTTGTTCCCCGGTCATTGGGTTTGGAGCCGGGAGAAATTCTTGTTGTCCATTAAATGCCTTCCTTTGCCTTCTGAACGGATGGTCATATGGTAGATATCGTCTGTGACCAACATAACTTTGCTAGGATGAGGCAGAAAGTCTAACACAGTTTGTATCTTTCCCACATACTACACAACCTTTGAATCCACTGTACGGGCAGCCACATAATGTACCAAGTGCAGGGTAATCATTTATTGTCCATAACACAACGGCACGTATATTATAGTTATCTTTTGTGGATGCATCATATGTATCAACCCCTGTATCGAATAAGGTTTGCAGATCATCAACTAAGGGTTCTAAAAAAACATCGATATCATTTCCCGGGTATCCCGATATTAATACCGAAAGCATGATAAACTTTCTTTTCATACACAACCATGGAGGAAGGTTGTATATGACCATAAAAACTGGCCATACACTGTGATGCCTATTTCCTGAGTTGACGTCAACCCCATCAGCCGATATTCCTAGCCGTAGATTTCTTGGATCTTCAGCAATTTCAGGGAATTTTTCATCTATGGTACGCCATGCCTTTGAATCTACGGGGTGACATAACACACCATCGGTTATCCTCCGTGTCGCGTGCCATCTTAAATCCTCTGAAATACTTTCTAGCTTAAATAGTCGTTGCAGTCTTGGTATAATTGGAAAGTACCACATTACCTTTGCTGGAATGTTTTCGTACACTTTATGTGTCTTATTATCCACCTTCCATCTTGATATCCCACAAGTTCGACACGCAGTCAAATCCTTGTCACCCTTCCAGTAAAGAAGGCAGTTGTTGATACATACATGTATCTTTTTGTATCCTGATCCCATCAATTTCAAAATTTTTTTGGCTTGATAAGTTTTTTCCACCATTTCGTTACCAGCAGGCAGCATCTTCTTTAACAATCCTAGTAATTCAGTAAAGAACTTATCCGAACATCCGTACTTACCCTTCAAGTTGAGTAGTTTAACTATTGCGGACAACTTTGTGAAGTCAGGACATCCTGCGTAAAGAGGCTTCTCTGCGTCTAATAATAATTGTTGAAACTTGACAAGATCATCCTCATCAAAATTATCTTTTGTAGCATTAACCATTTCTACTGTTGCTGGGGCATCTGTTGGAATATATGAAGCAAAATCCGTGTCGTCAACAAACTCTGTTGTAGCGTTAACAGGTGTTTCGGTACTTATTGATGACTCATCCTTCTCTCCATGTTTAGTCCAGTTTAGGTAGCTTAGATCAAACCCATTGCTGAATAAATGGAACTGCACTTTCTCCACTTTATGCTCTATGTGGTTTAAACAATCTGTACACGGACATGGCATTGAAAGATCATTTTTCTTAACTCGTGGGTCGATGTTCCCCATCTTCCGCAAGTTGTGTACTGCATAATCAATAAACGCTGCTACTCCATCAACATAAGATTTGTTGGTCCTATTAGTTCCTATACAAGACTTGTCCATGTTTATAAATGTCTCCCACTTATCCGAGCAGCAATGTTTATAAATGTTGTCCCTGCAGGCATGTTAAAAAGACAGTCCAAGTTATTGAAGATTATACAAGACAACATCAAACTTCAATTGATGATCTTAAAAGTTAAAAAAGACATTCCAAGTAATGAGGATAGCTCAAAGATTTAATGTGGTATTGAATTATGCTAAGAATTGAATAAAGTCTAATGAAACAGTTCCTAAAGGGATGTTTGGGTCAAGGAAAAATAAGAAATTAACTAGCTAAATTATGGTTCCATGTTCATGTGGTAACAGGCTTAACAGGGTTTCTTAAATTTTTTAACCAATTAACTATCTAAATTTAACAAGAAACTGACATAATTTACAAGAGGATATCTCGAAACAAATGTTCAATTAGCTAATAGGCTTAACAGGGTTATTTTATGTGTTAGAACGATGTGTACAAAAGGAAGATAACAATACTTACCAGTGGTGACGGGACTGGTGGGTCTATGACGGGAGAGTTGTGGTGGTGACGGGATTTGTAGTGAGATGAGAGGGAGGTGTGGCGGTACAGGAGGAGGAGGAGGAGGAGTTAATTTTTGCAATTAGTTTGGAATGCCTTGATGCAAACTTTGGGGGGAATAAATTTAATTTGTGGGAGGAATTTTAAATTTGCTTAAATTTTTGAAAAGTTTTCATATTAGTTTAAAAATATTTTTTCTCTTATGATTTAATGATTTTTTTTCATTTAATTAGTTTAAAAAGGTTTTTTATTCATAATAAATAAAATAAAA